>JAQFVV010000041.1:4227660-5520160 GCA_028023455.1 Epiperipatus broadwayi | reverse complement strand
GCATTAAATTTAAGTTAAGTATAGATGCTTGCATGGGTTCGTTACCGGTTAATTATGTTGTTGGTTTTCATATTTGATCAAAATGTATAGACATTCGGTAAATACTGATACCTTATGGTGAGTATCTAAAATGTATTTATGTCAGATGTCTTCTAAGTTATTGGTCTCTTGCGGCATCTTATGATGAATGCCATTGGGTTTCTTATAAATTTCCCTCTGCATATCCATCAATGACTTTATATTTTGATCGTTTATGTTTATTTTGAAATGTTTTTGACGGTGTAATCTATGTAACCGATCTATACTCAACATTAAAAACACATTTTATAAATCCATCTGTATGAACTTATAAAATTTAAAATATAAACTTATAAAAATTAAAATGTAAATCAAATTCTAAAATCAAGTTAAAATTATAAAGTAAAAGTAATGTTAAACTGATTCAAAATTTATATGTGCGTTAATAAATGTTTGTGTGTATAATTATTGGCAGTGGCTTATTTTATTCTTTTTAAAAAAAATATTCTTAGATAAGAATTTATAAAATATAAATCTCTGCTATTCCACTGAGCTAGTGACAATGGGCTAACAACTGGAATCAACCAATATAAAATAAATATTTTTTTTGAACTTACGTATCTGCCTACTATATAAATTTTTTTAGGTTCAAATGCCTAGATGGCGCCCTTGTAGTGCAGATTACGTTAAGTATCCTTTCTCTGGATCGTTATAATATGTATATATATATATGGTAAACTTCTGATGGCTTTTATTTTTTTGTAGGTGCCAGTATCAATGATGGTTCGCTAAGCACACCATCATTTACTATTCACCCTAATGAGGTAATTTTCTTATTTTAATCAGATTGAAAATAAACTATATGTATTATCATTCATTTAATGAGATAATAAAAATTAAGGAGATTGCTGCTTTTAAATTTGTAAAAAATATTTTAAGCAATATATATATGAAAATCATAAAAGAATAAAACTAATTATTACTTCTAATTATCTTGAAAATACCCACTGTTTGATTAGTATAATTTAATGCCAGGTTAATAAATGTAACATACAATTAACAAAGAAACACACAGAATGTATCTGGATTGTACATAAATTCTACTAATTAGTAATATTTTTAGAGAAAGGCTTTAACCAATATCACTTGCACCTTGAAACATTTATAATATTCAAATGATGTGTTTTTTTTTAACTATAGAGAGATCTCTTAAACCTCAACACAAGATAGTGACTTTATAAAGATAAGAATGACCATTTTATCTTTAACTTATACATATACATTAAATTAAAATTAAAATTCTCAAGATAAAGGTTCTTATTTGATGAATTCAATAATGATTTTTCTAGTAATTAATTAATAATTAAAGGAAATAATAGTTCAAATTCCTCTTACCATGACTGTTCTGTTCTTCTTTGAACTAAAATATGATTTAGACATTTACCATGGCCATGGATTTGCACATTTCAATATCTGTTCCATATGATCCAAGGTATGGTATTTCATTAAGGTGAGTGTATATTTATGGTGGGATATAGGTCCAGCAGTGAACTCAAGGCAGCATTCCAGCAGTAGGATCAAAAGATGACAATGGTGAATAGATTGGGAATTTGGGTATTTGCTATGGCAAAGGTGAAAGTTTCCACTTGGTCACATATCTCATAAAACTGTTCTGCTATTTATCACTCTACTGCACTTCTTACAATTAGTTACAACTCACAACAACAATAAACAAACAAAAACTTTTTCTAAAGTTTTTATTTCTTATATTGCTCTCTTATCTCCTATGCATATTCTTTCACATTTTTCTCTTCTCTAGAAATTTATTTCTCACTCCTGGATATTTTCAATTATGTCTTAAAATTGCTTACAAAGTTTATCTGTTATTATTTCATTCTAAATATAGTACACATTTCCTGCTAAATAAGAATAGTTCTTTATAACAGCACAAACTGTGTACTTTACAAAAGAAAAATACAAAATTAGATTTTAAGAACAATTTATACATATTTTCTTATATATTTTTTTCTTTTCATAATAGTAAAGTTACATTTCTAAGAAATATTTGTATTGAGTATAGACAATCAATCACATCTTTAATTAGAGTGAAGATCTTTTGTTCCTTCTAAGATATGACACCTACATTTTTCTATAATTAAAGTAATTAGATTGATTGTCTATTGTATTTAAATAATTACATTTTCTTATTTTAGTTTCTGTGTGGTATCATATCTATATATATTATTTCTAAAATGCAGCTATTATGAAATTATTCTTTATTTAAACATATCCCTCCTTTTCCTTGTTGAACTTTAATACATGTTACCATAAACAGTACAATATATATATTAGAAAAACTTGCATTCAGAATTTCAAGTTCCCTATAACCATCCACTTTATCTTATACAACTGATATACATGACCACATACATGTAAAATATATTTAAATATATATACGCACACACTTTTCAGTGATTAATATTATGTAATACACACTTTTCAGTGATTAATATTATGTAATACATTAGATTAATTCTCAACACTAATTTATTAAGTAAATAAAGTACTGTCAATGCAATGTGCAAAATAAAACTTTCTAAAAGAAATGACTGTATTATCTCTTATCTAAATTCATTTATATAGGCAAATCTGAATGACTTGAGTAAAAAACATGAAGATCTTAAATTGATCTTATTACTTCTTTAAATCTATATTTCAAATTGCGTTACATTATTTTAATTGAGATATACAAAATTTTTCAATTTATAGCTTGTCAATATCAAGTCAAATAATGAAACATGTAAATATAAAATTTTCCCAGTGATTAATATTATATAATACACTAGATTAATTCCCCATCACTGGTTTTTTAAATAACTGAAATACTCTCAATCCAAAGCACAAGATAAAACATTTTAGGTGGCTAGTCAGCAATAAATAGATAATTTGTTTTAAAATTATTAATAGCAATTAAGCAAAGTGAAATACAATAATTCAATAATATTTTTTTAATATGCATGTATCTGTATGTATAGATGAGATATGTAAACATATCTTACATGAACCAATATAAATCTTTATTACAGTAAATGTCATAAAAGAATTTTATTCATGTAATTATGTTTTAATAAAAACAAAAGACATTGAAATATATATAACTATTTTATTTTTAAAAAAAGTTAACTTTATTACATTTATAGATAATAAAATGTAAATCTATAAATCTGGTAGTATTTCATTATATATATTTAATTAAAAGCAGAAATATTAAAACATATAAAAAAAATTTTAAAAATATTAAAATGATGGGCCACATTTTTCAGTACTGAATTGAAGGATTTAAAAACAATCAGTCTAGCTCTTAAAAAACTTTTTGCTTTGTAGACTAAAACTGTGGGAGAGATATACATTGCTGCATTGAAAAAAAAATTTAATAAATATAAATTATCATTACCAGAAATAGAAACTCTTGATTTATGGATTATTATTTGTTGATAGAATTATAGAAAATTGTATTGCTACTTAATTTAAACATCTACTGATCCATTGATAATTGTGTAATCATCTCCTGAGAACTATCTGGAACTTGACTCTTAAGTAGCACACCATGGATAAATTCTAACTCATTTGTACCTATGAAAATATGTGCCACTATCATTGTTGGAAACTGAACAATTAAATTGTACCAATTTGTAAGTATAAGAAATATCACAAGTTTTAACTCATACTAATCACTAATGGAATGTTTAAATATATATTGTATTGGTCAGACTTGTATATATGTTTAATAAGAGTTAGAGCCTAAGCAAAAGTACCCTGAGACCAATCATCTCTGAGATACACATGTGATTGGCAATCATGAATTCTGCCCTATTTTCTCATTCTCTAAATTTCTAATATTATGAAATACATCTCTGATAGTAAGAAAATAAATTTAATTCATTCCATTTTCAGAAACACAGCAGAGAGACAAGAGATATTCAGGGAATATAAAATTAAGATAAGATTAGCAAAATCTAACTGACTAGCATAAGATTACAAGGAGCAGGAATTATATATGATGCAACCTTTGAATGATGTGTATTCATACAACAACATTAAGATAAAGAATGATTGACATACTAATTGATTATGAACTGTTAATTATTTATTAATAAATTAATGAGAAATAAAATATTTGTGTAATGACTATATTTGTGTAATGACTAATATAAATTTAACAAATACAAATAATAAATTTATTTACATGTAAAATATAAATTAATAAAGTCTGGGCATCATATAATTACTGACAATGATTTGTGTATTCCAAGTTCTATATTGTTACTTAACATTAGAGATTATAATTCACAAAGATTGAAAAATATGCAAATAGAACTTGAATATATATATAACAGTATACTATATGATGTATATTCAGGACAATTGGGCTCAATATGCTAATGAAGGGAGATATCAATTTTAAACAGATTTATAATCTTAATGTTATAATACATAATATGGGAATTAATAACCTTAAGACACATACATATACATGAAACAGAGCTTTATTTATATGAACCATATTTGAATTACAGTTTACTATGACCATACATTGAGGATGCATTTTATAGAGATTACAGGCTTTATTTGGTCAATAATTATATATTAGATCAATCATTTGGAATAAATAAACACTTATTTGCATAAATTAATTATGTAATTCTGATTTGATAGAACCAATAAATGTTGTTTACTAGTGTATTTAATAATTATTTAAATAAGAGGCTAGCTTAAATAAGCTTTATGATAACATTTCTAATACATAATAATAATAATAATAATAATAATAATAATAATAATAATAATAGTAGTAGTAGTAGTAGTAGTAGTAGTAGTAGTAGTAATAATAATAATAATAATAATAATAATAATAATAATAATAATAATAATAATAATAATAATAATAATAATAATAATAATAATAATAATAATAATAATAATAATAATAATAATAATAATAATAATAATAATAATAATAATAATAATAATAATAATAATAATAATAATAGAGATTATGGTTTACAGAGATTACAGCATTATGTCTTATAGATATAATAGGGTAATATAATATATTAATCCTGTTGTCTTGTCTTCTGGCTCTAAAATGTAAACCTTGTACATTTGTTAAACCTCTGTATATACTTGCTTTCTTTTCTTGTACATTGACCCAATGTGATTAATAAAATTGATTTTTGAAAATAAAATATTAATCAGAAGTTCATGGTGCTGATAAAAGTGATAGCACTACAAACATTAAGTCCACTTTGGGATGAGAGGTTTAATCAATTATTAATAAATGCAAGAATCCACCTGCACTTATAACAGAGTGGTACTTGAAAAGGTGGTTAGTAGGGTGTCATGGTATGGGTTTTTTGACATTATTCCATGCAGAGCCTTGCTACTACATCAGTGCTTCCAAACCCCATTTTGGAACAATCCATGAAAAGAAGTGATCCAGGAACTCCAGATATTAATTTTGACAAAGCAAAAATATGAAGTTAATAATGCTATCAAGAGTAAACAATCCTAAATAAAATTTGGCTCCTTAATGACACTGATATCTTAACTAAAGCCCTCATAAATTAATAATGTCCAGCATAATGACATGACAAAATTTAACCCATTCTTAAAGGTACACATATGACCTTGAATACTAATTAGAATGTGAAAATATAAAAGGGGAAAATATTATTCCCTTCATTAAACAAAGTGACTATGCTTAATAAGTAAAAAATTATATAGCACAATATAACATTTGATAGCATGACAAGCAAATGACTGATTATTAAATAGAAAGATAAGGCCATTTAATTTACTCTAAAGAATATTAAAATATAATTAAATCCATAGTGCTAAGTGAGGTAAAAAATTGTTGTCATAAGATGACAGCTTATTGTCTGCCATTAACCAAATATCACAATTAAACAATAATATTCAATTAAGCAAACTTTAGTTTTGTAAGAAGACTTACATTTAAGTATTCAGTTATTCCATAATATTGAGACAGAGAATCAAAATAATATCAGTTCACTAGATTGAGTTTAGCATATTAAAAAATTAATCACAATACATAATTACAATAAAATGCAATTTAAGTTTGCCACATTAAAACAGTAGAGAGATAGATAAAGTGTGAAAGCAAATAAGTACAATTATAGATCAAAATTTATAGATTTTTACATTATATTTTACAGAGAGAGAGTCATTATAATTGGCAGTACCTTACCTATTACATTGTAATTAAAATAAATTATAGTTAAATAAATAAAGGTTGAGAGTTCATGTTAGCAGCATGGATGGAATTACCTTTTGGTGACTCAATGACTTGATGGCCACACAGGTTGATACACTTAAAAAAATAAAATATGGAAAACACAGTCAGCAATGCAGAATTCAGATAAAATAATGGTTGGCATCTTTTGAGAGTTAAATTAAAATTTGATTAATGCAGTTATTGAGTGGAGATGGCATGCTAGTATAGCAGTATGGAGACAATCTTGGAGAGAATGGGAAAGTGAATTCTGTTCTCTACTCAGAAGTCATTTTTATCAAACTTTTGAGTGACATGGATTCATTTAGCAATACTTCTCTGAAAAGTAAAAGCAGAGTACCCCATATTGAATCTAGCTGTATTTATACACCAGCAAAACTTTCTAGAAACTTCTTTTACATCACCACTTGAGGCGATTGGATATGCATTACCTGGCATGTTTTCACTCATCCTTTGTTTAAGATTACATTTGAAAAATAAAAAAGAGATAAGTTCTAAAGAGTATTGTTCTACTCTATTTCTAAATTGGAAATAGATTCAATAGATATATTTTCCATTAAAATTTAGGATTGCTAAAATTCATTTATTTAACAGCGACATTTTAAATAGAAACAAGGTACGTACTTTTGTTTTTTAAATTTAAGTTATGTTAATTACTCTCCAGAACTTTCTCTGGTATTTCATTACCTTTCTCATAATACATGAATTATAAATTAAATAATATACAAAATATATTTAAATAAATGAATAAATACTGCAGTTTTATGTATCTGTAATACATACACTCACATACATGACTATTTAAGGAAAAACTCTCCATACAGCCACCTTGTGCTAACAAGAGTAATCAATGGATGCCAGAAGGCTTGGCATAAAATCCCTATCTAGTGCCTACTCATCCAATGATCCCCAGATTAGTTTCTGGCTTGTGGACATCATCAGTGAGAAGCCTTGGATCCGAGAGCATTCCACCTAAATTTTAGGATTTAATGCAACCCTCCTGCAGCCACCTTTTATCTCTACTTTACTACAAAACCATGAGAATGAAATTGAAAACAATAATATTTTCAATCTAAGCTCAATAGCTTATATAGACATATGGGTCTGAACTAAATTCAGCACCCATACATTTTGGTGTCTTTGGCTCTTCAACAACCATAGCCACCACTATCCTATTAGGCAGGATTGGTGTTAAACCACTAAACAAAACATGATCACCATCGTATACTAGCACATAATTGTTGTAAACAAAGGCAAAACTCTCCATACAGTAGTGCCACCTTGTACTAAAAAGAGTAATCAATGGATGCCAGAAGGCTTGTGCATAAATTCCCTATCTAGTGCCTACTCATCCAATATCCCCAGACTAGTTTCTGGCTTGTGGACATCATCAGTGAGGAGCCTTGGATCCGAGAGCTCTGCACCTAGATCTTAGGATCTAATGCAACCCTCCAGCAGTCACCTTTTATCTCTACTTTACTACAAAACCATGAGAATGAAATTGAAAACACAATAATATTTTCAATCTAAGTTCAATAGCTTATATAGTCATATGGGTCTGAAGGCAATTCAGCACCCATACACTGATGATGGTCACAAACTAGAAACTAGTCTGGGGATATTGGATGAGTAGGCAATAGATAGGAATTTTATGCACAAGCCTTCTGGAATTCATTGATTACTCTTGTTAGCACAAGGTGGCACTACTGTATGGAGAGTTTTGCCTTTGTTTACAACAATTATGTGCTAGTATGAGATGGTGATCATATGATGTTTAGTGGTTTAACTATTTAAGGCAATGGAAATTTTAAACATTTCCAAATTACAACTTAATATATATTGTCTCAGTTTAAAATTTACCAAAAGGGGGAGGGGTAATCACATGTATATGCATACTTACACTTCCTGATGATTAAATGAGTATACAGATGGCTTTGAACCTCTGGTTTAAGGTTATTAATACCAACAGACAGTGAACCAAAATATATGTGACAGATTTTAGTATATTCCCCTAATTAGAGCACTAAAAACACAAATAAAAATAAATATTTTACTTCCAATTAATAAATTTCATTCCAGATTGCAAAAGAACATATGGTTTATTACCAATCCCCCAATAACAATTTCTAATATACAATTATTTTCTTAACCCTATCATTAGTTTTTTATCTCACCTATGAATGACTATTAGTAATAAACCAATATATTTTACTATAAAATGAAAAAGGGTTTCTTACTTGATTATTCCTTTTAACTTTTATTGGTCCCTTTTTACCAAATGAGTCTATCCTGTTGGTAATCACCCCCAGTTACCCTTGATCAGGCAGATCATATTGTTTTAACTGGCATGCATTGTAGGTTCCCTTAATGATACCCTGATCCCTCAAGAAGAATGCATTTTCACCACATTTCTTCATATAGGGTCCTTTATATATAAGGGAGAACTTGTAAAATTCTTGTTGTGCAACATTACTAAGCTGATGCATTAGCATTCAGAGTTGATTTGCAAGGTCATTTACATCAACTTCCTCAGGTTCTATGACATGATTGCTGATATTCTTTTGGATATGTTTAACCCAAGATGGAGCCTTCAATTGATCTTGAAATCTCATTTTCTTCACTGGGAATTCCCTTTTATCATTCTTGTAAGTTTCTTGTATTTACTGATTTTTCCTATAAATTGCCTTTCTTGGACTATGATAACATTCTTATGGTACCATTGTATAAGTAATTGCTTCAGTAGGATACACATCATTATCCAACTTTGTAATCTTCACACTTTCATCCACTGGATATACTAAAGACTGTACATCATTGTTTTTAATTTGTCAGCATTCCTCAGCCTTATTTTCCTCTAACTTGTGGACAGTTTCATATCCCTTATCCATCTCTAAAAAATTTTCAACCTGTAAGTTGAAATGTTCATGTGTTCTTTCATTAGGATTTTTATTTAGCTCCACTTAACTTTGTTTTTCAGAATCAGGTATTATTTCTTCTTTAGGGTTATCTTCCTGATCTGATGCATCATTCTTGTGGGAGTTCATTACCACTATTGTGCCCACTTCCTTTTCATACTCATTACTTTTGTTTTCAATCTCATTATCGCAAACTTCTGAAGTTGGGTCAAATCCCTCTTTATCGGAAATTCTACTTCTTCCTCACATATAGTTACAAAAATTTCTTCACTACTATTCTTTTTAATTTGCTTCACTGTTTCATTTTCACAGCCAATACTAATATTTTCAATATTTTTTTCCAGTTTACTTTCTGGATTCACATGCAAGTTTTTTTTTTTAAAATCATCTTTGGTTTTATCCATGATATTATCCTTTGACTCTTCTGCTTCATTTCATTCCTTTCACAATCAACATCCTTTTTAATTTTGTTGTAAGATTCATTATCACCTTCAACTTTACCAACATCCTTTAAACATTCCATTGGATCTTCTTTATGTTCAATCATGGCATATTCTAATTCATCAATACTTTCTTCAGTTTCATTATTTGCTTCTTCTGCAGTTTCCTCATCTTTTCTTTGGTTTGAAGCTGCATCTTTTCTCTTATTCTGATTTATTCTTTGACTAATATCACTATCATTAACTTTATTAGAAATTTCCACTTCCTCAATGTTCTCCAACTTATTACAAGTTTTTTCAAGACTTTCTTTTATTCCATTAACTAGAATCCTTTTTCATTTCAACAGGAACTGTTTTAGATTTTTCCCTTACAGCCTCAAATGAAATTTCACTATCCTGTTCATAACCTGTGGTTTTATCCTCATCTTCCAAATGCTTTTGCCCTGCTTCCTTCATCATTGCTATCAAGTGTTTCATTAATGACTCTATCTGCTTCTTTACTTTGTTGTTCATTATCATCTTTGCAGGATATATATATATATATATATATATATATATATATATATGATATATATATATATATATATATATATATATATATATTTCAAATCTTTTTTGCAGTGGACTAGCTATTGAATCTGGCTCTCTTTGATCTTCAGACCTGGTTCTTAGTAGTAGTTTTATTTGCTTTAACTCTTGTTATAGATCCTCCATTGTATTCTTGAAATTCAGTTGCATTTTTGCCTGGGTTTCCTTTATATCTTGCATCTCTTTTTTATACATTTCTTGATTGTGTTTAGCATTCTTGCCCATTTTATAAAGTTGATCCTTAATCTTGTTTAGTCCTTCTTGGAGGTCTCTTAACTGTTCATAATGTGTCATGATATTTTGTTGCATTTCTGTAAGTATAGATTCAGAACATTGGACTTGGTCATAAATCTGTTGACACTCCTCCTTAATATCTTGGACAACACATGCCATTTCCTTACATGTCTGTCTTGCCCACTCTTCTATCTTCTGTCTTTTCTCCTCACTTATCTGGAATCTTTCATTAATCTCCTGAGTACTCCATTGTATTTCTTGGAAGTGTACCCAAGATTCTTCAGCTTATTTCAATATTAATCCTGCAGTCTGTTCTCTGTATTCTTCAGCTTGTTTCAATATTAATACTGCAATCGGTTTTCTAGATTCTTCAATTTGTTTTGAATATTCATTTTGTTTCTCTAACAAAGTGCACATCATAATTACTAGACTGTGGCTTTCCTCTACCATCGCTGGTTCTAGGTTAATATTATCCACTAGATTTTTAGGCTCCTTAAATTTAATCTCTGGGTTCAATGTATCTGTTGGGTTAGTGTGTATCCCATATTACTGCTTTCACTGTCATTTTTCTACTTGGCTGCCATTTTTTGAATCACTCTTCCCATTATCATTACTTTCTATTTCCTGGCTATCCATCCTGATAATTGCACAATTTTTAACTTTATTATTCAACTACAAGTAATGCACCTTACTGCCTTCCCTCAATCATCTCCTATGCTAATATTCCTACAATTTTCTCACTTTCCTATCTCTGCCATGCTATACTGTTATGATGCTAACCTGTTCTGTTATTTACCCCTACTCTATCTTATTGCTTAAATATTTACATCTATGTATCATCTAAATAATAAATATAAAACAGATATCAAACATTAATAATAATAATAATAATAATAATAATAATAATAATAATAATAATAATAATAATAATAATAATAATAATAATAATAATAATAATAATAATAATAATAATAATAATAATAATAATAATAATAATAATAATAATAATAATAATAATAATAATAATAATAATAATAATAATAATAATAATAATAATAATAATAATAATAATAATAATAATAATAATAATAATAATAATAATAATAATAATAATAATAATAATAATAATTTTTTTTACTGTGCCTCTCTTCTTTTGCCACCTGTTTCCTTGCACCAGAAATTGACCTTTAATGTCGTTGGCTATAATAAAATATAAAATCACATAATGACTCCTTATGTTATTTACTCGAGTTTGATCCTCATATACACAATCATATCATTTTACTTAAATATTTACTGATTAGCAGAATTTATAATTGCATAAAATACAAGCGTGCCATTCCACAAGGTGAAATTAACAACTCATAACATAATGTTTGTTTTGTCTATGCATATACCTAAATAGGTTGCAAAACCCCTCTCTCAATTGCTTAAAGAATTTATAACTACCTAATTGATTAAAGTGATTTTAATCCCAACCTTATCCCAAAGGAATAAAACAATAATAATTAAAAAAATCTACCAAGTTAAAATTTCACAAAATATACATGGTTATAATAAATACTGATAAAATTTTAACTACAATTTATAAAGAGAGAAAAATATCTAGAATGAACTAGTATTCAGGATAATGTGAGTTTATAACATTGCAGCAAATGTTAAGATTACAGAATTATGGGAAAGTTGACATCATGGATTTATGGGAAAGTTGACCTTTCAAAATATTAGTTGACAAAAACTACAAGGATAGTTGAAAGTGCTCCTAAGTGATGTTTATAGATATATTTTTTATAAACTTTTAAGCACTGTATTTTTTAATATTTATTTATAAATTTACATTATATATATATATATGGAGAGAGAGAGATTATTATAGTTTTAAAGCTAGAAGTAGTGATTAGTTTATGTTTTTATCATTTTAGTGGTTACAAATTTAAAAGCAGCAATCTCCTTAATTTTTATTAGCTCATTGAATGAATGATAATATATATAATTTAGTTTCTACCTGATTAAAATAAGACAATTATCGCTATAAAGTGAATAATAAACTCAAGATGGTGTGCTCAGCAAACTATTACTGACACTGGCATTTATAAGAAAAAATAAAAGCCATCAGGAGTTTATCAAATAAATATTGCAAATACCCAATAAACTTCTTTTATTAGCATTGAGGAATTTGAATGGCCAGGAAATGTAATTATATCTTGTTGGTAATTAATTGAAGTATTTACTGCTGGAGGATGTGATTTGGCCATGCGAGTATCGCACGTTAAATATATATGTGGAATCTTTTTAGTTATATGGTTGATTATAAATAGATTATTTTATATGAATAGATAAAGTAATACTATTAATTACATTGAGAATATATGTAAAGACTAATGATCAGATACAATAGTTTCCCTATGCAGAATATATGCAAACAACAAATAACCTGGTACAATATATTGAAGCTGTACATATATCCATATATGTGCATTTCACCATTCACTGTTTACAACCACAGTGAATGGATATTAAAATAAATTGTAAATTATTAATGAAATTTATATGTATATAATTTAGATATAAATAAATATTATAGGTGGAAATTAAGAGAAAATAAAAAATTTTAAATTAAAATAAATAATATACATAAAAGCTCGTTTTGGCAAATATTAATTTTTGTCCTTTTCAATGTGCTTCAACTAATTTACAATATTTTTAAAACATAAAAAGCAACTGTATAAATGTATATTATATAATCTTCTATTCACTTATCATTAGCCAATTATTAGTTAAATTAATTGATGTTGTATATATGTTCTTACAATTATTTGTTATAATTATTGTAATTGGTTTCATATATCTTTCTTCTATTAAATTCTTTAATATAATTTACAGGTCTTATATTTTTGATACAATCTATTTTATGTCCATATTTTAAATAATGAATATATAAGGCAGATCTATCATGTCTTCTATTAATATTTGTCAAAGAGAACTTTTATGTATATGATTATTATTATATACATTATTGCCATTATAGAAAGATATTTTATATTGTTTATTTGTTTATAAAAATATCTGTTTTAAAAATGGTGTATTAAAGTTAATATTTTGAGAATTTAAATATATATATTTAAATAAATGTAATATTTATTGGTATATAATATTTTCATTTGTTAAATAATAATTTGTAAAAGTGTGATATATAAGATGATGTAATAATTTATTTGTCTAAAATTTATAAACAGTCTAATTAAAAAAGTTATTTTAGAATATTTAACTTGCAATCAAATTGGGTTGCATGAATTAATTAGTTAATTAACAGTCTAATTGTCAATCATTAATTTAGTCATATACCATCTAACTTACCATATTTAAGTAACTAACCACATGGATCTATTTATTTTAGCATTTTTTTTCATCATCTCATCATGTACTAGTTTTATTTATTGCTTATTATTTTATAAAATAATACTATGAACAGCTAGAATAATTATCTGATTGGGTCTTCAGCTTTGGCTTGCTGATCACTCTACAGAATCTCCTCAATGTATACACTATTTGAAAAGCTCCAATAATGCATAATTGCAGTAGGAAGTGATATACTGTCACAATGCTTTGGGACATCAGGAATTTTTACAGAAGATATAATTTTATTGCTTGAACTTTTATTAATATGCAATTTCTTATTTAGTCATGTTAAATTTATATGGAATTAAAACTTTTAAGATTTTTGAATACAAGAACTTTATGTAACTTTAAACTAAATTTATTACAATTTATTCTACAATGAATTATATACTGTTTATTTTGCAAAAAAATTATATACTGTTTATTTGCAAAAAATTCTCATTAAGTTTAATTTGATGTTATAGTCAAATTAGAACTTTTTCCAAACTTGCAGGAGGTTGTAAATAATAAAAGCAGTTGTGGAATAATAACTATGAAAGTATAAATGCTTTTGCTTTGTTATGAAAGTAAATTATTCTATTGCTATTTCTTAGTAATTTAAAGTGACATTCACAAAAATCATTATAATGCTATTTTGAAATAACTGGAATGTTTATTTTTAACATTTATAAAATTACAGAATGGAAAGATTGCATTTTTCCAGGAATTTTACTTATGTCAAATATGTGCTTATAAAATATTGCATTCTAAGGAAATATTTTGTCTTATATAGAAATATAAGATAAATATTCATGCTTGAATATACTTTATTGCTCTTAAATATTTTATCTATTTATCAAAGGTAAAATAAAGTATAAAATAAACTTGGTCCTTACTACAGTTATGTATTGCTTCCAAATGAATATTAGACACTTTATTATGAATTTCAAATAGTTGAAAATAGATGTTGAGAACTATCATTACCTTATAAAACTTCATATTATTCCAAAAGAACTTATACTGTATTCTTTATAAATATTTTCGTTGATTTAATCTTCACATTATTTCAAAAGGAAATCATATTATTATCACTGTACTGTTTGAAATAAATATTATGCTTGCTAATTTTTTATTGTTTTACATTTTGAATTACTTCAAAAGAAAGTATATTTAATTATTTTCATATTGTTTCAACATATACTTTATTATTTACTCCGAATGGCTTTTAAAATTATATCAGTATTTATTTATTTTATGTGCCTCAGATTTTGATGAATTGTTTTCTCAATATTTAATATTCATATTAACTGGATACTTTAATAAAATCTTCAACTTGTCCAAGGAATCATTATTTAAACTAGTGTGCTAAAGAAAATGGCATTGAAATCAATGATTTCAGGTCTTATAAACTATTAAATAGTAAAACGATGATAAATATTTAGATATAAGTTTTAATTGTATGTGTATTATATTTATAATATTGCATATTTATTATTTATATATTATTTGTATTGTATTGATTATGGGAGTTTGCAGAATATTACTGTCTTGAAATATAATCAAAAGTAATATATTCATTCTGTATGGAGTAGTTTAGAGTGGACATAAATAAATGGAAGAATTAGCAGAGTAGATGTATATTTTTCTTATTAAATTGCTAAGCCACAATTCATATGCATATTTATATTTTGCTTTAATTATTATATTTTATCAGTTTTTCATATTATATGTTTGTTAATCCTATGTGAGATAGTAGGATTAAGGCTATTTTCATATATTATTCATATTATCCTTGTGAGATGTTGTCTGTTTTAGGTGACAGGTAGTTAATGATGCTATATTTTTGGCAATCTTTTGTGATAGTTTATTTTTAGTATATTTATTAAACTAAGAGACAGGGTCCTAATTCTTTATGTACACTTTTGGACAAATGCTTTTATTTTTGTGTCTATTCTATCATAATGCCTTTTGTATTTCTTGATGTTTATCTTGATAAAAAGTTTAAAGTCATGCATAATGCCAAACATGCCTTTATTTTTCTCTTGATGCAATAAGAATAGCTTAATAATGTTAATGATGTTGATATGACATAGTCTGCATATCTGATGGGTTAAAAACCTTGATAAAATATTTTATGTTTAAATTTATAATTATTTTATGTAGCTATGAAATTATACATTTTCTTCAAAATTCAATGTTATTATTTTTCTGCTAAGATATATTTGGTAATATTATTAAATATATTCCATACTGTGATATATGGGAATAAAAGCTGGACTAAGAAATAAATGTGACAACTTTTTGTATTCATAGTTAAATCTTTTTTTTTTTTTTGATAAATTAAATTCTGTTTAAACTTTGTGATAATTATAATTTTGATCTTATTAAAATATTAATGATTTATCTTTGTCATATTTGGTAATATTAATAAAATTTTAATTTAGTTATTACTTCTGTGTTTGTATCTGCATTACCAGAAAATCCAAAATTATACACATATTTTAATATTAAGGTATAAAAATACAAGAAGATAAAAATCACTTTATTAAAATTTATATTGTTGATGTTTTTAAATAACATTCTTAGTTAACAATAGTATATTATTTTATTTTGATTAAAATTACAAAAGAATCATTTTGTGCGATACATCGGTAGCAAAAAATCCTTCATAATTGTAATGTCACAAATGTTATCCTAGATTGCTATGTAATGATTTTAATATCAGAGTTTCATGATTAATTTTAAATTAAAATTTATTTATTGTATTAAAATATTATCCAGAGATTGGTTCATATCTTATTATTTACTAGGATCACATTCATTGTTTGGATAAAACTTAAAATAAATAAAAATGATTACATTTGTTTATTAGATAATTTTTTAGTAAGAATTCTGGGATTTGATTAAGAAAGATTTATAGTGATTAATAATCTTTTTATAGTAACCTGATTTTATGTGAATCTGGATTTATAACTAGAGAGTATTATAACTCTTAATTATATGAGTTGTTTTAGAGCAGCATAAAAGCTAGCTACCCTAAGATTATATTTGTTGATGTTTTATTTTCAATATGTTGGCCATAATATTTACTGAGCTAATGGTTGACCACCATTGATTCTGGTGGGTAATATATATATATATAACAATCAACGCATAAGCAGATTCAGATGTTTCAGACTTCTATTTTGCCTGATGGGTAAACACTGTTTACAAAATATATCTAGAGTTTAGAGAGAGTAGTCAAAAACTATTTCATACTAACAAAGTTTTCACGTATTAAATTTTGCAATAATGGGATTTCTCATGAAATTTGAATAATATTTGTTTGATTACAAATATTTATACAAAAAATTATTTCATTGCAATGCACAAATTTATTTTCTACAAGGTAGTACATAGTTTGATAGATATCATCTTCAACTTATATAAAATCAGAATGAAAAGGAATGAGTGGATAGTTTCTCTCTATGTGGATTATTTCATTCTACAATTCAATCACTAATTATATATATTGTAGGGATAGAGTTGAATCCCACATAAATTAATGAATGGAGAGAAAATTAGCAGCCCCCCCCCCCAATAATTTTTGTGTGTGTCATAGATATGTAGGTATTTATATATGATTTTATTTAGTAGGTAGAAAAGAAAAAATGAATATAAAAAAGAAATATTTAGTTGTTTCAAACTTCTATGTTTTACGAAAAGATGACTTCATTTTATAATTACCTTTTGTTAAAACAAGCTAAAATAAATTGTTTAATCATTAATCTAAGATGTTTTAGTAAATAAATAGTTTGAGACCACACGTGTGTTTGAAACAAAAGATTTGAGAGGGTGAATTAGTATTACAGTTTACAATTCACTATCACAGACATCATATATCAAAGAAAAAAAGAAAGGATTTTTTTTGTATACATTTTGATTTATAAAATTATCTAAAAAAGAGACAGTTTTGACATGGAGCAAGAAAATTAATAAATAATTAGTCTTTTTACTTGAAAAAACCACCAATAAAAGTTTTAACAGTTTTTTCCCCCTAAAAAGCTAAGAATAGAGTGGTTTGTTTGAAGAGATTTTGAGCTGATTGCTTGTGAACTTGAGGATGATGACATCTCATCTTTGGACAGCTAGATATAAAAGAGGAGGAGAAAAGTATTAAAGAATTATTAAGTAAATAAAAGCTGCTGAGTTTTAAAGGGTTTTTTTTAAAAAAAGTTCTTGTGAATGAAAGCAGGAGAGAAATGACTTAGTCTGCACATGATTTTATTATTAAGATACCTACCATTGGAAGAAAAATGGGATTGTAGTACTTTTATAAAATGACTGAGAAAAGATGTGTAGCTGTATAAATAACGGTTTATTGCATTTAAGTTAATTGAAGAAAGCAATAAGTCTTTTACCTTGATCAAGAAAGATCAATCAGTCCCCAAGACAAAACTAAAAAGTAAAATGGTCATATAATAGGCAATATTAATTATTGCTTTCCAAAATACAGACTCTGGATTGATATATACATGGCTGTAACAAAAGAGATGATGCATTGTTAGCTGCCGTTATTTGTCCCAAGATCTAAGTCACTATGAGCTGGTTGTTTGTCTATACACCTATCCCAGATCAATAAAATAGCAGTATTCCTGGTTAACCATCTTAAAAGCACATCTTGTTATGGAGATCCAGTTCAGATCTTATGGTTTGTTAAAGAATCACCATTATCTTTTAAAAAAGAAAGAGAAAGGGAAGAGAGAAGAAATTGTATAAAATCCACATGTCCAGCTTCCACTGATCTATTACTATGTACCTGTCAGAGTTTTTTATTATTATTAGAAGTGCTAAAGAATTCTACAATGTTAATTGATATCCACAAAGTTTTTAAGACATCCCTAAAACAGCAGGAACTTTGTCATTTTTTTTTGCCATATGAAAATTATAAAAGAAAGAGAAGTCAACTGTTTCAGCTGAGAGATTATCTCTGCAAAAACTGAAATGGGGTGGTAACATTATAGAACTTTATTAATGTCTTCTTATTTAAAAGTAACCATTTAAATATTCTTCTATGAATTCAAACCTCATTTTTTAGTTTTGTTTTACTTTGACACATAAACATTAAAAGTTTTTTTTAGTTATTATGCATAACAACACCACAAATATAGTTTTAAAGTCATTAGATTTAATTTTTTTTATTATCCTTGAATATTTTTTTGTTGCTATAAATATGTGTTTTATTCATTGTTGTTATTTGTTTGTTTATCTAGTAGTCATTAATATAGTAATCAAAATACTTGAACAATCTGTCTGTATATATTTGTATAATGTTTTCTTTTACTTATTTGCATATTTAAGTTTGATGTAAATGTTTCTTTGCTCAAGGTTTAAAGAATTATTTATATATTTTTTATTTGTATGTAATAATGTGAAAAGAAATGTGTTTTATATTATATATCAACATATCACAAAGTGTGTGTGTGAGTGCATATCCAAACATAGGATAGTTAGGATAAATTAGGATTAGGTCATACTAAATTTTAATGCTCCATAGGTGTTACGTTACATGAACAACAAATTAATAAAGCATGGACGCACCTGTATGAAAGTGAATACACATATACCATGTAAATGATTATTTTATTGCATTTGACAACATATATGCATAAAGCTGGGAAAAAATATTAAATAGAATGTTTTTTTTATTATTGGGTTGTTTCATATTATATCAGCTTACACTAAATAAATATGAGCATATATATGTGAGTCTCATTTATTTATAATTTAATAATTCTTATTTATATACTGTTATGATTAATATTATTTAAGTCAATTACATGATTGGAAATTAATGAATAAATAAATGAATCTTAATAAACATAATTACCTAATATTCTTGCTTTAGCGTTGTTGTTGTTGTTGTCGTCGTTGTTGTTGTAGTAATTGTTGTTGCTGTTGTTATTATTATTTTTGGTTTAGTTATTTAGTTAATTGATAACACAATGAGAATAGACATACTGTGATCATCATCAGGAGGGTGGTTGGTTGCAGTTTCATCAGTTTAAGTTAGCACCATAAGTCATAGTAAACCAAGTATACATGCAAATTTAGATGTGATGTATATAGTTTATGTTGTTTTATCGTGGGTTGTTCATTATCATAGCTCTTAATATGAATGTTATAGTTGGATTACCTTAGCATTAGTTAAGTGATTATAGAGCTATATAAAAGTAGTCCCACATTGATAATCAAATTGAATATGGATATACAAATTGTATGGTTTAATTTTGATGGTGACATATGCAGCTTAAGGTATGTCCCGGATCTTCCTTATGTGTCCAACAAAAGGATTTACTCATATACCCTAAATTTAGGAGTTTAATTGGAAAACAGATGGGCAACAATTACATAGATGATGATGATCATGTATGGTCTTTTATAATAGTTATGAGGGTCAATATGGTGATAATTCATTATGACACAGTTGATATTGACATGGCACAATAGGATCCAGGTGCTGTATAAATAGTATTGATGAGAATGGGGAGAGTTGGTAATCCGACAAAATGGTTGTCCCAGTTTTGAGAGCAAGGTACCAATAAGATACATATGGTCATAGGTTTGGATGAAATGGGAATGTTAACATGAGAAAAATACTTTAGATACCATTTTGGAGTCTGTTGGCTTAAACCAATAAATCCCACGAGCTAGAAATAGCTGACAGATACTCCACCTGGAAAGGGTTTCCAATTAAAATTATAATGGCTACATGACTCCTAACATATGATGATAGTTATAAGTAAAACCATAAATAATTGTTATTTAGATGGTAGTACTTAGTAAATTATTCTGTTCCGTTCGACATTATATACTGTTACAATATATTATAATCCTTGCTATGATCTATTATATATTATTACTATTGTAATTTATTCTATTTTTTTTATATTATCAGTAAATAAATAAAATTATTTTTAATGAATTTTCTTAAGAGGAAAAATACTGTATTTTTTTTAACAATTTTTCCTCTAGACAAGATAGATTTTAATGAAAGCATTTATAAAAAATATTTTTTCTCAACTTTTCAATATGTCAGAAATTAAAAGTGATATTCTGAAACAGATGTATAGAAGATTGATTTTGTAAAGCGATAATAAAAAAAAAAAGGCAAATTTAATATTTGATAAAAATGTTAACGGATATCAGTAAGCTGAAAAGTAAAAGAAAATTATTAAATTAATTTGAAAGAATAGTGAGAGGACAAAATTTAAAATACAATAAATTCAGTTTATTTTATGCAAAATTAAAAAAAAAAAAAAAGAATTATATTATAGTTAGGCAGTTTTTTTTTTTTTTTTTATAATATAGTTAGGCAGTTTTGGCATAATAGTTTCAACTTCAACAATTTTAGATCTTGCAATTTTTAAAAAAAGTAATAACACATTTTTTAAACTTAAATGAAAGGAATAAAAATATCTATGTACTACTTGATAATTGCGTTTTAAAAGTTATTCACAGAAATAGGAGGACTTAAATTAGATATTAATTCTTCACAATGTTAAAAAGTGTGAACTGATGGCTTTTATAGAACAGTTTTTTTTTGCAATTATAAGATGCTTATAATATTTTAAATACAGGTATATTGTCTATACTGAACTTAATGTAATTAAAAGGGATTTGAACTCAGACTTTCAAACTCCCTACATCTGTACACATCATCTTATATAACCAATACATATGACCACATATATGGGAAAAAGATAAATGATCTCCAATGTACATATTTCATGCTGAACTAGCACTCATTATATATATGGGAGATGATCTGGACCAACTGATGAGTGCTGGTTTACCATGAAATACATATATTGGAAGTCATTTATCTTTTACATGTATATGTGGTTATGGGTATTTGTTGTATAAGTTGGACTGGATAGATATAGGGAGCTTGAAAGATGCTTATAATTATATTACATTTATATAATTTCAAAAAGTAAAGATATTAATGTTGTAGATTTATTAACTGTCTACTTTAAAATTGTTTAATAAAGATATTTTTTAGATTTTTACCATATTTGCTAATGTTTAATAATAGTTCCAGTTAATGTTATAAAAAAAACATATTTTTTATTTATTAGAAATAAAAAATTTGTGGATTCAACATCTGATGGAAAGGCCACTTTAATTTCATAAAAAGATTTGTTGAATTCAATTTCTCACATGATTTCTTATTGTAAAAAAAATTCAAATATTGACTTAAGCAAAAAAATTTAACATATTCAATTAAATGAATTGTTGCAAAACTGCGAAATGATTTTTAATAAACTAACCAAATCATCATTTTGAAAAAGCTCATTTCAATACGTCACAGCAATAAATATTTAAAGTCATCAAACTTTACAATAAAATATATTTAAAACTTTGTACATCACACTAACTGTGAGTTAGATACTACCTCATATATATATATTATAACTGAACAATGATATGATGATGATTAGCATGAGAAAGTAAGACTACAGGATAGTGGAGTACATGTGTATTTGGCAATCAGTCATCAATGAAGTGTGAAGGCAAAGGGTACATTTAATTGCATTTAAATTATATTTAAGCAAAATAAATATATATTTATGTTTGCAATGATTGAATTCAAATGTAGCCACCAAGTAAAAATAATATGAAGTAAGGCTTAATATATTTCTTATATCTCATATAAATATTCTTTAGTGTGCATGTATGTTTAATGTATATTTCTAATTCCATTTAGGTACCATGGCTAAATAAATATTTCTCCTGTTGACCTCTATAAATAAACAATATGTGACCAAATGTGTATTTAGTTAATAATCATTAATAACTAATCAACACTTAGACAATCTCAATATCAATAACAATCAATAATTTCAAACTGTTGTCAAAACAATCTCCTTTTAACAATAAAGGTGGAATTCCATCTTTATTAATGGTCAAATCACTAAAGATTGTCACTTGTCCACAGAGATTAAAATTATTGATACAAAGAAGTTTAAATAAAAGTCTTTAAACAGGTAAATATAACCTATTCTGAATGCAGGTTAATAAATAGTCAATTATAGCGTTATAAACTACAATTATAAATTTCAAATTGCATCCAAAGTATTCCTGATACAGGTTATAGCCTGTCTTACAAGTATTTACATATAATTCCTATTTGCTTAATAAATAATTATAACTTTAAATAATAAGTGTAATGATGCTCAAGGTTAAATGTGTTTGTACATAATCATTAAAAACCAGTCAACGTTTAGACAATCCCAATATCAACAATAACAATCAACAATTTCAAACTGTTATTAATGAACCTTAATTAATTAAATAAGAAAAAATATAAAGTCAAGTTTAATGAATAAAAATTTTAATTAATTTTATTTACAGTTATATAAAAGATTTGAAATTCCGGGCACTTTTATACATGGAGCTAATTGTAAATATAGGGGATTTGAACTCAGATTTTCAAGCCCCTTTGCTATCCACACTATCTCATACTACTTCTACACATGACAACATACATACAGAAAAGATAAATAATCACCAATATATATATATATTATGCTGAACAAGCACCATCAGTTGGTCCAGCTTATCATCTCCCATACATATATATAATCAGTGCTCAGTTTATCTTAAGATAGCAAATCCTTACACTTTAATGGATTGGCTTCAACCTGCTCCAACCTCCAACTCTTCAGCCATCCATACCATTGAAAATATGATGATAGAATTCCCAAATTCCATACTGATGTCAATATTATTGTCATGCCCATATTGATTTCAAGTCACTCTGACCCCTTACATATAGGACAGTATTCATTTAAATACGTAGAAGAGGGATGGTCAGAATGCAGACTTTATATATAAGATTTGAAATACTAGGCACTCTTGTACCTGGAGCCTAATTGTAAATATAGGCGATTTGAATTCAGACTTTCAAGCCCCTTCACTATCCACACTATCTTATATTACTGATACACATGACCACAATTAGGCTCCAGGTATAAGAATGCTTGGTATTTCAAATCTTACATATTAAGACTGCATTCTGCCCATCCCTCTTCTTTGCATTTAAATGGATACTGTCCTATATATAAGGGATTAGAGTGACTTGAGGTCAACATGAGCATGACAACAATATTGGCATAAGCATGGGATTTGGGAATTCTATCATCAGATTTTCAATGGTATGAATGATTGAAGAGTTGGAGTAGGTTGAAGCTAGTCCATTAAAGTGTAAGGATTTTCTATCTTAATATAAACTGAACACTGATTATATATATATAATTATTCAAAACAATACAATAATCAATACAGTAAAAATATTTTAAAAAACAAAGATATACCACAATTTAATAGAAGTACTTTCAACTATCTATGTAGTCATTATCAATTAGATTCAAATTGTATCGTTATCAATTAGATTCAAATTGTAACGACTACATAGATAGTTGAAAGTACTTCTATAAAATTGTGGTATATATTTGTTTTTTAAAATATTTTTTACTGTATTAATTATTGTATTGTTTTGAATAATTATATATATTTTATTATAATTGGAATACAGACATTGATTAATAATTTATATATATATATAATCTGGATCAACTGATGAGTGCTGGTTTAACCCAAAATATGTATATTGGTGATTATTTATTTTTTCTGCATGTGTGTGGTACAAGTGTATCAGTGGTTTGAGATAGTGTAGATAGTGAAGGAGCTTGAAAGTCTGAGTTCAAATCCCCTATATTTACAGTTATATAAAAAATTAAAACATTTTATAATTTATTTACAATTAATAAAATGATTTAATTAAATAAAAATTTCTCCAGCTTCTGATTTCCTTATAAAATAAATTGTCAAAAATAAAGCATATATTTCATGTGTATTTATGTAATTTTTTCCAAAATATGATGTATAAAATAAATATGGATTTGCTTTATAAATCTAATAAATGAGAGTGCCTCTATTTTTATTACAAACACACAAAGGCTTAAATATATAACTCAACTATAACATTTATAATAAAGTATGTTTGTCAGATGTATTAGAGTAATTAAACATCGGTCTCTATTTCACTAAGTGGTTAGCATGTTATTTAAAACTAAATATATATAATAAATAAGCACATAGGGAACAATTATATTATACTCTCAATAAATCTCAAATAATGATAGCCATCCTATGTTGTAGTTCATTATTAATTAGTGATTCAAATTCTAAATATATATTTATATACTACTCCATAAATACAATAAAGAAAATTTCCCTAATGATGCTATAATATTTTTTAATTAATAAGTATGATTACTATATAAATATAAAATTCAAGGCAATCAAATTTAATAAGTATTATTTATACATATATTTAAAAATATGAGCCAAATATAAATGTTTGTAGAAAACATAAATGTGCCAATAATAATGATAATAATAATAATAACTAATGTAACTTTATGACTTCAATTTCCTTTGTTTAAATATCTGGGAAAGAGAAAGCTAAAAATAAATTTTATTATTATTATTTTTTTTTTAGGACAAATATTAAACACACACACACTCCATATATATATATTAAAAAATAAACAATAGAGTCATTTTTTTTATATTGACTTCCAGCAATGTTGATTATAAATTATAGATTTTTATCAAATGGAATGATGATCCATTAGTGAATTTATTTGAAACAATCTGTTGATGAATTTTTTTTTCAAATATTAAAATATTATTGTTACTATGGTCATTATAATTATTTTTAATAGAATTCTTTAAAATTGAAAAATGTTTGGAAATGAAACAAATTATTTAAGTTTTCTTTTAAATTATTTTAACAGTGACTTGTGGATTTGTTTATACTTTGGATTCTGAAAATTTGTTAAATAAACAATTGATGCTGTAGATTCTATTCCTTTTTTTAGATCACCTTTTTTTAATCTAATTATGGCAAGCAAATCTATTTTGAAGTCTAAGTAGGATCAGGCAAAGTTGTGTTTCACCTTTCCTTAGCTATTTGTTTACCACAATAAATATAATGAGAAAAACATAATTTGAAAAAAAAAAGACATTTCCAAAAAAATTGAAGATATATTTTTATAACTTTTTATTTTGCATCATTTTTTAGGTAATAAAATAAAAAAAAAACCCATGCAACCATTGAATGCTCTGTTATTTGAAAATGTTTTGTATATTACTGGCATATTCCAGAAATTGTTTTAAACATCTTTACATAATAATTGTTTTAAAATTCTAAAAATAAAATAATTTTCTTTTAAAATAAATTATTTTACAAATAAATGAATTATATTTTTAAATAATATATTCCATTTCTCTTCTCCCATTAATTAATATCTTTATTGTACTATTATATATATATAGGGATTTCACCTATATTGTTAAAAAAGTTGCCTTGACAACAGTTTGAGATTGTTAATTGTTATTGATATTGGGACTGTCTAAGTGTTGATTGGTTTTTAATGATATATATAATACTTTGATATGCTGCCATTACCAGTAATAAGAAAAATATTATAGCAGAGAAGAAAACAAATTAAATAAACTGTATATACTTTCCATGTATGTCATTGTCATGCTTGTCATTCATTATTGGCAATCATGACTATAAACATTTATTGGTCTATTTAATTTATTTGGTTCTCTGTCATAGTGTTATATATATATATATATATTAAACAAAACAAAATCTATTTTAAAACATGAAGTTTAAATGTTAAGAAATTAAACCAAAACAAATATTCATATTTATTCCTCTTGTTATTATTATTTCACTATAATTATTTCATTATAGCTAATATAAATCCTTTAAACCCCATTTTAAAATATAGGCATTTCTTAATTTATGATTAATTATTTATATAAAATATTCTCTCATACATATATATGTTTTAGAATGTATTTAAATAAATAAAGTGTACTTATCAAAAATAAATATTAATATGTGGAAAAAATGTATTGTTACGATATTTTTAAAAATAAAATTACTCACAATTGACTTATAATGAAGGTTTTACAATAAACTAATTATTAAGGTAATAATTTATATCAATAATTAACTTTTAAATAGGCTAAGCAAAATTTTATACATACTCATGTAGTAAAGGTCAGAAACGTGTGATTCGTTAACATAGTGCAGAATTCGATCACCATACAGAACTGCAGCACCATCTAGATAGTGAAGCTACCCGTAGTACTGAGTTCAAACATAGTTTATCGGTTCCGCAATGCAATCTATGAAACAATGCAGCTGATGCTACATTCGTAAATACTTCTCTAGGCACGGTGATCAGGGAGATGCAAGAGAATCAAGAATTTTATTTCGAGTTAACCAATAATAAGACCAATATTAAATATTTATATTTTACAGAATCGAGGAAATATTATATGGAATGGGTATCGAATAAATAAAGATGTAATGACAGATGTATAGTTTGAAATTATTTATTTAAAACATTTTAATAATAAATCATTTAACTAATAATATTTGGTAAGATTAACAATATCAGTAGTGGGATTTTCCGATACTGTTAGATATTAAAGAGATACATTTATTTATATAGCTGACGTAATCCAGCTGCCTAAATTCTCGAGCAAGTATTTCAAGAGCATGCCTTCGGGATTTATATCTTTGCAATGCAAGAGTCTAAATTAGGATTTATAATAGTAGTGGCGGACATATATTTATTTAATTAAATAAGATATTTATAAATTACTATGGATGGACATTTATTTGAGAGTGAATTATGTCACTAATGCAGAGATGGAGTTATATATTGAACACTAAAGTTAATAAGCAAAACACATGGTACGACTAGAAAGGTGATATAAGGGTGGCAGTATGTTGAAACTGCAAAGCCATGGATGAGTTGAGAACAACAGGCTGGCATTTGCTGTAGGCCCAAAGAGATAAGGTATCACATAAGCATAACCAGGGGCAAGTGGTACGTGCCACGATTGCTTCTTGGCTGCATGATTTTGTCAAGCCCTACGGAACATTTATTGGTTTGCTTGTGTAGGACGACTGAGATATTTAAATCCTAAAGAATCTGGAGTATGCAAGGCTTCTAATAGGTCACCACATCTCTAAAACATAACACATGTATAATGTACAGACTATTCTGCTAAGATTTAATATATTTTATAACTCGGCCCTTCATCATCAACATTTAATAAAGAACGTTTTTGACTCTCAAAGAAATGTAATTTACGGAATTATTATTTAAAATTTAATAAAATATAAAAACAATAGGTAAACTAGGTGAGTATTAATGACTAATATGTCAGCCATTTGTTACGTAGTAGACCCCTGCATTGCAATAAATGAAGCATTGAATATGTATCGATTTATATGAAAATATTAAGTAATTTATGAAAGTAAATATTAATGAAGATTTGACACGTATCCACTGTTTCAAGCAATCATAGATTTATACTAAGAAAATTATGAGCATGCTATAATTAGATAATAAAATATAAATTTTAGAAATACGTACCCAAGAAAGATAGAATTAGGCAAGCTAGATTATTAAAGAAATTTACAGAAGGAATTAATTAAATTCAGTTTTACAAATTATAGTTTACAAGTTATATAAAGAATGAGTTATAGGGTGATTATTAATTTAGAGTACTCTAGAGCTTGGGTAGTACAGGTATCTGTTTATACGAAATTTTCAAATTCAGTAGTCAGTAGCAAATTGTCCATGATTTCAGAAGTAGCAGTTCTTTCCAGCATTTGGATGATTCATTTAATTTAATAGCAGCAGCAGCTTTCTAATTGTTTGGGCAGCAGATCTTCGTGGTTGACTTTATTGAGGGCACATGTGGAGGTTTACGGCAGATAATCGACCATCTCTGGGGAGAATAGTCTTTGGCACTTTCTACTCACACATACTGTGGTAGGTAAATTAATTTATATATCTGGAGACTCTCTACTGATCGAGAGCAAAGCTAAAGTTAAACTGAAAGTTCTGAGAAAGTCCAAAATGTCCTCCTTTCTTGATCTTATCTTTTTACTTTTTGTTATATTTTATTTTGGATTCAATCATTTGCCAAAAGGATAATCTATACATTCTTATACGTTTAATTTATATAGAAAGCTGCTTTACTATTGTTCACATTTAATTTTACATTTACATTTTTGGTAATTAGATTTTAGGGAATTTTTTCTTTTTAATTAATCTATTATCTCTCACCGACCGTTACTTTTAAAATTTCAAATACAAAAGGGAACATACGATTATTTTTACTTTTAATTAAATATTACAATCAAATTTCTAAAATTATTATTAAATGAAATTCAAACAAAGCAATAAATAACGAACTTTATAATTTAAAATAAATGGTTAAAATTATATATTTTTATATACTAAAAAAAAATACAAATTACATTAATTATTTTTATCTATTGCTTTAAATTTGTTATCGAAACGTGTGTGTGTTTATGGTGGATTTTACATATATTTATTCATTTTTAATATTGCTACACACACAATTCGATACCAAAAGTTTAAATTTGGGTAGGTTTAAATTTTGGTGGGTGAGCGACGATAAAAAAAGGTAAAACTTAAGATTCGAATACGAATCTTACTGTTTCAATGTGAATATAGGTTGTTCATCCCACAGTTACAGTATATATATAAAATGTCAAACACACCCTCTAATGGTATGTTTTTTCAATAATACTACCTTATGAATAAAGATATAGTCAGAATTTAATGACACAGGCAAGAGGTAGTCTCTTGCTCATATACTGCAAAGTTGTTATATAAATTAAAATTCAGATTTATTTAAACAAGGAGCATGAAATTTAAATTAACAATGATCTTAAATTTTTCAGAAATAAGCATGGTTAATTTACATATAAAAAGAAAAGCTTATATGTTAGTCATTTTAAACTTTGAAATCTCCTAAATATAAATATATATGAAATAGATTCTGTGCACTAGCTAAAAATTCAAATATAAATGATCAATCACCCCTCCCTCTAACATTATGATTTATTAGTAATGCTACTTGTAAATAAGAATAAAGTCTGAATTTAATGGCACAGACAAGAGGTAACCACTGTCTTTATGCTGCACAGTTATTATACCAATTTAAATCTGGATATTCAAACAAGAAGCATGAAATTTAAATTAGTATTAATGAAAAACATAGCATTAGTAGGGAGTAATTGAGATATTATATTTGAATTTTTAGCACATGATTTGCACTGGGGCTATTTCTTATATATTTATGTTTAAAAGATTGCCAAATTTAAAATGATTATTGTATTAATCTTGCATTGTATACATAAATTAAACATGTTTGTTTGTGAGCAATTTAAAATCATTCTAATTTAAATTTCACACTCCTTGTTTGAATAATTATGGATTTAAATTTATGTAATAAGTTTGTGGCATATGGATAAGAGGTTATTAAATTCAGACTTTATTTTTATTTACAAGATAGCATTATTGAAAAAAACATAGTATTAGTAAGGAGTGATTAACATTTTATATTTGAATTTTTAATCAGCACAATAGTCAGGAATTACATACACTCACATAGATATATCATTTTCAATAATTACTGATCCAAATGCACAATGGTCTCCTCAAGTTTAATCCCATTTCTCCAAACCATAGCATTTCTTCTTTACACCACATCAGCAAACTAATTTTTATCCATCCTCATTATAGGTAGTTTCTTTCTAAGTCTTTCACAATCACTTGAAATCCAATTTAAAGCTTTAACTGACCAATTATTAACATTTCTATTAGCAATATTTCCAGTTCAGCTCCATTTCTATTTCTTAATTTTCATGACATCAGTGATATCTGGTTGTTTTTTCAAGCATGTACTTTGTTTTTACACTCTCATTTCTGATATCCATATTTTTATGAGTCTCTGTATTGTTTTTCTGTTAAATTCTAAGGTCTCCATATTCACAAATAAGAACTGATATCAAAATCACTCCATCCAAGTTTAAATATGTGTTGGTATTAATAATCTGTTCAAGATACTTGCTGTTGTTACATTTTCTAATGCATGTTTATTTATTTCTATTTGGAAAACCCATTGAACATTATTTCTCTTTTTAACATTTAAGGTTTCCATCTTACAATTTTATTTTCATCTAATAACTCTTCAAATATTTTCTGAAGTATTATTTCTAAAAACAATAACATCACTGACAAAATATAAATGACTTGAATATTTTTCATTTACCTTTAGTCATTACCTTCCCAATTTAATCCCCAAAAAGCTTCTTGTAAATTTGTTGTAAATCATTTTGAAGATGTGAAATTATTCAGTAGTACATTCTTCTCATTGTTAATCTTAGACAATTTCTTAGGTCTATATCTTTATTATCTGAAGCTTTAATTATTATGCAAATGATTATAGAATTAACTTCATTTTGTAATCTACAAATCATGAAAGAATAACAGTAACCCATATTTGTTGGTTCCTTGTATAACTTCTATCAATTCACAGATGAAATTTGCCATACTGATACTATCCTTAAATCCAGTTTGTTCTTTAGGTTTGTTAGAATCTCAAGTTCACTACAGGGATTGTAAATATCTTGGTAAAATTACTGTGTCAATCTGAAAAAAGTCAGGTCTAGAATTTTTAATATATTTTCATCACTTTTCTTCAATATTAATATTAGTACTGCATTCTTTCAATTATCTGGTAAATCTTTATTAATTAAACATTTGAATATAACTTTCCCAATCATTTTTCTATTTCTTTATTTACTTCTTTTAAAATATAAATAATAATAATACATCGTTTTCTAAAACTTTTCCCTCATTATAACTTCAATTGCATATCTCATCTCTTCATTTAAGAAAACTTGGCAAATCAGAAGATGAAATAACAGTTCAATTTTTTTTTTTTTGGTGCAGAAAACTTTATACTCATCTACAGCTTTTCTTGCCAATTTCCAATTACATCTTTTTATATCATTATTAACTCTTTTTTGTAGTATTTTACAAAATCATAGATATTCAATTCTTTTTATTAGATTATTTAAAAAAAATTCATGCTCATTCTTTTCTTCATACATTATATAGACAATCTATAAATAAATTGTCTTATGTTTGTAGGAGTTATCTTTCTTTCAATTCTTAATAGAGTACTGGTTACATTCTTACTGATTTTACTGAAGTCTGAATTATCTTCAAAGTCTGTTAAACTTTAAAATGATTTTCAAGTTCTAATTTAAATTACTAGTTTCTGAAATTTATGCATATCCCATGTTAATGCTATCTTTCTTAACAATTTTCATTTCTGTAGTATTGTATTAATATATATGTTATATCTTATTAATTGATGATTACTTTTTGTGTTAAATGTATTAAGAACATCACATTTTTGGAATACATTAATTCTGTTAAATTCAAAATATAATTCATTTCTACTGTACATTCATTTGAATGCTTCCATGTCGTTTATGTTTAGTCTTTTTTCTCAAAAAAAAAAAAAAAGAAAGAATTCATAATATACAGCTCTTTCTTTTTCACAAACTTCAGAAGTCTATGTCATATTTTATTTCTTCACTAGAAATACATTTTCCCACAGTAATTTCCCCTTTTAAACATTTATTCTAATATTAAACTCTGTCAAGATATATTTAAAATAATCTTTGCTCTAATTAAAATATTTTGTATATTCATTTAAAAATTTGCTTTTTCATCAAAATGAAAATTTGTTGAAGCATATACCTAAATTCTGTGCATTTGATATATTCACTAAATTTAAATAACTAATTGTGTGACTCTGTCTGATTTATCATCAGTCTTCATAATGTTGGGTTTTTCACATTTTATTTATAATGAATTCCATTCCATTTATGCTTTCAATATTTATGTCTTTGTAAAGTACATATCCATTTTTTAAATTAATTGACTCATTACTTTTCTTGTACCATCACAAAATTCAGTATTGTTCCATTTAATATTAAAACAGTCCCGTCCCCCCAATTTTTACAATCTTTTATCACTTGAAAAAAATCTACAGTTCTAGGTACCTAAATAAAAAGTCATCAACAAATGATATCGTTTCCATAATCAGATTCTGAACACCAACTGCCTTTGACTACTAATGACTGCTGTTACTACAACTTTACTACCTTCAGGAAATAAGAGCCATAATTTAGTTTTGTCTGTCATGATTGTAAATTTCTTTAAGAAAAAAATAAAATCATTTACAAACATATTTACCCTTCTTTAAGAAAACTCAACTAATATTTAATTTAAAAATTATTGGGTAATTAAAAAAAAAGATAATAGTGGCTCTTGACTTTAAAATTAAAAGCCAGTAAACTTTCTACACTGACTGATGCATGTTGGTGAGCATCCTATATATGTTCTTTTATCATGTGAATGAATTATAATATAATAATAACAGCTGTAGTAAAAAACATTTGGGATGGACATTATGAATTACTCAGATCAATTTTTTAAGACTTCAAACAGAAATCATAGGGCTTTCTTTTAATTAACAGCAAGGCATTTTCTTTAGATATACATGTAAACAAATGAATAAGTTGGTTAATTCCAAACAATAACTAAAGAATAAGTTAGCATTAATGTTGGTAGGAAATTGTTAATTACTACTGACAGACCTTCAGTTAAACTAATTTACTCTAATAGCCCTCAATAGCATTTTTGCCTTGAGATTACTTAGAAACAAAAATCCCATGAAGTCCCCCTTTCATTTCTAACTCAAGGTCATATATGGATTTAAATTCAATTACATATCTTTATTAGCATAAAAATTTAAAAGAATTTCATCCTTCCTTTATATCCTGTAAATAGTATTTCATCACCCTTCAAAGAGCTACGTAAAATTTAATATTTTCATAGATTAATTATGATGTAAAAAAATAAATAAATGAGGACCTATATAAACTGAAGACAAACGCACTATTGAGGCCTATTGAAGCAAATTAGTTTAGTTTAAGGATTTTAGTAGTAATGAAGTTTTCTAGCAACACCAGTGCTAACTTAATTCTTTTGTTATTATATAGAATTAACTTCTTCATATTCCTATATTTATAACAAAATTAATATTTGAAAATATTTAACATATATATATAGTGAAATAAATTTAATCCACTATATTGTTTTTATATATAAATATTATAACACCTAAATAGTTTTTCCAATTAAACATATTATTTTATTGTAAATAAACTTCTTAAGTCATTTTCTTATTCTCCTCAATGTTATATATTGTAATAATCAAAAATGAGAACAAATATATTTTGACAATTAATTTCATATTGATAATAAATACATATATTAAGGAGCATAGTGAATTGTAAATTTATACAATCGTTATAAAATATGGAGCATTACAAAAAGTAAAATGTCAATTATTTTTTCTTTATCTTGATTTACAAATATCTTTAATTCTCGATTGCCATGAAAGCCAAGATGTCTGAGTTATATGTTAGACTGTTTCTTTTATTACATTTAAACGATGATAGTAATCACATCAGAATTATAAATCCTAAGTTAAAATCTTAATTACTACTTTAGCAGAATTAGTATTCATAATGTAGTACAACATACTTGACCTTAATAATTGTTATTTATGTCTTTTTTTATAACTTATAAATTAAGATATGTTATTAGATAAATAGATGAACTGAAATGTATGAATTGAAATGTATAAACTGAAATATGTGAATTGAAATGAGAACTAATAGTAAGAAAAATAACACATTTACATAAATATAATTAATTTAATATCAAATCACTAAATAATACCAAAAAATAAATATGTTGATAAATAACTGGATACTGGTTATATGTATATTTCATGAATTAGCTAATGCATGTTTTTTATTAGTTTCACTAAATTCAATAAATAAGATAATAGTTTATTTTAAATAAATTGATGTGAGTAAAAAATATATCATAACCCTAAATTTATACATATGGATTCATTTTAGGATGAGGACATGCATACTCATTCATACTTTTCAATTAGTCCTCACTCGAGCTGTATCATGTGTATGATATATTACTTGTAGATATTTTATTTATAAAGTGCAGCAGAGATATTATTGTAAGCATTACAAAATACATTTTTCAAATATTTGTATTGCATATTACAATATTCTCTCTAATATCTGTACTCTTATAGGATAAATGCAAAAAAATTATAAGAGATCAAATGTGCCAAACGATTATTCTACATATAATAAATTTCAAAACTTCATATTGTGATATCAGGTGTAATTCAATGCTAAACTTCTAAAAGTTTTGATGGCAAAAATATGTTTATCCCACTTCTTACATCTTAAGTATATTGTTTAATTTAAAAGCAAAATTAATATTCAATAATTCTTCAATTAATTAAAATATATATTTATATAATTAAATTATAATACATTCATACAATTTTATATTTTCATTATTATTATTATCATCACCATCTCCTCCACACATTTAACTAGTACGATACAAGTTGATATTTCTTTTTCTGTTAAGATAATATTAGATATATGCATTATTATATGAAGATGTATATTTTTATATAAAAGTATAACTCATATTTTTGAAATAAAAATTACAATAAATTTTAAAATTGATTTAAATTTTTAAAGCAATGACCCTTTCTTGTCTTGGTTTTTCAAAAGTAAATTTTATTGATTGTGACATGAACAATCTTTTGACATTTATTTTAAAATTAAAACTTTTTTTAAAAAAAAGTATACGGATATAAATATACATGCCTGTATGTATACATCTGACTACAATTGATTATATATTCAATACAAAAATATAATCTTCAATATTTAATTGTTATGTCCAATAGATTTTTGCCCCCATATGTCAAAGCATCGGCCGGGAAGCAAATCATTAAATACAATTTTAATTTAAAATATAACTAATAATTAAAATTTAGAACTTGAAAATATAATTAAGTTTTAATACAAACAAAATTTAAATTTAAAACTCTAATAAAAATTTTAATACAAACATAATAGTATTTACATAAAAAAAAAGTATATGGCTTTATTGCTCGTAGTTCATAAGTAGTTCCAGCACCGGACCTGCGAGCGCCAGAATCGATTCTATGTTCTACTTACTGAGCCAAACCGCGCAGAGTAGTATCTCTATATAAGTGAAGAAAGAGTACTTAGATCACTTTTCCAATCTTTACCATGACGTAATACTACAAAGTTTTTTTCCAAAATAAACCGAAAATCTATTCATATATAATTAATGAATTAATGGTTTAAATGACATATTTACTAAACAAAGCAATTATGTTCATGCAAAATAGATCCATACCAGTATATGAAAGTTTTAGTCTATAGTATTTAGTAATATTTAAAGTATATTAAACTTTCTGTCTCTTATTATAATTGCTTGCTAAAATTATATATACATGTATATGTTTTGGGCTTTATTAGTATATTTATCTCAATTCCTTATCTGCAATCATGCATCAGCACAGAAAGTACTCCCACATTTTGGGAAAATGCTTAGAAGAGAGAAATTAGAAATAGAATTTAGTGATTTATAGGCGAGAGAGAAAATTATATTATTAATTTTTCAAAAAAGTTCAGAGGAAATACACATTCAGAGATATTTTGTTTATTAATATATATATATCGTAATAGATTGAAGAGTAAAAGCCTTTTTTCAAATTCAATTAAGTTTTTCACATCCAAATCCAGAAAACTTCTTTGTGTCATCTATTCATTTCCATGTGAGTCTTTTTTAGTTCTTATACAATCTTTGGGAATCCATTTTATGATTTAAAATTGTCATTTTTTTCTAATAATATTTGTATCCCAATTCTAATTCAGCTTTTTAATTTTTTCAAAGACGTGAATAATTCCTATTTATATCCCCCCCCAGTGTATTCTCTCTTTGCTCAATTTTTATTACTCCCCAACATATTTCATTGTATGGTCTACAATTTCTATATTGCTCTTTTATTAAATGTTTAAGTCCTAGATCGAAATTATAACTACAATAAAATAAATTTATTAACAATATTATTTTCAACCACATAAGCATATTTTTTTATATTAAGTATTTTACCATGACAATCCATTCAAATTTAATTCTATGATTGATTTTATTTATTATATTTATTTCTGTATTAGTAATAGAGCAAATGTTTTTATAGTTAACTTTTTTTAATTCATTGCTTATCATTCTTTATTGTTTTTTTCTTTTTTTTGAAAAATCGTTTAATATTATCTGAGTATTCTTAGTTTTTTATCTTCAGCCTTAATTTTGAGATTTTATGTAATAAATATTGTAGCTTATATAACATTTAATAATTTTTTGCAAAACCAACTGCATCATCTGCATCTCAGATGTCTTAAATAATCTTACTTTTATACACATAGTTTTCCATTCTAATCTACAAACTATTTTTGTAAAAGTTCTGGAATCATCTTGTTTATACATTTATCAATATTAAACTTCTCTTTTGTCATCATGTAATCTAATTATTATTGTTACATTTTAATAAATATTTTTTACAATTTGATAATATTATGAACCTATGACTTGGTTTTGCAAAGCTTTCTTTATTGTGAAATGCTTATAAGATGCTTATAGGATCGAGTGACTTCATAATCTATAAATCTAAAGCATAATGGCAATTTATACTCACTGTTATTTTTATAACTTCTCTCTGCACTATAAAAACTACATTATTTTATAATCTCTTTTAAATCCACCTTGTTGTTTTTGTTGGTTGGAATCCAAAGTTTTCTGCAGATGAGGTGTGTACTGATCTTAATAATAATCTGTGTAGAACTAGCAGAAAGATGATAGGCATGTATTGTAGTTTCTAATATTCTTCCTTTCATCTATTTTAAATGTTACATTTTCATTTACCATTGTCAAACCTCCTCCACTCACAACTTTGATGCCATCCATTTCAGATATCTATAACATATTATACATGGGAAAGAGAAATGTTAATAACTCCCTGTGTTTGTGTAAAATAAAAAAATCAGATATATTAACCTTTAACTGAGGTTTAAAGTTTATATCTGTACTAGAGATAATCTCTAGTTTCGAAATGATTAGTAATAATCATTATTGTATTTATCTGAAATGGTTGGTGTCAAAGTTGTTAGTGGAGGAAGTTTAACAATGGTAAATGAAAATGTAACAATTTAATCTAGATAAATACTTTTCATATAATAAAGATATATATGAGAGATCGTGACCTGGGCTAACTGATGAGTGCTGGTTCAACATAAAATGCATCTTGGGGGGCATTTATCTTTTATTATATCTTTATTTATGTGAATTTAAAAAGAATGGGGAAGTATGGAGGTGTTTATTATATCTATTTTAAATGTCAATATTATTACTGCATTATTCTAATCTTCTGTTATATATATTATTTAGACATTTAGTATATAGCATTGCCAACATTTCTTTATTACTCCTACTTTTTTAAAACATTTATAATAATTCCATCTTGTTCTGGAGCTTTTTTTTATTCTTTATGGATTTAATTGCATGCCTCATTTTTCATTTAAAATATTAGTAATTTGTAATATACTGTAGTTATAGTAAAAACTATATTATATTCTCATTGTTTATTATTAGTTCTTTGTAAAAAAAAAATCACTTATTAATGAATTATTTCTTTATAAATATCAAGATGATATTTTATACATTTGAGACTTTTGATCAGCTTTTTTCTTATCGTTTAACATAATGCTAGACATTAAATTTGTTTAAATTGGTAATTTTTTAATATTTTCATATTCTCTTTTTATAGACATTGTCTTGATATAATTGAAAATTTAGAGTTGAAATACTGACTTTTATTTTAGCTGACTGTTACAATAATTTTTAGTATAAGATTAGTTGTCTTTATATTGATCTCATTCAAGTCTGAACATTTTTGACGATATCTACTAATATTTTAAAACGATGTTCAAGTCATAATGTAAATTTATTTGAGTGTTTTGAAGATTAGAGAATCAAATTTTTAATAATATTTTTGCAAGTAGATTTTATCTACTTATTGCCACAACTGTTTTTTTGAATCTACTAAAAATATTTTTATTTGGAAGTTTCCATATCTATTTCCACTTAGCATCTTTTAAAAATTGACTCACAACATATATTGTTTTCTGAAAATTCTAAAATCATGTGTCCTCTCCTATTTCTTCCTTCATAATTAAATATACTCACAGCAGATTAATATGTCTTTTTTTTTTTCAAATATTAATAATAACAATCAAGAATTCAAAAAAAGTTGATTCATGGGGAGAGACAATTTTAAAATTTTGTTTGGTCAGATCAAAAGTAATTTGAACATCTATCTAGAGGCAAAAACCTTCTAACTACAGATCTCGTTTAAGGTAAAGAAGCCTACATGAATTGAATGAACTAATATCTAATATATCATTATCAAACTTGTGAGGTTGTAAAACAGGATAAAAATATAATTAATTTAAATTGAATATGTATTTTTCTATAATGGTACAAATATTAAAAGCACATTGAAATGGGATTAATCCTCAATGCAAGATAGGCAAGCAACATTATGAAGATTGAGAGTATAAAAATCAAATGGCAATATTAGTTTTTTAACTTAATAAAAGATACAATACAAATATACATAACTCACATTTATGTTTCTATGTCTATTTGTATAAAGTTAAATAACTAATCTTGTCATTTGAGTTTTATACTATCAATCTTCATAATGTTGCTTGTCTAACTTGTACTCATGATGGTTTCCACTTCAATGTGTTTTTAATATTTGTACCATTATAGAAAAATACATATTCAGTTTAAATAAATTATATTTTTACCTTGTTTTACAACTTCACAAGTTTGATAATGATATATTAGATCTTAGTTCATTCCATTTATGCAGTCTTTTTTTATTTAAATGAGATTTTTGTAGTTATAGATACTAAATAAAAGGTGATTACTGAATAGTAGCCTATTCCTCAATCTGAAGATTGTTAGCATTCTATGCTCAACAAGAATTGTTATCTTAACTGACAAGTTTATAGCCTCCTGAGAATAAACTATAATGTAATTTGCTCTGTCATGATTATATATAAAAGAATATTAAAACTCACATACATATGCAACCAATCAACCTGTCTTCAACTAAGGTCAATTGATGCCTATTAGTAATTATCAACTATCTGAGAAAAAAGACTATGGTGTTTTTAGTCTTAAATCCACAGTTAACAATTACTTAACTCACCACATTGGATAATGCATATTAGTTACAAAAATATCAATGTTCATTTACTCTGTGAATAAATCCACAATAATAACTGCAATAACAAGAATATGTGAGTGAATATTAAAATTTTGCCTTGATGAGTTTCTTTAAAGTTTTTAACACAATGAATCAAATACCTTTTATTAATCAAATATTTGGGTACCATTATGCTTAACAGAATCAAACCAGGAAGTGATTATCAATTAGTGAGACATGAAATACATGTTATCACAATTATACAAATACAAAAACTATTTACAAAAACAATATGAAACAATAATTTTTATTTCTATCTTCAAAAATATTCCAATGAATTTGATGTAAAATGTAACCTAGATAAATAACTGATATTACATCGAATAAATTGAAAGATTGAGCCCATTTATGTTTTTATGTATTGCATTTAAATCTGATAACCTACACTGTCTATGTGGGATTCATGTACAAAAAAAGATATTTTCAAATGAGATGTGTTGATGTACTGAACAAAAAAAAAATGAATTTTTTAAAATATTTTAAAAAAAAAACAATATAAAATATTCTATAGAATGACCTAAAAATATAACAAAGAAATAGCGATGAAAATTATAGAAAAGAATAAGTCTCATAAGAAAACAAAATGGTATTATTACCAAGAAGAAATGCCATAATGAAGTGAAAGAATTCCATTAAAAATGATATCTTAATTTTTTTTAAAAAGGTCAATAATGAAATTTATTCAATTACCTGGTATTTTACATAAAAATATGAAGCTTGAAATAATATATATGATGAATAAAAAAATCTTTAAGAAGTAATGGATTTATTATAGATATTGTTTTTTAAAAAAGCAGATGAAGAAATGTTTAAATACTTATATAGGAGTTGATTGGGAAAATATTTTAATAATATTGATATTTAAAAATACAAGGTGAAAATAAAAATATTATTATTATTATTAGGTTTTATTACTTTTATAAAAGATTTTTACTAAAATTATTACAAACTTTTACAAAAAAAAAACACTGATTCCAACTCAAAAAAATAATAGAATTTAAATGTGATTATAGCCCTTAGATCACATCTACTAATAAGAGATGTTTTAGTATTTAATTTATAAATTATTAAGGCATTCTATACAGTTGCAAATAATGCTTCAGAGCTGCAGGAAATGTTGCAGGAGTTAGCAGATGAAAGTAGAAAAGTAGGACTAAAGATAAATGTTAAAAAGACTAAAGTAATGTTTAATCGATTTGCTCAAAATATGAAAATAAAGATTAATTATGAAGAATTAGAAGAAGTTAACAGTTACAAATACCTTGGTCAGATTATTAATACAGATGGAAACATAATGGAGGAAATTAATCATAAAATTAAACTTGGTTGGAGTGCTTTTGGTAGAAATAACTTGATACTAAAAGGAAATATGCCTATGTGTTTGAAAAGGATGGTTTTTAACAAATGTGTTTTACCAGTTCTTACTTATGGATCTGAGACTTGGACACTTAATAGAAGAGCAATACAGAGACTTCAGACCACTCAAAGGAGTATGGAGAGATGTATGTTGGGAGCAACAAAAAGAGATCAAAAATGCAATGTATGGGTAAGACAACAAATAGGTGTTACTGACCTTATTGAAAAAATTAAAAGATTGAACTGGAGTTGGGCTGGACATATTGCTAGAAGAGATGATAATAGATGGACAATTGAAATTTTAAACTGGATTCCAAGAGATTGTAAAAGACCCAGAAAGAGACCACGTGTGAGATGGATGGATGAAATAAGAAAATGTGCAGGGGTGTTGTGGAGAAGAGAAGCTAAAGATCGGAGATGGATTAAACTTGGAGAGACCTTCATCCTGCAGTGAATTGATAATGGTTGATGATGATGATGATACAGTAATTTTTCATATCCACTGCATGAAGTTTCATGCTTTTCTATGAGTACTTGAAACTGTGAATATTAGCAAATATTTCATAATTTATATGCTTAAGTACACTGTTGATTTGATATGATTTAATTTTAAAAATGTATACATTAAGGCATCACAATAATAATTAATAAAAAGTAATGCAATTGTAAAAAACATAAATTTGATAAATGCAATCTCATGGATAACATTTTCTCTGAGTGCACACTATATATATGCATAAGCGAATAAAAATGATTCATAATGGCACTCACACAATCAAGTGTTTGATTAAAATTTATGAATTATTTTTTCAAACCATTTAATACTGAAATTATGGATGTGACTCGTGCAGAGAAATTATTATAAATATTTGTTATTATTAAAATTTTGGAACATCATAAAATTAAGCTAGGATAATGTCAAAATTTTTTAAACATTTATAGAAATCTAACAGCAGTAGATATTAGCATGTATGTGGCATTAAGAACATTAATGTGGAAAAGATATTTCGTAGAATGAATTCATTTTTTACAGCGTTTTTGCACATAATATTTTGTATCTTTATAAAATATTTTATTACAAAGTAGACCAAAGAATTATTTTTTTAATATGTAGATTAAAATAAGGACTTTTTAAAATAAATAAGTAAATAACTTACCGTGAAGATTTTTTAACATCTATTAAAATTAAGTAAAATAATATTTATAATAATCAGAATTTAGTAAGAAAAAAATATAAATTACGAACATTTTAACAAAAGACTTGCATTTATATTTATAATAATTTTAAGTTCATTTTTATTATATTTTTATTGTCAAAATACCACAAGGAATTTTTTAAAATGTCCAGTGCCATTTTAATGCAGTTATGTAATGATTATAATTTAAAACAATTAAAGGTTTATAGAGACTTTTTCACCTAAATAAACTTAAAATCAAATTTTCAATTTTTGAAAACTGTTCAAAATCTATTATTATAAAATTGAAATATCACATAAAGTGAAAATATGATATGTGTGTGTTTGTATGCATGAAATTAACCATTTTCAAGAATCACTTATAGTGAGTTAATTCCATGTAATAAATGAAATAAGTTAACATTGATGTCGCTAAATAATTATCAATTGCTACTGACAACTTTTAAGCTAAACTAATTCTCCAAAGTAGCTCACAATAGTTTTTTTGTTTTGAATTCTCTTAGAAACAAAAAAAAAGGTCCCACTTTCATTTCTAATGCAAGTTGTTATTTGGATTTCTTCTAAGATCTCATATTTTTAATATATATATACATGGGTTTTAATCCATAAAAAATACTAAACCAAGATAAAACATGATAAAAATATTAGCATAATCAAAGCAATATGGATATTATGTTAAGTAAAATACAGTTTAGTTTGCTAAAACTATTTATTATTTACTATAATACTATTTGACAAAATGGTAAAACTATTTACTATATTACTATTTGACAAAATAAATAATTGCTTACATGGAAAAACATTAAAATTATTTGGTGCTGATTTGGGCTATGCTCACTGCCATTTTGAATTCTAAGGACTGCCCAAAACAATCGCTGATACATTCAAGCAATAAATGACATTGAATAATTCACATGGGGTCACTTGGGTGTGACAGTGGTGGTTTTGGTGATTCTTAGAATTCAAAATGGTGGTGAGCACAGTCTAAATACTGAAATCTTTAACTTTTAAAACATGAATTTTATTATAATAATGACAGCAGGAAGGGCTAAAGTATGTGGGGAGGGGAAAGGATGTTTTCAATAATACAAAGTATCATCCAAAAAATGCAGAAGTTTGATCAAATTAAGCTTATAATTTTGAAATACAAAAAGCTTATAACTACTAAAATACAAATTTTATTGCAATATATGTTTATAACCACGTGTTGAAATAACGTAAAATTGATCAAACCAAACTTATAATTTCTAAAATAGAAATTTTATTACAATATGGTGTGAAATGCTTAAGTATGTGAGAAGGGAGAATGATGTTTACAATGATATAAAGTATTGTCCAAAAAATGCAGATGTCTAATCAAACCAAGCTTATAATGTCAAAATACGAAAAAGTTATAACTTAAAAATATAAATTTATTACAATGTATGCACCTAAGCATATGTCAAAATAATGTAAAATTGATCAAACCAAGCTTATAATTTCAAAAAATTAAAAGCATATAACTTCTAAAATACAAATTTTATTACAATATATACCCATAACCATACAAAATGAAGAAGGATTTTTTTCTTACCAGAAAAAACTCTGATGTTGTATGCTTCCTTTGTTCCATGTAGTTAGAAAAAAATGGAGACAGAAAAAAATAGCATTGTTCACATTTGATCTCTTAACATGAATATTGGATCTACACTTGATCACATGAAGTCTTTATGAGCTCTTGAAATTGATACAAATCTATATGTTTACATAATTTTCCATTTATTAGCATCAAAGTGACTTTTACCATCAACAAATGAACATGGAAACATGTTTAAAAAATATTTACAGACTTTAAGAAAAAAATAGTTGCTTATTTCAAATGTAAAAGAAGTATTGGATTTTAAATAAAATGAACACTAATCTTTTCACCATGAAATAAATCTCTCTCATTTAAATTGTTTTTATCCTACCACCATCAAATAAAGACATGTGAAAAATGAAGCGCACAACATTACTCACTTTGGTAAAAAAAAAAAAATCTGATTTATTTTTTTCTTGTAAAATTAATATTCTTTACTTTAGATATTATTCTTTTGATTAATGTTAAGATAAAATGTCATTTAATGCCAATTATATAAGTATGGAAATGCTAAATAGGGATCGACATCAGTTAACCTATTCAATTACAATAGTTTAGAAACCCTGAGTGTACATGGTAGATTTTCCACATTATGATATTTTTGTTATTGCTATCATTGTCTTGGTTACAGTGGCATGATGATTTTTACAGATTTGGTTTGACTAAGATTTTCATTGTTAATTACATAAGTATGGAGGTGTTGAATAGGGATCAACATCAGTTAACCTATTCAATTACAATACTTTAGAAACTCTGGATATACATGATAGATTTTTCATATTATATTTTTGTTTTTGCTATCATGGTTTAATTTTTACTGTTGTTGTTGTTGTTATTATTATTATTGTTATTATTATTATTCATTTATTTAAAGTGACTACCAATCTCTCTTTTAATATTTGCGTTACTAAATGATGATGGTTAGATATTATTTATATAAAAGTAAAACTTTTATAATATATATACTTTTAAACTGAGTTAAAGTTTTTAAAATATATGACATATTTTTGTGCTATGACTCTTTCAAATATAAGATTTTTTTTTTTTATGGAAACATAAACAATCTTTTGACATTTATTTTAAAGCTAAAACATTTTAATATATATATAAAACAAAGCTTAACATTATACTACTAATTAAAATCAAAATAGAATAAACATTTAGCAATAAAAACTCCAGTATAAAATTTCTACTTTTTTTTTTGTTTCATTTCACCTATTAAAAAAATAAAATTTTATACGTATACTGCCTCAAGCACACACACACACATATATATAAATTTAAAATTAAGTAAGCTATGAATATTATCTATGGCATAAGATAAACATTCAGATATTCAAGAGTTTAAAACGTATGTTTCCAAGTTCATATAGAGATAAAGGAACTCAACTGTGTATTCAATTTTATTTTCAAAATCCAATAAATCATGAGATACAAATCGATTTGTATAATTACATAAATAAATCTAAGTTTGCTATTTAATATGGAAAACAAATGCTTTGAATTCATTATGTTGTGGTAAGTTGATTTATCTTCGAAAACCATATCAGTCTAATATACTTTGGACTGCTACAATTGGATACATTAAAATGTGTTAACATTAAATTTGGCACTGGGAAAAATTATAAATATTTTTTCTAAAATTATATATGTTGCCTATAACAAATCAAGTCATCCATATATATAACAAGCACTTCAAAAGCTACTTAGTAAATTTTGAGTTACTACTCAATGTATAATTTTTCTGACCAATGTCTCTTACTATACATTCATTTTAGATATAATTTTCATTTTGTCATATCAGCTAGAAACTGAAGGCCTACAAAAACAATTTGTTTTTCAGTTTGGTTTTTGGATTATACCTCTTGTTTACAACGAATAATTTAGATTAAACATTTTTAAGCAATTGATCATGCCTATATATGATGTTTAAGCTAATAATATCTCAATCTTTATATATCAAACTGGTAAGGAATAATATCTCAACATTGATATGCCACACTGTTAGGGGATAAGTTATATCAGCAATAAAAACCCCAGTAGCACAGAAATATGATAATATAAGGAATATACACATATATCGAATTGGTAAAAACAATCTGGTCTTAATCAAACATATTAAGCATATAAATAGAAAGTCTGTTTATTATTTCTATATAGGTGGCAGAGTTTTTGAATCTCTAAAACATCTGATAGGTAGAGACTATCCATAAATTACATGTAAAGTGAGAGTATTTGACTTGGAAAATCTAGATTTAAAAAAGTGCTTTATAAAAATAAAGATCTGAATAGATTGAAAATATTGTGTCTATGTTAGACACATTATCCAAATTATTATGAACACAGTATATAAAGTTTAGAATCGACATTTAAATAATAGCATATATTTCTATTTAGCATGCACTTATAATGTATAATAAAAGAGTGATCTCCATTAAATTCTCTTTGATTGTAAAAAAAGATTATCATAAATATCTTTAGCCAAAAAGGGAATCTTAATCAATTTAAATATTTATTTTAAGATATTTTTGCATTAACAGAGCAAAGAAAATTTTTAATTTAAAACTTTGTAATAAACATTTAAATGATGAATATATACATATAATGAGAATTAATGCTCAAGGCTAAATGAGTTTATAAGTGATCATTAAAACCAGTCAACATTTACAGAGGTAGATTAAGTGATAAGCGAACTAAGTGGCTGCATAGGACCTCAGAATACTAAGGGGACCTGAGGTCTTAATGTTTTTTCATTAGGATTCAAGGAAAATTATGTTTTTTGTATACAATCAACCCTCCTATAATGTGGTATTATTTAAGCTTTTGAAGGGACTTTATTTGAATTTTCACAGGATTCTAACTTTTAACTGGACATCAGGGGGGTGAAACTAGTAGCATAAATAGGCCCAAATTAAGTAATATATTTTTTTTAATTGCACAAAAATTTGACCTCTCCCAAAATAATAATTTGATTTAAATTTAGATACTCTGCTTTTGAAAAAATTATCCTGAATAAATTTTGCTGTTTTCCTGAAGCTGATTTATCTTCAGAGGACTTTTTCTAAATTATATTTTGATTGGAAACAGGTAAAAATGAATTTTCTTTGTTAACATCATAATGCCAAAGAAATGTCTTGCACATTTCAGAATGTTGAAATATTATTGAAATTTTTTTTTGACAATTTCTTTATCTAATGTATCAGGAGAAATATCATTTTCTAAAGCATACAAAAAATTATTTTAGGAGTACTATGGAAAAAGAAAGATTAAATAATATGGTCATTCTGTATATAGAGCAGGAAATTTTAAGCCGAATTGACACTACAAAAATAATTGACGAATTTGTAAGAAATAAAGCAAGAAGGAAATTCATGTAAAATATATGTTTTTTAATAAATTCATTTAATGTGTTATAGTATGAAATTTTAGATTACTTTTCTTTTTTGTTAATAACTTAATGAGAGTTTTCTTGAATTTTTTTTCTAACTTGAGTTTGAGGGCCCCAAAATTTTCATCACATGGAGCCCCACTTTGTTTGATCTGCATCTGAACACTTAGCCAATCCCAATATGAATAACAATCTCAAACTGTTGACAAGGCAACCTATTTTTTTGACAACAGTTTGAGATGGTTGATTGTTACTGATATTGTCTAAGTGTTGACTGACTTTAATGATTACTTGTAAATCCATTTAACATTGAGAATTATTTCACTTATTATTTATTTAATGCTTTGGATACAGTTTGAAAATTATATTTGCAGTTTGTAATGTTATAATTGACTATTTATTAGTCTGCATCAGAACAGGTTATGTTTACCTGTTTAAAGTTTATTTCAATTTCTTTATATCAAAAATTTTAATCTATCTGGTCAAGTTGCAATCTTTTGTGTTTATATAAATATATTGGATGATAATTAAAGATGGGGATTTCCCTTTGTTGTTAAAAAGTTGCCTTGACAATAGTTTGAGATTAATGATTGATATTGGGTTTTAATGATTATGTTTCCCTTTGTTGTTAAAAAGTTGCCTTGACAATAGTTTGAGATTAATGATTATTATTGATATTGGGTTTTAATGATTATGTATATATATATGAAAAACAAAAAAACACAAGTTAAAAAACTTGTTAACACTTGTATTTATGATAACAGATGGCGTTCTACCAAAAACACCGTCAAGTGTAGTTTTCTGTTTACATAAACGTCAGAGTGAGCATTCACTATCTCTAACTTTAATTCCACTTTCAGATCATGATTTCAAGCTATTTGCTATCGTCAGTGAAAGACAGGAATAAGAAACTAGATCTAAACACAAACTCTGAGCATTTATGAAACAGTTTCTATTCAGCTTGCAATTGTGAATCTTTTAGACACATTAATGTCTTCAAACTCAGCATAGAAAGCCAGATAGCTACATGGGTCTGATCTCAGTTCAGCATCACCACATAGTAGAAGCCTCTGCAATATACATCATTGCAAGAAAGACCTCAAAGATACATTTATGAAAAACAAAAAAACACAAGTTAAAAAACTTGCTAACGCTTGTATTTATGATAACAGATGGCGTTCTACCAAAAACACTGTCAAGCGTAGTTTTCTGTTTACATAAACGTCAGAGCGAGCATTCACTATTTCTAACTTTAATTCCACTTTTAGATCATGATTTCAAGCTATTTGCTATCATCAGTGAAAGACAGGATTAAGACACTAAATCTAAACACAAACTCTGAGCATTTATGAAACAGTTTCTATTCAGCTTGCAATCATAAATCTTTTAGACATGTTAATGTCTTCAAACTCAGCATAGCAAGACAGATAGGGTCTGATCTCAGTTCAGCATCACCACATAGTAGAAGCCTCTGCAATATACATCATTGCAAGAAAGACCTCAACTTGTATTTATGATAACAGATGGTGTTCTACTATGTGGTGATGCTGAACTGAGATCAGACCCATGTAGCTATCTGGCTTACTATGCTGAGTTTGAAGACATTAACGTGTCTAAAAGATTCACGCTTGCAAGCTGAATAAAAACTGTTTCATAAATGCTCAGAGTTTGTATTTAGATCTAGTTTCTTATTCCTGTCTTTCACTGATGATAGCAAAAAGCTTGAAATCATGATCTGAAAGTGGAATTAAAGTTAGAGATAGTGAATGCTTGCTCTGATGTTTATGTAAACAGAAAACTACACTTGTCTGTGTTTTTGATAGAACGCCATCTGTTACCATAAATACAAGTGTTAGCAAGTTTTTTAACTTGTGTTTTTTTTGTTTTTCATAAATGTACCTTTGAGGTCTTGCTTGCAATGATGTATATTGCAGAGGCTTCTACTATGTGGTGATGCTGAACTGAGATCAGACCCATGTAGATATCTGGCTTGCTATGCTGAGTTTGAAGACATTAACGTGTCTAAAAGATTCATGATTGCAAGCTGAATAGAAACTGTTTCATAAATGCTCAGAGTTTGTGTTTAAATCTAGTTTCTTATTCCTGTCTTTCACTGACGATAGCAAATAGTTTGAAATCATGATCTGAAAGTGGAATTAAAGTTAGAGATAGTGAATGCTCACTCTGACGTTATGTAAACAGAAAACTACGCTTGATGGTGTTTTTGGTAGAACGCCATCTGTTATCATATATATATATATATTGTAACTAAATTATAAGAGTGTTCAAAGATATATCATTATATATCTGAGTAGTCTATAATATATAAGATCATAATATTATAACTTAATAAATGAAAAATAGTAACTTAAATTTTATATCAAAGAGAAAAGAATTGTAATATGCAGCTTGCTGAGCACAAGCTATTAAACAAAAGATCAGACTGAGTTATCAATCATATTAAAGATGATTAGCTATAAGTGGCAACTATAATAGTCATCGAAATTTATTAATTCAATACTCAAATATTACTTATCGATAAAATATAGGTGGCTTAAACATTCATGAATTTCTACTTAAGCTCTATAAAAATATATCATAATTTCATAAGATCAGCAATAGTGCTTGGAGGACTGGCCATTTCAGATATCTGGTATCTGGTCTATTTCAAACTCTAATGAGGCCGTCATTACATCCCCCATAAACAAGTAGAAACTATAAACAATCATTATGAACGAACTACTATAATTCAGGAAATAACATCAAGTAGGTGAGTACACTGGAACTCAATAAAATATCTTCTCAGGTATACAGTGGTAGATTTGATTCACTTTCATCTCTTGGTTTGATGTCAAGTGCATATTTAAACAAACAACAAGTGAATATGGTCTAGCAGGGCGCCACTAGATTATCTGAACCTAGACAAAGTTATATTTATAGCTTTTTCACATGTACCAGGTTTGAATCCCTTTTTGGTACTTTATTTCTAATAAAAATGGAAGATTTTGCTTTTAGACCCATATCACTGTATGCAATAAATTCAGGTAAACACAAAACATCTTTAAACTAAAATGGAGTATATAAATTCCTCATACAGAAATCATTTCCCAGATCTTAATATAAATGCATTTCAATATTTTTTTTATAAGTTTTACTAGCTCAGATTATTATTATTATTAATTTAGGATGGTAATTCACTCATCCTTGCATGAAATAGATGATGGGATGGTGGTTATAATATTTATTCAGAAATCACTAAATACTATGAAATTACCTATTTATCTATGGCCTTTAAACATTTATCTATCTCATTAAATAAAACGTGATGATGACGATGATGACAATGATATAGATAATGATCTCAACCACAGCTTTAGGACTAAGCCCAATCATTAAATTTAGTTTCAGAAATTAATAATTAGGGGCTAATCTTAGTATATCTAATTGGAACTTAAATAGCTAATATTCACCTTGATGATGAATGATCACACTTAATAAAGACTACTCTTAATGAAATATATACGCCTCGTTTAATAAAATAAACTAATATTTATTACTGCATTTCTAATGTATACATAAAAATTTCTATATCTACATGAAAATTTATATTAACAATAACAACAATAATCATAATCGACTGTTTTAAAATCATAACATTAATTTTAAATTCTTCCCCCTTTCCTGCAACTGGTATAATTTTATATTAAATTAGATGTCAAATTTGCTAAGATTCTCACTTCACACAAAAATATTTCACAAACAAAAAAAAAATATTCACTCATTGGCACACATACTTTTATAAATCTAACATGTAAAGTAGAATGTCAAAAAATAAATGTTAGTAAAATTGGAAAGAGCAAGTTTTAGAAACAAGTTTTAAATTATTTTTCTCCCCCTCCCTTCTACCCTCTGAAATACTATACTTTAACTTAAAACAAAATCTAATATTTCTAATACCGCCTATTTTTCTTTCTTTACATTCACATACCATTACATATATGCAACAAGTATTATTATATTATGTATGTGCGTGTTTTATCCCCATAATAACAAAAATATTATTTAAAACAAAATAATAATATAAAAAAAAAAGTTACATATTAATCATTTCATAACTTTAGGTTAATAGACAATCATAATTTTAGTACATATAAAATCATTAATAAAGCCTATGTTTATAATTATTAAAAAATTCTTGGTTTCAATTGATCCTGGTTGTTTTAAAAGTTCTTTAAACAAAAATATACCACTCTGTTGCTAAAATTTTACTAAGTCTCTGATATCATAAAAAAAATATATATAAAAAAATTTATACTACCAGTTCTATTCTTTGTAGCGACTTCCAATGAGTCAAATTTATCTTGTTTAAGGTCTATATTTTTGCAGCTACCATTTCCATTTTTCTTTGGAACAATCTCTTTCTTGATGTGTATAATTATTTGATGATGATGATTCTATTGAGGTTATTTGCTTTAGTGGACAATTTGGAAATCATTATATTAACTTTTCTTCTCTTCCTGTCAAGCAGCAGTTGTTTTCACATTTATAATTTTTCTTGTGTTTAAACTCAGTTACTGGAACAATTAATTGGACTTGATGATTTAATATTTATCAGTAGATTACTTTTTTTTCTGATCACCTCCAAATGCAGGTGAATGTTTTCTTCTTTCTATTTAAAAACATCTTATTTCTCTCGGTCAGTTGAAAGGTGTAGAATATTATTTTCAGACAAGACATCTTTTCTTTCCTATATGATGCGCTGGCTGGATGGTCTGGTCAACAGATGAGACATACATTAATTTTCTTACCCTGCCATTCTTATATCTTCAATCCTCAAAAAAAAATTAATAACAAAAAAATGATTTTTGATTAAGATTTTTGTAAAGTTTAAAATGCTTGTCCTTTTAGTTTCAATATTTTTAAGTCTCTATAATATCAACTGATTTTCCAGACTGCTTTTATATCCTATTTTTTTTCTATTTTTGACCACCTCTTCTAATTAAATTTATAACTTATTTTCAACCAAATCATTTATTAGCTGGATAGTACTAAAAATCTCACTATCGATTTTTAGACAAACTTTTGTTTTGATGGAAAAAATAGTCTTAATCCTTTTTTACACCTATGTAACATCTCAAATTTGAGCTTCTTTCTTTTGATCTTAAAATAAGACATTTTTAAAATTAGACTTCTCACATCGTCTCTAAGTTTTTTAACAGAAAAACAACCCTTATAATACAAAATTGTTGAGTAAAAAAAAATAATTTAACAGATTTTCTTCTTTTTCTTTCAATATTTAATAAATAAAAATGTAGTTTATGTATGCAATGTATACACACACTCATTCAAATTATTTATAAACTGACATTAAAATAATCTAATTGCTAGCTTAGTAATTATAACCCTAATATTTAAAATTAAATCCTTAGCTTCTAAATCCAAATTACAGTTATAGAAAAGCAAAAATAGAAGTATAGAATAAGATATTAAAATTTAGCAGGTGTAGGTTAGTTTTAAAGAAAATTAATATGTGTAATTTAAAAGTGACTAACTAAATAGCTTTTATAACACACACTGCCTATACATATGCATTATAACTTTATTTTTTAACAAAAAAAATTAAATACTGAATAATTAACTGTGTGTACTACTCTTTTTGATTTTTTTTTATCAACACACAAACAAATAAAGAATATAACTGTTGCCCCACTCTCTTTCTATCTTAAACTTTTAGAACTGGATCTTGTAGGGTTTAAACTTAGATGCCCTACAGCTTCATTTTTATATAAAAATGTGATGATGATTTTTGTTTTACATTTTCTTTTATGCACATTACTACAAATTTAGCTACTGACTAAATTGTAATGGCACAATATAAAGTTTACAACCATCATTTAAATGTAAATGTTGTTATAATAAATGGCATACACTTCCATTTAGCACTTAATATTTAAATATTTGTTACAAAGTTTTAAATAAAAAAGAACTCTTTGCTTGGTTAATTAAAATCAATCTCTTTAATACAAAAATATCTTAAAATAAATACGTAGTTTTTTTAAGATTCATTCCTCTGAGCAAACATATTCATAACAATCTTCTTTATATGCAAACAAAACTTAATGAAGAAGTGGCCCACTCTTTAAATGTAATGTCAAATGCTATATTAGAAGCCATTTACTATTACAATATCTATCATTCAAACAAAGGTTATAAATATTATGTATATTAATATGAATTAAGATTAGAATTTAGTTTTATCTACATTTGTGAGGTTAAAAACAGGTGGGTTATTAATAAAGACCATAGTGCTCTCGTTAAATGTAGGGCTTATATGTGTATGGGAGTAAAGAGAATTAGCAATCTGTCTTAAATAAATAGATTGAATGTGTGTGAGAGAAAGATAATATATCATATCTATAAATATGTTTAAAGAGAGAATAAAACGAAATAGAATAATAATTATTACAATTAATTCAAATAAAAAATTAATTTTCAAAGTTTATATTTATACTTAAACATGCGTTTGTTAAAACATTGTGAGGTTATGCACAAGTGGCCGTGAAAAAAAAAAAGCTTGTCAGTTATAGTTTTAGTTTGTTTTGTTAAGGACAAAATTAAACAATTTTATAGTTTACTTTTATATCTATGGGGGGGGGGGGGGCAAAAGAAGAATTATCTTAGCAAAACGACATTTTGCTAAGAAGAAACTCCTTCTTTCCCATTACTATTTATTATATGTCAATACCATCCAAATGAACTGAAAGTTTTATTTTTCAAAAAGAGGAATGAAAAACCAAAATAATTAAAACTGTGGATCCATTTGGAAGATTATCGAAATGTTCCTCATTGATTTCAGAATAAACATTTTCACAAATGCCATGATAAGAAAATTGGACAAACAGAACGAAAAATCATGCATGTTAATTTGTTAAATGTCATACTTCTAAACAAAATTTTATATGTTAATTTGTTAAATGTCATACTTCTAAACAAAATTTTATATTTTAGAGCAAAAAAAAAATGTTTTGAATAAAATTGATAGTAAAAAAGTGAGGAAATCTAAGAATTTATTTTGCCATCATCATCGAATATAATAATCATCTGGTTCTGTCTATTAGGGAGATCTCCATAATATACAAACTATAAAGCCATTATAGCCTATTTTTTGTTATTGTTTTATGTAATATTAATGTTTAATTTTATTTATATATGGTACCAAGTTGGCAGCTTGTATTTTTGATAAATATACAATTTGGGGGGCTACATGAAATTTTCACAAAAAAATGGTTGCAAGAAACGTCATATTTAATATTTACATTTTAATTTTCATTATATTTACTCTTTATTTATTATTTTTGTTTGTGTGTTAACTTATTAATAGAAAAATGAAAATAAGATATAAAGGTTAAGTGTTTTATTGTATTCATAAAAATAGCTGCTGTTTTATTTGGAACAATGAACCACTCATTGGTTTCTCTACACAAGCCACCAAATAATTATTATTCTGGAAGTCCCCCTTTGATTTTTATGCTTGGTAAAAAAGTTTTGCTAATTTCAGCTGATCTTTTCCACATTCAATTGATATTAAATTTCTAGTTCAGCTGTAAATAAATCTGAGTACAGTCAGAAGTGGAATTTTGGAATGGATATTCTGCTTAAACAAGATTTCACCTTGAAAGTACAACAATGTTGACTATAGTGTCTCTTGCTTGCTTCCATGTTATAAGTTTTTTAAAAAATAATAATAAAGTTTCTTAATGGAATTTATCAGAATTTATTACTTTTTAAAAAATTGGTGTTATTAATTTAACAAGTAACACATATTCTGCAATAGAAAATGAAAAAATAAATTTATACTCCCAAAACTGTATACTTATCAAAACTGTCATCTTGGTAGACAGAAAAAGCACAAGTATTGTATATATATGTGCGTATTGGATATTTTTTTTTTTTAAAAAAAGATAAATATATTCTTATCCATTACAGAAAATTTGATACTATTTATTGATTCAACATTAATATTGATTCAAGAATACATTAGATTTACAAAGAAAATTACTTAAAATCCTATTTAAATTACCTTAAAACAGCACCAATCATTTGGATAAAAGTGCTATTGTCCAAGATAAATATTAGGGCTCCTCTCCTACCCCATGAAATAAAAATTGTCATAAAATCTTATTTAATAAAAGATATAAAAACAGTAGATCATTAAAAAATTGTAATTATTTACATTGCTTACTCATTTATATTTTTATTTACATATTAATTCTCTTGGTTTCCAATGCAACTTATAGAAATTTTCTCTCCATGTGGTAAATAATGACAATATAATTTTGAAAACTTGTGATCAGACTAGTCTTTAGGAAAATCCTTACTAACTATCTTGAGTAATAGAATTTTCAACTAAATTTTGTATTCACAATTTTTGGTCAAGTGCCTGGATTGTTAACATAAAAACTTAATGTAAAATCATAAGTTTTGGGTTTTTCACTCTCAGAATCTTAACTTTCTTCAGACTATCAAGAAGGAAACAAATGAATATATATTATTTTCAGATAGAATAAGATGTTCAGACAAGACACAATGACAGGAATAGTAATTTAACATTTGTTTAATGCAAACAAAAAGAAATTAACACATATATTTAAAACTGAATATAAATATATGTATTAAGTTATACATATATAATAATCTGATATATATTGTAACCATTTGAATTACATGGCATACAACAACATAGTTGTGTGTGTGTGCCCAACATGTATATAAAGTAAATGAAAAATAGAAATAGACACAGACAAAAAAAATTGTAGATATTTTTTACATGACACTGAGAATAATAATAACTATAAAGGGTTAAACAATTTTGGATTTAAAATAAAATTTTATTATGAAATAAATAATTAAAAAAGTCTAAATAAATATTAATATTGTATTCTAATTTTGAAAGTAAAAACAAACATGTTTTCTGATAAATGTAAAAATAGTCTATTATCTATTTTTAAAAATCTTTGTTTCTTTTGAAAGGATTAGAATAAAAAGATAAAAACAGTTTTTAATTTAGTGTTTTTGTAACTCAGTAATCTAGCTATAAAAGAGTTGATAAAGATTATTTTAGTTTTGGTTTTAGAGTTTTGAGTTGGCTAGTAGTTTGTTTTTGGAGATGAGTGGACTAATAATATTTTTGAGAAGGAATTAGCTGGCCAGAAGTATCTGGCGGAACAAAGTAGTCCAGATCAGGACAGAGAGTTCTCATGAAGAAAAAAGCAAGGCAAAGAGACAATTCTAGCAGCTGCTCTATAGTTCATGATGGTGGAGTTTAATTTCACATGGAAGGAAATGGATCAACTTCCAGTATTGAAATTCATAGCTACAAATATGTTCTACAAAACAGTTTGCTTGCCTGAAGTACAGCAAATCCTAGACAGAAACTGATTTAATGCCAACCACATCTGAATTATACTTTTCCTGATGTGACTATAAATCAATATCACCAACAGAAATCTGTTTGTTGAAGAAGTAATTATATGTATGTTGCTGTTTATATATATGCAGGGAATCACAGATAAATGCATCACATCATATAAATATGAAGCAAGTTATTTTAATATTTCTTAAAATGACATTTTAATATGTAATTTAATATAGAAAAAATGAATAATTTGCTTGAGTCACACATATAACAGAAAGGAGCAATCCACAGATGATTATTGAAGAAATTGTTTTTAGTAACTCTCTAAAAATGACATTTTAAAATACCAGCAAATAATTTTGCTTGGATTAAAAATAAAAAAAGTAGGATTAATGAATGATTCTGTATTCTAAAGAAAGCCCTTATAATTAATTAACTTGTGATACTAATATGTATATCTAGAACAATACTAGTTTAAATTTTATTTTGAAAAAAAAAGAAAAGGACTTCAAAAAAGCTTTTACACTAGAAATGGTAATACAGCATCAATTGATCACACCATAAGATGGCGCTGTTTCTATGCTAAAGCACATAAATATGCTGTTTACAAGGCCACTCATAGATCTTATGGTCTGTAAACTGTTCAACTGCTAAGATGTTGAAGTGCACCCTTACCCCAACATCTCTAGTATGTTGAACATTATTAGCAACAAGTATGCAAGACTCTCTATAGACATTACTCTTAACTATTGTACAGCATATGATGTGAAGGTTTCTGTATTTTTAATGATGAAACTATATTAAAATGTATTTTAAGTTCCCGATCAAGTCGCGCACTTTCCAGACTTTTTTGAGATCAAAACATTTCAATGACAGACAATTGTCCGGTGTTTTGGTTTGGTAGATTTGCCTACTACAGAAGCAGAAATATTCTTCTCACCCTGAAGAACTGCTTTTGTGGTAGTTTAATGAAAGTAAGGCATAGTAAACCATGTCAAATGGAAAGTTAATCGCGGCAATGTCGATGAAGGTGTTCCATTCATTGTGGAACGTGGTTTGAGGGCTGCCGAATGTCTTTTTTGAAAGCGTTACAGCTAATATATTACTGGAGCTGGGATGAACTCACAGTAAAGCATATGGCAGATGAATTACAAATGTGTGAGAATGCAGTAAGGCATGTGACCATAGCTATTAGAGAACTGTGTTGAAAAAGCCTTGCCTCTGGTCACCGAATCGGTGGTCCCGGTATGACAGTGGAAGTGGATGAGACAATGTTCACTCGGTGGAAAAACAACTAGGGCAGAATCCTTCCGCAACAATGGATTTTTGGGGGTGTGTGTCATGAGACGGGCGATTGTTTTGTAGTGCCTGTAGCCTCCCAATCTATCCTTACACAGTTCAACCATGAAAACATCATGCCTGCTCGAAAGTAAATCACAAATATAATTTTGTGGACCCTGACACTGGCATGCATACCCAGAACATTGAACATCTTTGGGGTTGTCTCAAGTAGTGAAACAAGAGAATTTGAGGCACAAGAAGAGAAGATGTCGATAATTATATAGTCGAATTTCTATGGAGAAGTCAGAAAAATGTGTTTTGTGCCATCTTAGATGAAATGCATTTACTGTAGTTACCAAATTATTGATTTTTATTCTTGTTTGTTTTTAAAAGACATCAAAAATATGTAAAGACCCATCATTAATTTTTCAAAATATATAAATTAATTTTTGATGTAATTGTTTTTATAAATAAAAACACGTTAAATGAACCCAAAATATATATATATAAAAGTAGTTTAAAAAAGAAAAAAAAAGTTACTTTAAAAAAAAGAATATTGTAATCAAAAGCGTAAAAAAAAAAGTTACTTTAAAAAAAAAAGACCGTAATCCAATTTTGTTAAACAACAAGTTTTTTTTTTTTAAAAAAAGGTTTTAAAAAATGTATTAAAAAAAAAAAAAATTTAAAAATCAATTTATTTATTTATAAAAAAAGAAAATACAGTCCAAAAAAAAAAAATCCAAACCAAAAAAACATGATAACATTACAAAATAATAATCAAATTAGCCTGGTAATGTTATATCTATTCGTTTTTCACTAGCAACAGCGCCATCTTATGGCGTGGATCAATTGATGCTGTATTACCCTAGAAACTAAAGAGAAAAGAATCATTTAAAAATCTAAGTTTAAAAATGTTATAATTAATCAATCAAATCTTGTTAGAGTGACCGGTCAAAAATTGACTTTAATTTAAAAAAAAACAACTTATGTTTAGTAGCTGATTTGAATTAATTTTTTTACTACGTTACACATGTATGTGTGAATTTTATATACTCAATGTATTTTAATCAAGAAATTACGAAAAATATATTTTGAATGTTTTATTATTGTGTCAAATTAAATTATGTAAACATCACTGTGCACAAACATGCACACACACATATATAAAATTTTAATTAAATTTTGTTTTATATGCCAATTGAAATATATCCATCAAATGTACTGCACATCTGTGTGTGTATATAGCAATGAGTATCATATAGACACATATAAGTAAATTTTAATCATATATAGTATTTTTATACAACTTAAAAATTTTAATCATTTATTTTAGAACCATTCTAATATGTCTATAAATTATAATGTCGTGTGTCTATGTGCATTGTATTTTTATATAACTTAAAATTTTTATAATTATTTGATGACAATTCACATATGTCTATTTTAAAATTATAATGCACATCTGTGCAAATTATATATATATGCATTTATGTAAACTCATTGTGGTATTTTATATCATTTAAAAGTTATAACTAAAAATGTTTATTTTATAACAAGTCAAATAGATTCAGAAATTATACCTCATGAATGTGTGTATATATATCAATGCATGTTGGATAGCCATTTATATGCAAACTTTAATCATTTTTTTATTATTAAATGTCAATTCAAACATGTTCATTTTATATTAAGCCACTGTTTTAAATAAATCTATTAGTACATATATGTAAACTATAATGTAATAACTTAAATTTTGTATATTAATCATGTAAATCATAAATGTGATAGTTTTATTTATGTATATTAATCAAATCAGAAAGATTTTATATGTGTATAACCTCATTCTAGAGATCTTAATATAATTTTTTTGTTATTTTTGTTAATAAACTTGTATTCAATTGTTAAAATTATTCCAGTGAACTTACTTGTAAAGTTTTAGAACATTATAGGTTGCATTATCTCTTGGTCATGTTCTCTGAGTTCAATTCATGTATAACAATCTGTTTATATGAATGGGGATATATATTAGGGCAGGGGGCCTCCAGTTGATATATCCTGGTTGGTGCTAATATTATATTTTTTAAAACCTTCATTTTCTTTTAGTCTTATTAGAATTTAAATTTATAATTGGCCAGTATACTACTAGTACTAAATGGCTTAGAACATTGTTGATGATCAGCATATTTTAATAACCCAGCATTATTGTTTTGATTATTATATATTCTGATGGATTAGTACTTAAATTTGTGCATCCAAATTAATGTTTTAATAAATACCCCAAGCTGGCACAGGCTTAATAATTAGCCTGGTCTACAATAGACCTGTTTGAAATCCAGTCACAATATTGATTGTTGATTTATATTGATTGTTGATCATTCATAATGATGGATGATTTTTACTCATTTATAATGCTGGTTGATGTATGGTTAATGATACTTTTAGTTGCTTTAAGGAGTTAACTGGCTGATTTCTCACAGAGATTTCAGGATATCATACTTTTTAATATATAAAATTTCTTATATATTTTTGTGAAAGTAAATATTACTTTAATATCTTATCTTACTTATATATTTTATAATATTTAATATTTTACTTATACTTTATGTAAATCTTATATCTTTATATTTTATATCATATATTAAATTACATTATTTGAAATAGTTTTCTTTCACACCCAGATACCCCCATCCCATTATAATATATAATCTTATTCAAAGCTGACTTGAGAGCAGTGCAAACAGTGTGATGGCAAATGCCCCATGAGCCTACATGATCTATGTCTTTTGTGAAAGTCAAAAACTAAATCAAAACATTTTTATTTACTTGCTAAATATAACATTTTATTTTATTTTTTGGGTCAAAACTCTGTTATTTGTCCCTTATCACATATGAAGTAATATAATTGTAGATATATTGATTGTATAACACAGATTTTTCACCTATATAGAATGTACATAGGCCTGCTTAAATGTTTTTCAATATTCTGGTTTAGTTAATATCAAATATGATAATGAATTTTGAAATTAAAATATTCATAAATTAAAAAGAAAAAACTAATTATTTAATATTATACTATTGTATTTTTTTATACTTTGATCAATTTGTAATTATAAATTATATTTAATTTTGAAAATTTTGACATTAAAAGACATTTCTTTTCTGCGTTTTTGCTTTAGACAACATGTTTGATATAGCTTTATTAATTTTTTCTATAAAATAAACCCAAAGATTAAAACACACAATACTAAATAAAACAAATTATATTTAAAAAATAATTTTTGAAGCAATAATTAAATAATAACTTAAAACAAAAATATTTATTTAGTAACAATAAGTGAAAATTTATTGACTTTGAAGTGTTTTTTTTTATAATTTTTTTCTTTCAAAATTTTTACATTATTTTTATTAACATTTTTTTTTAAAACAATCCTATGAAATTGCTAATAAAAATAGGAAATATCTACAAATAAGATATTTTTTTAAAAATATCTAAATGTTTTTATAATATGTAAAAGAATTCCTTCGACACACAAAAGCATTTTGACCTCTTTTTCAGGTTGGTTTTTATATTATATAAGTAGTTATGCTTCTCCTTTATCTGACTGCTTACTAAAAATATCTAAAGTCTGTGTTAAGATTCTCTGAGATATAGTGGCCAATGGTGTCTTCCACTGCCTCACAGCCAAAGTTTGAACAACTTTGAAGCTCTGTTACCATTACAAAAACAAAAGAGAGACCCTTATCTTTATTTCTTACATATCTACTTACCTCTATTATCGTTTCTAGTTTACAATAATTACAACAAAGCTCATGTAACTCTTAGATTATTATCGCAATATTTAGATCAACTTTAACCAGCATATCAATTAATCTCTTAAAAGTAGTTTTGTTGTTTAAAAACCCATTTAAAATCTTTCATACATAAACTTATAAATGTTTTCTATTTACAAAGTTATATTCCTTCAATAATAACACAATTATTTAATTTTTTATGTGTATATTATTCCATTATTTAATAACTATATATTTTATATATAGTCCAAAATTTTAAATTTTCATATTAACATTGTTTATTAAATAAATTTTTAAAAGCCATTTGCAAGCATTTGCACTTTATTTTAATATTAGATTATGTTGAGTAACTAAAAAAAAACACAAACACTTAATTTTGTTTTATTACATAACAAATACACTTTCCCAAATAGAGTAACATTTAGAAGAGTTTTTAAATGATGTTATATAGTTGTCACATTCAACAGAGTGGCATTAAAATATCAATATAATCAAATTTGTTAAGAATATTTTGGATCATAATAACTTTTTAAAAAATTGGCTTTTCTATACACTAATTCTGTCTTTTTTGAATTTGAGCTGTCATGTAGTTAAAGCAGACTCACAATCAAAAACAATTTTAGATATATTTAGTTAATATTGCAGATTAATTATGAGTTTTTAGATAGATAACAAACATCATGAGTTCAAATCTAAAAAAAAGAAAATATTTTTACTGTTGTGCTAACCAAATCTTCTGTACCAGAACTTTTAAAATATAATTAATAAATATAAGTACCTACTAAATGACGACTGAAAAATTACTGAAATTATGAAACAATATTTTTAAATAAGTTTATTTTTAAATAAATTATTAATAACAATGTTCCTTTTTTTATATAAATAAAGTTATTTAAATAAAAATGATTTGGAAATCTAAACATTTTCATTTACATATAAATTTTACTAATTGTAGTGATGAAATGGTACCTGTGGGTTTTGTTTAGTGCAATAGTAGACTATATAATACTTAGTATGTTTCAAACAGTAGTCACAAAACTAAGTAAAAAAAGAAATCCTTTTATGTTTAAATAAAAAATATTTGCAATCAGAATATTTTTAATGATGGAGTCATTCAGAAATCTAAATATTTTCATTTATGTATATATTTTATTATTTATCTTGGTGAAATAGCACTTGTGTTTATAACAATTGGAGTGACTCAGAAATTGAACTATTTTTATTTGTTTATAAATTTAATTAATTATTACAATGATTTGGTGCTTCTCTTGATGAAATGCTTTGTGCCCTGAACAGCCTGTATGGCTGCACATGGTGGTCCTGCCTTGAGGTCATAATATCAGTTGATAATAGTAGAAGCCTTTTATTCAATCTTAAAAATTAATCATTATATATTTGATAAAATATTACACTTAAAAAAATGTTATATATAAAATATGATTAAATGCTATATAAAAGAAAGTCATATGGCTTTATTGCTTGAGAATTCATAAGAAGTTCAAGTGCTAGAATAGTGAGAGCCGGAGTTGATTCTAGGACCTCCCAATCCTAACCACAATGTATTAAATATTATACTTGTTAGTTTATATCTGAATGAATGAATTTATAATTGTTTATAATATTGTGTATTTCAGATGGCACTATATATTTAGGGCCGTGATATTTTTTTTTACTAATACTTATACTTATTTGATATAATGAACATCGTTGCAAATGAGAATACATCTTTTTTTTAATTTCCTCTAAAGGAACAATATTTGGAATATTATTGACATGTTATTATCATACCTGTGCAAATGAAAAATCAATACCTCTTACATATATATAAATAAATCCAAATATTTTTATTTATTTATGATTGGTTTTTTTTTTTTTGGTGAGTAAAATATTTTATCTCTTTGAATGATAAGACATACTTTAATTGTATAGGTCACCATGTGACTATATGATATATCCTACTGTTATCATTAATAAAGAATAAAATACAATTTTATAATAGATATCTTTGTTATGAACAAAATGAAAATATTTAAATCTAATAAATCAAAACATCTAAAATATTTGGTTATCCTTAATACTATACCCAATGTTATAAATAATAAAAGATACAAATAACAATTATAAGGTTTGTCATGGATAAGCATAATGTAAACACATATGATGAAGATACTAAATAATCCATGTGTATAATTTGTAGATTAAAAGATACATTTTCTTTATTATTAGTAGACTCCTAAAGAAGATTTAACCAATAGATAATTTATATTTATGAACCATCCTTAATTAGTACCAATGTTAGATAAGTGAATAATTATAATTGCACAGGTATATAGAACTCAATTATTGTTACCAGTAACAATGTCAGTAAAATAATTATGTTAGAATACATCTAGATAAAGATGAAGGTTTTTATTTTATGATAAAAGAGAAATTTATAAATTATAATTGATAATATATTATCATGGTGATTATTTTAATGTGATAGTAGATAATCTTGTAATTACAATATTGTATTACTTTATTGTTAATTAATTTATGTATAGTTTTAATAAATCAGTTACTTTGTAATCAGTGTCTTCTTTATTAAAATTACTAATCATATAATATTTGGATACTTTCATAACAGAAATATATCTTGTGATTAACAGGTTAGTGTTAATTACATCATATTAATATTCCAGAAGTAAATTGCTTTCTCAAGATATAAATTGTCTCATTATGTCTTTGAATGATTAGTGAAGTGTTTCTGTGTATGTTTCATTACAAATAGTAGGTAAGTACAAAGTGCTCAGTGAATTAAATATGAATTTATACAATACATTAATATTAGTTCTTTTATATGTTAAGACAATACACATAAATTTCATGAATTAAATCATCCATTCATGAACATAATTCTTGTGCCAATGTGTATGCATATGTATCAATTCATATCATACTGCATATGTAATTATAATATATATATATATATATTCACAATTGTGATTGTTTATATTTATATATCTATAATTAGAAGGAATTTGAAGACTTTCAAGCTTCTTACATCTATCAACTTCATTTTATAAACCAATATACATGACCACATATATGCAAAAAAGATAAATGATCTTCAATATATGTATTTTATACTGAACCAGCACTCATAAGTTGGTCCAGATCATTTCCCATACACATATATAATTAGTGATATTATATTAAGATAGCAAATCTTCAAACTTTATTGAACAGACTTCAATCTTTGCGGTTTTAATATAAACTGAATATTGATTATATATGTGTGTGGAAGATAACGAGCTAGATCGATTGTTGAGTGCTGGTTCAGCATAAAATACTTATATTGGAGATCATTTAACTTTTTCACACTGTGTGGTCATGTGTATCAGTTGTATAAGATGGAGTGGATAGATATAGTGAGCTTGAAAGTCTGAATTCAAATCTTTTCTAATTACATTAAGTTGAATACCGACAATGTACTTGTATTTAAATATTATCTATATAAATCAAAAGATAAACTAGTCAAATAAACTAATTACACAAATTCATACTTATATAAAATTAAAATTAAAAATTTCTTATTAATAGTTTTTCTGTCAAAACACATTTCTCAACTGCATTCACAAATAAGTTTCAAATAAAGAGAGACTGCAAGAAATGGAGGATTTGCTAGAAGTATTAAATGGCATATAAAAGTTATAAAAAAAGATGAATAAGCAATTGAATTGAAAATGGACATATTATTTTTTTTATAAAGATGCAATAATTGAAAGATATGGAAAAAAAAAACATTATAGTGATTGATAATATGTATCGTACAGAATGTAAAAATTATTTTTTTAACTTAATAAAAGATGTTAGAGATAACAGATTTTAAAATATTCTAAAATTATAATAATGCTTAAATTATTAAAGTTCTGAAGACAAATTTAGATATGAAGTTAAAAAGAAATGACATTAGATTTAAGGAATTTGTATTGGAAAAAAAAATTAAGATTTTTTTTTTAACAAACAAAAGTTCAGAAAAATAGACATACATGTTTCCAAATAAAGAAATTAGCAGAGAAGAATTTTGGGCTAATAAAATGTTCAAATAAAATCTTTAATGTACATAATAAAGTCAATTCAGAAAATAAATTATCATTTTTCTGATACAAAATACGTGCTAATACAATATGGAGATGCAAAAGCTATTAAAAAGGTCAGTATAAACAGTTGATGAATATTCCAATGAATTTAATCTTAACTTACAAATCGTATAAAAACATTGAAAGTTTTAAAAACAATTCGTTAGACAAATATAAATAGCAGATATTCTATTAAGAATACTAAGCAGATAGGATGAATAACATTTACTAGAAACTTTTCAAATGAGGCAAACCAATTTTATTTAATGAAATGGATAGTGCATTTTAAAAATGATCATTTAAAAGAACTAAATATTTGTAGCTGTTTAAAATAATAGAACAAGGATTAATGAAAATACTTACAAAATTATATTAAAACATTGAAATTTCTTGCTTCTAAACACAGAATGTTTTGATATTTTGTGACTCAGGTATGTGGAGGGAAAAGGGTAAAAATCTGTGTTATAAACTACAGCTGATGAATTTTCTAAACATTTTTTTTAAAAAACAGGCAAAACTCTCTATACGTATTGCCACTCAGTGCAAGCCAGAGTAATCAATGGATGCCAGAAGGCTTGTGCATAAAATCCCCAGACTAGTTTCTGGCTTATGGCCTTCATCAGTGAGGAGCCTTGGATCTGAGAGCACTGCACCTAGATCTTAGGATCTAATGCAATGCTCCAGCCACCACCTTTTATTTCTACTTAACTACAAAACTATGAGTTTTAAATGGAAAACACTATAACATTTTCATCCAAGCTCATTAATATAATTATATAAATCTGAACTCAGTTCAGTACCTATGCATTTTGGTGACTAATAGGATAGTGGTGGCTATGATTATTAAAGAACCAAAGTCACCAAAAGTAAAAGTACTGAACTGAGTTCAAAACCTACATGACTATATATGCTAATGAGCTTGGATTGAAAATATTATAGTGTTTTCAATTTAAGACTCATAGTTTTGTAGTTAAGTAGAGCTAAAAAGTGGCTGCTGAAGGGTTGCATTAGATCCTAAGATCTAGGTGCAGTGCTCTCAGATCCAAGACTCCTCACTGATGAAAGCCATAAGCCAGAAACTAGTCTGGGGATATTGGATGAGTAGGTGCTAAATGGGGATTTTATGTACAAGCCTTCTGACATTCATTGATTACTCTGGCTTGCACTGAGTGCCAATATGTATAGAGAGTTTTGCCTGTTTTAATAAAAGTTATAAGCAGCATAAGAAATGGTAATCATGTGATGTTTATTGGCATTTTTTTAAAATGAGTTACTTCAATTAACAAAGCCTTGCAGAAAATATTGTGATAGGTAAACTTGTTAGAAGTAAATTATTTGGGCTATTAAAGTGTTCAAAATCTATTTTAAATTAAGGCCCCGATAATCCATTTTTATTTATAAGAGCTGTGCTTAGTTGATCACTTTTTGTTTTTTTTTTAATTTTCATTGTATAGTTGTATGCTTTTTAAAGTTATTAAATGAGCTAAGTTTAAATTTATTTTTTAAAATGTTTCTCAAAATGATATGAATAAACTATAGGTCCATTTATATCTTGTAATTAATAATCCTCAAATTTTTAAATGATGTATTTATAATAAGATTTTGGATGTTGTTAATAAAATTTTGACTCTTTAAGATAGCATTGTTTATATTTCTCTTGGAATTATTCTTCATACTATACATAATCATATTATTCACAATACTAAAAATCACCATGTTGGATATCTTGTATTTTGGTTTATCTTTAACAAAGTAGAACACTATCTTTTTTACAGGTTAAATAAAATTGTTTTTTCTACTAATTTGATAAAAAAATCTTTCATTAGGGACAGAACTGAATATATTAAATTTAATATTAAGTTTTTGATTAAATGTAGCTTTGGTATTTTTCAACACAATATCTTAGCTTCTTATTTAATATTTATATCAATAATCATAAAGATAATGTAAAATATTTTTTAAGTTGACAATTATAAAATCATTAGACTGATAAAGTCTGCATTTGAGTACATTTTTCTTCAATATGATGTTAATAGCTTTATCTCATAGCATGAAATTTACAGAATGAATTTAAATTTTAATAAATATTCCTTATATTATTTTCCAATAGATTTGAACATCTAGATTTTATATGTGTTATTGATTCTGACAGATTCAATGCTATCTCCTCTCAAAAAGATCCTGATATTTATTTTTTAATAATGAATTTTTTCAAAATCATGAATGACATTTTTAAATATAACATTTTTTTTTACTAATCTTTCCTATTTTAAAATATGCGTCTCTTATTTGGAATCCAATTCAGATTCTGTCATTTGATATACTTGACTTCTAATACATTTTAAAATTATTCTATGTTAATTAAAAATCAAAAATTACTCTCACAAAATTAGTTTATTAAATGGTCCAACAATGCTTAACATGACACTAAATTTTTTACATTATTTTGTATTAAACCTTCATCTTCAAATGTCCATAAATTCTTGCTTTTATTTTATTTACCATCTTCTTATTACTAAATACAATAATTAAACTTTATTCTTTTATCTATTATTACTTTTTAAACACACATACATGGGAAGCCATAATTGTCAACAGTTATTGTTACTATATATAAATTACATTACTCCAGCCAATACTTACAAAAACAGTATAATATCATAAATTTAAAATCAAAACAACTCTCATATAATAAATGGACATCTACTTATTATCAGAGTAAAAAATCTTAAATAGGAAAAGTGTGAAATAAATGACAGACTGAGATTAAAACTGCCTAGAAGTTTTAAATCACATTAATTAAACAAGCTAAGATAAACTGTTTGAAGAGAGAATAATAAATAATCATTTTTACAATTTTTTAGATAAACTACTACTCAATTCATTAAATATATAACATAAGTGCAAACAGATAATTAGTTGGCCTATGAAAATCACATCACCAATCAATGTTTAATATTTTGACCAGAGTAATGTGATTTATAAATAATAACCAATTAGCTATTGGCACTTATAGTTTATTACAATTAAACTCTTGAGTAATAGCTTGAAAAATGATTATTTATTAACTTACCTTTAAAGATTTTTTCTTGATCTATTTAATGCAATTTACTTAACTTTTAGGCAGTTGTAATCTCAATCTGTTTCTCTCATTTTTTTCAATCATCGTCTATTTACGATCTTAGAATGGATTTTTATTTACTATCTGAGTATTGCCTTGATGATAGATTAATAATATTCTATTGATTTATTTAAGCTTTGGTTGAGGTAATGTGATTTATATATAACAACCAATTAATGGTTGACTTTTATAATTTACTATATTTAAAAGTATTGATTAGTAATTTGTTTAAAAGATTTAAAAATGATTATTCATTAATATATCTTCAAACAGTTTATATTATCCTGATTAATGAAGTTTATTTAAAATTTCTAGGCAGTTTTAATCTCAATCTGTTTCAATCATTTTTTCACTAATGATCTATTTATGATTTTAGACCAAATTGATTTTCATTTATTTTCTGAATATGGCCTTGGCAATAGACTGAGATATTCTATTTTTATTTAACATTGGCTCAAGTCGTGTGATTTATGTGTGTATATACATACTTCTTCTGTACTTTCAATAAATTGATTATGATTATCATCATCATTATTATTATCTTTCTATCTCATACACTAAAATGACTGTCTTTATTTCTCATAACATATGCATTACTCAATGACAAGATATTATTTATATAAAAGTAGACGGATTTAAATTTTTAATATAATTCTAATTTTTTGCTGTCTTTTTCAAATATATATATATATTTGATTGAAAATCATGAAGAAACATTGACATTTATTTTAGACTAAAACTTTTTTTAAAGGAAATATATATCCATGTTATAATTAATTCAACTTACTAATACTCTAAGAGTATTATGAATAAAAACTTCAAACTTAGAACATAATTTATAAATATAAATTTAGAATTTAATGAGGCAATAGACTTTTTACACACGTATTTCCACACTTTTATTATATATATATATAATTAAAAATCAATAAACACTTAGATAATTCCAATAAAAATAATAATCAACAATATATATATATTAAAAGAAGACATTTTGTTTCCTCTTTGATGCTTCTTATCTGTTTTAAGAGATGGAATTCCCAAAGCCTATTTCATATATTTATGCTGCACCAGCTGTTATTGCCATATGGTTATTTATATATTAAACTAACTTTGATAGACTTCTGACAAATATCCAATAATCAGTGTAATTAATTTAATATAAAAGATTATGCTTTTCCTTCTCAGATTCTCAATAGTTCTTACCTGTTATATGATAGCAGAATTTATGTGTATGTCTATGTAAGATTGTTAATTTTTTTATTTATACTCATGACAGATTAAAAGTTAATATGGTTTTTATAATTAGTAAAGTAAATTATTACCATTTAATAAGAAAGAATATTTAATCCGGAAAAAAGAGTTATAATATTAAACGTTTTTGATTTTATAAAATTGAAATAAAAATTGGACAGTGGAATTGAAAAGTAAAAGCACATATAGAGAGAAATCAATTATTATTAAAAATGGGGGGGAAATGGTGATATGTCAGATTAAATGGCATGATTAATCATTTAATTAAAGATTCGTGGATGAAATTTCGATTGGATAGATATGAAATTTCAGGATTGAAACTAAGATATTAAACACATTGAGTAAAACATATAATAACAAAAAATACTAAAGTAATGTTGTTAACAGTATGTAATTCAACAGAATAAGGATAAATGTGTTTTTTCAGAATTTTAAAATATTTGGATATCATTGTAAAACAGGAGTGGGCAAATAGTGGCCTGCCAAGACATTAAGAAAAATCCACCTTGAACTGAGATTTTCTTCCCATGCATGACCGAAAAATTCGTGTCATATTTTCCACTAGGATGGCCACATCAATACACATGCACAGTGTAGATACGATGTGCAGTGCTTTTCCAGTTGATCTGGTTAATTTTAATTTTGTCTTTGCATTAGCAAATATATATATTTCCAACTTTAGAGAAACCATGAACCCTTTGAAAAAATGTAAAATCGGTGATGAATGTCATGTGTTAAAATGAAGAATGGACAAACAAATATTTCTTTGGTAATACAGGAAATAAAGCACTGTGTTTATTGTGTCATGAAAAAATGGTGTGGCCCTTCGCTTCCACAAAGTGGCCCCCAATGCAGCCCTTTGCCAACCTCTGTGGCCCCTGAGCAAAAACAATTGCCCACCCCTGTTCTAAAATAATAATGCTTGATAGATATATTGCAGAAAATATGGTCCTCAAATATTGCAAGGTAATGTCAACATGTAATTATCAAATTAAGTTATGCAGTGTATTAAAGGTAAACATATTTTTTATTTAATTTAGTTTTAATTTCATATAAATAATAAACAACCAATCAACTAATTCCATTACACAGATATGCAATATACAATAAAAAGGTGAAACAAACACAATTTACTTTGTAGACTTTTACATTGTTATGTCAACTTTCATGGCAAAAATAGAAAGTGAATTAACTGGAGGTCAAATTATCATTTAATGTTTGAATATTGATTCAAGTACATACAATTGAACTGCTTGTAGATGATGTCACTTAAACAACTAATATACATGTCTATGTAAGCTTAAGTCAGTGTGATCTCTCTTTTCACAAATGATACATTTTTAAAATCAAAGATATATTTTATTTCTCTTTCATGGTTAAAATCCTGGATATTTTGTTAAATCTAATTTTAACTGGTAGTTCTGATGGATATATTGTATGAGATCTGAAAAGTTTTTTTTTTTAAAAAAAAAATGTTTTAAACATTTTCAAGTATTTTGTTTGTATTATTGATTTTTTTTTTATTATCTCAAATCGGTACTACTGTAACTATCCTTCAGCAGCAGAAATCAGAATAACCTCTATCACAATAGATGGATTTTGAAATATTCATTTCTCTTTTTCATATTAGTAAAACATAGCTATCACATTATAATTTGATGTTATATACACATTTTAAAAAAAATTAATTAAATTGACATATATAAAAAATATAAACAAAAATACCTTTTTGCTCTATCATTATTTATAGTTAAGATTGATCCTAAGGCAGTGAAATCCCATTTCCATATCAATTTCTAAATTTTGATTTTATCAATGAGAATTTGGATTTTAAAGCTGCATATATTAACAAAAGCAAAACCCCAAATTAATGATCTGTGGCAGAGATTTACATACAACACTATCTGGAAATCCCTGGTTATTCAAACTTATTATATTTCTCTCTAGATCAGAGAATTTCTCTTACTTATGCCATATTATGCAAGCTAAATAATCAACTGAAATTATGTGAATATATATATATATATAAATATTAAATTATTAAGATACTACTATTGACTTAAATACAGATAATTATTTATGACTTAGAGCTCAGTTCAAGATGTTCTTCAATTTCAACATACATAAATTATATCAAAATATGATAAAGTAAAAAACTATTGTATTTTTTTAAATTTTGGGGAAAGGGGAATATTATTGCTCATAATTGTTCAAAAAGTTTTATTATTATTATTACAAAAAAAAACTTAAATAATTATTTATTGATATTTATTAGAACTATTGTGTATAATCAGACTATGAATCAGCCTTATAATAAATTCTATTAATTATTGCTATTTTTAACTGAAAAACAAAGATACCAAAGTCATAAAGAATTTTTTAGCTAAGAATCTAAGTGCTAACCATAAAGAAAAACACAGTCATCATAATATTATGTTCTTTTACTATTGATGAGAGACTTTTATATACAAATATAAATGTGAAAACCAGAATTATTTTCATTTAAGCTATTTAAAATTTTTATTACATTAAAAGTGATCATTCTATTGTTATTAACATTAGCACAAATATAGTTGCAATAAATACACAACACATATAAACTTTTGTTTGTTTTTAGGTTTATTTTAGTCATATTTTTATTATTACAATACTAATACAAATACCTTGAGTTTCACTGAAGTTATGAAAGTGAAGTTACTGATAACCGGCTCTAAAATAAATAAATAAACTGCATATTATTATGTTGAAATAGATTGCTTTTATTTTTAAAATGAATAAATACAGATTATGTAGAAAAAAATATAAAGCAAAACTGTGTTAATTTTTTGTATTTTAGTTGTACATTCATAATATATATTTATAGAATAAAATAGGAATTAAAACATATACAAAAATCAAAATTTACACAATTTTCTTTATCATAACCATGGTTTCACCTATAAAAATACAGAATTTTTCAAATAAAAATTCAAACAAGATAAATATGACAACTTTCAATCATTACTAAAATTGATGGCCTCAGATCCAAAATGAGTAATCAAGAGAATACATATGTAGCATTAACCAGAGCTGCAGGGAAATCTAATAGATAGGAATTTATCCTAGGTTAAATTTGTTAAATGATTTATATATATAAAATGATCTAGTGACAAGTTAATAATATCTTTTATAATATAATTGTTTAATTTTTTATTAGGCATAGTTGTAAAAAAAAAATGTTTTCTGTAAATTAATCTTTATAAATAAAGTATTTTATTTTTCAAAAAATAAAATAAAAAGGGATTAAATCTCTATCTTTGAAGAAATGTAAAGTTATTTTTACATTGATACATAAATAGAAATGTTTTATTTTTTTTTTAAAAAATCAAGATCACTAAAGAAATAAAATGTTGTTTAGCACTTAATTATCTTAATTAAAAAACAAAAAGGAATTAGAATCTTTATCTCTGAAGAAATGAAGATTCATTTCCAAATTGATGATACAATTTTTTTAAAAAAATCGATGATCTATTTTGTCAAGGTTTAATGCAGTAATTTATGAAACAGTTAGATGATTGGATAAAAGATTGATATCAGGGTTATTTTCTAAAAAACAAAGAAGTGTGTGCTGTAGAATTCAGTAGGAGTTTAGTAGATATGACATTCAGCAATTTGAATATCAGCCTGGAAATTTCATACAAGATTGATTTCATTCATAATTAAAAAACAAAAATGACTTTTGAAAAGCATTATAATAGTATAAAGTTTATGAGAACCATGTAGCAGTGCTAAAAGCTTATCATTACTGATGCAACTATACAACCAATTTCACTAAAAGGAATATAGAAAAAGAAAAATATCCCTAACAGAAACTTTTAATTAATCTTATGTATTGATCTATCCAAAATCATGGCTTTCTAAACTTGTTAGCTTAAAATGAAAATAATTATTAAACAGAAAGCCTAAAGCTACAAAAAAAAAAAGGAAAGAAGAAAAATTAAATGGAAGAAAATGAAATGAAAATAAATAAAAAGAATAAATTTTGTTTTTAAATTTTTTTATTAAAAATATATATTTTTTATTCTTTTTAAGTTAAGAATTTATGGGAACATTACATTTTCAAAAGAAAAGAGGGAGAAAGGTTTAAATTAATTTTTTTTTATTATAAAATATTTTTTATAATCTGATTATTATAAGCAAATAACTTGGTATGAAATGTTGATAAGATGAATAAAAAGAAAATAATAATTTCATGTGCTACATGGAATCATATGTATTATATAAAATTATATGTTAACTTTAAGTTTGTCACATTATCATTTTCTACATTTTTATCTTTTTATTTATTAGTTAACTTTATTAAATAATTGTTTTAAAATAATACTAATCTCTAAAAAAGAATCTTGCTGTTTTTATTTGTTTAGCTATCTGAATCTGTAAATTACCAGTGACTGATTTCATCTCTAAAGTTGTGCTTTAAGGAATTCCAATGAAATTATTTAATAATAAAATAATTGTGTATATATTTTCGATTGTTTACAGTCTCTATTGTCCTCCATTACTCTTAGCATCCCAAATCTAGTTCAGATATAAAGATATTTTCAGTACATATGAGTGATTATATGTGTGTAGACATCCAAATAGTTCTTTGTAAAATTATTTGATTGATGCTAAGATTATAAAATTTACCTTTAAAGTCCACATACTTCACCTTATATTTGATAATTAGTGTATTAATTACTAGTATATTCAAAGTACCTCATTGGGCAGATCATGGATGATGATCAATATTTATATTATGATTCCAAATTTTTTATGTTTATTAAAGCCCTCAAATATATGTATGCAGATGGCATTTTGTCAATTGCTTTTATATATTTCACCCTAAAATTAGCATTGGCTAGATGATGAATAGCCTAAGATTTTATATTATATCTTTTAATCAGTCACACTTGTATATTGTTTATTATTACTTGTATTAGATTCAGCTGCTAGCTTTAATCATTTTCTGTACTTACTATGTTATGAGTGTTTTGTGGATGGCTATTTACTATTTATATGATTTTAATGTTCATTTTGAATGATTATGATTTCCATGATCCATGCATACCTAATCAATCTGTGTTAATATTATGGTTAAAATATTAAAGTGACTGTTTGTGTTTGTTTTAAGTATACTCATAAATCCTAAAGAGAGAATGCTATAAGATTTGAATTAATTATTGTTTTCAGCAATCCTTTTATTTCAGTTGGATGCCAACAAGTTGTAGGGAACACTGAAAGTGATTTAAAACTCCAATTTTTTTGGACAAATCATTTTCCATTATAAGTTTTTTTTAATGTGATGAATGATCCAATAGCCAATATATTCTCCTTCAACATGACAAATGAAAGTATTACCTTTGAAAACTTCTTACCTTTTCTTATTTCTGGCATATATTAGGATATCATGATTCTCTCTGATCTATGTATTGGATAAAATATCAATAAGGGAAACATATAAAAACATAACAAAAATCATTATAACTTTATTGATCTACAAACTATTAACAATAGCATCATTGGTTTATGAGCGAATACCTTTCACTTTAATTTAACATCTATGACTTCTTTTTCATTTTGCTTCTTTATATTTATTGAATATGTCTCTAAAGCTTGACTTAAAATTGCAGTATTTTGCATGCAAGAAAATAAAATTTAGCATTTTAAATAAAACAAAAATCAATTTGTGTCAAGCATTGGTGGTCAGGCTGCTTTACAAGCAGTTGTCCCGGGTTTGCTTCCCGGCTGATGCTATGACACATGAGAAAAAAAAAATTAATTCGTAAACATGTTCTATATATCAAATCATCCTTTGACAGGTTGAATTAATTAATATAATTGAAAATATAAAGGGGGTGATGCTCATATTCTATAAGCAATTCTTACCAAAGCCTGAAGAATAATCATCTATTTAAAATAGAAAAAGGGTTAAAATATGTGTTACCGAATTACATTACATTAAAAATTTATCAATACACAGTGGAAGTTTGTTTCTTTTCAGGCAAAATAATTGTACACATTGCAATTAATTGTCATTAAAAATATGTGAAATGTTTTAACAGTTGAGAAAGTTTTTGAATTAACAAGTTCCAAATTATTGCTCATCATATTAAAAAATATCAGTTTGGTAAAAAGATACAGCATAGTATTTGATAAACAATATAATAAAATTATCTATTATTAGACTTATGCTAATGGTAAAAATAATCCCAAGCATTAGAATAAAACATCAATCTTATGTAACCCTATTTTAAAACAAGATAAATAAAAATATGTCTCAGCACTAGCATGAATATTTTTCTGATCATCCAAAAACTTTAATTTTGAGCTGAAGTAGTCCAATGACAAAATACATTTTTTCATAACATCAGTAAATTGCAATTTCAATCTGATCTCATTTTATCTTTTTTAAAATGTGAAAATGAATCTTTAAATATATTAATGCAATTAATAACAGAAAATATTTAATCACTTCACAATTTTTCTATTTCTAATTTTAGTGTTGATTATCAAAGAAGTAAATGAAAGTCCTTACATTTATAAAAATTGTAGGTACTTTTTAAATTAAAATAAAATTAAACCTGTATTTTATATTAAAATTCTAATGTTATGCATAACTTTATTCAGATATACACAATAAATAAATAATATACCAACATTTATATTCTATTGTTCTGATTAATGTGCATTCTTTCAGTAATGTTTTCCAAATTTTTCTAGTGGAATTACATTATTTTTAGTTGTCAGAGTTCTCAGACCCTGCATTCCCATACTAAATGTATCATATTCATAATATTTTTTCCTGATCATAAAATATTTAATTGCATGTTTATCTTTATCAAAAAAATATATATTTTATTACATAATTACTAAAAAATTATAACCACAATTAGTAATATTTTGCCCTAAAGTCAAATTCTAAATCCCATTATCTTAACAATATTGCTCTCTAAATTCAGTTCTCACTCATGCTAATAAATAAGGTTAATAAGCATAACTAAGTTTATATCTCAGAATGTCTAATCATGCCATCTTTATATTTTACTGATTAAAAAATTATTGTAAACTAAATTTTGTTTGGCCAAGACAGTATGTCAAAAATATAAATCAAATCAATTTACACAATTCACACTGCTTTGGCTATTCTCAGCATTAATGCCTAACCTTCTTGTCCTATTATGTTTGATAAAATCAAAAAACTTTATAAAGATTTTAAAAGATCACTATTTTTCTTTCTTGGCCTAATCTGCTGTTCTTTCGCTTTATTTTTATAATATATTAATTTTACAGTCATGCCTTTTCTAATAAATTAATACTTCCTATGTTTTTTTAATTCTTAACTTTCAACTAAGTTCATCATGAAATCCATATTAATCAAAAGATAAATCCAATTTCCTTTATTAGAAAGTTGTATTGTTTTAAAAAGTGATAGTAGAAAGTCTTTAATAATTTCAATAAATACATAATAATTTATAGGAATTTTTAATTCATTCAATCTATTTTATTTGATAATTGGAAATATAATATCTTAATTAAAAACATTAAATTATAAGCATTAAAAATTTCTAAAAACCATTCCATTATTTTCAAGAGCGTCTCATTTTTCTATGCAAATAAGATTATTAAACTGATTTTGTCTTTTCCAAGAGAATATTTATATATAAATTATACATTTTTTTGTTAATTAATGTAAAATTTCTTAGCACAGATTTGAAATTGTTCTTAGAAAAATATAGTCAAATAATAGAAGTAGAAGTAACTTAGCAAGCAATTTCCAATAACTCAAAAAAAGGTTTTTTTTTTTTTGTAAAATATTTTTAAAAAATTTATATATATTTTGACTGCATTAAATAATCATTATAAGTCTATATTAAACTAAACAAGAAATATAAGCTTCAGATAACTGCTTGTTCTTTGATTATAAATTGATAATGGATGTACAATATAGTTGAAGATTAAAAGAATATAAAAATCAAATCAAGAATTTCTAAGGGATGTAATTTTTAATTTATAAATTATATGAAAGAGTAATTTTGGCATTAAAAAGATTATTTAGAAGTTTAATTAAAATTTTACAAATTTAATATGTTCAACTTTTAAAATAGTAATATATAAAACCATTTTTACATGAATGATTGATAATCAAGGTTAAAATTCCCCATTAAAACAATTGATTGGGGTAAGAGGGAAGCAAAGAATCAATTGTCAAAATAATGGTTGAAATAACAGCAAGAACTAAAGGAATATAGACAAATGTAATATTTAGTGTTGTAATATGGCTGTGAAATATGGCAATTAAAAAGTTTGAGTCTAAATAATCTTGAATGATGAGATGGAATGCCAGGAATGATAACATTACTAGTTCCAGCTGATAGTGAAAATGAGTCCATGGATTAAGCATAGAAACTCTGTCTATTAAAGTAAGAAGAAGCAATTTTTAGTTTCATTTATCAGAGGGTTTTAGGTAATCGATTCTACTCATCAGTCAGAGTGGGTGTAAACTCTAATCAGAAAGGTCCCATTACATAATATGAATTTATAATAGTAGTTGATCACTAACTAACAAGGTTTGCACCTCAGCTCATGAGTGTATTTGTTGTTGATAGGAGATAGGGTTAGATTGATTTATGGAGTCAGATAATGAGCATTGAGTATACATGAGAATATGGCTGGTTTCTACAGAGTCCAAGTCTTGTATTAACAGATCAACTGCATCATGTGTTTTTGATTTTTTTAAAGTTGTCTAGTCTTTTTGTATCCAGGCTTTCTTTTTGTTTCATTAAAAATATGGGGTATGGGGGGCTAGTATAAGTTGTAAACTTGGAGAAATTGCCTCCATGATATGTATTGAAGTTTTATTATGAATACTATGGTCATTGTGATATATCTAATTGTAGATCAAAGTTTCTGTGGGTGCTATAATCTTACTTGAAATAGAGATGGCTTTGGTTGTTGCAGTGAGAGAAGTGTTGACAACAATATTATTGAGTCAGGGATGATAAAATACTAGTATGAGAAACTCCCAAATTACTTTCAAAATTAGAGGAAATAGTATTATTAAATTTGATATATGCAGTATGACCATGACAAAAGGATTGAAACCAATAAATAAGTTTAGTAGAAAAACCCATTTGATATAATTTATGAAGAAAAATGCTGTAGTATACTTTATCAAAAGCTTTTGATAAATAAAAATAAATAACATCAAGCCTTTGTTGGTCCTCAATTGTATGTGCTATATGATCATAAATTGTTGGCAAATTAGTTTCTATAGATCTATTAGGAATAAAAACATGCTGTGAAAAAGAAATGAGTTTACTAACATCTAAAATAGTTTTATTATAAACACACCTCTCAAAAATTCTAGAAATAGTATGTAAAACAGAAATAAATCTATAGTTACTCACACAATCCCATGAGCCATTCTTAAAAATTGGGTTCATTTTGGCACACTTAAGAACATTAGGAAAAACACAAGAATTAAGTGATAAATTAAAAATAAACACAAGAGGCACTGCAATAAATTCAGCTAGCCCTTTGTAAATAAATGTAGGAATATTATCATTTCCCAAATTAGAATGAATTTTAAGTTGCCTAATAGCTATAAGAACATCATTTTTAGAAATATGATCAATCATACAATGAGCAGTTGGAGAATTACAAAATAATGTGATATTTGAAGATATTGTATCATGTGATGAATATACATCAGCAAAATATTTGGAAAAGTCATTTGCACTTAAAGTAAAACCATGAGTAGCTTGAACCACTTTTCTTACCCAAATCAGACATATTACTAAAATCACAAAATTCTTTAGAGTTAGAAGAAATATTAACCTCAATTTTCCTAATGTAAATTTGCAAATCTCTTTTATAGATATGCTTAATTAACCTTCTGAAATTAATAAAATTATTATAAAAGAAGATATTATGTGTTTTAAAATAGAGTCTGCAATGATAAGATTTCCTAATAAGGTTGTATGAAAACCAAGAAGGAAAGCCATTATGAAAAGGCAACTTAATTAGGAATATACAAATCAATAAAACTATTAAGAATCTTTAAAAACCCATCTAAGCAATGATTTATATCATTAAAAGATTTATACCATTAAAAGAATACAAAACATACAATTAACCTTAGAAAAGTTTCTACAAAACTGAATATAGTTACTCTTCTCATCATCCTTTCTCAAAATATTAGAACAATTAACCTTTGAGTGACAAAGGTTAATATAAAACTCAATAGGTGGATGATGAGCATTAATAGGAAAATTAACAGAGACAAATGGAAAATTACTAACTACAGTTGAATTACATAAAATATAATCCAAAATATGATGAGAACAAATGGGTTATATTGCTTAAGTCCTAAAAATTTACAAAAACGTAACTTTCTAGAAGCTTTAGAAGACAAAAAAAGTGTATAGACCCTCATATAAATCTGGAATATTTAAATTGGCAGTAATAATAACATTATCATAGTGAATCAGAAAATCTTCAAGTGATGTCAAAGAATAATCAAACTCCAACAATGACAAAGTGGGTTTGAGGTAAACATTACCTAAAATAAATTTAAAATTGTGATTTAATGTAATTTTACACTATGTCGATTCACAAAAAGAAGAAGTAAAATAAATTTCTTTATAAAAAAACATCTTTATGAAGAGCAATCAGAGTACCATCACCTCAAGAAATATTATCCATAGATCTGTCAGTTCGCAAAATACTGAATCTATCACCAAAAAAAGAACAATCAGTAAATCTGTTTATTTAACCAAGTTTCTGTAAGTAAAATAAAATCAAAATGTTCTGTTTCAAAACATTGTTTAATTTGAGCACATTTAGTTCTCATACCTCTGACATTCATGTAAAAACAAGAAAGGCCTATCATGTTACCCACAAAGATAATGAAAACAACATAAATAAAATTAAAGAGAGAAAAAAAAAGAAATGAAAAAAAAATAGATAAAATAGATAATAAAATAAATTTTCTTAAAATCTTAAAGAACTGGCCAGAGATCCATAAAAAAATGAAATGGAAGTACCACAAGGCCATAAATTAGGGAATATTATTTTGTTATGTTTGTGTGCAAAAACAGAAATATAAAAACAAGAATATTTAGAATTATTCATATTCACTTTAATTTCAAGAAATAATTTGATATCTTTTGAATTGAGATTTACTGGCATATTAGAAAGAAAATATCTATTGTAAGTTATGTTCATATTAGAATAAACATCAGCAAAATTAAATTTATTAAATCCATTAGATATATTTATTTTTTTGGTTCTTGAAAAGTCATTCTTACTAGAATATAAAGAGAAATATCCAAAATGATTTATCTTATAGTTACTATTTGAATGAATGTTATGCGAACGTGATCTATAAAGCTGGAGTGAAATTGGAAGCAATATCTAGATAATTAAGGATTTTATGTTTAATAGACTTTTAAAAAGGTAAATTAATAGGAAAACCTCCATTATATCTTTTCTTCATAAAAGAAGCATTCTATAATTTATGAGCTGTAATGAATTTGGGAACCGCAGCCAGATAATTGAGTATTTTAACTTTCACAGACTTTAAAGAAGATAAAGTAGCAGGGAAATCTCCATAATATTTTTTCTTCATAGAAAAAGTATTCAGTGATTTAAATTTACCATGAGAAAAAAAAACAGAATCAGAAAAGCAATCATCAATAGAATTTACCTCAAGCCAGAATGAGTTATAAAAATATCTACTTTTAAATTTGAAATTAAACAAATTCCTAAATACATTACTATTATGAGAATTAATTTCATCACTAACTAAATTAACTTCAGGAACACGTCATTTAATATTTTTACCAAGATCTTCAGAACAATAGGATGAAGATGAACATTCAATGTTATCATCTTCAATAGTAGACAAATGATCTCTAGCAATGGAAGAACTAAAAATTTGGTCAGGATATTCAGAAGATGATAACATGCATTGAGTGCCAATATCATTAGTATTAATAAGTTTATCTTTGATCACTGAAGAATTTTTACAATGATGAGACATTTTAATTATTAAATTATATATAAAAGAAAGTGGAGGAGATAACATCATTTCAAAAGAAAAATTTCTAGAATCATGAATAACATTATCAATTAAACTATTTATATTCTCAACATTATTAGCAGAATCAAATTCATTTACAGCAGAGTTTCCAACATTATTGTCTCCATAATTAGGTGATAAGACAACATCTACATTAGAAAAATAATCCAAGGATGAAACAGCTTTATTATTGTCAAATTCATTTACAGCAAAATTTCCAACACTATGATTTTCAATATTAGGGAATAAATCAATATTATTAGGGGATAGATCAGCATCAACATTAGAAAGATCATCTAAGAATAAAACAGTTTTATATTTGTCACATTCATCTACTGGAGAGTTTCCAACATTATTATTTCCATTATTAATTTTATTTTTGTCAAAGTCATTTACAGCAGAATTTGCAACATTATTGTTCCATTCTCAAAAGATAAGTCAACATCTACATTTTACTGTAAGGACAAAACATCTTTATTTTTATCAAATTCAATTACAACAGAATTTCTGACATAATTATTTCCATCAATTCTACTATCCATACAATTAGTTAACTTAACTATCTCAAACTCATTATCTAAAACAGGATTATCAGCAATACTATCTGCCAAAAACACCTTAGACATATTATTACAATCTATGCATTTATAAAAGCCAGAACCAATAGTAAGAAAAATATTAGCATCAATTTTATTTAATCTAAGACAAGAGGTATGAAACTTCCCCTGACATTGACCAGAACAGTTGATATAGTTGGTGAGATCCAATAGAACAATAGAACAGACTTTGCAAACAGATTGGGATGAAATTGAGCTAGTATCAGAGATTATATCAGAAATAGGTAAAACAAAGAGATGGATTCATCGTAGAATTTAAAATAACAAAAGTTTTCTTATAATAAGAGCTACAATATTCACATAAAAATTCAGAAGAATTATTGATAGAATCAATGGAAGTATCTTTATTAAATGAATTATAACATATTACATGATATCTAAGGCAACAAAAGCCCAAACATTTAAAAAAATTTTGACTGCCAAAAATATCAGAAAGGCATAAAGGACACGGTGTATTAAAGAGGGCCATATGAAATAAAACTAACAAATAAAAAGTAGGTCCAGGATAAAAAATAAGTCCCTTGTATTAAAGTAAAATAATGGCTATACAAAAGAAAAAACAAATTATCAAAATAATAATTAGTAAAATTGGAAAAAAAAAACCAAATCTAAAGTAAATACAAAAAATTATATATTAGGTAAATTATATAAATATATTCAATTGGACTATATATATCAAAACAATGTCCAAAATAAAGTTATTAAATATAACACAATTATATATTAGGCACCAAGTTATATCAACATATTCAATTGTACTAAATATATAAAAACAATGTTCAAGATAAAGTTATGAAATATATAAAAGTCACTATGTACTTAATTGATTATAAAATGAAATTTTATATGTATTGAAATTTAATTGGACAGGCTTTCTCCAAAATGATATAATAAACCAAATTTGTTATTTCTATTAACAAAAAAAAATTAGTTTCGGCTAACTTAAAAAGATTTAAAATAGCTGACATTAGAAATTTCATTGATAAGTCAAAGTCCAGACTATGAACAATAATAATGTCTACTATAATTATGTTATTAAAAAAGCGTCAAATTCCTTATAAATGTCAACATTCCAAAATGAAACAATTACTGAAAAGCCCAGAACAACACTTTAAAATAAAATATTGATACTTGAAATAATATTCAAAATAATGAAATTTTTATAAATGCTTATAACAGTTAAATGCTTTTAAATATATAATAATAAATAATCAGAAAATATGATTTCTGAAGAGAACTTTGCAACAACAATACTGCCTACTAATTGCGTTGTAAACAAAAGCATCAAATTCCTTATAAATGTTTAAAACAGTTAAATATAAGAAATACTTTTAAAACGATTTTTAAAAATAAAACAAAAACCAAAGTTCATTCTATCTATAAAATGAAAAGTAATTCTTTCAACATTTCAAAGAAATTAATTAATTAATGAAAAGCCCGGAGCAACACTTTAAAATAAAATATTGAAATAATTTTTTAAATACTTACATTTATAATAATAAATAATCAGAAAATATGATTTCTGAAGAGAACTTGTCAAGCGTTGTCCATGAATAAAAAAAAAAATTAAAATATTCCGAGTAAAACGAATGTCTACCATAAAGATCCATTAAAACTTGATAACAATGTCAATACTTGGTAATAATACATTCAGGCCTATGATACGAAGAACCAAGTTAAACAATAACAATTAATCCTTGAATAATAATAACGAGAAGCTAGAGAAAAATAAAACACGCCCTTCTCCTTCAACAAGTACCGGAAATAATAATAATAATTCAATTTATTTACCTTACAAAACTACAACATTAAGCCAATTACAGAATTGCACCATAACAACTATAAAATAATATACATTAATGAGTATAAATGACAAATTATTAATATGATTATATGACATACTTTTTTATAAGATAACAAATTTTTTAAAGTCTAAAGTAAAAATATTTTCATTAGTAAAATCATGATTACAGGTATTAGGCAAATGAAACAAAGATGAACATTTTAATATGATAGAGCGACAAATTTTAATATAAAATAAAGTAAATGTATAATAATAATTTCAATAGCTAACAAAATCATTTAAAGAAATACATTATAACTTAAATATTTGATAAAGTAATTGTTGTTTCCTCAATAAATGTCTTTAGATCTACAAAAAATATGTCAACGTCATTAAAAAATATATTATAAAATAACAACAATAATAATAATAAAACAAGTATACATTTAGCAAATATGAGGATACATTGAAATAATTTTGAGATTAAATATTAGGAAATATATAAATCTATTTTATATTAGAAGCCCAAGAGAACAAATGGAGGTAAATAATAATGCAATCAAAAGAGATAACTCAAAATAATCGCTATAGTATAACTTTATACTAAACAAATACCAATGTAGAATGTCTAATATAAAAAGCAATTTGGATAATATCATGAACTTTTTTTTAAAAAAATCTTACATTAGGAAAGAATTTAAAAAATAGCATTTCTTAAATAATTTATGTCTAAATATGAATTAATATTCTTAAGAATCTACTTTTGGGTTTATTAATTTATTTACTGTAAGTTTATTTTTAAACTTTTATTATTATTTAATGTACTTAAGACAAAGTCTGTCTATTTTGAAAAAATAAACCGCTAGTTTAAATATAATATATATTGCGTATATGCAAGTGTGTAAATGAATGTGTATGTGTTTGTATATTTCAAATGATTTTTGGACATATATTTAGATATTTATAACATTTAAAATTTTAGAATTTATTATAAATTATTTACCTTATCAGTAATAATATCAATTTCATGCCGTAATCTGTTGATTTCTTCTTCAGCTTTTTGACAACTTCCATTACTGTGATTAAATCTAGATGCATGCAGTGTAGAAATATGCCCATCTGTTTGTTCTAAAACCATAGAGCTTTCACCCATAACAGTATTATATCGTAACTCCAACAACTAAAATTAATAAAATATTTTTTTTTTTAATATTATAAAGTCCCTAGACTTTTATAATTGTTACAGATTTAACTGTATGCATTTGTTGATCAAATCCTATTTGTGTAAAAAAAAAACTTACTCATTTTTCATATACTTATGATTAAGAATGATGACAAAACAATGTAAAACAGTTCAATGTTTTTAAATACTTGGGAAATTTATAAATGAGAATCTGTATGGTAACAAAGCCTATATGCATACATCAATGGAGGTAGCTAGATGCTCTTTAGTTTATGAGAATAAAAAATACAATATATTGAATAAACAACAATACATGGTTTATTACATACTAAATGCTATCAAGTAATATATTAACAAAATATGACCTTCAGAAATCTTTACAAGCTAGAGAACTACTATTTTGATACAATGCTCTGAAAAATGAAACAATTACATAAACAATACTCATCCATCAAATACAATAAAAAGAAAATAAATATCTAAAGAAAGAAAGACCTTAAAAGAACAAGACCAGCCATATAAAAAAAAAATGAATTGTGTATATGTAAAACTGTAAACATTTTTTTAAAAAAAAAATCTGTGTAAATAATTAGCAGTAAAATAAATCTTAAATTAAAAAAAATGAAAAAATATTAAACAGGAATTAGTATGAGCCCATTGAAATTAGATTTGCAAAGAATACTTCCTAAATGATTTGTTTTAGCTGTTTTTATGCTGAACAAAAAAAAAAAAAAAAAGAGAGAGAAAATATTGTAGTCTTTGGAAATGTAAGCAATCAAAAAATCAATAGAACGATAAAGAAAAAAGGTAGACATAGTATATATTTATTGAAATGAAAATATTAAAGAAAAAATGTAAATGAGCTAATGCTAAAAAATAAAGAAATTATGAAAGATATGTTTGATTAATTAAGTATATAAAAAACAAAAAATAAAAGATGATTTAAACTAAAAGAATATCATCATTATTTCAAAATGAGAGGAAAAAATAAAAGAAAATTTAAAAAGTGGTATAACTATAGATAATTGAGAAGTGGATATGTATATAGAGCATATGTAGAAGAAGAAGAAAAAGAATGAAAGATCAGAAAAATATTGTACATTGTAAATAAGTCATTTTGATTTGAACAACTTAAAAATATTAAAAAATATTTCAATAGATTTTAAAATAATCAATAAAATTTATAAAGATATATAAACAATTGATCATAGAATGTATAATATACTGCAACTGAATAAAAATGTGGGCCATGAAAGAATGGTCCTTGTTTAATAATGTCTCATGAATTGCAATGCCATTTGTAATTGAATCAAAATGAGGATATGTACTTCTTTTAATACCTCACAGATTTGGGAACTATTTGTAACTGAATAACTATAATAACCATGGGAAATAAAAACTTTAATATAATCTGATTGAAAATATGCCCAATCATTGGTCACCATTTGCAAGTAAATAAAAATATACTCTGAAGTTGAAAGTCATTTATAAGAAAATAAAATTATGGATTATATTGTATTCTGAGTCATAGCCTAATTATTAATCAGCATTTGTAATGAAATAAAAATACGAACCAGAAAAAAACAGTCCTAATTTAATAATGCCTGTGAATTGTAGTATCATTTGTAACATAATGGAAATAATAAACTACGGTAAAGTGATTGACAATAAATAAATAACAATTTAACACTTAATTCAATAAAACAATTATAATAACCTTTGTTGTAATAATTATATTTATAAAGTGCATACTCGTTACTTAAAGTAATATATATTAAGGCTACAACCTTAAAACTATGCACCTGAAAAAACAATAGTAGGAGCTTTTGCAAATCTTTAACACATGAATTCAACAAAGCATTTAGAATAAAGAAAACAAGCAAACTTATTTCAAACTATCCTAAAATATGAGGATTATTTGCAATAGATTAAAGATAAAGCAATAAAATCAAATATTATCTTATAAATAATGACATATACCTATTATATAATCTCCTTATAATAGAATTAAAATAATAACAAAGAATTACACAGATAAACATTAATATTTCTTATGAGTCAAAATACTGTTTATAATAATAAAAATCAAACATTATTTTATCTATATTTAATGAAGTAATTCATGAATGAATTAACTAATAATTTTATTATACCCTATGAATCTAAAATATCAATGATATCTAAATAAATAGATAACTCAGTAATTGATTTCCAAATACAACCAAATAAAATCAAATGTAATACTGTCTCAGCTATACTATTTCAGTAATATTAATATATTTTTATTAGGTCAATTATAATAAAATTAAATACTTAATAATAATTCAAAATCAATTAACCTAACATATCTTTCCACTTCTATCAACTTAAAATATTATAAAATAAAACCATCTTATTAAATAACCTTAAACTTTTCAATATCCAACCACAATAATATAATAAAATTAAAAAAAGATTCCTATTTGATGTTTATTTCAACACAATTAACAAATCAGATCCACATATTCTTCAGTATAATAAAACTAAGTTATTAAAACTTTAGACTATAACTGTCAAAGCATATGAAAGATTGTTAGATTTATTATAATCTAGTAATTTAAATATTAATATTAAAATTTAATATTTAAACTAAATTTACAATCCACACTAATGAATTGTAAGCATAATTAAAGCAAATCATTCTAATTTGTAACAGAATAAAATATATTACTATTACCAGCTTTATAACTGAATGATATTACAATCTTTATGGTTGTACACTGACTTAATATAATATTTACATTAAGCAATGATGATTTAAAATAAAATTTGCAAACATTTAATTGCAATTACCTTTTGTCATCTTCAATGATTATCATATGAGTACTTATATTAATCATCAAATCAATTTATATATAGTTTCTACCATAATAGAATAATTACTTGTTACTAATAAAATAATTACAATAAGCTTTTAATTATTTATTAAATATTTAAGAATGTCAAATTAATTAATTTACTGCTATATAAAAAAATCTATACCTGTTAGATAATAAACATTAAATTCAATACAAAAAATGATATGTAATTATAACATTTTACCTATCCTGTGGTTTGGGTTCTGAACTATTTTGTAACTGCTTCTAATGAATTATGTGGTATAATCAAATAATGAATATTGTCTTCTCCAAATACAATTAACCAATAAATTTGCATTGTAAAATTGATTGACAACCAAGCAAGTTTACTTGTTTTAAATTAATCCAAAATTTATTAACAAATGGATATAAATTAAAATCAAATATATATGGCAAATAAACATTTAAAAATATATACATATGATCTGATTCTTCTTAGTGCAATATGTTTTCAATTGATATTAATTTTATGTTTAAATAGGTGATTGCACATCAATCTCCACTTATTGGATACTAAATACAAAACATATATGTTTATATAATACAAATAGGTTGTAGAATGTTTACACTTTCCAAAATATAAGAGAGTTCAATATATATATTTCTATAGATCATATAAAAATATAGTTAATATAATATATATATAAATAAAAGTACTCTTTGTTAATATAAATTTAAGACAACAAAATAAAATAAATATTTATTGTGATATAATTCGTTTGAACTCCTAATATAAGTGATATACCTGAAGTTAATTTATAATTAATAAATAAAAATAATAAATATTTTAAATTAAAATAATAATTACTATGCTGTAAATTATAAATTTTAACTTAGAATAACATAACCCTCTCACATTTAGGTACTTAATCTCAAATTATACTACTATTTATATCAATAAATAGTATACATTTTAAATGAAGAGAAAAAATATATAGCAATAACAATGATAAATATAAGCAAATACCTGAATAACAGTCTTTAAATACAGCATTTCCAAAATAGTATCATAGTTTTAATGTCTATATCTTAACCCACAATCTAATAATGTTTTATTATTCCAGGTAAGATAAAATATAAAAATATATGGTTCAAAACACATTTTATAGATTCTGATATTTTCTTAATACCCAAATCTCCTGTCATTTCTTAGATATTTGATCTATATAATGTTATAAGTGTGAAAACATTAATTTACATCCATGATGATGCAATGTAAATATTCTTTCATTTAGAAAGTAATTAATTCATAAAAAATTAGAAGTGAACTGACACCAGTTTCATCCATGATAAGCCTATGGAAATTGAACCAATTTCTATTTTGTATAGAGGTAGTATATCAAGCTTATAAAGTTATATCAGCAGGTAAACCCACTTTGTGTTACATTTTTCTGTTGTTAGCATTTAGATTTAGATCTCATCATTGAAAAATAGATATCTGTTGTTAAGGCAAAGAAACATTCCAATGGTTTTTAAAAATACTAAGAACTAATTTTCATATTTTCAATAAATTGTCACCTGTCATACATTTGACAATCATATCAAGTCACAGATGAACATTAGTATTTTCATTCCATCATTATATCCATTTTACAATCATATACTTTTAAAAACAAGCAAAAAAAATTATATGAATAAAGTTAGATTTACTTCTACTGAAGCCAAGATAAGAGAGAGAGAGATCATTTTATTTTTTATGTTCTATTTATAAACTTTTTCCATTATAAGAAACCATAATAACACTATGTATTAACTCTTTGGTCAATTCTAGCCATCATTCCATAAATAAACATCTTATTACACAATAATAACAAATTTAAAAAAATCGCAATTAATATATATAACAAACATTTACATTTTTAAAATACAAATAAGATTCTTTCATTCCAAATAAATAAACAATTCAAACTACATTCTCATCATAATACACTGGAAATATATTTTAAATATATCTTTCAAATACTATATTATACAAATAAAATAATCAGCATACCTGAGATATTAAATATTTAGGTATATTATTTGTAGCTTACTATTGTAAATGTAGTATTAAAAATACACATAATAAAGAAAAAATAATAATTTCATCAATACTATAAACTTTATTATTTACACATTCATTTTTAAAATGAATAAAGTCAATTCACAATTTTTATAAACTACAATTAATAATAAACATTTTTTCTCCAATATTATATGTTGTCATAGCAATATAGTCCAATGCAGTCCAAAATAATATATTCACTATTAAAAGCAAACAAGAAGAGAAACTATCACATATAGAAATTTATTTCAAATTTCAATAGGTACAATATATATAAGCAAACAGATGTGCATATATGCTAATGCAGACTATTCCAATCATCAATAAGACAATATATAGTGTTCTATTTTAATATATAAATAATGAATGACTTTAGCTATATGTATACAACTATAGATAGACATATACACATCACATTATTATATAAAAATATTTAGTTTGCTATTTAAATTCATTTGAGAACCATCTGACAATACTTTCAGGAAATATGTTAGCACATATATTTTTACTTATATATTTTAATAAGATTAAGAAATATTTTCCTTAATATGTGAGAGTGATGACCACTACATAACTTCTATTTGCAATACATGGCCAAATCACATAAAACATGAATGGACATGAAATTAATATACAAACCAGACAATTTATTATAAAAAATTTAAAACACACTATTTAAATAAATAAAATAATTTATTTACAAAGTATCGCAATTTTCATAAAACATATAATTTTCTTTGGTAATAATAACGTAATCGGGCTTGGCCACTTCATGGCATTGTTTGCAGTCAAAAACAATACAATGTACGTTTTACGGGCCATGTGATTTTTAAATCGCTGTTTTTTTTTGGTTATTAATTTATTGATTGCTATAACCCTTTTTTTCATGCCTTTTTAATTTTGTAATTAGTAAACGACAACATTTTTTTTATTTTTAAATTGCTGTTTTTGGACAAATTATCATCATTCCTCCTTTTTAGTTATTAATTGATTGATTGCTAGAACTTTTTTGCGATGTCTATTTAGCGATGTCTTTCACTTAATTATTGCTTTCTACATAACAAAACAACTGTGTAGGGTTAGGGTTAGGTTTAGGGTTAGTTTTAGGGTTAGTTTAGGGTTAGGTTTAGGGTTAAGGTTAGTGTTCTGTTGTTTGTAATGCTAAAATAAAAAATATCAAAATCGTAACCATAGTTGCACAAAAGAAAGAAACTCAAACTTTTTTAAACAACAACAAACATATATATTATTTATAATACTTCACTCATATACACTTTAATGCAATTATTACATATATCCAAAACTTGTCTTTCTTCTTTTCTCTAATCCTTTGTGTGATTTTCTTCTTATCAGAAGTATATTCTCTTATTTTTCTCCTTCACTTTTTTTGCATATCTTCATATAATCATATATATTATTTATAATACTTCACTCATTAAAGCATATATGAGTGAAGTATTACAAATAATATATATGATTATATGAAGATATGCAAAAAAAGTGAAGGAGAAAAATAAGACAACAACAAACACATATAAATGTCTTCTTTACTTATTAAACATGTTTATAATATGTGCTTTCTATGAAATTTACAAAAAATCGTGTATATTTTTATTTGACAGCAGAAATACTCAGCTTCTGTTTTCGGCAACTACAGAAAAAGTTATACGATCGGCAGCCATTTATGAACTACATGGTATTTCATGTGAAAACGAGATTTCGCACGCGAACTCGGCCGAATTCTGTTGATGTACCCTCGGCAAGCTTTTACACATTACACCTTCTCTAAATAAGGGTGTGGCCATTTGGAAAATTACTATAAAGTCAGGTTTCTTAAATTCATTACAAATACAAAGATTGTGTAACGTATATTGTAAAAATTTGACTAATCAAACTACACACACATATATATCAAACTGTACACGAAAGATAAGTGTGTGGATTCACAGTAACTGTCATGAAGCAGAAATAGGCCATATTATTTCTGCATTATGTCATCATCAACGGCCTTCTAATGGCTAAGACAAACATTAGATGTTTTCTATAGCTGTAAGTTAGGCCTTGTAAACGGCATTTGTTAGGTGTTTTGGCAAGCCAGAATGCCATCAAGTGGCCAAGCCCAATTAGGTTATAAGTACCTTTTCTTTTAACAAAAACATACTTCTTTTACCAATTATATCATAAAAATTTGTTAAATACTGAATTTTTTTTATATAATTTGGTTAATTTTATGATTAGAAAATAATCTATTAAATTTAACTGAATGGCAATGATTTATTTAATAGTCATTTTTCAACTATCTTTAAACATTTAATTTACCTGCATGCTGAAAAACAAATGCAAAATGATCATATTTATATTTTTTAAGATAACCAAGGTTTAACTTTATTAATTTTAAAATATTAATCTTTTAATTACATATTATAATAGTAACATATTTATATAATAGAGTACACTTGACATGGAGTAAATCCCTGACCTTTAATACAGTATGGACATAATCCTATGCATGTCTGATCCTCACAAATATAATATATTTATTTTATCCTTAGCTTCATAATCTTGTCTCACACATATATTTAGTATGGAATTATTATAATCAACACATCTTCATTATAATGATAATTCTAGGGAATGGTCACTTTAGTTTTGAATTCCATTTTAATAATAACACTACTGAATTGAGGTTGTACTTTTGAATTTGATCTCAAACACCATGAATACATTCATTATATAGATATTTTAACCATTTAACAATGATCCAAACAATTGCATTTATATTAAAAGTTCTAATAGATATAAAATTTCTTTCACAGTATATGTGAGGGTTAATTTATGTACAAATGAACTTGATAAAATTTAAAATATTCTTTAGTTTAATTTAAATTATTAATGATTATATTAGAACTCATTATTTCTAACACTTGGACACTTCATATTAAATATTTTTACCCATATGCCCATTTGCATATTTAAAATGACCATTGCATTACTGGTTATTTTTATCTTAAATTATATATTTGCTGATAATATCAACATTAAAATAAAATATTTGTTTTGTTTTTGTATTTTTTTGTTTTGAAAGCAGATAAAATTTTAACTAATCATATATATAATAAACCAAAAGATTATATTAATTTTGTATTTTAACTGCTTTCCAGCTTGAATACTTCTATACCCTAAACAGAAAACTCTAACAAAATATTCATTTCTCCTTTTTATTAATTAATAAAATAATTTATTATACAAATATAAATACTTGATAGCAATGAAATGTAGTTAATTATAATTAATATACTCTAATAGATCATAAAATATTAAGTGTTTAATATAGTAAGATAATCAATCTGATAAATAAACAGGTTTATCTTAATTAAACATAAATATCAAGCTATAAGTTTTACAGCCAAGATTTTCTCTGCAGTTCATTATGAGGATTGTTGATGCAAGCTAATATTTCTCCCTTGATGACATAAATTAATTGAATATCATATTGCCTTCTTTTTTTTTTCATGTGTCATAGCATCGGCCGGGAAGCGAACCTGCTAACCCGGGTCAACTGCTTGTAAGGCAGCTGTGTTGACCTCTCGACCACCAATGCTTGACTATATTGCTTTCTTTTTGAAGTCATTATATTATCCTTTAGCAGTTTCCTATTTCTCTCTCATGATATACAGTTCTGTCTAAAGCACGTTCTTGGAATTATTTGAAATTTATGCTTTTTATCATATAAAGTATAGATACCTTTAAAATATCATGATCAGATTTATCATGGGATTCAGGTTAGACTTTGGGTTACTGGTTAGTTTTTCCTTTTTATACTTAGTCATAATAATGGTTGTTCATTGAAGCTTGCATAAAGCAAGAATCCAGCTTTAAAAATTTCAAGTAAAAACTGGCTATTGATCTCTTATTTATTATATCTTGATGACCACTTATTTACAAAACTTTAAAGATATCAGTTTACTTTAATTATATGAATTTTCTAACACTATAATTATTCAAATGTTTAAAATTTTACCTTGTTATTGAATATTTTATCTCCAAATTCAAAATGCAAGTTAAAATTTAAAAACAAGTTTAATCTTTTTATTTAAGCCAAAGTGTAGAGATTTTTTTAAATTAAACTTTTAAAATCTATTTCTTTTAACACTAGTATACTTAATTGTTTTGCTTTAAATATACTTCTGCTAACATAATTTTAGATATACATTCCTTTAATCTTTTATAAGAGAAACTGTTTTAACTTACATTATACAATGTATTACTTAGTTTTCCTTAAATTTAAACACTTATAACAAAACTTGTTATATTATTTATAATAAATTTAAAATAATTTTTAATAACCCATTCTAAAAATTTAACATTATCTATTATTGTTACTTTTAATATTACATTTTAAGATATGTCTATTGTTTTATATAACTTTCTTTAAAAATTTTGTAATACTATATTTATTAGCTATTCTAACAACAACTTAAAAACAGCTTATTGTTATGTGGTAGATCATCTAGTTGACTGTGAAATCAATAAGTCATTATTTGCTTCAGTATATAGCAAACATGCATGTATATTAATTCAGATTATTTTAATCATTAGTAAGACAATAAATATTATTCTATTCTAATATATAAAGAGTGAAGGATTTAGATAGATAGATAGATCGATTGATTGATAGGTAGGTAGATAGGTAAATGTATAGGTAGATAGAATTGTAGATAAATAGATAGATAGGTTGGTAGGTAGATAGATAGATAGATAGATAGATAGATAGATAGATAGATAGATAGATAGATAGATAGATAGATAGATAGATAGATAGATAGATAGATAGATAGATAGATATTATAGATAGATAGATAGATAGATAGATAGATAGATAGATAGATAGATAGATAGATAGATAGATAGATAGATAGATAGATAGATAGATAGATAGATGGATGGATGGATGGATGGATAGATAGATAGATAGATAGATAGATAGATAGATAGATAGATAGATAGATAGATAGATAGATAGATAGATAGATAGATAGATAGATAGATAGATAGATAGATAGATAGATAGATAGATAGATAGATAGATAGATAGATAGATAGACAGACATTTACAATATGCATTAACATATAAAAATATTTCAACCATTAATTCGTAATTTTCTTTAAGTTATAAGTTGAATTATTTTTTGAATCTAATTATTAAAAAAAATATGAATATACTAACTAAATAAAAAATTCTTGCTATTCAGCTGTCATTAAAATACACATTTTATAACATTTTTTAACTCTATGAATGACAAAAACAAAGTTCAAAGAAAATACACCTAAAGTTTAAGTCCTTTGAAGGATTGTAAACTTTTCTGAGATTACTAGTCAGTTGCTTTTATTTCAAATACTAATTATCATTTCAGTTTATCCAAAAGTTATTTATTATTAAAAAAAATGACTACTGTACAGTAGATATCAAATATTTTTTGAACAATAAATAGAAATAAAGTTTTTTTAATATCAGAAGTAATGTTTGAAATAATGTTATTATTTTTATATATGTTACTCACTGATCAATTTCTTTCACCTGTTCTTTATATATTATAAATATCATGTAAGAACACTATATATTGTACCATTCTGGATTAAAATTTAAGTAGGCATTAACATACATATAAATTTATTGTCATGATTTTATATGTTAGTAGATGGATGTTTAAGTTGTCAAGTAATGTTTATCCTGATTTTGAAGTTATTATCAACAAACCAAAATACAAAATAATAATTCATGATTTTTTTTTGTTTCTTTTCAAGTAAAACAATAGGTAAATTTATGACATAAAAATCAATATTTTACTATAAAGTTACTCATAAGTTAAAGACATAATTTAATAAAAGATCCAATAATATTTTGTCTATTCACATATCTTAAAAACAATAGGTTTAGGTAAATAACCAATTACATTCTCATGTGTGTATAAATATGTGTGCCTGTTTGGGTTATGGTGTAAATTTAATACTATCATATAAATTTTAAATTGTGAATGTTTTAAAGTAGTATTTGTTATCAGTATATGCATACTATTTGTAATAAACTTTTGTTAAACTAATAAATATACTTTTATTTTAGAAAAATTTGCAAAATCATTTGTTATTATTTTTTTTGCAGTATTTTACTTTTAAAATATAATTGAAACATTTTGTCACAAATTCTGGTTTTATTCAAATGAATTCTAATTAAAGTGCAATAATTCTCTTTTAATTAAAAGGTGTAAATTTTGGGTTTATTCTTATAACAATATGTATGCCAATGATATCAATATTACATAAATTAACAAAGTATATAAAGTGCCTATGTTTTAACTGAGGACACTTACTTTTTTGTTTCTCTTCTTTTATATGTATAATGATCATTTCAGTTAATATACTGCATTTTCACATTATATATATATATATTAAATGTGATATTGATTTTTAAAATGTTTAATGTAAACAACAATATGAAAAGCTAAATAGAAAATTGTCATTTGCTTAAAAGTCAATCTAGTATTTAAGAGGAACCTGAAATAACAAAATGGAATTTATTTATTGGAGCATTCTAGAAGAAAAGTTTAAAATTCTTATTTAAAACCGTGTCAATTAACATATCTTTATGTATATGCCATCAAATCAATAATTTACCAATAATAATAATAAGTATTATTATTTACCAAATAGAATAATTATAAGTTTTAAAAGAATGCTGGAAAAGTTTAACTTACGATGTGAATTAATATATTATGCATCTACACATGTGTGTATCAACAGGGAAATACATAAATTTTCTAAGGATTATAACTTCAAATGGAATAATTATACATTTGAAATAACATTTACCATTAAAAAAAAAAAATAATACTTGTTTCTCAGTGTGAATTACAAGGCAGATCTTGTTATAAGTCATTAAAAATTATTTTATTAAATAAACTATGGATACTTCTGTAAGAAATGAGGCCTTTGAAATTATTGTATTTTAATGTATCACCCTTTTATGGATTTTTTTTGTGGATTTTCTTTGTGAAAACTTAATAAAAGTAAATTAAAGTCTATAGAACTTTTTGTATATAAAAATTGATTAGTGTTCATGCAGACTGTATATTTCATTTATGTAATTATTATTTATATTAATATAGCTCTTGTTTTATAGACATTTAATGTATATATGTGTGAGTGAACATATAGATATATAATTAACCAAAAGAAAATTTAATAATTAGCTCTAAATTTATATTTAAATAATTATAATAAATTTTCATTTAATAATTCATTTTGGTTTGTTGATAAATGATCAGTAAGCAAACTGAAATAAATTAATATATTGTTTATTAGAGACAGACAATTAATAGATATTTTCTTTGTGGTTTAAAACAAGAATGTGTAATGTTTTCATCACCTTACAATTTAAACAGGCATGATATTTTGTAATACATTAACTTAAAATATTAAAGCATATTAATTCATATCTATTATTATTAATTTTGTAAATAAAATTATTGTTATTTATTAATTCAAGTTAATAGTCTTATTTAAATTAGTGGATATATGATATAATAATAATAATTTAGAATCTCATTACAAACATAAACATATAAAATTTAGTATGCAAAATTTAATTCATAAAATAAAGTAAATTTTATTACTGTACTAAAATTCAGTAATTATTAAAAGTAAAAACAATGTTTTATGAACATCAATTGGTATAAAAGCTAGTTAATAAATTATTATAATAAAATTTAATATAATCATCAAACTTAAATAATTTTATTCAATCTTTGGTATTAGTATAAATTTAAGTGCATAGTAATAAACAGATTGCTTAAGAATGAATACCAATATAAACTATTAATTAATATCTCTAATATAATTTTCAAATACATTATTGCATATTCTGTATATAATATTGACATACTATTGGGTTGTTATTTATTTAATATATAAATATTATTAATAAATTTTAACTTTATTCAATATAGATTTTGGATTACTTTATTAAAAAAACATAAATAAAATTATTTAAATTTATTTCATTACAGATTTGGTTTGATCAATTTGTATAGCTCTATTAATTTTAGATAGCCTATTTATATTATTTCAATGTGTTATATAATTTATACTTCATAGAATATATGAGTAAATATTCCTATTTAATCATTTTATTCCATTACAGATATTATTGTTCATCATGTTGGTGTGAGCGACCAATTCCCCCACTTTCCTTTACATAATAGAATAAATAATGAAGCTGCATCTTTTGCAAAATTCAGATAAAACCAATGGTAAAAGTTACACAGCCCTCCAAAATATATCAATTGCTTTTTATTTGTTGGTTTGGGAAATTTTTGAATAGCTAAAATTTTGTCTGGATGTGGCTTAATCCCTTTCTCATTGATTAAATGGCCTAAAAATGGGGTTTCCTCCTTCATAAATTGACTTTTCTGAAGATTTAATGTTAGATATATATGTTTTGCATTCTCAAAGAAAAACATGGTCAAATGTTGGATATGTTTATCCACCTATCGTGATGATATAACAACATCATTGATGTATAAGATCATAATCTCTTTCAACTCTTTTGACAGAACTTTGTCTACACATCTTAATAGATCTGCACTACTATTGATTAGCCTAAATCATACCCATCAAAAGACATATATCTATCTTTCATATTTGAAAGCAGTATATCTCAAGTTCTGTGTCTGCAATGGAATGTGCCAAAAGCTGGATATCAGATTAATTATGGTAAAGATTGCTTTGTCCTTGAACTTCAAGAACACTTCCTGAATAGGAGGTGGAACATGTCTTTCTGGAATAAATAATAAAGTTTAAATCCCTGGTATCTAAACATTGTCTTATGGTCCCATCCTTTTTCACAATTATTAATGGATTTTTATATGATGATGAGACTTTTTCAATTACCTCCCAATCAAGCATTTGTTGTGTGTCTCTACTTCTTTGCACTACAGAATTGGGACTGGGTAAATGTGTTTCTGAAAATGTGTCTCCTCTTTGATCTTTTAACCTACTTTTTTAAACTAAATTTAGAATTAATTAGCTTTTACAACTTTTTAGAAAATATTTTATTCAACTTGATCTAACAAAATAACTTTATAGTTACTGTTCCATGTACAGTTATCTGTGAATATAAAAATATCTATATAACTTTTATTAAAATTATTTAAAAATTTTTAATTTAATACTTCTTTGTGATTTTTAATATACTGACATGGAGCATATATATATAACTTCAATATGCACAAACTACACTAAACATAAATTTTTGTTGTAGTGAAATGAAATTGACTGAATCAAACTAAAATATCAAATGTCATGAAGCCAATCCATCTCAATATATATATGCAAGAATAATGAATAATATGAACTACTTTCCAGGAAATATTATTCTAACATTTTTCTCTTTAGTGTTATTTAATATATTTGAACTTATTTCTTCCAAGCTAGTTTTGATTACTAATTATATACTAACATTATTTTTCAAGACCATGTCAGTAGGCAATTTAAAGAGCAAACAAATAAAATTTTTATATTATTAATCTCTTTTATTACACTTTTAATAGTATTATTGTTTTTATTGTTGTTGTATTTTTTATTGATAAAACATTCAATACTAATAAAGACAAAGGTAATATTGTATAATTATTATTGTTGATTTTAATTTAGAAAATTTATAATAAAAATCTAAGTTTGCTTCTTTTTATAATAATAATATTTGTGTTGATATGTATAGCTATTAAAAGTAGAGATTTGAAAGATGGAAAGAAATTTGATCTTCAGGTAATATTAAAAAATCTTGCAATAAACCCTGTTTAAATTTTAAATGTCACAGCTAAATTAAGAATTAATAAACATTTTTAACAAAATAAGACAAAGATGTCCTAAAAATAGAGATAATAATTATTGCAAAGAAAAAAATTAAAATGACTTTAAAAAAAAGTTATCTAAGGCATAATATCCTTAAATATTCATTTTTATTGGAAGAATAGTTGATAAGATTTCAAGGATTCTTAATAATTTTTAAAAGATTCTGCTAATTTTGGAAAGTATAAGCATTTATAGATTTAAAATGAAAAATAAATGAATTTTGGTAATTTAGATATTTCAAGTATATATTAGCCAGTAAACAGATTAAGATGAAATAATATGCTTATTTCAATATTCTTAAATAATGCATCTTTATTTATTGTATAAAATGAAATAATAAACTGTTAGTATTTATTATTAAAAAATTCTATAATGCAAATGAAAATATTGTCCAAACTTTACATAGCAATGCTTCTTTTTCAGTATTTATTACTTTATACTACCTCTTATATGGAATCACATTTTAAGACTAATAATACAGTTAACTATTTTGTTGCAATTTATGACTATTTTTGTTGCAATTTATGACTATTTTTTTTTTTGTCTTAGTGCTACTTTATTTTGTATTCTTATGAATAGATCATAAACTCTCTAATTATTTTTTTTTTACCTTTATATTACAATTTTAAAATCCAAAACTTTAATACCCATATATTTTAATTTCTTTGAATCATCATTGTTGAATTTAATCCAAGACAGATCTAAATGCAAAAACTTGCATACTATAAAGGTTTGCACATGCTAAATCAAAATAAAAACCTTTTTTCATGCACCAATTATTTAAAAAATAATAAAGGCAAATTTTTTCAATGGTTTACTTCTTTATGCTGTTATTCATTTAAATATGATGTTCAAAATACATGTAAGTTCACATTTTAGTATCAATATTGTCTACTTCAATTATATAAAATTTTATGCTTAAGGTTTTCTTCTCCACATTCTTATTATTATATCCCATACCTCTATAATAGGAAATATCAAAAATAAGTACACTGTTTACAAATAGTAAAATTACTTAAATAATATCAATTTACTTAAATATTTTTTTTATTCCAGGCTAGTTTTTCTTAATATGTTCACAATTCTGTTATTATTATTTTGATTTTTAAATTGATTTTGTTAGAATCATTGATTAATATTGTCACATACTTTTTTTTACAATCACACAATTTTATATTTCTATTTTTAAAATAAAATAGTCATGGAGAGACCGTACTACTGCCGATAGACAGTGCTGCGACACCATCAACAACTGGCTCGAAGCCTGCAAGTAATAAATCTATATACAAAAGTGCCTGAGGCAATATATATCCAGGAAATACATTGAAAGTACAAATTATAAAAAAAAATCCAAGAAAATGCTATAAAATTCAAATTAAAAAAAAAATTGCTGAAAATATGAGATAGACCTACCCCCCTCCCCAAATCAAAATTTCTTTACTTAAATCGAAAAATAAAAATCCCTGAGGATATATATATATATATCCAAGAAATACATTGAAAGTACAAATTATATATTAAAAAAAAGAAAATGCTATAAAATTCAAATTAAAAAAAAAAATTCCATGAAAATACAAGAAAGACCTATCACCCCCTCCCCTAAAATCAAAATTTCTTCACTTAAATTGAAAAATAAAACTGCCTGAGGATATATATATCCAAGAAATACATCGAAAGTACAAATTATAAAAAAAAAAACAAGAAAATCCTATAAAATTCAATTTAAAAAAAATTGATGAAAATCGACAAACTAAGAAACATGGCGAAGAGAGAGTGGGAAATCCAAAAACATCAAATTATTTACCTTTCACCATTTGCAAATATGAATCGGCAAATTAAGTAGCTTTCAATATTTGCAAATGATCAGATTTAAAAGCAATGGTTATATAAAGTAAAAAAAAATATTACTGGTTATGGCACCTCATCAAAAATAAGTCAAACGTAAAACCTACCCCCTCCCCCAATGAAGAATTTCTATCCAAAAATAACTAAAATGGACAAATTAAATCAAACAAATACTTCTAAAATACAAATAAAAAAAATTTGATCAAAAATAATTAAAAGCAACAGTTATATAAACTAAAAAGAATATTACTGGTTTGAAATTATGGCATATCATCAAAAATAAGTCAAACATAAAACATACCCCCTCCCCCAATGAAGAATTTCTATCCAAAAATAACTGAAATTATTTAGCTTCAAAGCAATTAATTGTTATCTGGCTTTCAAATTATGGCATATCTAAATTGATCAATAATATTTAAATAATTAAAAAGCAATACACAAAAAATAATTACCAAAGTCCTTCCAATCATTTGTAGTAGGCACTTGAAGGTCTTCAGCATAAAAATCCATTAAGAAGAACATTACTTTGATTTAGAATTTTGAGGCTTTGAACACCCTTGATGGCAGAATTTTGAAGCTTTGAACACACTTGATGGCATTTACACAATTATGAGTTTCTCAATGTCCTGCCTTGTTTACAACTCGGCTTTAATTAAAATTATCAAATAATAAATGATTCTTCAGCATTTTGACACCAGAGAAATGATTTTCTTTAAAATATACTTTAGTACCATATGCTGATAATTACATATAAGATGCATATTTCATTATGTTTTATTTAAACAAAGTTGCAAATTGAAATGTGATGTAATAGCTCTTTTTTACATTAAAAAATATAGGCGCAAACAATGTACTTCTGCAAAATATAACACCACCAATGCAATTCAAAATACAAAATGATTTTTCAGCATTTTGCCAAAGAGAAAATATTTTCTTAAAAATATACTTTAGTACTACATTCTGTGCATAGTAAATATATATATATATAAGATGCATATTTAATTATGTTTTATTTAAACAAAGTTGCAAATGCACCTACATTAAACAAAGTTCAGCATATTAGAAAAAAATATAGATGCATTTGCAACTTTGTTTAAATAAAACATAATTAAATATGCATCTTATATATATATATTTACTATGCACAAAATATAATACTAAAGTTTATTTTTAAAAAAATATTTTCTCTTTGGCAAAATGCTGAAAAATCATTTCACATTTTGAATTGCATTGGTGGTGTTATATTTTGCGGAATTACATTGTTTGTGCCTATATTTTTTTAATGTAAGAAAGAGCTATTATGTCACATTTCAATTTGCAACTTTGTTTAAAATGTAATGAAATATGCAAATTATATATAATTACCAGAATATGGTACTAAAGTATATTTTAAAGAAAATCATTTCTCTTTGTCAAAATGCTGAAGAATCATTTATTATTTGATAATTTTAATTAAAGAAGAGTTGTAAACAGGGCAGGACATTGAGAAACTCATAATTGTGTAAATGCCATCAAGTGTGTTCAAAGCTTCAAAATTCTGCCATCTTGCTGTATTTTTTACACAAAATAGCCATCATTACTTAATCTTCTGTTACTATTCAAGTATGTTCAAAGCTTCAAAATTCTAAATCAAAATAATATTCTTCTTAATGAATTTTTATGCTGAACACATTCAAGTGCCTACTACAAATGACTGGAAGGACTTTGGTAATTATTTTTTGTGTATTGTTTTTTTACATTGATAACCATTTTTTGTGTGATGCTTATTTAAATATTATTGATCAATTTAGATATGCCATAATTTGAAAGCCAGATAACAATTAATTGCTTTGAAGCTAAATAATTTATTTTTGGATAGAAATTCTTCATTGGGGTAGGGGGTAGGTTTTATGTTTGACTTATTTTTGATGAGATGCCATAATTTTAAACCAGTAATATTTTTTTTAGTTTATATAACCATTGCTTTTAATTATTTTTGATCGAATTTTTTTTATTTGTATTTTAGAAGTATTTGTTAGATTTAATTTGTCCATTTCAGTTATTTTTGGATAAAAATTCTTCATTGGGGGACATGGTAGATTTTATGTTTGACTTATTTTTGATGAGATGCCATAATTTCAAACCAGTAATATTCTTTTTACTTTATATAACCGTTACTTTTAAATCTGATCGTTTGCAAATATTGAAAGCTACTTAATTTGCCGATTCATATTTGTGAATGTTGAAAGGTAAATAATTTTATGTTTTTGGATTTCCCACTCTCTCACCACCATGTTTCTTAGTTTGTCAATTTTCATCGATTTTTTTTTTTTAATTTGAATTTTATAGGATTTTCTTGGTTTTTTTTTTTTTATATAATTTGTACTTTCAATGTATTTCTTGGATATATATATCCTCAGGCAGTTTTATTTTTCGATTTAAGTGAAGAAATTTTGATTTTAGAGGGGGGGGTGGTAGGTCTTTCTCATATTTTCATGGATTTTTTTTTTAATTTGAATTTTATAGCATTTTCTTGGATTTTTTTTTTTATAATTTGTACTTTCGATGTATTTCTTGGATATATATATCCTCAGGGAGTTTTATTTTTCGATTTAAGTGAAGATATTTTGATTTTAGAAGGGTAGGTCTATCTCATAATTTCATCAATTTTTTTTTAAATTTGAATTTTATAGCATTTTCTTGGATTTTTTTTTTTATAATTTGTACTTTCAATGTATTTCTTGGATATATATTGCCTCAGGTATTTTTATTTGTCAATTTTTAGCCACTTTCATATATAAATTTATCACTTGCAGGCTTCGGGCCAGTTGTTGATGGTGTCGCAGTGCTGTCTACCAGTGGTAGTACTGTCCCTCCATGACTACCTATATTTATTAGTTACTTTTACTTTTGAACACTTTGTTACTTTTAAGCAATTGTTTTTAAAATTTTGATGCAATATTGCTACTTATAGTATTTATATTTTATGTTATTTAATAGCTTCTTATGATCTTTACTACAGTATTTATATTTCATGTTATTTAACTGCTTCTTATGATCTTTACTACCTTTACAATCTTTTACTGTGTATGCTTTTTTTCATTCTGTAGAATATTAATCAAAAAGTTTTGATAATTTTATATTCTGCTATTCCTTGAAAATGAATATAATATTATAGATATTTTTTTTATAAAAAATATTAGACTACTTTACTTCTATTCGGAATCCATTCTTTATTTTTAATAAAGAGAAACTTTTTAACAATGTTTCAATCAATATCCATCCATTCTTTTCCCCAATATGTAAAATTTATTTTTGTAATATTATCAAATTGTAGTTTGTTTTAAATTTTATGGAAGATTTATCAAGTTTATACAATTTTATTTCATGTATATAATTCTGTATTTTTTATTAATAGTTTTAATATGATTTTTTTTTAAATTTTCACTAATTTTATAATTTCATCTCTTTCTGATTATAAGACATTGTTTTTATTTTTAAAATTAAATGTTCCATGGAAATGTTTCTCTCTCAGCATAAAATAACTAATATCCTAATGTACTTTTAAATGTGTTTAATGTAAATTAAAATGCATTTTGCTGATAGTAAGTTATATTATATTTTTTAAAATTGAACATTTTAAGAAAAAAACTATCTAAATCAAAAAATTTAAGCAGAAAAATATATGGGAATAATGAAAAGATATTAGATGCTTTAGGATAGCTGAAAACATCAGAAGGATGGTGATCATGATAAAATCTGTAAGATATGCAAAAATAGGAAACAAAGCGATAATTTGATAAAGACTGAACCCATTGTTAAATAAATTTCCCCACTTCTAATAAAATTAATAAAAGATAAAAATAGTCAAGTATTCCAATTAAAAATACATGTAAACTTTATTAAAAAGAAATAACTTTTGATCTTGACTATAGAGTTAAGTTTTAAAAATACTGTTGACAACTGACAAAATATGATTTTTCATTTAATAAATAGAAAAATACTTTAAAAATCTTAATGATAGAAGTTAGATCTAAAATAGACTTCTTTTTTTTTTTAGAAATGTAACAATTTTTGAATAGTAGTATTTATTGTAGATGTAAATTTAAAACATGTTTAAATAGAACAGAAGATGAAAGTTTACATTGAAAGATATTTCAGTAGATTCTATCATAAGAAAAATTATAAATTAAATGAAATATAACAAAAATATTTTTATAAGTAAGAATGTCAATAGAACAAAACTATGAATACCATCAACATAGTACAAAAGCTATTTGAAACAAAATTGAATATTTATTTATAAACTTTAAAAGAAAGTCTAAAAAAGAAGAGCATATTAAAAATTTTTCCAAAAAAAAAAAAACAACCTCTCAATTCCAAATCTAGGAAATAGACAATGACTTTTTAAGCTAGATAAAAATAAACATCGTATCAAATATATTATTATAATTAATAAATGCGCTAGGCAAGTTTATTCTCTTTTATTGTTCGCTCATTAAATTCTCTTAGAATATGTTTTTTTAGTTAATTGGTCTATAAGTTCTCAGAAATATTTTTTCCGTGGCAACCAGAAAGTCTGATTATTACAATTATATATAGAGACGTATGAGTGTATGTGCTTTTATATAAATATCTGTGTGTCTAAATATTATACTCAGAGGTCATAATAAAAACATAAATTTAAATATTGAAATGATAATAAAATCAAAATGTCAAAAAGTTAATCCCACTTACAGACCTAAGCAAGACTGTTTTAATTAAACTAAGCCTCAGGTTGAGATTATACCATTATTTATTAGTTAATATTCAATAACATTAAAAGCATTTAGATAATCTTGTTTATTTCACTGTAAAAAATACTTATGATAAATTTACTGAAAAGTATCAGTCAGTTTTATTTAAAAAGAGTGAGATTTGCTAACTAGAGATTAGCATTTGATTTATAGGATTAATTTTATAAAAAACAATAACAATTCAGTTTGAAGGAAAGTTTTATATACAAAACAGAATTTTATTATGACTATTAAAAAAATACCATAGAAATATAGAAAATACCAGATGCAAGATCAAAATGATATACTAATAGCTGTAACAGTATTATTATTATTATTATGATGATGATGATGATGGTTTCAAAAAATTTTATTAAACAAATGTTACATAGATTTGCAACAAAAGATTGAATTCTGTTACATAGGCAATCATATGAACTTTGGTACAAGTTCTAAATTTTAAAATTAATTGTATTTTACAGTTTAAATAATATTTGTTTGATGGTGATTCTGTTATAGGTTTGATGGTTGTCTTATGAGTGACCATGTTGCTGCTGCAATGTCTGGAGGGCTAATCTTGTAATCCCATTCTTTTATTTGTTGAAGTTTTTTTGTAAATGTTGCTGGATGTCTTCTTGTATTGTTACCAAATGTAAATGAGCATCTCGTGCACCAGTATGCATATAATAAAAAAGTTATTGCTCGTATTGTTGGGGTAGAGTTTTTTTTTAAAGGATTGTAATATGTTTATTAATGATATATTTTTCCTTTGGTAAATTTCTATTAATAATTTACATATATTGGATAAACTTGTGCATGAGTAGAAGATTGCAAAAATGATCAATGTTTTTATATAGATGTTTGTATCTAAGAAAATATGGTGTTGGTAATGCATAAAGATTCATTTTTAATATAAAATCAAAATATTTTGGTTCTAATGACCATTTTTTGAATTTTTTTTAATAATTGATAATTGCTAATTCCAAGCATTGTTGTTTGTGTGTCTTGAGGAGTTTCTGGGTATAATAGTTTGTAAATTTGCCAATATGAATATTTGTATGTTACTTCTAAGTTAATTTGAGTGGATATTGTTGAGTAGATATTATTATTATTATTATTATTACAGAATTATACAATGTGTATCATTTTTGGTAGATCACGTGCCACATCTGTTAAAGATATTTATGCCACTTTTAATATACTAGATGTTTTCCATTTGTATAAATATAGAGTGATTCTTGATATTTATTGTAGGAAACTTCATTTGGATACTAAACCTTCTGTTGTAAATACTCGTTTATCTACTAAATATCAGCTAGCTTCACCTAATTTTCTTAAAACATCTAGTAGGAAGCAATTTAGTTATAATGGTCCTAAATTATTTAATATGTTTATAAGAGATTGTTCTGTGAATTTAATGAGCACTAGTTATTTGATTTTTAAAAAGCATTTATGGCACTGGTTATATTATGCTAAGCATTAGTTTTATTTTGTTTATTTTATTTTATTTTTGTTTATAATGTATATTATGTTGTAATTATTTACTACTGTTATTGAATTTCCAAATGTAATATCTGTATAATTTTAATATTTTATGTTATATTTATACTTTTTTTTTGTATTTTATTAGTGTTTTTAGTAAATACTCGTTTATCTACTAAATATCAGCTAGCTTTACCTAATTTTCTTAAAACATCCAGTAGGAAGCAATTTAGTTATAATGGTCCTAAATTATTTAATATGTATTTATAAGAGATTATTCTGTGAATTTAATGAATACTATCTTATTTGATTTTTAAAAAGCATTTATGGCACTGGTTATATTATGCTAAGCATTAGTTTTATTTTATTTTATTTTTTTGTTTATATTGTATGTTATGTTGTAATTATTTACTACTGTGATTGAATTGCCAAATGCAATATCTGTGTGATTTTAATATTTTATGTTATATTTATACTTTTTTTTTTGTTTTATTAGTGTTTTTAGTTGTTACATTTAAATTCCTCACACAAGATTTTTCTTGTATGGAATTTATCTCACTATATTATACATTTATTGTTTGCTTCATAATAAATAAAATAAATAAATTATTATTATTATTATTATTATTATTATTATTAATAATAATAATAATAATAATAATAATAATAATAATAATAATAATAATAATAATTTAATACATTTAACATTCAAACAAAAGTGCACAGCTAATCTAGTTCACAAAATATTTGTAGAGTTTTTGTACAATAGTCCTAAATGTTCTATCATTTGTTTAAAATATATTAACAGCACTAAAGTATTTCAGAATGGCTCAGTTGGTTAGAGCATTACCTTAAAATTCAATACTCAAGAATCTAAGGATCCAGGTTCAAATCCCATACTAGTACTGCCACTGATCAGGCCAGCAATACCTGAGGAAGAGGGGAGAATAATACCTCTCAAAACTTTGTGCATATACTAACTATTTGATGTGCTATTACCAACAATTGAATGTATTTGGAATATTTAAATAAAGTTCAATTTTTCTAAAGGATACACATATTAGATGATTGATATAGTCTAATATAAAAATACAACTAGAACACCATCATCACAAACCTTCAGGAAAACACTATTTATTTTACAATCTAGGTAATCTTACTAAGGTTGAATTTTTTAATGTTTCGTTTTTAAACTTTGGAATATTATACAAATTTTTTAATCTTGTTATCCTTTATCTTTATCTTAAATGATAATTATAAATAATAATGTAGCTTAAACCACGGCATATGCACTTTAAAGATGGAACACTATTTAAACTGAATACTCTCATTTCCAAACACCAGATAAAGTCTTTTTAAAAGACAGAATGGATACACTCTATCTTTTTTCACCCAAGCTATATATATGCGTCAATCTGAAGCATTTGGAACTGAGAGCATGAAGATTTTGATTGGTCACTTTAAATGACTAATCATATGACTTTTATTAATGACATGAAATTTTAACAATCTACAATATGTCATTATTAAATAGAAACTTAAACATATGTAAATATTTTACTTATATAGTGCAATGTTTTTATATAAATGCTTATTTATATTTATTTATTTATGCTTATTTATTTATTTATTTCTAAATGCTCCAGATTGATCCATACATATAGCTTGGGTGAAAAAAGATAGAGTGGATCCATTCTGTCTTTTAAAAAGACTTTATCTTGTGTTTGGAAATGAGAGTATTCAGATTAAATAGTGTTCCATCTTTAAAGTGAATGTGAGGTGGTTTAAGCTACATTATTATTTATAATTTATATAAAAATATCATGCTATATAAGTAAATTATTTACTTAAATGATAATGTTCTTTGGCAACTTTTCACATCTATTATACCTGATGTAATTTTTTTATGTACTTCATATTAATATATATTCATCTTTTATAGAGTGCATTGTCATCTTATATTATTTTATATTTAATTTATCTTAGAAATTTTTTATAAACTTTTTCCAGTACTAATCTATTACTTAATTTACAAGAGTTCCAGATCAAAGATCCATAATTTAAAATAGGCAAAACCAATGTATGAAAAAAATACACACATGTATTTCTCTTAAATATTTTACAGTTTCTGAGAATCAAACCTATTATTTTATAACTTTTTGCAATAATATATTGAATATTGTTATTAAATGTTCCATTATTAGTAAAAATAATACCTAAATCTTTATGAAATTTTTTTTTTAATTTTTTTTGAATTTAATGTATAATTAAACATACTTGTAAATGATTTTTTAGAAAATGAAATAACACAGCATTTTTTAATGTTAATTTCCATATAGTTTCTTGAACACCAATCTTGAAATCTTTTGATATCAGTCTAAAATTTTTTGATCATCAAAAATATTAATAATTTTATACAATTTAATATCATTTGCAAAGCAAAGAATATTAGAACCAACTACACACTGCTCTATATCCAAACAATAAACTGAAAAAAATAGTGGTTCAAGTATACTTCCTTGAGATACTCCAGCATTTCTAAACAAAATTAGATCCATTTGAGATAAAATATACAAACCATTGCAGAAGCTCACAACTAAAACCAATAATATGCAACTTACTAATTAAGCTGGGGTGATTTACTTGGTCAAAAGCTTTGCTTAAATCAAAATAAATTACTTCTTGCTGCAACCTGTTATCAATTGCATTTGTAATAGCATCTTGAATATGTGTCAAATTAGTCTCAACAGATCTACCTGGTGTAAAGCCATGTTATATTTTAGATAATGATCTAGTTACTTTATCTATTATTTTATTATACACACAGTTTTCAAAGATTTTTCCAGCTATACGTAATAATGAAATAGATCCATAATTACCAAAATCATTTGATTTAAATTCTGGTATTGGTATAACTTTTGCAACTTTCCATGATTCAGGAAAAATACTCTGCTGTAAAGAGATATTAAAGATATAACAAAGCACAGGAACTAGCAGCTCAGCAAATCCTTTGTAAATAAAAACAGATAGCATATCATACCCCAAATTTTTTTATTTTTGAGCTGTTTTATTACTAATAAAATGTCATTATAATTTAATAAGTCAATAACTATCAAATTATTAGTTTTAAAAGCAGTAGCTGTGTAAGATTCAGATAGCATATTCTTTCTTGTACATGATGAAAAATAGTTGGCAAAATCATCAGCTGTAAGATTCCCATTGTCAATTGGCATTTTATTTTTTACACCAGAATGCTTTTTAATGAATGATCAAAAGTGATTTGAATTTCAATTTATGTTGTCCTCTAGTTTCTCAATATATCTTTTGAAATCAATTTTTTCTATGATTTTAAATAATCTTCTAAAATTTATAAAGTTATTGTAACATTATTGATCCTGATTTCTTAAACAATTTATGATGCCTAAGTTTCCTTTTGTAAATACAAATCAATTTCTTAGAGAACAAAGGAGGATATTTTTTAGATGATTCATAGAATAATGAAATCCTATTATTTAAATTTTTTTGCATAATTTTTTGAAATAGATCTACTGCCTCATTTACATTTGTGGAATAACAATAATAATAATATTAATAATAATAATAATAATAATTGTATGCCTTTATTTCTCAAGAGGTTTTAAGAAATTTGAGTGCTAAAATTGCCAGAACTAGAATCAATCTGAGGATTTTATTGTCTAGAATTGACATTCTGCTACTGCATAAACCAACCTGGACATAACCCCAATACACTTATATAAAGAATTATAAAAAAAAAACCTGAGTAACTGTGCTCAATAGAATTTGATATAAATCTCAATAATAACAAAAAGATAGAAATAATGACTAATTATAAAAATATGATAATTTATTAGATTATTACATTTGGGATCAAAAGAATTCACTAAAAGTTGAAGGCATATTTTAAAAAATATATAAAAAATAAGCAGATAAGTGTGCAGGTGAGAAAAAATATCACTTTGTAGTCAATATTATCTTGTTGAAGCATAATAAAGACAAAGCATAAATAAAGTTTAATTATATAAAAATGAATGCTATTGCTTATAATGACAGTTAAATATTGTTAATTAAGAGTAGGTAAAAGTTAATCCATTTTATAATAAGTAATGTCTGTCTCTCGTTCACAGGTTAAAAAAAGGTTCAATAACTTTTGCACACCACTACTCTCTTCTTTTTACCCCTGATGAAAAATCAAAGAAGAAAAAAGTTTTACACATTAAAATTTTCAGTTTTTTGATGATGAATGTCAAAGGACTTTTTTTTTAATTCCTAAAAAAGAATGTCTGAATATCGGATTTACTATTATTGATGATTATTTCAAATAACCATGAACCATCTGCATAAAAAAGAGAAATCTAAACTAGATTAAAATGTGGAAAAAAAAAACTTTAACTAATTTAGATTGCAGATAAGTAGGCCATCACTATATCAGACAGTTCTTTCTATCTATATTTGTATTATTTTTGAATGGAATATTTTATATCCCTATTTGATTTCATCATGATTGGACGGATATTTAATTCACACAGTATTGATATTATTTGAGATATAAAAGTTAGTTCTTCAAGGATAGATTTGATACAAATTAATAAAATTTTAGCAATGGGGAGTTTTTATTGACTTTAAATAAGATTATTTAATCGCTAATCATAATAATTTTTCAGAGAGAAGCAATGATACATGACATGTCCTAAAATATCTTTAATTACATACACACATGTGTATGCTGATAATTACAGTAGAAGATTAATAATGAAAGGAATGCAAAATTAAAAAAGACATATTCCAGTTGCTAGATTAAAAAAAAAAAGTTAATTAGTTATTTCTAAAGCAACAGAAAAAGTAAAGACATTTTTGGAGAAATAGAATACCAATGTTTGACCAATTGTTAAATAAAATGAACTTGCAAAACTTATAGAATTATTTATTACCAGTTATGTTTACTTTTCCACAATCTTAAATACTCTAATGGGTTTAGTTTCATATTAAACTCTTACCTGGTTTAATTATCAATCATTTAAACCACTGAAATGTGTCACTTAAAACTATGTTATGTCTGCCTTGTTTAATTTACTGTTATAAAATTAATTTTTCTATGTTATGTTTGTTGGTTGTATTAATTTGCTATAAATCCACTGTATGAAGAACAATCAGTTTTTTGTAGTAATATGTTTTCTCAGTTTCTAATCGTAAAAGTCACGACAGGATTTAATTGTTTTGGTATAGAACATTTGACAGATATTACCTAGTACTTACACAGGGCTTGCTACATATTCACTTCTGCCTAGAATTATCTATTAACATTTTGGATAGGGGTTCAAAACCCAAATAATGGTTTTTCTCAATAATCCATCCTAAGGATGATATATTTGTAGATATTTTTATTCACAACTGTATAATAATATTTTTAATCATGTTTTCTACAAGGAATGGGTAAAACACATATATAGGATCAATGTGTGTTTTTTGTCACAAAACTATTTATAATTTTTTAGCACTGATAGATACTGTGGATCAGAGAAAATCTTCTACCTTTATATATATGTTTTATACAAATAAACTTTTGATTTCTCTGTCTCTTAATCAATCTATATATTATCCATCCATTTATCTATCTTAAACACTTCAAATGCACATATTATATGAATCTTTTTTAAGTCATAATTTTTACATTTTTTCACTTACTAATATCACACTTTCATAAATGACATATAATGTATTCTTATAGTATGTATATGAATTTGAAGATAACTTTATATATATCACATTCTATTAGCTTAAGTTTATCAATATCAGGAATCTTTAATCTGTTGTCAAGGCAATCTCTACAAATAAAAATTGTCTTTGATTTATAGATATCATATTAATAATAGTTTAAAGATTTATAATATTAATAACTTTGGGCTAGTTGTCATGTGATTTAAATCTGGAATCATTTAGGTTAATGAAAAATCAAGTTTAATAATATATATTGTGCCAGTCCGTGTATAACGGCCATGCACAAAATGGCTGTTTGCTGAAGATTCAGCACAGCTTACATGTATCACATGAAAATTATAATTTTAATACGATTTATTAAATTATAATTCAGAGGGGAAGTGGGAGGTATGGATATAGTACATAAATAAATGGGTTTGGGCTATATTATATTCTTATTATACCCACAGTACAAGTGTATGCAGTGTATATATGTTTTAATAATTTATTCGACTAGCAAACCTGTCTAAAAAAAAAAAAAAGAGGAAAAATAAGTTGTAATATTTGTTTATGTGTAGAACACATATATAGAAATGTATTTTTATTATTTTCCTAAAAAAAAAAAAGAAAATTCTAAATAGCTAAAAAGTTTTTGCATTTATTGGAATTTATCTTTTCTAATTGTTAGAATGAGAGGGTTTGAAATTAATTAATTAAATTTGTAAAGGGAAAAAAACCTTTTTGCTAATTACAATCTACTTTCAACCGAAGAAAATGTTTTGTATAAAAGAATTTTCGGTTGATCGTGAATAAAGATAAAATAGATTTTATCTGAGAAAGGAATGTAAGCACAATGGGTGTCAAGTACTCAATATGGAAGCTTGCAAAAGTGTACTTTAATAAATAAAAAGGTAAAAGAATGTAGAAAGGTATATGAAGGTATAATTAAATTTATTATTAGCTGATGCAATAGCTTGTAGAGGGGGTCTGACAATTGGACTATTTGGGCTATATGTGCTGCTTACTGGGGGCTTGGAGTCAGTCGAGTACTAGCTTGCTAAAGCGTGCGGACCAAGGGAGATTAGCCTGCTAAAGAGTGCGGACAAGTTAATGCTAGCTTGAAAAAGCATTCCAATGGCAAAGATTTAGAAAGTTAAATCTTGTCTCCCGCTAGTCTAAAAAAAAAAAAAATGGAACAGTATAGAGAGTTGTGAAAAACAATCCGACAGAGAGAAAGGAGAAAATGAACTGTGTCTGTTAAAATTATAATCACTTGGTTATTTCCCAGAAAAAGAATTTGAAAAATTAGCATTTAGCAAGGATCGTTAAGTAGAGTTTGGAAAATGATCAACAACAAGGATTCTCAATATGTTAAATAGAAAAAAAAACGAAAGACGAATCATAGTTGGAGAACAGCAATTTATTTAGGATCTACTTGCCCTAATCAGCCGTGTGCGATATACATATATACGAGAGAAGTATACTTACAGATCCGATAATTTGAAAGATGGCTCAATTATACGTTCCGGGTTATTATCCTACCATGGAGTAGACTTTCAGCTGTAGTACACCACCTGTTTGGCTATCAAGTCCAAAGATGCCTTAGAAGAAATAGCAGACCCTGATGACAAGAAAGACTCGAAGTATGTCAGTGAATGGAAGCCTTATCTGCCCTATGAAGTAGCCGTGTGGCCCAGGAAGTTCGAATAGAATCCAAGAACAAGTCTGAGGAGCGTGTATAGTTGGTTATATATATTTTTTTATTATTTTATATTCTATTATATATATATTTTTTTTTCTCTCTCATTTATGTTCTTTGTAAATTTTTTTTTATTATGATATATATATTATTACTGCATACCTTGTTATATGGATTTATTACTCTAAAGTGGGAAGGAATATAGGGCACACCCATTGTGTAATCTTTTAGATATTGTGTTTTTTCTTTATATATATATATATATATATCTTGGGGTCATATGTATATGCATCGGTGGAGGGTAAATATAATTTAAATATTTTTTTTTATATATTGGACTTATATGTATGCATTAGTGGAGGATAAATATAATAATCTGGGGATAATAAATATTCACTTTTGTAATTAAAATCGTTTATAAGTTTTTGACTTAGCTTTAAAATAATTATTAAGTTATTAGTACAGATATATAGTTTTTTTTTTATCAAAATGCAAATCCACGTAGTTAACCTGAGATTTATAGAATATAAAGTGAGCTAGATAGGGATAACTTACCGGGGAGTTGGATTGTTTCTTTTATTTTAGTCCGAACGTCTCGAAATATTCATATTCGTTAATGACTAGTCACATTTTACACACTCTTTCGGGAAAGAAAATTAATAAGTATAATCTTGAACGGGAGTGGCGCTAGAGACTGAAGGAAATATTCAGTACTCTTAAAGGTGTGTAAGGACACTTTAATTAGTCAACGTATAATTAATCGGCTACTGAAACAATTTAACAAGGAAGGTCTGGATGGGCCGAATTTTAGGTTCACTCTACTTCCTCTAATAATTTCTTTGAGGTATTTACTCATATTTAATCAAAAATATTTTAAAGAATTATTATCGATGTCCCCTTCGGTAGCATATGTCACTTCATGCTCGGTGCGTATGAGAGTCTAACCATGCAAGACCACTACAGGGTAGTCGAACCGGTATAGAAAAATGGCGCCTCAATCGTGGTAAAGACGAACTAGGTTAAGATGAAAAAAGATAGTATTAGTAGAAATCTATACTAGATTTTCGTGGTTTCAAAACAAATTTAGGACAGCTAAGTTAAGAGAAGAATGTTGTAAATGAGATAGGATTTTAATAATTGTGTAAGAGAAGGTTGAAATAAAATTTTCTTTTAGCGTGGACCAAAATAAAGAAATGAACGGAAGTATGGAGTAAAGATGAAGTTTTAGCGAAACAGTTAATGACCACATGTGGTAGTCACAAATAATAGTATGGCATTTACAAAATCTATCGATTTTCTTTTCTTAACAAAAGAAAAGTAACGTATATATAAAAGTGATATTTAACGAAAAAGTAGTCTTGTATTACTTCTGTTATATTAAAACCTACAGAAGAACTAAGTTTAAGTAAAAAAAAAAGAGGGCGTTGTGTAAATAATATACGGTTTTGATTATTTAGTTATAAGATTTTTTCTTTTTCGAGCAAAAATTTATTATCGTGAATGAAATAAATTATTAACAGAAGTTAGATAAATAATTCTGTCATTTATTAGGGCATATAAGTAGAATGGGGCATTTGAAATTTTTTGGTATATTATTACACGTTTGAGTAAATTGTCATTAGAAATCAGAGAATGTGCTTGGAGGAAAGGGCGATTAGTAGGGCATAGCGTAAGACGTGGTGTACTGCGAATTTACTATACGAAATTAAATTAAATATTTTTCTGGAATTGAGTTAATAAACGTTAGTATAAAGGTAAGAATACCTTGACTTTCAAGTTCAGTAAATCTAAACCCGTAAATGCTTACGAGAGCAGGGAAAATCAGAATGGAACAGGCAATAAACAGTGAAACGCTAGTAAACCTGTCTGAAGAACAGGAAGTGGATTGTCAGAAAAACAAACTAGGAAAGGAAAAAGAATGCTTAAAGGAAATGATGGAAGATTTCGCAAACCTTGTGAAAAAGGAAATGGCTAAAATGTCAAAAGAAGTAGAAAGAGGGAGAACAGACAGGGCTAAACAAGAGGAAAATATCGTTCAGAAAATAGAGGAAATGCGAAGCGAATTAGTACAAGAAATAGATTTAAGATTTCAAAAGTGGGAAATGAAATGTGATAAATCTAAGCAAACTAAGGAGGATGACATAGAAGCAAATATAAGAGATAGTCAGTCAGTTAAGTTAGGGCCAGAGGAGACAAAGCAGGACACAAAAATGGAGTACAAACAAAATAGGATGGTTGAAAATGTTAAAAATGAACAAGACAACCATATGGCAAATAGTGGAGATCATCTGGATGGTCGTATAGAAAAGACCAATGGAAGTGATCAGCTGCCACAATTAAATATTAACCAATTTTTAAAAATCCGTACATTTGAAGGAAAAGTGGGGGAGGCTCCAGTGGAGCATATAAAAAGTCTGGAAAATTACTTTCGAATAAACAAAGTAAATGAAATCAGTAAATTGCTTGTTGCCAGCGCTCATCTTAATGGAGACGCATTAGCTTGGTGGGAGTCTTTGTTTCATCATCCTCCAACCTTCAATAAATACAAGGATATGATTGTTAACAATTTCTGGAGCGTAGAGCATCAAGAAACAGTTATGTATCAGGTCATGCAGGAGAAATACAAAAATAGTATAGGTGAAAATTTGGCACAGTTTTTCCGCAGACAAGTAGCAAGACTACGGACTTTAAGTGCATATAATATGTTGGAGGATCGAATCATTAGAATTATCCGAGGTAATTTGCCTTCCCATCTTGCACAGATGCTAATACTGACGGGAGTAAAATCAGTTGAACAAATAACTCACTGGCTAGACACCATAGATGGGAGAGAGCAGGATTGTGTGGTACAAGACATGCAAGAGAATACTAAAGGTACAGCCCAGCATTGGAATGTAAAGAGTGGGCTGCGTAAACACTTCATTGAAAAGGAAATGTCAAATCTGGTCTGTTCTTGGGAAGATAAAGTACCAGAATATGCACCACAGAGTTGTCCGAAAATACCTTTAAAAATTGAAGGAATTGGGGTCATTGCAATGTTAGACTCTGGTAGCCAGATATCAGTGATATCTGAAGAATTATACCAGAAAATTTTATCAGTAAACTCACGGATAGAGACCTTACCTTTAAAGGCAACACAAATCACCCTTGCAAATAACCGAAAAGCAAACCTTATACCCAAGCAAATATGGTTAGAATTACTTATAAATGGGAGGACAGTCTATCATGTATTTTTAATTATGAGTAGTTTAATTCATGACGTCATATTAGGGTCGGATTTCTTGTATAAGAACCAGTGTATTGTAAATTACGAAAAGGGAAGGATGAGCTACCAGGGAGGTGATATTAAATTCTTGCCACCTCAGTTGCCAAACTTTGGGGAAACTTGTTGCATAGGTCAATCTATTGTAGATTTGATGCAAGAAAAAATGAGTGAAGTAAAGACAGCATCTAGTGGGGACAGCAAAAAACTCCAAGAGATATTCCAAGAGTATCATGAGATTTTTTCGGACAGTCCAGGGAAGATTAGAGGATATCAACAGAGGATCAAACTGAAACCAGGGGAACCTTTTCAAGCACGGTCATACCCAGTCCCAAATCAATTTAAAAAAGAAGTGGAGAAACAGTTAGAGCAGATGTTGAAGGGGGGCATAATTAGTAAATGTTCGTCTCCTTACTGCAACCCTTTGGTGGTGGTTAGAAAAAAGATGGGTCAGTAAGGTTGTGCTTGGATGCCCGTCAGCTCAATAAGGTGACTATACCGGACTGTACAATCCCACCTCCGATACAAGAGTTACTGGGAAAATTTAAAGGGAAAAAAATATTTTCTACATTCGATCTAACTTCCAGTTACTGGCAGATAGAACTCCACCCAAATGATCGCCAGTATACTGCCTTCAGGTATGGGGGATATTCATACAAGTTTAATCGTATGCCATTTGGACTGATCAACAGTGGTGCTGGGCTGCTGCAGTGTTTAGATCGGGTCCTATCATCTGATATCAAGAAAATTCTGACCATGTATGTGGATGATGTTGTCATAGCATCTGCATCTATGGAAGAGCATCTCCAGCAGTTGGAACAGTTTTTTAGGGAATGTAAAGAAAAAGATATCAAGATAAATTTAAAGAAGAGTAAAGTGGCCTCTGAGGAAATCGAATTTCTGGGTCATTTGGTAGGCCAGGAAGGAGTCAAACCTCATCCAGATAAAATAACAGCGATTGCAGATTTCCCTAGACCACAGACAAAGAAACATATACGGTCATTTTTGGGACTATGTAACTTTTATAACAGATTTTGTGAGAATTTTGCTGGCCAAATGGAACCATTGCTCAGATTGATTAGAAAAGAGGTCAGATGGAAATGGACTATTGAACAGGAAGAAGCTTTTAACCTAGTAAAGCAAAGTTTTTTAAAACAGATTGTGTTGGATTATCCTGATTATGATAAGCCGTTCATTCTCCAGACCGATAGTAGCGGATATGGCCTGGGTGTCACTCTGTCACAAATTCAACCTGATGGACGAATTGGGGTGTTATATTTTATAAGCCGCTTATTGAAGGGACCAGAACTTAATTATACGGTCACTGAAAAAGAGGCTCTGGCCATTGTATGGGCTTTCCAAAAGTTTCGCCCTATGTTGTTAGGCTCTCAAGTAGTGGTGATAACCGACCATAAAAGTCTTGAGTTTCTAAATCACAGCTATCTTACTAATAGCAGGTTAGTCCGGTGGAGTTTATTCCTGCAGGAATTTAACTACACTGTGAGGTATTGCAAAGGGGCAGAAAACATGGTTGCGGACATCCTCAGTCGTCATCCTGTCCCTGCACAAACCCCGAAACACCTCAGTCTGGAGCAAGCATACATAGCAAGTATCACAATAATGGAAAAAGATGAAGACATAGAAAAAGAATTAAGCCAACTACCTAAGAGGCAACAAGAAGACAGCTATTTAAATAGCATTTGGACAGAATGCCAGAAGTCTGGAACAACTAATTCCAGAGAGATAAGGGATAGATACAAAGTTGAAGGAGGAGTGTTATATTGTCAACTCAAAAAAGGCAAGGATGAATGGAAGGCGATGATACCTCCAAAAATGAGATGGGCTCTTATCAGTTATATGCATCGGTTGTATGGTCATTATGGAACGCAAAAAACTGAGTATTGTTTAAGACAGTGGTTTTACTGGCCACTGATGCACCAGGATATTATCACTGTACTGAATCAATGTGAAATATGTCAACGTACGAAACCACAGAATCAAACGTATGTCAGCCCAATGAAATCAATCATACCTGATGACCTGAATGAGGTGATGGCTATAGATTTTTATGGCCCCTTGCCGATGTTCAACAAAAAGAGATACCTACTGGTTACATATGATTTGTTTTCGAAATGGGTGGCTGCTTACCCTTTGGCACGCACCACCACCCGAGAAGTTACACAGGTATTAGACACTGTACATTTTCCAAAAGTGGGGAAGCCAAAGGCAATACTTTCAGATCATGGAACCCCTTTTGTGTCAGAGGAATGGAACCGATGGGTCTCCAAACGAGGTATCAAGAACCTGTTGACATCAATCCAAAATCCCCAGAGTAACCCCTGTGAACGAGTCATGCGGGAGTTGGGTAGACTTTTCCGTACCTATTTGCCAACAAACCATAGGGGATGGGTTAAACAACTACCTCAGACACTGAATTATATTAACTGGTCGGTAAATGAATCCACTGGGTTTACTCCCATGCGATTACACTTTGGAAAACACCCTCCAAAACTGTTTAAAACTAGTCTTTCAGGGAGCCAAGAGGGAGTCATCGACCGGGATCACGATAAAACACAAGCTAAGGCCCAAATGCAACGAATGAGCATTAGGCGTAAAAAACGGAAGGGAACCCCTAAGTATACATTCCAAGTAGGGGACAAGGTCATGGTTAGGACACCCCATGTTAGTGATCCAGGGAAATTTCAAATTTAAAAAATTTTGTAATCTCTATGAAGGCCCTTTTGAAATTGTAGAGTGTTGCAGGGATAATGCTTTCTGGGTGAGAACGGAACAAGGGATTAAGGGCACATATAATGCTCGGTCTTTGAAACCCTATGGGAAGGTAGCGATTAATTCAAAATTGACATAACTTGCATGTTAAAACGTATAATATAAACGCTGAATTTAAAATGTAAATAATTAAAGAAGATGTAAAAATAGTTAAGTAAGACCATTAAAAAAGAATGGTTTCCTTTTTAACAGTCTCATCGGGGACGGGGGTATTGTGCCAGTCCGTGTATAACGGCCATGCACAAAATGGCTGTTTGCTGAAGATTCAGCACAGCTTACATGTATCACATGAAAATTATAATTTTAATACGATTTATTAAATTATAATTCAGAGGGGAAGTGGGAGGTACGGATATAGTACATAAATAAATGGGTTTGGGTTATATTATATTCTTATTATACCCACAGTACAAGTGTATGCAGTGTATATATGTTTTAATAATTTATTCGACTAGCAAACCTGTCTAAAAAAAAAAAAAAGAGGGAAAATAAATTGTAATATTTGTTTATGTGTAGAACAGTTTTTTTTGTTGTATTTTACTACTTATAAATGTTCGAACACACATATATAGAAATGTATTTTTATTATTTTCCTAAAAAAAGAAAAGAAAATTCTAAATAGCTAAAAAGTTTTTGCATTTATTGGAATTTATCTTTTCTAATTGTTAGAATGAGAGGGTTTGAAATTAATTAATTAAATATGTAAAGGGAAAAAAAACCTTTGTGCTAATTACAATCTACTTTCAACCGAAGAAAATGTTTTGTATAAAAGAATTTTCGGTTGATCGTGAATAAAGATAAAATAGATTTTATCTGAGAAAGGAATGTAAGCACAATGGGTGTCAAGTACTCAATATGGAAGCTTGCAAAAGTGTACTTTAATAAATAAAAAGGTAAAAGAATGTAGAAAGGTATATGAAGGTATAATTAAATTTATTATTAGCTGATGCAATAGCTCGTAGAGGGGGTCTGACAATTGGACTATTTGGGCTATATGTGCTGCTTACTGGGGGCTTGGAGTCAGTCGAGTACTAGCTTGCTAAAGCGTGCGGACCAAGGGAGATTAGCCTGCTAAAGAGTGCGGACAAGTTAATGCTAGCTTGAAAAAGCATTCCAATGGCAAAGATTTAGAAAGTTAAATCTTGTCTCCCGCTAGTCTAAAAAAAAAAAAAAAATGGAACAGTATAGAGAGTTGTGAAAAACAATCCGACAGAGAGAAAGGAGAAAATGAACTGTGTCTGTTAAAATTATAATCACTTGGTTATTTCCCAGAAAAAGAATTTGAAAAATTAGCATTTAGCAAGGATCGTTAAGTGGAGTTTGGAAAATGATCAACAACAAGGATTCTCAATACGTTAAATAAAAAAAAAAACGAAAGACGAATCATAGTTGGAGAACTGCAATTTATTTAGGATCTACTTGCCCTAATCAGCCGTGTGCGATATACATATATACGGGAGAAGTATACTTACAGATCCGATAATTTGAAAGATGGCTCAATTATACGTTCCGGGTTATTATCCTACCATGGAGTAGACTTTCAGCCGTAGTACACCACCTGTTTGGCTATCAAGTCCGAAGATGCCTTAGAAGAAATAGCAGACCCTGATGACAAGAAAGACTCGAAGTATGTCAGTGAATGGAAGCCTTATCTGCCCTATGAAGTAGCCGTGTGGCCCAGGAAGTTCAAATAGAATCCAAGAACAAGTCCGAGGAGCGTGTATAGTTGGTTATATATATATTTTTATTATTTTATATTCTATTATATATATATATATTTTTCTCTCTCATTTATGTTCTTTGTAAATTTTTTTTTTATTATGATATATATATTATTACTGCATACCTTGTTATATGGATTTATTACTCTAAAGTGGGAAGGAATATAGGGCACACCCATTGTGTAATCTTTTAGATATTGTGTTTTTTCTTTTTATATATATATATCTTGGGGTCATATGTATATGCATCGGTGGAGGGTAAATATAATTTAAATATTTTTTTTTATATATTGGACTTATATGTATGCATTAGTGGAGGATAAATATAATAATCTGGGGATAATAAATATTCACTTTTGTAATTAAAATCGTTTATAAGTTTTTGACTTAGCTTTAAAATAATTATTAAGTTATTAGTACAGATATATAGTTTTTTTTTTATCAAAATGCAAATCCACGTAGTTAACCTGAGATTTATAGAATATAAAGTGAGCTAGATAGGGATAACTTACCGGGGAGTTGGATTGTTTCTTTTATTTTAGTCCGAACGTCTCGAAATATTCATATTCGTTAATGACTAGTCACATTTTACACACTCTTTCGGGAAAGAAAATGAATAAGTATAATCTTGAACGGGAGTGGCCCTAGAGACTGAAGGAAATATTCAGTACTCTTAAAGGTGTGTAAGGACACTTTAATTAGTCAACGTATAATTAATCGTCTACTGAAACAATTTAACAAGGAAGGTCTGGATGGGCCGAATTTTAGGTTCACTCTACTTTCTCTAATAATTTCTTTGAGGTATTTACTCATATTTAATCAAAAATATTTTAAAGAATTATTATCGATGTCCCATTCGGTAGCATACGTCACTTCATGCTCGGTGCGTATGAGAGTCTAACCATGCAAGACCACTACAGGGTAGTCGAACCGGTATAATATATATATTAAAGCAAAGAGTTCACAACTTCACAGATATACACATTAAATTTAAATAGGAAATTTCCATTTATATTTAATGCTTATATATTATACCATTTGGTAGTTCCCAGCCAAATACAATCACATACATATATATATAGTTATAAAAAAAGTTTTAATATATATTTATCTCATTGTTTTACACTGGGATTGTTAGCCACTGAAATCATCAATGAAAGTCTCTCTTATTTCATTATACGTACACATTATCTGTGAATATATTTAGAGTTGATGATTACCATCAACATTTGAGAATATACAGAATTTTTATTTTTATTTTTTTTTAATCTTTTTATTTTTTAAAAAATCCAATTAGTTTGTTTTAAGTCTTTATACATCCTATTTATAATGTCCTCACTATAGAAAGCTTTAATTTTTTAATGATCTTGTCTTAATACTGGAAGTTTTTGCTTCATGGATTTAGTATGCCAAGATTGTATCTGTAGAGCACATTGCTCTTATGAATTTCATGAACTTATGTTTGTTTCTACAGATTTCTTTGTAGTTATAATTTCCATTTGCTCAAAGTCAACAATATTCAATATTTTTGAAAATCTTTATCAGTAGTGTTTTGTTGATAGGAAGAGTGTTCAATAATATTTGATTTCTCAATTCATCAACTAGTTTCGTATCATAAAAAGCTAAAAAAATCTACTCTGACAAATCCTGAGATATGGGTACTTCAGAACTAATTATGTTATTACTCATAGTGTAATACACAAAGTGTGTTAATTCTAAGAATGAAATTCTTTTTTAGCCAACCTGGTATTAAACAATTTGCATAATTCAATGTAAAATGAGCTAGAAATATTCCATCTGATAAGATGAAGTTCAGATGATCAAATAGCATAATAATACAATATTAGCACAATTTCTTGATACCTAAAAGAAGTAAATATCATTATTGCATTATCAGCTTGGAAAATTGGTCTCATAATCTTATACAACCACCATGGACAGACGCATCAACAAGGGATAATATTAAGCATATTTTTTAAAAAATCTTCAGACAGATGAATTATTCCTTCAATTATTAATGCACCATTAATAATAAAATCACTCTCTTGACTTCCAGCACTTTTCTCCTTGCTCTTTCTTTACATAATTACATTGATATTTTTGTGAGGTGGCTCCATTTTTTCCTTAATATAGCCAAATCTTGATAGAATCAATGTTCAAATAGCTTACTGAAAGTCACTGCATATACAAATAATTTTCTGATGATTTATAACTGTTAATATTTGTTATATCCCTCTGTGAAAATTATCTCTGACAAATTAGACTTTGTACAAAAATTATGCTCGTAAGCTTTTAGTCTTAAAACATATCCCCTAAAAAAATGTGGATCATCTCTATCCTCCAGCTCTATGTTCCTGAGACACCAGGGTTTGATAAATAAAGACACAACACTTCTGAGTAATTCAGTAAAAATGACTACACATTATAGTTAACTTTGTGACTTCCCCCATATTTTTTAAGGTAAAGTTCTGTTAGAACTATTTAAATTCTTTACTATAGTCTCTCTTGCTATCCTCTAAATATATGAATTTTCAGAAATTAGTTCACTATCTCTTGACCTTGACCAGAGTTTCTTGAACTTGTACCAGATTTTTCTTTTTTCTTCAATTTTCTTTGATTCTGTGTGTACTTCACTATTTTTAGATATTGTATAGTCTTTTTCGTTTTTTCTGTCATCATCAGAGATTGATTGAAATGCTTTTTAATTAGTCTATCATCTGTTTATTCATTCAATCCTTGACAATATTCAATCTCCTATAAAATAATCTAATTATCACTGATAGATATTTCTTCTGTCATGTTTTTGAATTTAATTTCTTTACCATTGTAATACCTCTATACTTTATTCTCTTTTTTTTACTTTCAGCTATATTTTTATCCTCTTCTAAATCACTTTCATATCTATTTTCATCTGTCTAAAGCAGCTTTTCTATTCTCTACACGTGTTAGATTTTGTTTTTCATTCTATTCTCTTGATATGCCTTTTAACACTTAATAGTTTTCATTTAATTTTCAATATGGTTCATATTCAGACCATTTCTATCCATATTTTAATATATTTATTGCATTTATTCATTTCTTTTCTAATATCTTTTATATTTTGATTCATTTCTGTAATATTTTTATTCATTTTTCTTTTTTAGGTGTTATTTTTAACATCTTTGATCATTTCTTTCTATCAGTCTTTATGTATGTTATTTTTATATAATATTCTTCTTTTATAAACGTACATGTCAATAATATTAGACATATTTTTTTCAAATCAGCCTTCATGTTGAATTATTTTTATCTAACATTTCTTTTTATATCAGCCTTCACTTGGATATTATTTTTTATCTAACATTTTATTAATGCCAAGTTTCATTTCCAAATAGAATATTCTTGTGGAATACTTTATTTCCAACAGTGAACCATATACTGGATGCAAAAATTATATTTATATGTTTTTATTAATACTTAAAATTCTTATTTATTTTTCCTTTTGGACATTCTATTGAAATTTTGGTTGCTTCATGCTTTATATGATCTATTTATCTTTTTCTTTGAATATTCAATTCCAATATAGAACTAATTAACAACATTCTGTCTTTCCATTTGTTTTAAATTTTCTAACATGCCCTGTCTTATCAATTTATAATTTAATTTTTATTTTTGCATTTCTATCTGCCAATATATTTCATTTATGATTAATTTTATTCTGTTCATTTTTAGTGATATTAGCATACACTAACTATATAATAAATACTTTTTAATCATTAAATATATTATAATGTATTCTAAATCTATCCATAAATATTTTAAATACTTTTTTCCTCTTTTGATTTAACTTAAAAAATAACAAATATTCATTAAGCAAACAATTCATCACTAGATACCTGTCCCTAAGATAAATTTCTAAATGATGCATGCCTTATTTTAAACATTAGATTCACTTACAATATTTTAATTAATTTAATTAGTTTTTTTATAAATTATTTTTAATTAATATATTACCTTAGGTATTTGAAAAAGAATATTATTGCTTTTTCATAATGTTTATATATATTCTTTAGGTAGGCTATATTTTATATTTAAATCTTTTTTGTTCCCAGATATCAAATCATAAATTCTCCTATTTTATTAATCACATTCCTAACTTATTTTATGTTATGTGTGTGTATATATATGCATGCCTGTATAATATTATGAAAAGATAATTTAATGTTTTCTAGTATATATTTAAGCTTTCATATTCTTAATCACTACTTAATATAAAATAAGTAATATAGTCATTTATATTACCTATGAAAATGATTATCAATGGTACTCTAATTGAATTGAAAAAAAAACTTATAAGAACATGTATTTGTGCCATCTACATTTTGCATATGTGACTCACATGTGTTAGAGATTTAAACACAAGTCAACTATGTTAGAATAGTGGCCTGAGATTCTCATATAAATGGATTCATTTGATATATATATAAATATTGATTGCATTACATTAAAACATAAGTGAATACACTGTAAGGCTTACACACACCTGCACATATATAATGTAATACAAGGGGTTCAAACTCAGACTTTCACACAACCCTTAACTTTCCATGTCATCTCATATTGCTGACCCACCTGATCATACACATGTTGAAAAGATAAATAATCAATTCATGCTAAACCAGCAATCATCAATTGGTCCAGATTACTATCCTCACACATATATACAATCAGTGCGCAGCTTTTTATTAAGATAGCCAATCTTCATACTTTAATGGACAGGCTTCAAGCTACTCCAACCCACAACTTTTCAGCCATCCATTTCATTGAAACTTGCAACAAATGTAATCATCATATTTAAGCATTCTTTTTTAAAAAGGCAAAACTTGAATGAATATCTAATCAGAAAATTAAATGCATTATTTTTAATATCTCCCATGAAACAAAATCAAAGAAAAAATAAAAAGAAGGGTGAAAAAAATGAAATTATGAGATTTCATAATTTTGTGATATATGCAAAACAATTGACAGACATTTGAGATTATTATAAAAGTTTATTCAGCAGTAGAATAATGAAAATATTGTAATCAATTGCTATACATTTTTAAGTAACTAATGTAAATTAAAGCTTATATTTAACAAATTACACTGTAATAATACTATATATAATTATTAGAATATTATTAATACTAGTAATAATAATAAATCATATTAATTCTAAGTTTGATAGTAATCAATAATAAAGGATATGTTAAATAAACTTTCCACCACATCTGCCTGTAACATATGAATAAAGATAAAGTATATTAAGATAGTACACAGGGAGGAAAAATATTTAGTTGAATTAACGACATAATGTGACTATGTTTAATAAAAATATAATGCATTAAATTTTCTATCCAAGGCCGAATAATATAATATCATTTCTAATAAATAATTGATAATACCAATGCATGATTTGATGCAATTATAGAATAGCAGCCTCTGAACCTTAAGGTCATCATATTGTGCTCAATTGTCCAACTTCTTATATATTTCCAAAGTAATATAGCCATTTGAATAGTATTTTTATTAATGACTAATAATAATTTAAATATTTATCTATACTGGATATTACATTTGTGAGTGCAAGAAATTTAACACTTATAAATCAAATTATAGTAATAATAAATTATGTATTTTTTATTAGAATCTCTAATCATAACTAAAATATGAAATCTCTACTCATAACTACTTTACATTAAATGAATATTTTTATACTTCTCCTAAAATCTCATTTAATCACAGCAGAAGCTAACAGTAAAAAACATATATTTTTATTTACCATAGTATAAACTATGAGTACTTTTAAATAATTTATAATCCTAAAACTATTCTCTATACATATTAATACAATTTAATTTCTTTAAAAAAAGTAAAAAAGTCGTAGTTAAAAGTTGAACAACAGATATGGATTCTTTTTATATATATTCTTAGTTTGCAAATCTTTGAAAAAATAGAGTTTTTTTTTTTAAAAAAAAAAACCCATTATATGCAATTTAGTGCAATGGAAAAATTATGAACTTCAAAGCTAAAGTTTCCTGAATCGACTGTCACTTCTATTACTCTATCAAATATGCATAATTTCTATAGTGATTAATCATTTGATAGATTATTTTAATTCCAATTTAAAATAAATGTCAACTTGCTTTCAAATATTTACCTGTATGAAATTTCATAGCTTTGCTAGGCGTCCTCGAATAAGTAATCAATAGAATATGGTGCACTGATTTTATTTATAATACGATCAGCTTTTTGGAGAAGAAACGTAATGTTAGCATCGGTAAAGCCATATCAATACCATCTTTTCAATCAGTTGATCAAACAGACTTTTCACTACTTTTCCGAAAAAATACTAAGAATCTATTGCTGAATATCCAGACTTCCTTACTGCTGAGTCAAATTGGTCACTATATTACCCACTATCAAATGCATAATTAAAAACTTTTCTCTAAGTTATTTTCTATTAATTCATAACTGATATTAATGGTGTTTTTTATTGGGAAAATGTAGCGCCGTCAAACATTTAATTTGTTCTGATGGTGGGGCCATGGAAACATTTTCACAACTTTTAAAGCAATAAATTTATTAAAAGTTTTAATGATTTAAATTAATTTCTACTATTAATTACTAATAACTATCTTATATATATTGCACAAAAACTAAAATTAATTACTAATAACTATCTCATATATATATATATGTCGCCCAAAAACTAAAAATAATATATTGGAAAGACTGAATTATAAAATTATACAAATTCTAAATTTGATTTTTGTAAATGATTTGAAATCACATAAAAAAATTTTCTTAACATAATTGATCAAAAACTAATTGAATTATTTTGTTTAATTAAAACGTTGAAATATTATCTTTTCGACTTTAATATTTGTTTTTAAGGATTTTTTTTCTTTTAGCAGCTAACAGCAAACACAAAAATGTTGAAATTCTCAGAAGAAATGTTTTTTTTTTTCTTGTATCGAATGCAATAATAAATAATCTCTTAATTCTTGGTTTAAAAATATCATGTTTTTTTGCCTGTTTTTAATAAAATATATACACAAGAAATATCTTTAGAAATTTTAAATAATTGCATTTTCTACTTCATAGTTGTTTATTTTTTAAAAAAGAATGTATGTTTTTGTACATATATATATGCTATAGCTGCAAAAAAGTTTGCTATTTGCACATAGAAGAAAATCAAATTAAGTTTGAGATCTTAAAGCAAAAGGTCAAATTGGGTAAATTTTGTAATAATTATTCCTTATATTTTTGTAGTTTCAGTTATTATTGCTATGTATTTGTTCACGATCATCAATCTACTCGAGGAGCAATGCGAGTTTACTGACGTTTAATTATACGTTAAAGACAAAAAACCATAAAATCTTCCTTTTTTTCACGTGCAATCCAGGATCTGCTATTCTATCACTTCACAAAATCGAATGAGTAAAATCTGATAATTCATAATTAAGATATTGACTGTACCGTTAATGCCTGTGTTGTAAATGCTCATTATATATATACAATAAACAAAAATAAATTACATCTCAGATAATATAAAACCAAGTGAAAGGCGAATTATGAAGCTAAATTATCATTACGATGGCTTTTTATTCCGCCGCATTTCACTAATTTCAAATAAATAAAAAAATTGCACAAATTAAATAACATACTATTTATATTAAAAGACACTTTGAATTACTTTATTAAAATAAAAGATTGACGAAGAATGTTATAGGACTAGCAGAAATAAAATGCAGTTAATTCATGTTAAGTCCAATAAGTTTTCATTCTGATTTAAAAAACATTTTATATCTTTTGTCAAATGTCTTTGCTGATATGTTTATAATTACATCCCTCTACAAGGTATTAAAAACGGATAATAGTCAGTCTCTACTATGTGTGAAAGTGATGTAGTGGAAATTACACTACAGAAATATTATTGATTACTGGATAATCTATAGTCTGATGAATGTACTTTTATTAAGTGATTCGTGTCAAAGTTGTGAGGGCAGTACATTTGACACTTATGAATTGAACTATAGTAGTTTGCTATCTTTCTATATTCTGAAATGGTATATTTTGTCACATATCCCATTCTAGATATAAACCCTGCCAAATTCATGTATATCCATGTACATCTATGTATAGTTATGTATACTAGCATATATCTGTATATTTATATGTTAAATTAAATGCAAGTCTGTGTAAACATCGTTATATATGGATAGACACACTTATGTATATGTGAGAGAGCTGCGATGTGAAACTGATTTAATAGCATTACAGCATGATCATAATTATAAATCTTTAATTTAATATAATGTATATGTATAAAATGATTCATCATTTGTTCAAACATCACATACATATGTTTAATTCCACGGGTGACCAACATACATATATAACAAAATGTTTACACAGAAATTATTTAGTTTCTAAAAATATTAAACAGTTCTTATTAAAAAGATCACACTACACACACCTGTTTTAGAATTGCATGGAGGTCAAATATAAAATCTTAAAATAACAAATTTTAAAGTACACCTTGGTCAAATCAAATGTGATTATGCAGCACTATTTCCTATTCACTAGGGAGTCATATTTGTTTTTACTGGGATAGCTGAAATACACAGGCTTATATATACCTGTGTCTATATATGTAATATATGCTCATACCCTGTTTTTTGCTGGGATGTAAATGTTAGATTTAAAAAGTTAACAAAAGAATGTTAAATTTGAAGATTAAAAATAAAAGCTAATGGGTTTTATGCTGTAAAACCTGGCTTATAGGCAAATATGACTGGGGAAATCAGAAATCTAGTATATAAACCCCCATTTTTCAGCACTCAAAATCTCTGATACTATATAATCTAAGCAGTTGCCATATGAAGTTATGCCCACTGAAAATTTGTTATGAGTGGCTAGGAAGGTCCCAACTTTGCCATCTTCCTATGAAAGAATGGTGACCTTCAGCCATCCTACAGATTGTATAGCAATCATCATCACTGCCAGAATGGAGAAGTTCAATACCACCAGCTTCCCAGAGAAGACATTGAGGTAGAGCGATCTATTCAGAGAAATAACAGTTCCCACTCCAAATGCGACAACTCAGCCACTAGAAGGAATCAGTAATATTCTTCAGCACTGTAACAGTCAGAATCATCTATCTCACTAACACACTGCAGAATTCAAACCCCAGACATGAAACTGAACATTCTAGGAGAGGTTGCCTTCTAGATATATTAAGTTCGAATCTAAAGTCCAAATTTCACAGTGCCATCTACATGATAACGCATCTGATGCCACTACTAGTATAACCTTTGACCGGTGCCTGGTGGTCAGGGAGAAACAAAAGACTCTATACTAAAAGAAGTTTGGGCGGCTAATTAACGTCTATGGATTTACAAAAGAAATGCAGAAAATATATATATAGACCGAGACAGTGATAGGAATCAAATAAAATAACAGATCAAATTTAGTTTTAAATAATTTCACAAAATTTATTCATATAAATTATATATATAATGCCACTGTCTGCTTATATGAGACAGGGATGCGTATTAAATAATTGTAGGCATTATATTCCCACAACTGACAAAAAGACTTTAAAACAAAGTGATGTATTCTATTCCTTGGGCTAATAGCATTATGATAATGTGCTTGATGAGATAGGAACATGTGTGAGGTGCTTTGAGCAATTATACAAGTTTAAGAAAATATTTGAAATTAAGTGTTATAAAATATTTATTGATTTCGAGAATAGCACGGATAAAAGCTTACTAAGCAACAAAGTGGGAATGTGATCAAAGCATTTATTTGAGAATAATAATAATAGAGTAACATTGGGAGGTCAGTATTGCTGATAATGAATTTATTAAAGTTGGAGGGTGTGACACGTTTAAGTCATGGATGCTTTGTAAAATAAATATAAAATAAAACAATATTGAAGATCCGGGATAATTACGGAGGGCATCTCACCACTAACCCGTAGGAAAGTATTTTATGAACAGCCGAAACTTAGTGACTGTGTGATGATTGCATTTAATTCCCAGGTGTGTCATTTGGAACCCACTCTGCCTGGAAACTTGCAATATACGAAAAGAACGGACTTTGCCGTGTAAAGAATCCTTGGAAAAATAAAACAAAGAGGTCTCAACAACCAATTCATTTTCCAGCAATACGAGACTAGTGTATATAAAAACATACTGAATGGGTTTTACTCAGATTAAGAGAAATGCCCAATCAAATTCCCCAAAATTCATTTAAAAGGGTCCGCACATTCTCGACGTCAATGATGAACTTTATAATTAAAGTAGAACACGGTAATTAAAATAGGAAAATGCATGCTTGCACATTTGAAAAGTAAGTATAGATTTATATACGCAATCATGCATTAGGGGACACATTTAATCATTGACCTCACACATACTCTCATATTAGATTAAAATCAATAACATGTAGATTTTAAACTATGTGATTATATTATATATTAAAGAATAGAATCACCCTCGAACGAGTGATTTGCAAGATAATAAAATTGGAAAATTATAAATTTAAAATATGCCTAAATAGGGGCATCTTACTTTCAATAAAGGGAATAGTTCACTCGGTCAAAGACGATTCTGACACATTATCATAATAAAATAAAAGAAAGCTTTATAAATAGAAAATATTAACCCAAGGATAGAGCAAAACGGTTGATTATATTTGAACACTTTAAAGAAGTACATAATAAAGTTATGTGAAATAAAAGAAAAACAATTTAGAATAGCTATAGCATGTTAGTTAGGAATCACAAGAGCTCTTGGGTTAATTTAGGGTTACCTCTGGAGAAGCATTTTTAGGCAGAATGATGGTCAGCAGGTTTTTATATAATTTAACAGCAAAATCTGGAAATGTTCATATTTTTGGCAGCAGCAGTTCCAGGGTTCCCTGTGTGATAACTTCTGATGGTCTACGGCAGCAGATGACCATTCCAGAGAGAAATAGCCTTCTTGTGCTCTACTCTGTCATGTCAAGATTTACAAATTACTAGAATAGAACTCAGAATGATTTCTCTTAGAAACATTAGAAGAAAAACTGGAGAACAAAAGAAAACCCTTCTTTCTATAGTAGACATTATCAATAGAACTGCCCTGGAGCATTACAAAAATATATCGGACTTATCAGCTGTAATTAAATCTATCCGAATGTCTAAAGGAATTCAACATTAATTAATTTATTTTGTTAATTTCCCTGTTGACATTCAGATTACAAACTAGATTTAATTAAAAATTACTTTTACTAATTAAAGAAAACCTTAAGTGGACATCTGCTGTTTTTAGATAAACTTATAGAATATTAACTAATTAAACTATTGTCCCTGATTTATTTAAACAGAAATATTTGGAATAACTTTTATTAAATTAAAGAAAATGATTTTACTTTTTAAATTGCAATATTTGAATCTATTTACTAAAGGAATATTTACTAAATGAATTTTATTTTAAATCAAAATATATTACGACAGTAATATATTTGTAAATAGATTCAAACAAAATAACTTTAACAATTTATAATTTTGATATGTTTTAAAATGCATATCATAGTGTGTGCACAATTACAACTTATATAACCTACTTTTAAATAAATGTAAATTATGTGAACAAATACATAATTCATAATATTTTATTTTATTTAGGAATAAGTTATATATATAATATGAGCATTGTGCTCGTGGTTTAAAATTAGGCGGGATTCTCAGTATATAAGTGTATTGCAGACACACTACGATAGATTGGAGTTCAAACTAAGGTATGAGGGTAGGAAATAGGTAAGAAAAGGTGAAATGAAGATCTGCAAAGCAGACCTTACTGTTTCACATTCCCTTAGTGATGGACCAAAAAAAAATTGTTAAAAAAAAAAGATCTTGCAGCAGGTGTCCACCTATGAAGCCTGCATAAACAAAATTTACAAGATAACCCATAATGTACAGGATATAAATATAATGAAGAAACGAAACTGAATTATATACCCGGATTATATTAATAAATCTACCATCTAGCGAACATTTTTTTTATTATCCCCCCCCCCTTTCAACAAAATTTTATTTAAAAACACTAATAGTTTAACACTGTTGATATCCGATCTCCTTTTTATATTATCCTGTGACATGTCCATTTTTTTTTTTTTTTGTGGATTTTTTTTAAAAAAACTACTATAATCCTGGGTCTGGTGGGTAATAACTGCTTTTATAATTTGATGACTGCAGTTTCGGATTATCAGGTCTCTTTACCTTGTCTGGCAGTTCTTTGGCCCAAGGACTGAAATCCAGAGTGGTTAAGAATTCGGCCATTTCCTCCACCTCTTTGATTCTGCTGCCCGCCATCAGCTGTTGTATCAGTAACGGCATATTCTGTTGATTGGTACATATAACATAAGTGTCAGAAAATGCAAATGTGCTAAGTGATCGAAGGCGATTGACCTGGCGAATGAAAAATTGCATGTGTGTTTCCTTGATCGCTCCGTACTTCTCCTGGCAAATGGTATTTAGAATTCCGCTCTGCCGATCCTCACTCCAATAATATCTTAGTAACAGGCTACCATAATTCACAAAGTTGTTTGGTTTTTTCGCCAACATGCCCCACCAATCTTTTGCATAGCCATATAAATGATGGCTAGAGATAGCAGTCTGTTCATGCGGATCTGTTTTATAAAAGTGAAAGAAATCCTGCAGGCTATCCAGGTGTGGGTGGGGGTTTTCTCCTATTTCTCCTCAAAATATTTTAACAGTTAATATCTTAGCAAGTTGGGTTTGAACCCCGAAATCTGGAATTAAGGTCCTGTGGATTGTATCTATCCCACTACAATGTGCGTGAGGAGGTGGTAGATCACCGTTAGAGGTCTGACATCTTTGGTTTAGGTCCACTGCCGTGTTGATACTGTTTGTATCATCAGGTTCTGTTTTTGCTATCAGGACTTCATTGTCCAGGTATTGTATTAATTTTGGCTCAGTTTGATCTCGGCATTCGCTCATTTTTTTTTGATTTCCTGAGCAGTATTCTTCCAGTTTCCATTGGAGAGCCCTATGTCCCTCTCTCACTTGTGCCAATTCGTCGAGGAGCATCCTGGTAAACATTTTATACTCCGTCTCTTTTCTTTGGGCTTCCTCTTCCTGCTTTCTTGCCCTCTCTTCGCTTCTCTTATATAATTCCACCAGATAATCCAGATTGGAATCTTCCTTGCTCATTTGCTGGACAGGTCTCATACATATTGGAGGAGATTCAAGAAATCCAGGTGGGTATGGTTCTTGATCATCGTGGTTGTTGTCCATATTATCCATGGCCTTGGATGATTATCGTGATCGATGATGATTTTTTTCCTTTTATTTTATTGCTAACTATTTAATATATCCTAAAAAAAATTTTTTTTAACGAATAGGTGTACTTTTAAAACAAGGTATAGCACTGATAAGAACATTTTTAAAATGGTTTTACGTTGAGCTTACTAAAACTAATACGGTTAAAAAATACTATTACTATTATTCCTTGTTTGACTCTCTGCGATTACTATGTTTAATTACAATTTTATTAATGGCTAATAGGCTATCTCCCTCTCGGTTCTGTTGGCCTAATTGCTGCTTTTATGTTTATCACTAAAAAACCCCGACTACTACCCTTTTATTACTGCAAAAATTTCTTGTTTAAATCTGCTGCCAACATATATATTTTTAACTGCCCGTATATATAAAAAAAATCTCTTAAATTCTATCTGTCAAAATATTTCGCTAAAATATATTTTTAAACTCAAGCAACTTTACTTATATACATAAACATTCGCTAGATCCAGGTATAACTATTTTGTTCCCTCTTATTTAAGATTTGCAAACATATATATTTATTTACATAATTATTGATCCGATTCACGTCTCATTATTTGGTCTAAGAAAAATTTACACACGTTGGAAAAAACAAATTACATATAAAAGAATTTAGCCTGGTGACAAAATTTATTTTAGAAGTAACTCCACTTAATGAAATTACCCTTGGGCGCCATGTCACCAGTTAAAAGGATCCATAGACTGTTAGCTTCCCAAAATTAATTTTAATAACTATTCCATTTAACTACGGGCACTCGTTAAAACATTCGCATTTTTATTGATTACAAAATTTTATTTTTACATTTCTGAATTTCATATGATAGCCTATTATATTTAGGTCATTACCGTACAAAATTATTATTATGCTATCTTGCGCGTTGAGCCGATAAAACTTTATTTTGATAGAAAAATACAATATTTGAACTATTCATAGATTGTCACAATATTCACTTGGGACAATATTTAAGTAATTCACGCCATGCGTATATAGCGTGACTTAAATGAAACAACAATACAGATAAATACAGATGGCTCATATCGCACTATAGCAAGTTTGGACAAATTCTGATTATACAGTATAAGTAATTGAATGCCCGAGTCAAACAAAATTTATGAAATATACACGCAAATAAACAATATAGATAGTATAGAGTTTGAAAAGATATTTTATATATCAAAAATATAAAGGATTTGAGTGATTAAATACGAAACAAAATGCTAAAATTAAGCTACAGGGATGTGGGTGTTTATATAATTGAGATCTACAGGGATGTGGGTGTTTAAATAATCGAGGCTCCATGTTTGGGCAAGCCATGGACCTGGAAAAAAAATACTATGTAACAGTCAGAATCGTTTATCTCGGTAACACACTGCAGAATTCAAACCCCAGACATGAAACTGAACATTCTAGGAGGGGTTGCCTTCTAGATATATTAAGTTCGAATCTAGTCCAAATTTCACAGCGTCATCTACGTGATAACGCATCTGATGCCACTACTAGTATAACTTTTGACCGGTGCCTGGTGGTCAGGGAGAAACAAAAGACTCTATACTAAAAGAAGTTTGGGCGGCTAATTAACGTCTATGGATTTACAAAAGAAATGCAGAAAATATATATATAGACCGAGACAGTGATAGGAATCAAATAAAATAACAGATCAAATTTAGTTTTAAATAATTTCACAAAATTTATTCATATAAATTATATATATAACGCCACTGTCTGCTTATATGAGACAGGGATGCGTATTAAATAATTGTAGGCATTATATTCCCACAACTGACAAAAAGCATTACGATAATGTGCTTGATGAGATAGGAACATGTGCGAGGTGCTTTGAACAATTATACAAGTTTAAGAAAATATTTGAAATTAAGTGTTATAAAATATTTATTATTTCGAGAATAGCATGGACAAAAGCTTACTAAGCAACAAAGTGGGAATGTGATCAAGGCATTTATTTGAGAATAATAATAATAGAGTTGCATTGGGAGGTCAGTATTGCTGATAATGAATTTATTAAAGTTTAAGTCACGGATGCTTTGTAAAATAAATATAAAATAAAACAATATTGAAGATCCAGAATAATTATGGAGGGCATCTCGTCTCTCGTCGCTAACCCATAGGAAAGTATTTTATGAACAGCCAAAACTTAGAGACTGTATGACGATTGCATTTAATTCCCAGGTGTGTCATTTGGAACACACTCTGCCTGGAAACTTGCAATATACGAAAAGAACGGACTTTGCCGTGTAAAGAATCCTTGGAAAAATAAAACAAAGCGGTCTCAACAACCAATTGATTTACCAGCAATACGAGACTAGTGTATATAAAAACATACTGAATGGGTTTTACTCGGATTAAGAGAAATGCCCAATCAAATTCCCCGAAATTAATTTAAAAGGGTCCGCACATTCTCGACATCAATGATGAACTTTTTAATTAAAGTAGAACACGGTAATTAAAATAGGAAAATGCATGCTTGCGGGTTTGAAAAGTAAGTATAGATTTATATACGCAATCATGCATTAGGGGACACATTTAATCATTGACCTCGCACATACTCTCATATTAGATTAAAATCAATAACATGTACATTTTAAACTATGTGATTATATTATATATTAAAGAATAGAATCGCCCTTGAACGAGTGATTTGAAAGATAATAAAATTGGAAAATTATAAATTTAAAATATGCCTTAATAGCAGCATCTTACTTTCAATAAAGGGAATAGTTCACTCGGTCAAAGACAATTCTGACACATTATCATAATAAAATAAAAGAAAGCTTTATAAATAGAAAATATTAACCCAAGGATAGAGCAAAACGGTTGATTATATTTGAACACTTTAAAGAAGTACATAATAAAGTTATGTGAAATAAAAGAAAAACAATTTAGAATAGCTATAGCATGTTAGTTAGGAATCACAAGAGCTCTTGGGTTAATTTAGGGTTACCTCTGGAGAAGCATTTTTAGGCAGATTGATGGTCGGCAGGTTTTTATATAATTTAACAGCAAAATCTGGAAATGTTCATATTTTTAGCAGCAGTTCCGGGGTTCCCTGTGTGATAACTTCCGATGGTCTACGGCAGCAGATGACCATTCCGGAGAGAAATAGCCTTCTCACGCTCTATTCTGTCATGTCAAGATTTACAAATTACTAGAATAGAACTCAGAATGATTTCTCTTAGATACATTAGAAGAAAAACTGGAGAACAAAAGAAAACCCTTCTTTTTATAGTAGACGTTAACAATAGAACTGCCCTGGAGCATTACAAAAATATATCAGACTTATCAGCTGTAATTAAATCTATCCGAATGTCTAAAGGAATTCAACATTAATTAATTTATTTTGTTAATTTCCCTGTCGACATTTGGATTACAAACTAGATTTAATTAAAAATTACTTTTACTAATTAAAGAAAACCTTAAGTGGACATCTGCTGTTTTTAGATAAAACTTATAGAACATTAACTAATTAAACTATTGTCCCTGATTTATTTAAACAGAAATATTTGGAATAACTTTTATTAAATTAAAGAAAATGATTTTACTTTTTAAATTGCAATATTTGAATCTATTTACTAAACGAATATTTACTAAATGAATTTTATTTTAAATCAAAATATATTACAACGGTAATATATTTGTAAATAGATTCAAACAAAATAACTTTAACAATTTATAATTTTGATATGCTTTAAAATGCATATCATAGTGTGTATGCAATTACAACTTATATAACCTACTTTTAAATAAATGTAAATTATGTGAACAAATACATACTTCATAATATTTTATTTTATTTGGGAATAAGTTATATATATAATATGAGCATTGTGCTCGTGGTTTAAAATTAGGCGGGATTTTTGGTATATAAGTGTATTGCAGACACACTACGATAGATTGGAGTTCAAACTAAGGTATGAGGGTAGGAAATAGGTAAGAAAAGGTGAAACGAAGATCTGCAAAGCAGACCTTACTGTTTCAGCACAGAGCTGTATTAATCTATTAAACTTATTTTAATCATCTAAATATTCATGAACATTCATAAAGTCATAATTCTTAATTAATTAAATCTGTTTAAAATAAATCTATAAATGTAACTATAAATTCTTGCCTATTAATGTAACTTTAAAACAAGTTTCTAAATTGTAATAATTAAATCATTTATTAATTTAGTCTTTTCTATAACCTGTGGCTATGCCTAATTACTATTAATTATTTGATTTCATTTTAAATTTATGTGCTATGATATGCTCCATTTCAAAGCAGAGAGTAATTAATATAAACCTTTGGGGAGAGATGATTAAAAACTCTCCAATAAAATGTTTCATTGTTTTTAGTCAACATAAATCACTGCTTTGAAATCTATTCAACAACAGATTGCTATGCATTCATTGTTATATACATATATGTTTTATTTAAGCTGATATGTATTAGCTTGTTAAACAGGTTTGCAATTATAATTATGTCTTAGTTAAATAACAGCCAGAGATGATATCGCCAGCATATTTGTAATTATTATACTGCACAAAATATGCTTTTCCCTCCCTAGTTAATTATAAAGGAATATATACAAATTCCATTTATTAAAACTAGATTCTTATTAATGAACCCCTCTCAGCATGATTAAGATATGCTAATTTGAGAACTGGATCAAGATAGTTTCTGCCAAATGAAACTGTAGATTTAAGTGCAATTTAAATTATCTTTAATATATTAATATTATTTATAAGTGATATGAATGTGTTTTTATTAAGCACTATTGTATATTACACTTTGATGTGCTTTCTTTTAAATGAGCTTATGGTGACAGGCCATCCCATTATTTGGTTTGGAAAGCTAGATTTCTAGATCTGGAACATGAGGATCCAGAACCATTTTCACAGCTGCTCCAACACACCAAATTAAATGTTATTATTGTGCTAGCAAGTTATACAGTCAAAGGGTATTCAGGATTAGATACTAAATCCCATGAATAACTGCACATCCATACCACAATCTTTAATTTAGTATTTAGTGCCATAGTCTCAGACACCCATCTATGGTAACCAGTTTATTCCACCCTATTAGTTAACTTCAGCATTGGTCTGAACCTGGAATCTGGTTTACCGAGAGAATCTGTATTCGAGCATATTAATTGCTCACTGATAATAATTTAGAATTAGCAACTTAATGCTTATATTATATCATCTGATAATGTTTAGCTTATTGCTTGCAAACCTTGAAGATAGTTAGCATACCATATAAGCGTGAGTCTCTCATCGCAGATAGTAACATATATAAAGTGCATTATTATTAAGATGAGACTTCTGTACTATATTTATCTCATCATTGTTGTAAAACCTGAGTGGTAAACTATGCAACCAATGCACATCTTTCTGTTCTTATGTTTAATCAGTTTATTTAGTTTTATTTATTAAAGATATTTAAATTTAATATTGTTTATTGTGTCTCTTGCAATCTGCTCCAAGTTGAATCCAAATCAAATCTAAATTAAATATAATCTTATTAATATGTATATATGCATTATATTAGTAAGCCTAAGTGTTGAAATGTATCTTTAATATTTATTATTATTAAATTATTAATCATTCCACTGAGTCTCTTGTTCCACCCTTTTCTCAGCTGACTCACAAATTAAATTGAGACTGAGTGTAACCTCATAAATGTCATCCATAGGGTATTAAATCATGGAGTGCTGGTAAATGAATTGAAGTATGGTCAGATTTGAGGTCTCAACCACTCATCTGGATCAGCTTTGGTGTAATTTGTCTGAACTCTGGATTTTGTTGTAGGATAAAATATGCATCTCAGATAGTATATATTTACAAGGTATTGAAAGTGAATAGAGGTCAGTCTCTATTTTGCATGAAAGTGATGATGTGAAAATTATTGTTTAGAAATATTATTCATAGTCAGATTTTCTTGAAACTAATCAGTCTGGATTTTTGTTTTATTTAAGCTTAATTAAGATGCCATTAGAAGAAAGAAAAAATCACCAGCTGCATAAAAAGCTAACCAGGATCCTTTGTGAATCTATCCATGCTACTTTGAAAGATTCTCTACTCAAGATGAAGAAAAAATGCCTAAATCTCAAATAATTTCAGGAACAGAAAACTGATAAAAGATAATATAATAACTGATAATGAAAAAAGAAATGTGATTGTTGATGAAATCAATTAATGCATGCCATCAAGAGAAAAATGTTAGTTTGCATAAAAATCCTCACAACAAACTTTAAGACAAAATAATGGATACAAAACTTTATGCTATGTAAGTAAAAAAAAACCTATTGATTGATTAAAGTGATATTAATTAAGTTAATTTTTATTTTATGACTTCTTAGAGTATAGTAATTTTAATAAACTATATTTTATTATATATTACGTATTTATCTAATATATTATTTGACTGACTGATTAATGGAAGAAAGCAATTGTTTTGTTTTAAAAGAAACTATCTATAAATACTCTAGCTGCATTTAAAACAACTCAAACAAAAAATTTGCTTCATCTTTTCTCTTACTATATATATATGATAAGTTAAAATTTTATCTACATTCAAAAATAATAATTCTTTTCATATGGAGATTGTCAGCAAATATTTAAAGTTAGATAAAATATTCAATGATGTAATATTCATTTTAAACATATAAAATGTGCTCATGTGTAAAATATTTAATGTAAAGTACCTAAGTGTTGGAAATAATGAGTGGTAGAATAATTATTAGAGTTTTATGATAAACTAAATGTTTATTTTGAATTTTAATTGAGTTCATTTGTATGTCCTTGCATTAATTGCCATGAATTAGATTTTATTCTATGTGTGTTAGAAGTTATAATATAAATACAGTTGTTAGATCACTGGTGAATGATTAAAATATACTGCATCTTTATAGTAAATTAATTCATGGTTTTGTCTAGTAAATTCAAGGTCTATACTCAAAAATGACCTCACATGAATAAGTCCAATTATTATTAAATTTGAGATTGGATCTAAAAGGACCATCTCAATTAAGTAGAGTTATTATTAAATTAGGATTTGGATCTAAAGTGGCAGCTCCCTAGAATTATCACTATAAGAAAGTTGTATTGTTTATAATAATTCCATACTAGATAAATGTTTGTGAATATGTTATGAAACTAATGATAGTTGTATTACATTTGTGAGATTCAGCCATGTATAGGATTATATCCAAGGTGTATTCTATGTCAAGTATGCTCATCATAGAACTATGTTAGTACTATAATATGTAATTGAACTATTAACATTTTAAAATTAATCAAAATAAATTTTGGACACTTTATAAATAACTACTATTGTTTCATATTTATTTACAGTATGCATATAACTAAAAGTTAAAAGACAGTGGGAAAATGGCTTATTGAAGCAAGCATTACCATTATATTATAATGATTAAGGTAATCAAATTATAAAAAAAATCTGCATAAATTCTTATGATATAGTAGTGCATGTTTAGGGTAAAAGCATAATATCATGTATGACAATTACAATACTTTTTAAATAAATCATTGTTTTATTTGTTTAAATAGGGTGTGTTGACATCATTATATATAATGTTGTCTGGTCTGCATACTAATTTTATGTTCATTTCATTAGGAGTAGTTCATTCTCTATGTGATTTGGATAGATATAGCAAATAGTATAGAATAGTAATCATCATCATGGCATATTTAAGAAAATATTTTTGAATCTTATTAAAATATACAAATAAAGAATTTGTATCTGTATATTTCCAGATGTTTAATGTCAGGTGGTGCCTGGACCAATTAAATTAAATTTAATAGATTAAACATATATAAGTTCATCATTACAGTATATATATATTGAAATGAATGTTTTTACAGGGAAAAGATGTTTTATAAATCATGTTTTCTGAGAAAGCATGTTAAATAAAGTAAAATATTCAACATTTCTACAAGATAAAACTTGGCCTCAACTGGATAAATTAATCATATGGTTGTTGCAAAAGTAATAATTATATCACATGAATATGTAATAGTTGATTTAAATAAGAGTAATTTTATTTTGTTTATATTAGAAAACTCTTCCATATGGATGGTAATTTTATTGTTTAATCACATTTATTAATACAATTTTTTTTTAATTTTTTAAAGCTTTCTTAAATAACTTTTGATAATGATTTTTACATATTGACATGATTTTAGTACTTAAAAAATTTGTGTCATGGCCCACGTTTAAAACATGAAGAGTAAGCATTGTTGGATGTTGAAAGATTTTTACTGCACTAATATGTTCATCTCTTCTTGTACCTACATTAAAGTGACCAGACATCTCGCTTTTGGTGGGACAGTCCCAATTTTTAAGAATTTGCCTTGCATCCCACAGTGTTTTAAAAAAGTCCTGATTTTTGGAAAAAATGAACGACAAGCTAGGGAACGGCAGGAGAACGGGAAGGGAATATACGGTTTTCAGCGGCCATGTGGCTATTTTGCCAAGATATGAGTTTTATATTATTTTTGTTAATTTTATAATGTTAAACTTTAATAATAACAAATAATTGTTGAGAACTGATTATCGAGAACAGCTTATCAAAGTTCGCATTGTTGATCAGTTGTTAGAATTTGACCACCATTGTTTGGACTTAATGAACAATGGCATTTTTTGGCATTAGCAATGATGAAAACAGTTTTATGATTTATGTTGTGGCAAATTTAGAGGAAAAATAATACAAGTTAGTATTGTTATTATTTAGAAAAAAATATAGGATTAAAATTAAAATAATTTTTAAAATATAGTTACTTTATAACAATCAAATTAATTTAATTTATAAACTAACAATAAAATATGTTCATGTAATTATGTACCTACTTACTGTGTTTTTAAGCAATATGTATATAATAATTTATATAATTTTAAATTATTTTTTTTAGATTTTTAACATAATGAATAAGAAAAGAGGATGTAAATTCAACGATGATCTAAGAAGTGAATTTCCTTTTATTAAAAAAACCAAAAGCGATTACATAGTAAATGTGAGAAATGTAATGGAGAATTTTCTATTTCGCACAGCAGGAAGAATGATATTTCAAAGCACTTGGAGACACAGAAGCATAAAAGATATTTAAATACTGCTGCATCTTCCTCCAAAATACAGGGATTTTTTTGAAACTTATGGAGATGAAGAAAAAAATTAGCATTAGCAGAAGGTGTTAGGTCTTTTCATGCTATTAATCACAATCATTCCTTCAGATCTACAGACTGTACATCACAAATTGTCAAAAAGTTATTCAACAAAAAATTTGCCTGTGTTAGAACAAAATCCAAGGCAATTGTGTGTAATGTGCTTTCTCCATATGCATTTTCAGAATTAAACAAAAATCTAAAAAAAATTAATTTTATATCCATATATTCTAACACATCTAATCATAAGGATATAAAATTATTTCCAATCATTATTAGATTTTTTGATTCGGAAACTGGAATAAAAATTAGAATTTTAGGTTTTGTTTCTTTGCCCAGCGAAACTTCTGAAATAATTTTCAGTTCCATTATTACTATTTTGGAAAAAACAAAAACAATTTAAAACATAAAATGATTGCATATTGTGCAGACAACATGAATGCAAATTTTGGAGGAAAAGCAAGAATAGGTAAAAATAATATTTTTTATAAATTAAACAAAAACCTTAATCAAAACATTATTGGTGTTGGTTGTGCAGTGCACACAATACATAATGCCATTCAAACAGCTGCTGCCTTGTTGCCCGTAGATGTGGAAAATATTGTTATTAAAATATATTCTTATTTCTATATATATACTGTGCATGTTGAAATGCTTAAAGAATTTTGTGAAACTGTGGAAGTTGAATATCAGAAAATAATTGGATATAGTAAAATGCACTGGTTAGCTCTTTTTCCAGCTGTCGAAAGAATTTTGAAAATATACGATCCTTTGAAGTCCTACTTTCTATCACAGGATAAATGTCCTAGAATTTTAGAAAAGTTTTTTGAAAAAGAATCTTCAAAAATTTGGCTAGAGTTTACACACAATCAAGCAGCTCTTTTTCAAAATGCTATAACATTTATTGAAGGTGACAAAATTTCGGTAATCGAAGTAGCAAATGAAGTTAATAATTTAAAATTTCAGTGTCAAGAGTGGTTAGAAAATAATTTTCTTCCATTAACTAACCATATCAGTATAAGCCAGCTAGAAGAACAACGTGCAATAAATCATGCAGATATCATGAATCATGTTAAAAAGTTCTATAGTAACTGCATAGATTGTTTAGAAGAGTGGATGGTACATTACAATGATATTGAACATTTTCATAGGGTTACATTAAAACAAGAACTTAATTGGAATGATGTGCAAAAATCATTCGATCATATTACTCAAAATTTCCCATATAGTAATATTTCCAAAAATGATCTTTTTAATGAGGTATCATTATTAAAAAAATATATTGATAATGAAAAGGTTAAATCTTGGGCATCAGCAAAAATCACAATAGAGAACAAATGGTTAGAAATATTTCATCATTTTGCAACAAACCATGTTCCATACAATAATGCACTAAAATTGTGGAATATGCACTGACCTTAGCAGGAACTAATGTTGCGACTGAACGTGTTTTTTCTATGGTAAATAAAGTGTGAATATCAGAAAAATCACAATTAAGTGTTGAGACTTCGAAAGCCATTTTATGTGTGAAATATAATTTAACAAATTCTTGTGAAAAATTTCATGACCTTTTAAACAACGACAGCAATTTACTAAAAAAATTTTTACTCAAATGAGAAATATGCCAAAGAATAAAATAATACTATAAATAATTTTTTTAATGTATTATATTTGTAAATTGTATTTATGTTAAAAAAATATTACAATACTATTTTTATGTTCTATGAAAATTTTTGTTGCTCCATATAGACCAAATTTTTAATCAAGAACCCCCCTCCCAGTCAATGGTGTCCCACTTTACCAATGTTAAAATCTGGTCACTCAAACCTACACGTTAGTTGCTTCTTCCAATGTATGTGGTTTGCCACATACTATATGGGATCTTATAGATTCCTTGAAATTAAATCTTTATGTTTAGTTAGAATGCTATGGTATATATATATATAACATTAAACACAATATTTTTTAAATGCTATTACAGTAAATAATACACACTTCCACTTTAGAACATGACAATACTGTAAAAAAAATTAAATCACTTTCCTATTGGTCCTTTTGTAAACATAGGAGATTACCTACATTATTTATAGCATAGAGCATAAAAATTAATTTATTTTATAGATTTGTTGGCATAAAGATTTTCATGGGTTACAGATATAAATGATATGTATGACTTTGATTATGAATATAGTAATGTTTCAGCTTGACCAAATAAGCCATCATATCATAGCACTCTCTACCAATGTAAGATCAGAGAAGCCATTGAGATACTAAAAAGATCAAATTGAATCAATAAAGATGATGACATATGTAAATATCTTTCTATTTGAAATAATTTTTTAAAAAACATATGACTCTTAAGATTTTTTTACTTTTATTTTTTCAATTTTATATATTTGTTTTTACTAGTGGTGAAACTTTAACATTGTTATAAACTAGTGTTTACAGTGCCTCTACAAGCATCTTTATAATATTCTATTCATCACTCTGTTGATGGCTTATATGATCAAGTTGAAATGTGGGTGTATTCATAATCAAATTTTTATATAAATGAACTCTCAAAACGTATCATATATATATATAATGAAGCATATTTTTGGGAATGACCATGTTTAATAGAATAAAGTAAACTTATTAGTAATGTTTCAGTAAGATAACATATCCTCAATTGAGTAATATATATATAGTAATAATTACATGAATATATATATAATTGTTTTATGTGGTTGTTATATCATGTATATAGTGAATAGTCTCAAATAATATTTAGCAGTATTTTTATATTTATTTTCATTAAGAACCTTTTCCAAATAGTTGGTATTTTGTCATGTTTATTAATCCAAAATATAAATCAAACTATTCTACAACTACATGATATAACAGCCATGTAAAACAATGCTGTATATACTATATCCATATAATTATTACATTATTTTATCATTCAGTTGAGAATAAGTGTTATCTTATCAAAACATTGGTAATAATTTATTTTGTTCTATTAAACATTGCTATTACCAAAAGCACACTTAATGCAACATTTTTCACCCATTAAAACATTCACTTCAATATGTTGTGAGGATACATTAAACGGACCACACAAAAATCACCATTCGCACATACATTAATAAAGACCGACAACCAATAGCATATTATTGATTATAAGTTAATATGTTTGTATAAAATAGTCAGTTAAAATTTTATTATTGACAGTACTAATTTATATGTATACCAAAACCTTAAATGCAAGTAAGTAAAAATCTCAAGAAACAAAGAAAAAAATATTAATGTTAAATTGTTGTTTTTATTATTATTAATCCAGCATAAAATTATAAAAAGATCAAAGTGACATTAACAATGAAATCAAAGCGGCGAACTTGAAACTCGCGATCTAAAAATAAAACATAAGACAAGATAGAATACTTTCGTTCTTTTTTTAAAAAAAAGAATGCAAATAAATTACGTCCTCAAGAAAAGATACTTGATAAATTCTTAAAAACAATTTATTTGTCATATTAACTATCCTTAATATTGAAGTTCATAAACCACTATTATTACAATTTGAGGAAAAATGATTAAAGGACCAACCTTAATATACAGCTGATATTTCTTATAGAAGTTATAAGCTAGAAAAGAACAAAGCATGTGTGGCTAAGAAGTGACAAAACATTGTGGGGATAGAGCTGTTTGTCATACAATCAAGAGTTTCTGATATGATTATCATTTCAAATTAACACCAAGACAACCACAATAGTAAAAGATCTACAACAGGGGTCGGCACGTCAACGATTATCAATTGCATTCAGAATAAATTGAAATAGTAAAAAAATATATTTTAATTACAGCGTCTTTTTTTGTTTGTTTTTACATTCAACATTGAATTTACGATTAAATCATTATTTATCAGAAAATAATACGTTTGACTTCATTTAAAAGATATTTTTGTTTGCAAGCGAAATAAATTCTACATATTCACATTTTACTTCTGATAACATTAAAAAATTGAGATCGTAATCCAAATAAAAAGCTTATTAAGTTATTAAATCTAGAAAGTTATTTTCGGTAGTTGAATGGTAAATAATCGACGCTCATTGGTAGTGTTTCTTTCAAAAAAGAGATTCTCGTGGCATACTGATTGAGAGATTCCCAAAATATCCCACAAAAGACAAAAACGTGATATTCGCTCTTTTCAAAACTCTTGAACAAATGAATATGGATTTGTACAGCAAAAAGATCGTGCTGGGTGTACATTATGCTGTGAAAGTATTGTGTGTCGTATCTCAAGTGTACAAAGACATTATCAAACTAAATACCAGATGAGAAAAGTGAAGCTATAAAAAGAGATGTTTCTGCCTTTAAGAAACAACTACTTATTTTAGTCAAATAATTGGAATCTAAAATAAAGCCACCGAATGTAGTTATACATTTGCTCATTGTGTGATTTCGAAAGGCAAACCTTTCACTGATGGACAATTCATCAAAGAAATGTTTTTGAAAAGTGCTGAAATCTTATTAAGTGATCAACCAAATAAACAAACGATACTGTCTCGAATTTGAGAAATATCAGCTTCTGCAAGATCAATTCAAAGAAGAATAACTGATATGGCCGAAGATGTAACAACAAAACAGAAAACCAGTTTATAACAAGCTGTTGCATTCAGTGTTACTGTTGTTGAAAGCATTGATGTAATTGATGTGGCGTGCCTAGCAATAGTTGCACGACATCGTGACAACAATCATATTTATGAAGAATTGTGTTGCTTGATTCCTCTTACTAGTACAACAAAGGTATATGATATTTTCACTGCATTTTTCAATTATTTTGAAAATCAGAAAATTAACATAAATAAAATATTTAGTATTACTACTGATGCCAGATGTTCAATGGTCGGAAAGGAAAAGGGATTTGTTAAACTTCTTGAAAATCATATTAAACATCGAATATTGAGTTTCTACTGCATTATACACCAGGAAAATTTAGTTGCAAAAATCTCATCACAATGTTTGAATTCTGTAATGGACATTGTCATTAAAATAATTAATTTCATAGTTTCTCATTCTTCATTAACACATAGGCAATTTAAATCCCTTTTGCAAGAAATGAATAGTGCATATATAGACCTACCTCTATACATCAATGTAGTCAAGATAATGTCTTGAACAGGTTTGTATCATGTCTGAAAGAAATCAAGATGTTTCTGGATAAAAAAGAACACTATTATCTGGAAAAAACATAATGAAGACAATATTTTTGAATTGAAAATTTGTAAATCTGATGTATTAAGATTTCCCCCCATTATTTCGTTTACCTAGAACTTATAACAAAGATTTTGGTAATGATGATGTTTTTAATCTGGATTTTAAACAATTCACTAAAGTCCTCATAAAAAAATATTATCCTTAATTTCATTTGATATATTGCCTTTTTATTTATTTGTGCATTTTATTGTTTTTCTATTTTATTGGTATTATTTTTTATTTTGTTTTGTTTTTTTAATGCTTATTTAGATTTGTATATGATAATGAAATTACTGTGCAATCTATAATTGGCTAAATGCTGTTGATATGTACATTAAATAAATCAAGAATTGAATTATTATTATTATTATTATTATTATTATTATTATTATTATTATTATTATTATTATTATTATTATTATTATTATTATTATTATTATTATTATTATTATTATTATTATTATTATTATTTTTATTTCAAAAGGACTTTATTGAATATAACAAGAAAAGGTTACATTTATAACTATTTTACCACATGCAGATGAATTGAAGTTAGTATAAATAAGTTGAAAATTGTAATGGGGGGGGGGTAACAAAGACAAAGGATATGCATGTGGTTTACAAATTTGAGTGTACATTATTTTCTTTAAAATATATACATCCAATTAGTTTTATGCACTTGTAAAGCTCTTAGTTCTAATTTTTATTAGTCTTTTTTTTTTCTATAATTTTGAGCGCTGTTGTAATATTGACCAAGTGGCTGTGTACATCTTTTGGGATACAATTTTTTCATCCCTTAAGTGGAGCTGTTCCATTTTGTTCCAGAATGTGTTTGGATGTCTTCTTGGATTATTGTTGTACACGAAGGAGCATTTTGTACACCATAGTGAAAACAATATAAAAGTACTTGCTCGAATATGTGGGTAGCTACCCTTAACAAATGATTGTAAAAGGGTTTGAATGTCACAATTTCTTTGTTTGTACAATGATGGTATGGATGAATGAATATTATCAAATACAGGGCAGGTAAAAAGAAAATGTTCTTGTGTCTCAGTTTCTCTATGACACAACCAGCATATATTTTCTGTATTTATGTAATGCCTTCTATATCTACAAAAGTGTAATGTTGGCAATGCTTCAAGATTTAATTTGAGTAGAAAATCATAATATTTGGGTTCTAATGACCAGAATTTAAATTTTCGGGTTAGTTGTCTATTATTAATGTTTAAAATTGGTCTTTTACCATTTAGGGGAGAGCAAATTATCTGGTATACATCCCAATATTTAAATTTATCTTGAGGTGGTGAAAAAATAATGTCTGGAATGTTAAGAATTAGTGTAAGCAAGGTTTTCCAATATCCATTGTTTGGTGATGGTTCATCTGTTGGGATAATCTTGAAGAACACTTTCATATATGGAAATAAATAAGCACATGCAGAAATGAGATTTAATGTCTTTTGAATGTTAAAAATATGTATTGAATGTAGTCCTAAACCATTTTGTATTAGAGGAGCTTGAATACGTTTTAGTGAAACCGAAACAATCTTTTTTCCCCACAGCAACTTTCTACATAACGAGTTTATTTTACTATTAAAAGATTTAGTGTATAGTATTATTGGAGAATAGTATGTGGTTCGAGTCATAATTAATAGATTAAACAGGGATACTTTTGAATACAGCGAAAGGGAAGATTTTGAAAGTGAATCAATTATATTTTCTATTTTATTTTTAATTTTGTTTTGTATTTGTCAATGCATATCTAGATTGTTCAAATAAAAGGGGAATCCCACAAAAGAGCTGGGTTTTCCTTTAAAATGTTGTGTGTGAAATTGTCCTGTATATATTGACCAGGCAGAAGATTTATCCATGTTAAACTCCAGCTTGTATTTATTAGTGTATGAATTAAGAATTTTCAATAGAGTTGGGAACTGTTTTTTAGAAGTTAAAAAAATCGAGACATCATCCATGTAGGCAATACAGGAGATGTTTGCTTTTAGACTAGGTATGTATATGCCTGATAATTCTTTTTCTATCATATTCAGTAAGGGATTGATATAGAAAGTAAAAAAAATCACTTAATGGTGAACCTTGTGGAATTGAACAGTAAGGTACAAAAGATGGGGAATTCTTACCATTAAGTGTAATATGTATTTCTTGACTTAATAGAAGATTGGTGATTAAATATATTAAGAATCTTGGTATTGTTGTGTCTGCTAATGCTTCAACAAGGAGTTCAATTGGAATCATATCAAATGCTGATTTTATATCCAGTTGGATTACAACAGGACTATATTTTTTATTATTTCTGACAGAATCAATAACTGTTTTGAATAGAAAGGCTGCTTGCATTGTAGATGAGCCTTTCTTAGCAAACTGCATTTTAGATAGTATCTGTATAATATAGGGTTCTATTTTGTCTTTAATGATTGACTCCAGCAGTTTGATACCCAGAGGGCTCATTGATATGGGCCTTAGATTGATTAGTGTGTTTATTTTTTCATGTGTTTTGATAAATGGTACTTGTAAAATAGGGTATAATCCATGTATATGATGGATCTTTTTTGTTAGAAAGTTTGCTAGATTACACAGATACTGAGCAGTAAAATTTTCTAAATGCTTGAATACAAAGAAAAATGTACCATGCATTCCTGGGTGACTGGAGTTTGGGGTTGATGCTAATTTTTGAATAAAGTCTTTGGGAGTAAATACTATATCTTCTTCTGGCTCACCGAGAAAAAATGGTGCAGGGCTGAATTTTTTCTTCTCTTGAAGTTTGGATTTGAAATGTGTGTAGAGAGGTAGCAACATGTTGTAAACAGAAATTATATCTTCTTGTATTTTAATTGCTGTCGGTATGTGAGTTGATGGCTTTTGTCCCAGTGCCCAGCGAATATAGGGTCTGGACCATGTGTGTGTCTGTGTCAAAAAGAGTTTTTTCTTTTTAATTATTATTATTATTATTATTAATAATAATAATAATAATAATAATAATAATAATAATAATAATAATAATAATAATAATAATTCAATTCAATTCAATTCAGTTTATTAGTAAACAACAGCTTACAAAGCCAATAAAACGTTTACAATGATTAAAATTAAAATTTACATAAAATTTTGATTTAATGAATCTAATATATACTTTTTAAATATTTTAAAATCTGATGTAAACTCTACATCACTAAACATATCATTATATTCATTTTGTAATCTATATACAGGTGCATTTTTTACACATTTATGTTTAATTAATGGTAAATGAAAAAGTTTGTGATTTCTGCTATTGAAAGTTGGTATTTTATATAGCAGATTTGTTACTGAATTATCAAAAGTTATTGTGCCATTTATCATTTTATATAAAAAACACATATCAGATAATATTCTCTTAACACACAATTCATTATTATTATGAAATGAAGTTTTATACACATATTTACAATATTTATCATAAACCTTTTGTATTTTTTTCATATTCGTTTCATTTATAGAATTCCATATAATGGATCCATAGTGTAAAATTGGCAATATCAAACTATTAAATATTAATTTATTAGTCTGGAAATCAAAAACAATTTTTGATCTGAGCATCCTGCCAATGAGTTTAAATGCTTTATTAACAGAATATGTTATATGGTTATTAAAAGTAAAATTGCTTGTGAAGATTATACCCAAATCTTTATGATCAGTAATTTTCTTAATTTCAAGATGATCAATATGGTAACTACCCTGTATTAACATTGTTTTTCTTGAATATGTCATAGCATTACATTTGTCAATATTTATTTTCATGTTATTTTCTTGGCACCACGTGTAAAATACCTCTATATAATTTTGTAATGTTTTAATATCTTCTTTACTATTAATCTCCAGAAAAATTTTAATATCATCTGCATAGCATAACACACTCCTACTTGGAATAAGTGTTATCAAATCTGATATATAAATAGCAAAAAATATTGGGCTTAACACACTCCCCTGTGGAAGTCCAAGTCTAGATTTAAAATTATTTGACTGTTTATTATTGTAATAAATATAATTGCTTCTATCAGATAGAAATGACTTGAATAAATTCATTAGATTGATTGAAAACCCAATTTTCTCTATTTTCATAAGAAGTAATCTATGATCAACTCTATCAAAAGCCTTTGTTAAATCAAAATATATTACATCCAATTGACTTCTTGCCTCAATAGCTCTACCTATGGCATCTGATATATGGACTAAATTTGTTTCTATTGACCTTCCAGGAAGAAATCCATGTAAAGAATAAGGAAGAATATTTTTTAAATAATGTATAATTCTGTAATAAATTGATTTTTCAAAAATTCTTGACGGTATAGGTAGTAAAGAAATAGGTCTATAATTTCGGACCTCTGATTTTTTCCCAGATTTGTATACAGGTATTACTTTAGCTGTTTTCCAATAGTTAGGAAATATTGATGTTTTAAGTGACAAATTAAAAATATACAATAAAACTGGAGCCAAAAGTTCAATGCATCCTTTATAAATAAAAACTGGTATATTATCACAAGCAATACTTTTTTTATTTTTTATTAATTTTGTAGAATGGTATATTTCATCCAAATCAAATTTTAATATGTTTATGGAATCATTATTGAATATAAGATTTTGAATAAATGGATATTCCAAGATTAAGTTATTATCCAATTCACATTGAGTTGAAAAATAAGTCATAAAATCATTTGATTCTATATCTACTACACATGTATTTTGTCTAACTGAAGTATAATGAGTCTTTAATACATTCCAAAAATATGCTGGATCTTTATGTATTTTGTTTTGAGTCAGTTTAATATATTCTTGAAAATCATATTTTTCAAGTACTTTTACTATGCGTCTATAATTCCTATAGTTATTCAAATACAAAAAGCATTTATATTTCTTATAATATCTATGAAAAATTTTTTTTCTCTTTATACATCGAACTAGTTTCACAGAGAACCATTTTGGAAATTTAATACCTTTACTTTGCTTAACTGGAATGAATCTATCAACAGTATCTGACAATATTTGATGAAATATATTGGTAGCTAATGATGGGCATTTACATTCATAAACTTCACTCCAAGAAATATGTTTAATGGCTTGATACAGATTATAATAGTCTCCTCGTGCATAACATTTATTTGCATAGGTTATGGAATTTTTCCTGAATCTAGTTACCACTGACAGTTGCAATTCTAGTGCTGGATGGTATACATCTTCTGATACTAGAGGATATTCAGAATTATTAATAATTATATCTGTAATTCTTGTAAATATCAAATCCAAAATATAATTTTGTTTATTAAATATTTTGTTTACTTGTTGTAGATCTAATAGTTTAATAAATTGATCCAGTTCAATAAATTTTGGTGTATTTTCTTTTTCTTTAGTGTTTTCATGATAAGCAACATTGAAATCTCCTAAAAGAATCATTTCATATTTATATTGTATGAGATATAATTCCAGGATTTCAAGATTTTTTCTGAATTCATTTATTGATATATTTGGTGGTATATATAAATTTCCAATTATGAGTTTTGAGTTTTTTATCTCTAATTCAATCCATACTGACTCAAAAGTTATATTTTCAATATTTATCTCTTTATGTATAATATCATTCTTGACAGCTGTTAGTACACCACCTCCTCTTGATGCAATGGTGTTTGGTCTATCATATCTAATTACATTATATCTATTATCTATCAATTGATCATTTATGATATTTTCTTGTAACCATGTTTCTGTGAGACAAATAATATCATAATTTTCAGTAAGAATATTATGTTTTACAGTAAATAATTTTGTGCGTAAACCTCTAACATTTTGTACATAAATATTTAACTTTTTATTTGACTTATCCATCATGACAATATGATTGATTGATTATAACTTCTATTTTCTACTTCAAAAGTATTATATTTATGTTCCAATTTTTTTATGTCAGTACTAATACTTTTATTCATATCTGCAATTTCTTCAGTTGTTTTAATAGAATTATTATTATGTAAGCGACCATAGTAAGGTAGCAATACTGATCCTATGGGCCAAAGCTCTGGCTTTGTTATTTGTTCCTCAAATTTGCTATCTATTGAGATATAAAAAGAAGCATATTTCTCATTTTTAGATGGCAGTTTATAACATACAATGGTAGTTTTTAAGCTATCCGTTAGATATTTTATAATATTTGTCTCATTCATTGATGTATCAATTCTTGTTAAAAAATACTTTTTATAATGTATTCTAGGCATTACTGTTTGTATTATATGATTAGTTTGATTTCCATTTATACCTTTTTTATTATATTTATTTATTTTCTTTTTATATGTGACTGTAATAAATTCTTCATCATCATTTTTAACTCCATATTTTTGTTTATTTTCTGTGGTTCCATTTTCTTCCAAATCAAGTTTTTCTATAGAATTCTGTTGAATTTTGCTATTTTCTGGAACAAGGTTTTGTTTATTTGAAGTTAAAATTTTTGCATAAGTCATATCATTATTCTTTCCATTATTTTCAACATTATTTTTATCTTTATCAATAATAACTTTTCCTTTTTTTGTTAAAGCCATTTTAGATATATCATTATGTGAGTTATTTTTAGTTATTTTCCCATTATTGTCACTTTTTATAGAGTTTGCAGAATTTTTTTCATTACTCTGGCAACCACTAGATGGTACGACTAATTTGACTGGACGGTTGCATTCATTTATTTGAATAATCTTTTCCTCTGAAAAATCAATTTTACTATTCTGATTTTCACATTTTTGTTCAAAAATAGACATTAACATATCTTTTAAAAATTTATTTTCTTTATGAAGATTATCTATTTTTTGATTTGCCATTTTCACTTCAGTTATAATAGTATTTAAAATTGAAAATACCTGTTTACAACAACTTTTATCCGTAACTTGCCCTAAAGCTAAATGTTTATCTTGGCTTGAATCACTACCAAGATATTCACAAATACTTTCACTATCTTTAACATCAATAGTTTCAACATTATCAGAAATAATGCCGTTAGAACTAAAACAAGTTATATTTGTATTTGCCAAATTGCAATGAGGGCATAAATATGAAATATTACCGTTATGTGACAGTAATTCTAAATCAATTGCGGAGAGTTTTAGACATTTTGCATGAAAAAGTTTACCACATCCTTCAGTACAGAAAACATATAATTGATCACTAGCGACAGTAGAACAGCAAAAATTACAGTCTCTATTACTGCTATCGCTAAATAATAAAACATTATCAGAACACTTACTTTGTCCAGGAGTTTTCAAAAATTCATCGCTTTTATTTTGACTGATACAATCCTCCATTTTGATCACTTCATTAATATCTGTATTCAAACATTTTTCACATATATATTCATCCAATCCATCTACATACTTTTGTAGATCTACTAACTGAGTCTTTATACAGGTTAGATGAAACTTATTTTTGCAACGTTTACATACAATTCGTTGTTGTTTTCCAAAAATTAGATTGCTACAATTAACACATGGTGTTCCACCCATAGCAGGTCCGCATAATAATAATAATAATAATAATAATAATAATAATAATAATAATAATAATAATAATAATAATAATAATAATAATAATAATAATAATAATAATAATAATAATAATAATAATAATAATAATAATAATAATAATAATAATAATAATAATAATAATAATAATAATAATAATAATAATAATAATAATAATAATAATAATAATAATAATAATAATAATAATAATAATAATAATAATAATAATAATAATAATAATAATAATAATAATAATAATAATAATAATAATAATAATAATAATAATAATAATAATAATAATAATAATAATAATAATAATAATAATAATAATAATAATAATAATAATAATAATAATAATAATAATAATAATAATAATAATAATAATAATAATAATAATAATAATAATAATAATAATAATAATAATAATAATAATAATAATAATAATAATAATAATAATAATAATAATAATAATAATAATAATAATAATAATAATAATAATAATAATAATAATAATAATAATAATAATAATAATAATAATAATAATAATAATAATAATAATAATAATAATAATAATAATAATAATAATAATAATAATAATAATAATAATAATAATAATAATAATAATAATAATAATAATAATAATAATAATAATAATAATAATAATAATAATAATAATACAGCATAAAATTATAAAAGATCAAAGTGACATTAACAAGAAAGCAAAATGTAAACTTGAAACTCCCAATCTAAAAATAAAACATAAGACAAGATAGAACACTTTCAATCTTTTTTTTTTAAAAAAAAAGCAAATAAATTGTATCATCAAGAAAAGATACTTGATAAATTTTTAAAATCAATTTATTCATCATATTAACTATCCTTAACATTGAAGATCATAAACGATTATGATTGCAAATTAATGAAATTGATTAAAGAACCCACCTTAATTTTATACAGCTTATATTTTAAAACCAAGTTATAAGCTAAAAAAGATCAAACCATGTGTGGTTAAGAAGTGATAAAGCATTAAGGACATGGAGCTGCTTGTCATACAATCAAGAGTTTCTAATATGAATATCATTTCAAATTAACATCATAACAACCACAATAGTAAAAGATCTACAACACGCTACAATCAAGCAAAGAAATGATCTTGGCATAGGAAAGATAGTATATAAAAGAGTCTGAGTCATCAATGTTAAGACCCAGATGGCAACTGAAGATTATCCAATAGAGTACCATTCAGTTCATGCAAAGGAAATTTTTTAGGAGCAAGATGTACTCATGTTTCCCAGTGGGAATCACAAGACTTTGAACTATGGCTACTTGACACTGGATTAACATTCTAAATTATATATTTATATTTTTTTATTCTTATTTCACTTGTTAAATTGGTTTCTTTCTTTTGAAACAGAGAGTCAATCCATCCAACTTCCAATTATTCTAAAAGGGAGAGGAGCTATCAATTGTATTTATTTTATTTTTATTTTAATAATAAAATTTAGGGGCAGATTCCCAACTTCCTTTCCAATTGGTACATCAGTCTACTGACTTGAAAGATGAGACTAATTTTATTCAATATTAAGTGCTCACATTTTGATAGTTACAATTTTTTTTTATGTTCAATGTTTGTGTTCAATTAACTTAATTAATTATTTGTTATTCAGAATGAATGACTAAACTCTTGGATGATTGGTCTGTCCTATCATAGATTGGTATAACATCAAAATAGGATGGGGGTTCAGAATATATGAGCAATCTTCAACAAATTGTCAAATATAGAGACAGATCAGAAATTAATAAACAACAGATATTAGAAATTTTACATAGCAGAGTTAATGATTTATATTGTATTCAATGTAAAGTTGAAATTATTAAATTAGAATGGTGAATGACCATCCTTCATGGGGATAAAAGGGTATGTGTTAATAAATAGTTGAATACAAATGAAGGATGATCATGCCCACACGATCATTAAATGTTAGATACATACATTACTTTGTTATAAAAAAATTGAGAACAGTGATTATTATCGAAATTAATTTGTTAACTATTAAAATATTAAACCAAATTAATTGTTTGTTGCTTGGTTTTTTATTTTCCAATTAATCACAATTACACATATCCAATGCACACTTCAGATAAGAATAATCATACCTTAAAATAGAGTACATATAATTCTCCCTGAGTTTGAACTCTTTGGCATAATGAGGATCAAGAGAGGTAAAGTAAAGGAAGTGTGCAAGTGTGAATCTCATCGCACTCAATCATCAATCACCATGGAGCCACTTCCTAAAGCTTAGAAAAATCATCAAATAACCGACTTCCCGTATCATGTTTAATGCCCTTACATGAAGACCAAGTGGGCAATCATGCATACTTCTCATGAGGAGAATAGGTCATCCCATTATAACATATATATTAATTCTAATATTCTGATAGATAAATGATGAATTTATAATATTATTTCCAGGAGCTTCCATGTAATAAAAATATAATAGCTAAGTATAGTAACAAGAGCAGCTTTTTTCTCAAATCATAAAATTGTTTGTGGTGAGGTTTAAAATTGCTATTTTTTTTCATTTGTTATTTTCTCCTCATTCTCAAATTTTATTGGTTGAGAAGCTTTAAAAAATATTTTATCCTCCAATAGCTTCTTCTAAATATTGTTAATTTTTTTAAATTTACATTTTTCATTTATGCTCTTATGCCTTTTAAAAATCTCTATAGCTTTCCTTAGCAGTTTCTGGTTATATTGTTCAATTTTTGACAGAATATGTATTTTATTAAAATTGATATCATCCCTAGTTAATTTAATGTGTGAATAAATGGCTGATGAATTAGATTTTTTTCTAACTACTAAAATGTGTTTTTCCTTTTTTATGTTTATTCTATGATTGGTCTGTCCAATGTATCAAAATTACCTAAAATTTAAAACTAAACCAGACTAGTCAAAGAAATAACCTCTAAAATACAACCAATGGTTTCACTGTTATAAGCAGATTTCTTAAGTGTAAAATGTTAAAGCATAACAAATTTATACTATATATTACTCACAATTCTCACATCACACACTCTTAATATAAACTCTTTAATAGTTCAAAATCCCTATTGACAGATTTAATTAAAGTTCCAAACTTTTGATTGATCAATTACAGAATCAGCAGTAAGAATATATTTATCTTTTAAAACTATATTTGTTTTAGTTTAATTTCTAAAATACAAATTAATAATTTATTAGATTATTAAAGTAATGAAAGTTTCTTTAAAAAATAAATTTCTATTTATAACTGATGAAAATAATCTATAGCAGTAAACATAAAATGTATGTTTGTTATCCAATTATAAATTGAAGCTGTACATTGTTGATCTTTTTTTGCCAATTTGCCATCATATAAAAGTAAAAGTTTTCTACTAAAATCTGAATTCTTTTTCTAAAATTTATATTTCACACATATTTTGTGAAAAAAATCATTAATGTTTCAAAAAAGGGTTCTAAGACATACGATTTCACTTGAAAAATCAAAATGAAAAATTGAACTGTCAAAATTTATTGACAGTCAAACTATGATGTAGAAAAGAAGAAACAACCCATCAGCAGCTTGCTATACATCATTGTTATATCAATAAAGTTAAATATTATTGATTTATTAGCTGTAAATAAATTCTAAAGATGGCAGCATCATTCAGTATGATTTTCTTGGCAAAATAACATTAAAATTAACAGTTTGAGAGTAAGGTAAAACCATATATGAAAATGACCATACAGTGTAGTTCACAGGTTAAAAGAACTTTTAAATAAGTTCACTGCTTCAGAATCATACTACTTTAATAGTTCAAAACAATCAGTTAATTGCAAATATATTCCTGGGGTAGTTTATAAAATTCTTTGCAGTTGTCATAAAATTTATATAGGTAAGAGTAAATTAAGTTTTAATGAAAGAGTTAAAGTTCGTAAGTGTAGAATTAGTAATAAATATCACAACTCAGCTTTGGATTTGACAATGCAGAATTTATCTTTTATGAAAAAATGAATTGAAAATAAAATAAATTTTGCTAATAATATTTTTTAAATCTGAGGCCATCAATCTCATGAATATACCAAATAATGTTGGTTTTTGAAGTGAATAATGGGAAGGCTAATTTGTTATATATAAGCTGGCTATAGCAAAGGAAATTAATCTTTAATTTTATAAAGGCATTTTTAATTTTGTAGAATTATTCTAGTGGATTTTGTTTATGTATATGTTGCATGTTTAGTTGAATTTCATTTAAAAAAACTTATTTATTCATAGATAAAATCATGGTTGTGGAAGAATTTTAGTAAAATTTTGTTTTTTGGCTAGCATTGTAATGTTATATGAATTTCTATTTTAATTTATATATATATAACAAAACAAAACATACATATTTCAATGTCTTACACAGCAAATAAACTAAAAATATTAATAGCTGAGTCCATTTTTAGTAAAAATACGCTAGATCAATACAACCTTTTGTTACAAAATAAAAATGTGTGTATTAATTGATGACTAGAATTCCAGATTATGAATAGTTGCATATCTTTAGCAATGTACCAGATTTTTTAATTTTTTTTTTCTACCATTTAATTTATTATGTATAGTGCTAATTTTCTAAGAATATCACTCATGATTAGATTATTTAACATGAGAAAACCAAATAAAATTGAAAATTAGATTTAGATTTTATATATTGACAAATATATTTTCTAAGGTGTGCTAATAAATTATCACAAGACTCATAATAGTAAATAACTGAACAGTTAGATTCCCCATATAGAATAGATAAAATTTGATTTTATCAATGTGATTTATTTTATTTTTAGTGTTATTTATCAATATATTTAAAAAGAGGAAATCTAAATACTATATTAAAATCTTTGTAAACAACTTTAATCAATTTTGATATAATTTAGGAGTGTAAGGTAATGATAATCCATCTCTTATTATTTTCAATTTTATTATGTTTTAATTTGATTTTATTATAAAACAACTTGGTAAAATGAACATTTATTAATCTATCCTCATACAGTTAATTTTTATCAATTTGTGTAAAATATTTAAACTTCTCTGAAGATATATAATTTTATTAAATTTTTTATGATCACTTGCATTTGTGGTCTATTTAAAATCAAACATCACATGATCCTAAGATCTAGGTGCAGTGGTCTCAGATCCAAGGTTTCCCACTGATGAAAGCTGCAAGCTAAAAACTAGTCTGGAGATATTGGATGAGTAGACATTAGATAGGGATTTTATGCACAAACCTTCCTGCATCCATTGACTACTCTGGCTTGCACTGAGTGGCACTATTGTATGGAAAGTTTTGACTCTATTTAATCATAGACATGGAAAGAAACTTTTAATTTTATATAATGTGACTTTAACAATGATTTTTTGAAATATTTGAATAATGTTATAAGTAAGTCTTGTAATGACATATATATAGTTAACTCTTGGCTCTTTTATATATATATATAAAATAAAATGTCCATTATGGCATAAATATTGTAATAAAAATAATTAATTATTATGGTGACAATATATTTTATAAATAAATCTAATAAGCCATAAAAATACTTTCAGTTAAATTCTTAACTTTTTCAACTATAAACCATTTAAATTCAATTATAATGAAAGTAAACATCATTATACCATATTCCAAAATTTATGAATTTAACATTAGCAAATTGTCTATTAATTACAGACACCCTATTTCTATCAATAAAAATTGCTTCCTTAATTTTTTTTTTAAATGGTATTTCTCTTCACTGAAGAATCTTAATATTTTCACAATCAAAATTAAAAGTAAACATGTTTTTTCATGATCAAAGGAAATAGAAGTTGTTATTAAATCATTATTATTCTTATTTTTTATACATTTATATAACATTTGGTGCTTATTTAACATTTTCTCAAGACTACATCTTGATTTACCTATGTATAAAATCATACACTTACATGAAATTTGATCAATAATATTACTTTTTTATTTGAAAGTTGCATTGTTTTATACATAGGTGAATCAAGGTGTAGTCTTATAAATATATGAAAAGAGCATCAGTTGTTATATAAACATAAAAAATAAGAATAATAGTGATTTAATAACAGCTGTCTTGGAAATGCAAAGATTTTTCATGAAGAAAGAAGCTATGATCAAAGAAAAATTAAATAAACAATTTTTATGAATAGAAGTAGGATATCTGTAATTAATCAACAATTTTCTAATGTTAAAATTCATAAATTTTGAAATATGATATGATGGCATTTATTTCTGCTATATTTGAATTTAAATGGCTTTTAGTTGAATATGATTAAGAAATTAACTGAAAGCACTTCTATGGTGTATTAAAGTTACTTATAAAATGTCTTATCTTTGTAGTTCATTATATATATATATATATATAGGCTGCAGAAAGGAGTTTGCTATTAACTGAAAGGAGACCCTTTGATTCCTCTTGGAGGCCTTAAAGGAACCGAGCAGGGCAAATTCCTAATGTCCACTCCATACGTTCTTGTCGTTGCAGCTGTTATTACTATGTGTTTATTCATATAGTATACGAACATGGATGGGCTGCTCACCAACACGCATTAGCCAGCGTGGTGAGTTTTTTGGCTTTTTACCTCTGAGTTTAAGATCGAGAAACACCATGGTCTTTCTTCTCAGTGCCTGATAAGGCAGAATGAATGTTTGTGTAAATGATAAATATTTTTCCAATACATATATACAATTATGACAGACAAAAATAAAGCATGGCCCTTATTCCCAGGAGGCTGTAAAGTCACCAACCAAGGCAGCGGTTGGTGGCCAAAGGCGGAGGGTGCTAAGAATCTCCTGATTGCGGACCCAGGCTGCCATTTGATGACAACTTTTTATTTAGGTACTTACAACTGCAGATCACTTTCAAGTGAAGGAAGATTGCAAGAATTAGAAGAAGAACTCTCTTATATTAAATGGGATATTATTGGACTTTGTGAAGTTAGAAGAAAAGGTGAAGAGACAATTGATTTAAAAAGTGGACATATATTTTATTATAAAGGCACAAATATTGGAAATACAAGTGGAGTAGGATTCATTATAAATAAAAAGTGGAAGAACAATATTGTGGAGATTGATGGTGTATCAGACAGAGTGGCAAGATTAGTTATACAACTTAATAGCAGATACCAAATGCAGATAATTCAGGTTTATGCCCCAACAAGTTCTCATAGTGATGAAGTAGTAGAAGATTTTTATATGGATGTACAAAAGGCTTTTGATCAGAGTAAACAACATTTTAAAATTGTTATGGGAGACTTTAATGCTAGAATTGGTAAACAAATGAAAGATGAAAGTGCTGTAGGTAATTTTGGTTATGGTAATAGAAATGAGAGAGGACATAGACTTGTGGAGTTTGCAGAAAAAGAAAAACTTTATATTATGAATTCTTTTTTTGAGAAAAATGTTAAAAGAAAATGGACATGGAAACATCCAAATGAAGGTACAGCAGAATTGGATTATATTTTGACTAACAGGAAATACATATTTCAAGATTGTAATGTTCTTAATAGATTTAACACAGGAAGTGATCATCGATTAGTAAGGTGCAAGATGCGTGTTAATGTAAAACTAGAAAGACAAAAATTGTTAAGAAAAACAATATTTACAGTTGATATTCCTAATCTTCAGAAACATTCTAATGAATTTAAATTAGAACTTACAAATCGATTTCAAGTATTAGTAGATTTTGAACATGATTCAGATTTGAATGAAATTAATATGAAAATAACTGATACACTTTTAAAAACTGCAACAAAGATAGCTGGTAGACAAAAGCAGCAATTGACCAACAAAATTTCTATTGAAACTAGAGAATTTATGAAGAAAAGAAGAAATATGAAGATATACAAAAATGATGCACTAAAAAGAATTGAATATCTCGAATTTTGTAAAATGGTGCGGAAAAGAGTTGAAAACGATATAAGAAAATATAACTGTGAACTAGCAAGAAAAGCTGTAGAAGAAAATAAAAGTCTTAAGAATGTAAAACAACATTTTGGTATTGGTAGGAAATTTATATCTGCAATAAGGAAAAAAGATGGAATTATTACTAAAAAGAGAGATGACATCATGAAATTGGTAGAAAATTTTTATCAAGAATTATATAGTAATAAAGATCAAGTACCTCCTATATCTATTACATCTTCCGAATTGCCCAGAATTTTAAATGAAGAAGTGAGAAATGCAATTAAATGTATGAAGAAAGGAAAGGCTCCAGGTAATGATGGAATTATAATTGATATATTAAAAGAAGCAGGTGAAGAAACAGAAATTTTTTTAGCAAAGTTATATACCAAATGTCTAAATGATAAAGATGTACCAGATGATTGGAAGAATGCAGTAATAATATTAATATTTAAAAAAGGTGATAAAGAAGATATTAGAAATTACAGACCTATCAGCCTTTTATCAGTTTTATATAAAATTTTTACCAAAATAATTACAACTCGTCTACAGAGAACATTGGATTTCCACCAACCAAGAGAACAAGCTGGATTTAAAAGTGGTTTTAGTACAGTAGATCATATTCAGGTATTGAGAGAAGTTATAGAAAGGACAAATGAATATGAGTTGTCATTATGTTTTGGATTTGTAGATTATGAAAAGGCATTTGATTCTATAAACATTTCTTCAGTGATTAAAGCATTGGATCATCAAGGTATAGATCCAGGATATTGTCATATTTTAAAGAATATTTATAAAAATGCAACAGCAACAATTAGATTACATAATGATACTGGGAAAGTCAACATTGAGAAAGGTGTAAGACAAGGTGACTCCATATCTCCAAAACTTTTTACAGCAGTGCTGCAAGAAGTATTTTGTAGATTAAAATGGGAAACTAAAGGAGTGAAAGTAAATGGAGATTATTTAAGTCATTTAGATTTCGCAGATGATGTAGTTGTTTTTGCAAATAATGCTTCAGAGCTGCAGGAAATGTTGCAGGAGTTATCAGATGAAAGTAGGAAAGTAGGACTAAAGATAAATGTTAAAAAGACTAAAGTAATGTTTAATCGGTTTGCTCAAAATATGAAAATAAAGATTGATTATGATGAATTAGAAGAAGTTAACAGTTACAAATACCTTGGACAGATTATTAATACAGATGGAAACATAATGGAGGAAATTAATCATAGAATTAAACTTGGTTGGAGTGCTTTTGGTAGAAATAACTTGATACTAAAAGGAAATATGCCTATGTGTTTGAAAAGGAAGGTTTTTAACAAATGTGTTTTACCAGTTCTTACTTATGGATCTGAGACTTGGACACTCAATAGAAGAGCAATACAGAGACTTCAGACCACTCAAAGAAGTATGGAGAGGTGTATGTTGGGAGTAACAAGAAGAGATCGAAAACGCAATGTATGGGTAAGAGAACAAACAGGTGTTACTGACATCATTGAAAAAATTAAAAGATTGAAGTGGAGTTGGGCTGGACATATTGCTAGAAGAGATGATAATAGATGGACAATTGAAATTTTAAACTGGATTCCAAGAGATTGTAAAAGACCCAGAAAGAGACCACATGTGAGATGGATGGATGAAATAAGAAAGTGTGCAGGGGTGATGTGGAGAAGAGAAGCTAAAGATCGGAGAAGATGGATTAAACTTGGAGAGACCTTCATCCTGCAGTGGATTGATAATGGTTGATAATGATGATATATATATATATAGTAACCATCTAGCCCCATAATACCCAATATCATTAGTTGATGAATACAAATTTCAACTAAAGAATTTAATCTCTTTTAAAAGAGATAATCTTTTATGAGAGTGATTAAAATTGTACTATTGTTTTTTTTTTAATTTTAACTGTAAAAACACAAAAGTGAACAAATGAATTAGTTTTTCTTTTATAAAATAAAATATATAAAAATAATTTTTCATTATTTAAGTTGAATTTTGATTTTAAAAGATGCAAATAGATTTTATTTTTAAAATGTCAAAACATTTTTTTTAATTTTTACTAATTAGAAAAATTCTTATTATCAAGAGATACTGTTATTTATGAAATTTTTTAAGTATAAATTAATTAAAAGATAATTCAATAACAAACCCATAATACCCTATTTAATGAATTGTTTTTGTATTAGATACTTTAAGACTTGAAAAAATAAGTTGTTTTAGAAAAAGAAAATTTAATTCTTAACAGTATTTTTTATTAACTCAGATCTAGTATTTGTGCCATAGACTTTTATTTAGTGATCAATATACCTCAGCAAAAGTAAATGACTTTAACTCTATCAAATTTTTTTTTAGCTATGTAATTCTATAAGTAGCATTAATTCGTTTCCAAGAAAATACCACATTTTTATGAACATTGCTTTCATGTGGGAGGTCATAATCATAGCTCTCAAACTTATCGGCTAAATTGTTCAGTGAGTTATTAATTAAATTGTGAAATAAAATTTAATCTTTTTGTTTTTTGGAAACGAATTAACGTTCCTTATAGAATAAATGGATTTAATATAATTTTAAAAACTCATCAAAAAAAAAAAAAAAAAAAGACTTCAACATCATAGAAGTGCATTTGAAAAAAATCTAGCAACAAATAGTCTACATTCTTGATAAATGAAAATTTTAAAGGTCAGAGAATTTGGTTTATCCTGAGTATTAATGCAGATGAAGGAAAGCACTATTTAACACAAGATATCGGTTTACTTAAAACAATAAATTTAATATATAACTTATTTACAAATATTTATACAGATACATTATATTAACACAATTAAGATTAACAATATTTAAATGAATTTGTCCATCTACTTTAGATTTTCTCCTTTCTGAATCCACGACTTGATTCTAATTTTATTATGTGGTGTTGTCTTTTTCTTTATTAATAGTAAATGAATAAAAGCTGCGTGAAGCATAACTCATTAATTTGATATTTATTTTTTTATTTCATGTTAATTAGATAGCGATAGATATCAGTTTATTAATTAAACAACATTTCTATAATATATGCATACATAATATTTTCAATAATATATACATACATCATAACTTCTTGCAGGTATACATATATAAAAAAATTTCCCCACTAAATGAATTGAAAGATAACAAGTATTGAAGAAAATAAATAAATAATTTGTTATAGACTTTTAAATACTTAGATGAATCCTTTTTCTTTGTGGTTTTGGTGATTTTTTTTTTTTATCTATTTCTAAGTTTACATTATTTTCATCTATTGGACAAATATCTTCATTGTCTATATTATTATTAGTTTTATTGTCATCTGCTAAGATTGCATTGGTTTTTTTTTCCGTGTAATTCAGGTTGCTTTATCATTTATATTAGCATTTTGCTGATTATTATTCTTTCCAATAGTGCCTCCAATTTTTCTATTATTAGAACTTCAATGACATGCATGATTAATGAGTCTTAAACTAATGCCTTCTTTTGTCTTAATCATTACTATCTGATTTGAAGGTAAATATATAAGCTCTTCAGTCTATTTTTTGCCCATAGGTTGTATTTGAACCAAATTATATTTCTGATTTAATTTTTTATGTTCTACACTATGATTACAATTGTTCAGTAGTATAAAACTGGCTATACTTTCTTTCTGCTTTTGTTAATGTCTGTGACACATATTTTATAGGGTTTTCCCCCTTATTATTAGATATTCTAGTATAACTCCAAATTCAAAATAAGAGGCATCATGTCATCAAAATTATCTTTAAATTTACTCGTGCATTAAAGTGGATTCCTGAATAGTGTGGTTCATCCCCTTTTAAAATTTTTTCTAAGGTTATATAACTGTTAATCAATACACACTTTGACCCTAAAAAAATTTGAAGTATAGTTTATAAGTCTCAAAACTTCCTGTGTCTGGGAGTATATTTTTAACTGCTCTAATCTTTTTAGATGTAGGAACCTTTTCTTCATTGGAGCCAATGTAGCCTAGAAACTTTAGTTTTTTTCTAGTCCAGATGCATTTCTCTACATTTAATATTGCCCCAATTGTTTTTAGTTTTTTACAGACATAAATTATTGTCATAATCAATATGTCATCAAAATAGAAAAGTATGTCTTCAAGTGGAAGTAGTAACATATCTAGTTTTGCTTGAAAAAACATTAGTTATGATATTAAAGGAAGATTATTATAATTAAATAATCCCCATGGGGTTGTTAATGTTATCCTTTTATATGTTTCTTTGCTTACAGATATTTGGTGAAACACGGTATGGAGATCTATTTTCACAAAAAAAATATTGACTTTTGTAAAGAAGCTAAAATTTATTGAACAGTAGTTATGGGTTTTTAAGAAAAGAAGCATTTAGTAGTCAGCACAGATAGGTATTTTGTCATTAAGCTTATTTAACACTATTATTAGCATGACCCATTCCAAATTTTCTGTAGGAGTTAAAATATCATTTTAATCAGCTTATTCAATGTTTCTTCTTTGTATGAAAGATACTTTTCATGTCTTGTAAATGATTGGGGTGGCTCATTCTTTGAGTTCTGGGTAGACAGGTATTATTTTAATTTTCCACAGATTTGATTTAAATAAGTTCAAAAACTTAATGTGAATTTGCTTCTCTTTGTTAATATTCTTAATATGTTCAAATCACCTTCCCAAATGTTATGATATTTCAGTAATGTCCTCTGTGAATAAATATAAGGTTTGAACTTCAAACAGCTGATTCAAAAGAATAACTTCCTGAATCATATGTTGAAATGATATTATATATTGAAATTCTCACATTTAAATTACCAATGATCTTAAATTGCTAGTAAACAAACATGTTTAAATTATGTATACAAAGAAAGACTACAACAGTAGTCACTTAAAACTTTGCTAACTCACAACATAAATGTAAAATATTTCAGTGTACATTAGTAGGTAAAAATTAAATAAAAAATTCAAATCACTCTCCCAAATGAATGATATTTTAGAAATGATCTTTATATTTATTCACAGAGAGTGTTATATCATAATATTTGGGAAGGTGACTTAAATATTTTCTATTTAATTTTCAGCTAATGATATGCACTGGAATATTTTTTATATGTTTACGTTGGCAGGTAGCAAAGTTTAAAATGGTTAATGTTGTAGTCTTTTTTTGTATATGTAAGTTAAACATGTTTGTTTACAAACAATTTAAGATTATTGTTTAATTTAATTTCATGCTCGTTGTTTCAATACATATGAATTTCAATGTATAACATCATTGCAGCATACAATTCAAGAGTATATCCTTTTGGATTAGCTGTTTGAAGTTGAGACTATATATTTATGAGGATGTTTCTGAAATATCATAGCACTTAAGAGGGTGATTTGAATATTTTCTATTTAATTTACAGCTAGAAATGTGCAATGAAAATTTTTCTTAATAATATAAACATTGATTTCAGGCAGGTTGAAACAGTTCCATCTCATAAGTGGATTAATTTCTTTTGAGTTCTATGATTATAAGTATATTATAAGCTTTGTTGTTTAGATTTATTTGCATATTTGCAATTGTCTTAATCTTCGGTTCAATGTTAATTACATTTTTGTCTACAAGTTAGTTTTTCTACTACGAGGAAATTTTTGAACATTTAAAATTATAAGTTTCCCATCTTTAACAATATGAAAAAGATATCTGATCCATTATTGATCTCAAAACTCAAACATTTGTTCTCAATAAATAATGTAATGTGATTAATTTTGTTTCACTGCAACTCAAGTTTTTAATTTTAGTACTGTTTTGACTAATTCTTTCTAATACAGGTCTACAGAAAATTGCAGTTATATAGACTTTAAGCTTACAATTTCTGAACCTTTCTTGGTTTCATTTGCAATTATAAACTTAGTGTCCAGCCAGATTTTCTGCAATAAAAACAAATAATGTGACTGTTGTGTTCATCTTGTTGTTAATTTGTTTTTTGTATTGGCTTCATTGTCTTTTGAATTATTAAATACTGACTATTATTATAACCATCATTCATATATTCTCTGTCTGAACCAAAACTAACACATGAGCAATGCTTATTTTAATAGTTTCCTTGTAAATTAAGTCATAGTTTGCTAAGAGTTTTTTTCTGAACTTAGTATTTGACCTTTGCCACAATAGTTGTTCCATGAAAGTCTCTCCCATGAATTGTCCGTACATACAATTCTTTACTAATTATATCATAGTCCTTAAAGTTTTCACATTTTACCTGCAAAAATTTCTAAAATGGAGTTTTCTAATTGGTCTTGAGGGAGATAGAGAAAAATATGATATAACCTCTTTACTATTTGATTGTAAAGGAAATCTGATTCTTCCAGTTCAAACAGATTGTTCAATTTTTATAACCTTCAAGTAAATAAAACCGAATAATGTAGCTAAAATTGTATTGTCATTTTTAATTATATTAATAAGAAGATAATCTGACTTGTTTACTGCATAATTGCCAAATAGTGGCACTATCAATATCTAATTCCTCAATAAGCACTTGTGTAATCTTAATATAATTGATCATAGTGGAATTTACTGTGACAGTTGGCTCTTAAAGCCATAATCTGCCAATTATGTCAATTGATTTGTCTGACCTGAGCTGAATATAAATGTTGATCAGATAAACACCATTAATTCAACACAACAATTCAGTTTACTTAAGATAATAAATGTAATATATAATCTATTTAATGTTTGTACAGATACATTATATTAACATTAGTTAATATTAATAACATTTAAATGAATACTTCAGTCTATTTCAGGTTTTCTTTTTCTAAAACCATGGTCTGATTCTTTTCTAATTGTATGTAGTTTTTTCTTGTTCTTATTAATAATGTGTGATAAACCACGTGAATCAGTAAATTATTAATTTCATATTCATTTTTAGTTGCATATTGATTAAATAGTTATTAACCTACAACAGATAAACATGGTTTTGTAATGTAAATGTTACAAGCAGTATATCATATCATATCGCTGCAAGAAAAGTATTTGTTTTATATAATTATTATTTGAAATTTGAAATTTTAATTATAAGTATTATTTACAATAAGTTTTATAATATTTGTATAAAAACTTTTAAAAATATAACCATAAAATTGCAAAAATAGAGAAATAAAATTACTTTTGTTTAGAATAGCTTATAATTGGAATCAAATGATTGCTTTGTTACAAATAGTACTTATAATTAAATAAATTTACTTTTTTATTATTATAAACATTAGCTACAATAAATATTATAATATTTGTCTAAAAAATAGAAAAATAGCAATAATTTGCAAAAGATAAAGAAAATTAATTTTCTTTTAAACTGTAAGTGTATAGATACCGTAAGACTCAAAAATTCAAACTAAATTCAAGCTAAATTTGATTTTTTGTAAAATAGAAACATGCCTATAAAGGTATTGAAACATATACCTGTTCAATTAAAAAATTATATACAATTAAGACATTTGAAAATTCATAATAGTATCACATATCAGTTGTCACCATTGTAGATTAATTTAAGTAATATTTCCTATAATATATAATACATAACATTTACTATATATATATATATATTACATAACAATTTCTCTAACATATACACAATAATTTTTCTAATATACATACCCATAACTGAGTTTAATTGTACTATAGTAGGAAATGGAATTATTATATTTACTTTTGTATTTATAGAAAAAATTATCTCCTCAACAGGATGACATTTTCTAATGTTAGCCCTGGTCACAATTTTTGATGGTGATCAATCTTTGATTGTAATGTTAAAACTTTATTCTATATTAGAAATCAATAAAATGGACTTGGATAATTAGTTTACAAATGAAAAGCATTCTAAAAATAAATCTTGCAAATATTGTAAACATAATAATAAACAGAGTATATATTGAGAACAAAGTCTTTTCATCTTTCATTAGTGGACACAAAAGCATCCAAGTGAAGTCATTCCAAAAAATCAAATTTTCCATTAACTGAAATTTATTTTCAAAATGAGAATGAATAAATGTAAAGCCCTGAAAAAATTATAAAATTCTGTTTTGAAAATTAAAAGTGCATTTATAATTTTTTTAATATTTCAAAAGATCCTAATATGGTGTTTGTAAAAGTATTATTAGTATTGTTTTACAAGATGTGGTCATTATTATGTTAATTGTGATATTTTCTGTTATCATTACATTACCATTTATTAACTTCTATTTTTAAAAATAAAACATATGCATATAAAATAAAAGTATAATCATGTATACTTTTGTTTTTCACTAATTATTATACAATTAATGTGTAAAAATTATCATGCATCAATAATAAACTATATAAAAAATTCAATTTTTGATATTCCAAATTTTTTTTGAAGTATTCCCACAAATGAAATGAAACCAGATAACAAAGAATTAAATCCAGAAAGAGCTAAATCCATCAAGCATGTGGAGGCAAGATTAAATTACTTTAAACTTTACAGTGTATTAAAAATACTGACTTCTTCAAGTATTTTAAAAATGAATGCATCAGTTTTACATTAATGTTCTTTATTAGCATTAAATGGGGAAAAATAATGTTAAAAGTTGAGCAGAAAAGCAATTTAAAGTGGAAGTACCAGCTCCATATACAAACAAATTGCTACATAATACACTATGTCTAATATTAATAGAGTTAATCAAAAAAAGTATCTAGTTAAAACAAAGACTAAATGAATAGTTATAAAAATAAACTGTTTTGTAATATTCTATCAATAGATGGCATTTTACCAAACCCACCGAACAAAGCGTATATTTGTTTACATAAATGACAAAAGAGTCAGAATTCACTATTTCTTTCGTTTGCCCACCCTCAGATCAGCTGATTTCAAGCTAATTTGCTATCATCAGTGAAGGATAGAGCTAGAAACTAGATCTAAACAATTGACTCCAAGAGTTTATGCAAAAAGTTTATATCAGTTTGCAAGCATGAATTTTTCAGACCAGTAAAGTCTTCAAACTCAGCCTAACAAGCCAGATAGTTACATGGGTCTGAACTCAGTTCAGTTTCACCACATAGTCAAAGCCTCTGCAATATTATATCAGAAAATTATTCTCATGTATATATCATTAAAAAAATGTGGGAAAAATTATATCTATTCTATATTTGTTTAATTTTTGATTATTATTATAGATAAATACACTGTTATATATTTGTAAAAGTTGTTAAAATCTTAATTAATTTTATAATTACAAACTTGTCTAATAATTAAGTACTATTGTTAATTACATATTCTTGCAAAAATTTATCAATTATTTTCCATTTAATTTTTTAGCCATATTTAACTATGATTTAATATCTTCTTTTGTCTATATTTTCCATAAAAATTTGATTTCTTATATTTATTGTATCAGTTGTTTTTATTTATTTATTTTCAATGACTAATTTCTTCATACAAGATCTTTGTTTTATTATTATTATAATATTCTTTAATTGATATGTACTTTAAATTCATTGAAACAGCTTTTAATATTGCAAAAATAATGCGTCATTTAATTTAAAGTGAGATTTCTACTCACGCTCTCCTCAACAGTTCTTCAGATTTGCTCATATAAAAAAATTTGAGTTTTAGGAATAAAAGGACCCTTTTTATTCCTGCATAAATACTATATCTTGGATTGAAGAGGAAAATATTCATTTATTTAACACTCTCAAAAGGCAAGTGCTCAATTAGCTTGAAAGGCTGATATTTGAAAGTAATATTATTGCAACTTGTAAAATTGTTGATTTCTCTAGATTCTAAAATATTAAATACTCTGTTCCATTTACCTTAATTACTATAATCAATAGTCTCTAACATTATCTTTTTTTTACTTTTCACTTTATAATGTGCCCATTTTTTTTAATATAGACAAATGATATTTAAATATTTTTCTTTTTTATTAATAATGTGTTTTTAATATCTTGACTATATTTGGTTGAGTCTTAAGGATACTCTCAAACTAAAGCCTAAAATAGATACTTTGAAAAGATTAGAACGGTCATTTTATCTTTGTACCTAAATTTATTTCAAAATCTATAAGTTGCTTGTGCTTTGGTTTGAGAGTATTCTTTGTACTTAGCAAAACATTGTTGAAATATTAAAAACAATATTACAACACCTGTATCTAGAGTGTAAATCCCTCCTAGATAAATATACTGTGCTATTAAATTAAGAAATTTTTTATATTTTTGTAAATATTAATGACTTATATATACGAAATAAAAATGAATTACTGATATATATTATAGTAAATTTATTGTTTTTGAACATAATAAATTTCTTGAGATTTGCAGAAAATATAGTTGTTTATTAGTTGTTCCATTCAACTACTCTTTAATTTCATTTCCTTTTATTGGTTTTATTTTTTGTTGTTTGTATTTGTTTTTTTTTTGAAAAATATTTAGTTAAAATATTAAATGCAGGATTTTTTTTTGTTTGCATTTAATAAACTTAAAGTTGATAAACATTTTAGGACTTTGATCTCAGTATATAAATATTGTAAAGATGCATTATTTAATGTTGTTCAAAATGTTGTGATATTTTCATCTTACCTTAGGTACAAAAACAATGCAAAGAGTAACAGTTGTACTAATCCAAATGCACAGGCTCAATACGATGTAGTGAACATCTCGGTTGTCACCTATAAGAATTGTTGTTGGAACCCCAATCAAGCAAAGAATCATTACATTATACACAGCCATGCCTATTTGTTTAGAATCATTTAGAAGATGATACTGAACCTATAAATACATTTAAAAAATATTTAAAATGTGATTCATAATTCAGATTATTGTTGTTATTAACATTATTGAATTCTATAATCACTAATAATCATGATTCATCTTTAAAAATTATATCTAAATTTGTTCCTAGTTGAATTTTTATTATATAATATATACTTAATTTTTTTTTGTTTAGAAACATGTCTATATTTACAATATTTATTATAAAAATAAATAACCATGCAAAAGAAATATATAAATGCATCAATATAATTCGAATATCTGGTGATTACAACTAGCAAAATGTACATTATTAAATGTATAATAATAATAAAAATGAAAGTAAATAAGATAATAAATGCACCAGTATGTAAGAATAAAGTAATCTACAAGCATAACAGTCATGAATGCATCATTATAAATATTGCTTTTAGAATGAACCAATACTGGGTGAAGATCATCTGTCTGCAAATCATAAAAATGTCTATAGTTTTAATACAAATATTTTACCAGGCAATAATAAGTCATTTATTTTTCATTGTTCTAAATTTACTGTTTAAATTTTTAATGAAGATGTTCTTTAGATAATATGACTATAACTGACATAAGATTAACATAACAAATCATAAAATGCTGACAAATAAGTTCTACTCTTATCTAGAATTCTAAAAATAAAAGTTATTTTTGCATAATAGCTATATGCTGTAACATTTGAATGTTGCTATTTTGATAGATGTATGTGTCATTTTTATTATATATATATATATTAACTAAATTCACAATTAAATCATTAACTAAAATTAAATTGCAAACCTACTACCAATGATTCCCTGACGAAGCAGACTTTTCAAGTACAAATCCTATACTATCATACTTTTCCATAATTCTGTGTACTTTTCACTTGAGAAGTCTGTTTCTGTGAGGAAACCATTGACAAATAGTGGATTTGCAACTTAATTTCAGCTATAATTTAATTATGAATTGATTAACTTGACTTTTGACATTTAATAATATATATCTATAGTTTTAGAGATTGGAGCAGTTATTCAAGCCAATGCAACCAGTGTTCAGGAATCAATTTTTGAAATATCTATTAATCATTAGACTATTAATCCATAAAGTATTATATATTTTTCCCACATTGTAATATTATATATTATAACAATCAAAATCTATATAAAACATAGAATTTACAATCAGTTATCAAGTCAATTTCTATAAATAAAAGATATAAATAATACAAACTTAAATGGAAATTAAATTTAATATTAAATACAAACTTATTTTAGTTCTCATAATAATTTTTTTCAATTTTTAGTGTTTGTAACTTAATTAGGGTGTTAATATTAAAAATACTACATTTTTTTTAAAGTTTAACTTAGCATAATTAGAATTTTTGATCCAAGAATTTAGATTAGCATTAAGACATTATAATTTTAATGTTCTAATAAATCTAAAAGCAGCCTTTAAAGAAACTATTGAAAGACAAATATCTTTTTAATAGGTTAATAAGAGTAATAAAAAATACATCATTACTTAGCAGGCTTAGAAACTGCATATCTAGATATTCATTTACTATTTTGGAACCTGACAAATATAGTACTTCTAAGGTTAATTTTATTTTATTTGTATTGGATAGTTTTCTATTCTCATTATTTCTAATATTGTAGTAATGATAATATTAATGATAACTGTGGAGAAAATTAGTTGTAGAAATAAAAAGAAGAAACTAGTTTATATAAAAACAAATTATCTAATATTTTAATAAAATTAAATAACAGGAATAATAATTAAAATACAGTAAAAGTGTAGCCTGAATTTGTTTTATAATAACTAAGGATATAATATCTTGGAATAGTTAAAGTTATGGACTTCAAGTAGCACTGATTTTATAATATATATATATGATGTCATAATCATTAATAATAATTTTAAACTGGTGTGTATTTTTCAACATTTTAAAAAATAATATAAAGATTTTTTTCATAAAAAGTCACAATGAAAAAAATAATTTTATTAAAAAAAATTGTTTAAAGTGATTTCTATAAATTTAATTATTTTAAAAAATTACATTTCTGGTTTCCCAAGCCAAGAAAACACCAAACAGAAGAAGAAATCCTTTGAAAACATATAATATTCCTGACCAAGTTGAAAGATGAGGACAGAAACATTGCCACAATATAGGAATTATTTGGGAATCAAGATCATGTTTATCCACCTAAAGATATAAAAAAAATGTTAGTTTTTAAAACACACACATATATATTATAGTGAGTTTTAATTTTATATATTGTATTGGTAGAAGTTTAACATATTATAAAGATATTATTATTAGATGTAGATATTGAAATATAAAATAGAATGAAAATTTTTTTCCAGTAATAATCAAGATAAAATTTCAGCTATAATATAACTAGGCACTAACTAATTAAAACGAGTAGTGCAAGGTAAAACTATAAGATCTAGTAATAACAATAATATTTATGTGACGCACATTAAACTAAATGTGGAATTGCTTTCTAAATTATTATATATATAAAAATTTGAACTATAAAACTTCTTTGAATTTTATCAAACAATCAAGTTTTCCACATACAAAATTATATATATTAATAATATTACAAATCGATGTCTGTATTTCTTCAAATGTGCATTTAAATAAATTTATAATTACAAAATAATATACATAAATTTATAAATAAATATTAGAAAATACAGTACAGTATTCATAAGTTTATAAAAAATATATCTATAAACGTAACTTAGGAGCGCTTTCAACTATCCTTGTAGTTTTTGTCGACTAATCTACAAGGATAGTTGAAAGCGCTCCTACGTGAAGTTTATATATATATATTTATAAAATTTTAAGTACTGTATTTTCTAATATTTATTTATAAATTTACATATATATATATATTTATATTATGATTTTCATGGACTTATAAATGTAAATTTTGAAATATAACAGGATTTTTTTTGTAGTAATCTGGATGGTAGATAGAGTATTAAATTAAAAACTATTTCACTTTTGTATTAACATGGATCAGATAAACTCTTGCTATTAGTTTCCATTTGCATAGTCAATTTTAATTGTTTATTGCCTGATTACATCATGATTAAATTTTATCTAATTATTACACAAAATAAAATGTTTCTATTATATTTCAATGGTTTCATATATAAAAACTTGTTCTTATTCTAAAGACAAATCTTCTATAGGACTATCACATGCAAGTTAGTTAATTAATAATTTCAAAATCTTCATCAAAATTAATAGTGTGATATTTTAAATGAGTTTTATGCATTAAGTACAGAGGTCAAATTATGTAAATTAATTCAAGCAAAGATATTTATGAAATCCTGCTAATATGTTAGAGCCAAGAATTTAAGGATAGATTTAAATCAATTTAAAGATAAATTACAACTTTGACATTCAATAGGACAATTTACACAGATTAAGTATTGTACTTTAATTATGCAAATTCTTTTCATAAAAGTATAAATGATTGTTTGATATATAGATATGCATGTGTGTTTATAAACCCACATGAAATTATTATGATTATGTAATAAATTAGTAATTAAAATATAATAAATTTTCATTAAAGATTAGAGTACAGTAAATAATTAAATAAAATTAGATTTAATGAAAAATGTGATCAAATATTTCAAGAGTTTTATTGTAGTTATTAATGTACAATAAAAATTATAATGGATAATGGTTAGCTTTTAATTAATAAAGACTGCAGATATTTCAAAAGAGAGTAAGAGTTATCATAATTTATAACTTTTAAGATATGTAGGGTTTGAATAATTTTCTCTTTTTGTTTGGTCAATTTATTCATTATTACCTTCCAGTGGGAAAACATCAGGTTGGAAGAGTTTGTAGCTTAAGGAATAGATTCCAAATTTCTTACTTTAGTTTATTTTTATAATTGTGAAAAAATTTTTGAAAGTGGCTTATTTTTTAAGTGTTTGTTATTTTCTTATTGATTACGTTCATCTCTAAGCTTCAAATTGTAATTATTATATTTTTGCTTAGCAAAAGTTATTGCATTTTATCATTAAAACATTTTATGACAATTTCAAAATATTGGTTTGTTCATTCAGGATATTCTGTACATTGACAATTATTTATCTTTCTACTTTATAATGAGATATTACTCTCCACAATTCTATTTTTTATTTTTTTACTTATATTAAGACTTGTTTATATTAGTACTTTTATAGATTAGTACACTTTCTTTTTTAAAAAAATAATTAAAAAAAGACATATTATTTCTGAATGATATGTTTGTAGTGTAATTACAATGATAAAGATAAATGTAAGAGATTGTGGTCTGGGCCAACTGATGAGTGCTGGTTTAGCATAAAATGTGCATCTTGGCAATCATAGATCTTATTCACATCTTTGATCATATGTTTGTGATTACATCCCTCCACAAAGTGCTAAAAGTAGATAGAAACCATAGCCCATCTTGAATAAGAATAGTGTAATGAAAATTATACTATAGAAATATTATTCATGATTATATAATCTTTAGTCTAATGAGTAACTAATAAAAATTATTAATATATTATTTCTATCTCTTTAATCTTCAACAATGATGATTTAATATTTAGAAGCGGTTTTCTATGTTGTTTAAGCAATCTTTATTTGAAAGTTGTAATCAAAAAAATTCCTGGCTAAAACGTTAGAAGAGAAAATTTAAATATAATTGATGAATGTGTCAGGTCTGAAATCCAGAAATTTTTTAGTATTCCTCTATTAGGTCTCCAACTGATAATTTCATACCAGCTGGAAAAGCTCATACTTTTATTTTTTGAATACAAATAAAATAATTGTGGAAAAAAATACAGGTTTTTTTTAAACATAAACCAAGATGTATATGTTCATAATAGATTCACTAGAGTAGGTCCTATACATTAAGCATTCCATTCATAAATGGTTTTAAAAAATTAATTGCAAAAAAAGTTGTGTATTTTCTCAAACGAGATTTAAAAATATCCAGCAGTGTAATGCACTTTGTATGCTATTTTAAATTATGTACATTATTTAATAATTATAACTTTTCTTCCAATGAGTAAGCTTGTGGTTTTAAGACCTGTAGAGGTCCCTACTATCGCATTTTATACGCATGTGCTTGAGGCTACAGCCTTAATGAATATTATTTACGTAATAAACTTTTATAAATTGTATTTGTTTTATTATGTCATCGCTTATTTATATTTAGTCTTTATTTTATTTTAAAGAAAACACTATTATTTCAAAGTATGGGTTTACTAAATAGTAACTTAATCACTATTATATAAATATTGTAAATTTTTTCTTGCTTAAAAATAAGTTAGTAGTTTATATTAATAATAAAGCATGTTTATCATTTTTTAGCATTATGGTATTAACACACACATATGAGTCACCCACAAGTCAGTACAACTTGAAGTAATTTGTTTATAATTGCTTTACTGACAAAATTATAAACTTGTTCAGGATTGTAAATATCTGTAGATATTTTATAATTTTTTACAACGTTCTTCAATTAGTGTTAAAGTCTTCCATTTACAAATAATCATAAACTATAAATAAAAAGGTTAAAATAACTTATTTTTTAAAAAAAGAATATTATGACTTATTTTATATGTAAAAACTCAAGCATATGTCAATAAATTTTTTATAATCAAAAATATGAATTCAATATAAGGTTGGAAATGTAGAGTCAAACAAAAAGTTAATAAAACAAATATTAAATAATAGTAAACAAAACAATATTTTTATAGGATTAGATTTTGAAAGTATAGGTTTAGAAAAATCTGAAGTACATAACTAGATATATTTTTTTTACATATATTAATTATGCTTCTCATTTTAGACAGTAATATATACAGTTTTACCTTTTATAATAACTTTTCCAATGATGATGTATACTTTATTTTTATAATCTTCCTTCTATTTGTTTTGTTTGTTATTTGATATTGTATTATAATATTGATATCAGGTAAACAGCAATATAAGAAGAGGTGGGTTGTATTCTATATCATTATATTAGCAAATAAATATTGCCTTAAATTGGACAAAGAATCAATCATAAGATACATGCTAATATTAAAAATCATAAATAATAAATAATTTATTTTATCATTGGATTCAATGTTAATTTTAATAACAATAATAATAATAATAATAATAAAATAATAAAATAAAACAACAACAATAATAATAACAATAACAACAATAACAACAATAATAATAATAATAATAATAATAATAATAATAATAATAATAATAATAATAATAATAATAATAATAATAATAATAATAATAATAATAATAATAATAATAATAATAATAATAATAATAATAATAATAATAATAATAATAATAATAATAATAATAATAATAATAATAATAATAATAATAATAATAATAATAATAATAATAATAATAATAATAATAATAATAATAATAATAATAATAATAATAATAATAATAATAATAATAATAATAATAATAATAATAATAATAATAATAATAATAATAATAATAATAATAATAATAATAATAATAATAATAATAAAATAAAAATTGAAGTACTAAGTTGTCAGCTTTTACCTAACAATTTTTTTTCCTGATAGTATAAGATAAAGTGGGATTTTTTATTTTATTTTTAATATCTAGATTAATTATAAGATGTAGATTATTTAGTTATTTTTCAACAGATATTAATAAGACTTACCATTAAAGGTAATCTATTTTCTTTTACTGTTAACGGTTCAACAAGGATCCAAATACTTAAAAATATTATGTCTGAACTTAGAAAGCCCAATATAATTCCATATAAGTGAAAATCTTTTATATGCTATATTAAAAAAGCAAAACAATTATAATGGCAATAATTACAATAATAGTAATATTAATATGTTAAAAAAATAAATTATGCAAATAAGTTTAACATCAAGCCAAGTCCACACAAGGTCCCATATATTAGATGCATAGAGTAAGGAGAACAGAATAATTCCAAATTAATAAAAATCCTTTTCGTGCTATATTTTAAAAAATAGCTATAATGTCAATATTAACAACAATAATATTATTCTAATAAGTTAAACAACAATTTGCGTAAGTTCGACACTAATCTAACTTACGCTAGTCAGCAAATGCTTTGAACATTTAATGACACATAGTAGTATTTAAAAAACTATTCTTATGCATATTAATATTAAAAATAATAGGGCTGTTTATTTCTTGGAAACCTCATGTGATGTTTGAGAATTAAAAGTGACTCATTCAGGAATCTTTAATTCTCTAGTTCTCGTGTTAATTATGAATTTCATTAATCTAAATAAGATGTAAATCAGTTGAAATAGTATAAATGGAATATCATCTATATTTCTTCTTAGCTAATTATTTGTAGTTGTTTTTCTTTAGAAAAAAGGAGACTAAATTTAATAATAGTTAATTTTTAGAAGCGTTAAAAGTAAACTTATTTATATTTATGACTAAAATTTAATCAATCAGTTTCAAAACTTAAAGCGAGTGTAGTCAGGTATGAATTTTCTATATTTTGGCATTTGCGAAGCAGGCCGGATGTGGCCCGAGAGATGGCTGTTGCCCATCCCTGTTTTAGAATCTTTTAATGTGCCGATATTGACAATTGAAAACGAATGTTTTAAAATCTTTTGCAATTTTACTGTTATTTTATCAAGAAAATTTGACCAAATAATCTTTAGAATAGTTTTACAACTAAAAAATCAATACAACAATAAGATAAGAGCCTGCCTTCCAAAACACTGAGTGATTGATTATTGTTCTCAACATAAGGGAGCACCTGTCAAAATTTTGGCAGTTCTGATAGCTTCCTTTTGATTTTTAAAGTGAAAACTAATGTTTTACAATTTTACTTTCAAAATTAAAACTTTATTTACACCTTAGAGTAGATACAAAAGAAATCAATGATAGCATAAAATTATGTCAATAAGAAAGTTTCGATGTATACATATAAATGTGGTATGCAAACCATGTATATAGAAAAATCGAAATATTTTGCCGACAATTCGATGTTTTCGTATTAAATTTTAAAATGAAAACGAATGTTTTAGAATCTTTATTTACACTTTTTTTTTTCAGAAAATATTTGTAAAAATATAAATTATTTTAGAAAAATAATTCAGATTTTAATAGACAAATATAATTTTACATGAAAGCAAATTGACAAAGAAATTATAATGTTCGGCAATGATCCGAAGATGATGTATCTGAGGGATTAGTGAAGTTGAGAATTCAAGTTCTGAAAACGAAGACTTAGAAAGTGAAAGTACTATATATCGGAAGATTTAAAATAAATTAAATGAGTTTATTGTATTTATATTAGTTTCCTATTTAAGTACATATATGCGACTCAAATTCGGGAGTTAATTTTTTCCAATTTTTCGGGCTTAAAATCATACTGCAGCTTAAATTTGGGGGCAATGAAAATAAAAAAAGTCTTTAAAGAATAATCAACAATTCAATATTTTGAACATTAATGTTAAAAAGACTAAATAAGAAAAAGTGTGATTTTGGTAAAAAGACTAAATCACTATCAAAAATTTATTATTTTACTTTCTTCACTAACACTATTCACTTTCCCTATTATAGCGATAACAAAAAATAAAATAGTATTTATCCCACACGTATCTAAAAAAACACACGATTTTCTCTAGTGCCTTTTTAAAAACCAAGTTACATCTGCAAAAAAAGTTCTTTTTCTTAATTTCTAATCTTCATTTAATTATTCTCGTCTGGAAATGCATTTATTTTTTCAAAAATATTTGGATCAAAAATAGAAACACACCCCAAGATCCTAATAATCATTGCATTACATCGTCTTTAAATTTAAAAAAAACCCGCCATAAATAAATGTTTATTTTTTAAAGTTGTTCCATTTCACTTTATAAATCATTGACTCAAAATCAGCTTTTTATCTACAAAAGCATTCTAATATGTAGCTTTCTGTATGTGTGTGATGATGGGGAGTAATAAATCTGCTGAGCATTTAAAAAAAGGATGTTCGCTTTTTTCCTTTGAGATTCAAATAGAATCTATTTACACGTGTTAAACTTGGATTTAAATAATTATTAATTAAAGAACATAGTATAAAATTCAAACTTACCATTAACCTAACAATTTTATATATTCTGACTACTTGCCAATATATTATAGTGCAGAAAAGTTTAAAATAAGAGGTCACCAAAACCAGTCGTGATACCATACATGAATATTAATACTTACTGGAGCACAACTAAGTAGATAATGTCACAAAAATAATACTAAAAAAATACTTAATAAATGGAATCATGTTTTAAAATTGAAAATAATTTGTTTACAACAGTTAAATAAAAATATGTATTCATGATTTCGGATTCGGAATTATTTTGAAAAAAAAAAAAAGAAAATAAAATTTATATTGCAATGACTTTGATCAAAATGATCATAAAAAAATCAGAGAGTAATACTTAATCATTTTAAACAATTATAATTAATTAACACGAAATGCCAGAAGTATGCATAAATAATACAATAAAAACTACTACAGATAATGGTGAGTATATTTTAAAAAAGGTTAATGAAAAAAAACCTCTTGTTTTTTTTTTTTTGCCTTTTAAATTTTTTATTTAGAATTTTTGTATAGGAATTCTAGTATATTTAATGCTAATAATAAAACATGGAGAAAGATATAACTTTGCATAAGTCATTAAATAATAGTAAGGATAAATCTCTGGAGGTGATATTATTTCTTGTTTTTGTAAAAAATATAAATAGATCAAAATAGTTTGTATTTAAATACATAATTAAAATTCATAAAAGTAGACTACATAAAAATATCTAAATTCAATATTATTAATTGATGAGAAAAATACGAGTCATAAGATTGTGTTTGAGCAGATTAGAACTATTTCCTTTGAAGTGACAAAAAAAAATAATTAAAAAGTCTCTTTAAATATTTTGACATTAAAGCTATTAATTTATGTAAGACTTATTTTAATATTAAAAGGAATAGAAATATTAATTTGAATTGTGAAATTTATGCCACTTTTTCCATTTTAGAAGTCTTTTTTTGGCAGGTAAATTATTAATAGTAGTTTTTTTTAATATTGTTGTTGGCATATATTTTAATATTGAATAGGTGGATTTGATTGTGTATACATATAATTTAAACATGGATTTTTAGAGAATTTTCTTAATTCAAAGATTAAAATTTACTTGACTATAAGATTACACATATAAATTTAGCTAAAATATTTTAGATAATCCAAATACTAATGATGTATATATATAAACTTGAATGTTTCTCTTTTTTTGCATCAAAATATTTCTTAGGTTAACAAAGTATTATTAACTATCAAATTAAATATATAATATTATGTTACAAATCCTTATCTTTTGACTCTTTGCTTAAATAATTTTTTTATTAAATTAATTTTCAAGGTTTTCTATCTCTTTAATCAAAATAAATATACAAAGCTATTATTTTATTTTCTTGAATTTATTTTTAATATTTTCTGAGAATCTTAAATATAATTATATTAGAAATCACAATAATATATGTTCAGTTTTGATCAAATGTTTTACTTTGATCAAATTAATTTAATTTTGTTAAATTATCTTTTTCCCTCAAATATCTTATAGTGAATAATTTAAAAAGCAAACTCGTTAATATTTTATAAAGTGCACAATAAAACATTTAAAACAATTTTGTTGATTAAAGAAAATGTTATTAATATTGATCAGATAACCTTGTTTTTCAAGTACATTTGTAATAAATGTGTTGCTTTAACTGATAAATCAAAATTGAAAATAATAGCAAATATTAGTTAGTCAAGAAAATATCTGATTTTGTAATAAATTAATGTAATTTTCTGAATACTGTTGAAACTATTAAAATAGCTATCTAGTTTGTTAAAAAATAAATTATAACAATTTTATGAAAACATCAGACCATTAATTACTAAAATTAATTAATTAATCCTTTACAATTCTGCTATTTTCTATTATCTATCTGGGGAGAGATTTTAAAAGAGCTCAACCTTTCACTTCTGTAAAAAAATCTTTATTTTATATTAAAACGTAATAAATTGAACTTGATTTTTTTTTTCATTTAATTTTATTAATGAATAATATTTTAAAAAATAATATTTGATTTTTTTTAAATATTTAAAAACTGACTTATAAATAAGAACAATGTACTATAACTAACATCAACAAACTTAGTGTAAGCCCTCTTTCAGAAAATTAATGAATTTATTCTTAGGTTAAGTTTTTTATTAATGTAAACAAACATAGGTGGGTTTGTTTTAAAACTATAAAATTCCGCTTTTAAATTTGATATTTACTTTATAATTATTAAGATATTTGAAATTTTTTTTAACATAATATCAATTTTTCCAGGTGATAATGTTAGCAATAAGTTTCACATGAAGCACTTTAAAATAAATCATTCCTTTAGAGAATAATGGAGTAAAGATAATTGATACTTACAGTCTGTAATATACTGATAACATTTTTCAATTAAAAATTCATTTCAAGCAGTAAGGGAAAATCTATGTTATTTTAAAAAGTTTACACTAATACAAGTATGATAATAGTAAAACAACATTCTAAAGCTGCAGAATTACCCTGTTTTTTCTGAGGAAATATCCAATGATTCAAAATAAATATGAGAATGATTAAGTTAATAAAACAAAAAAGAATGACATATATGAACAAACACATTTTTTAGAAAATAATGTATATGACAAATATTCTATAAAAATGCTTTTATTTAAATTGATGAGTAATAATGCATTAAAATCCAAAAAGTAATGTTTTTCTTCAATGCAATTCTAGTTGTTATATTTCAGGGGTGTCCAACAAGTCGATCATGATCCATCAGTTGATCGCAAAGCCATTTTTGGTTGATCACTAGACCAATCTGTCAAGAGCTGTCAGGGTAATGAGTGAAACAAATTAAGTCAAGATTTTCAAGTTTTTTTGTTATTTTTATTCTAAATTTTTTTTCAATTCCAGATAAAGTCCACTAAGCCATATCATTATTAAAAATAATATTTTTAATCTTGATTTAATGTAGCTAATTTGAATTAATAAATATTGTTAATAATTACTCATGTTGCTTTAATTCCCCGGACATGAGTTTTTTTGGCCCGTTAAATAATTATTTTTTACTAGATAGATATATAAAAATAGTACGTATTTCACATCTCCCTCCACTTAGATTATACCTTTGACAAGTCGATCGCATATGACAACAGGTAGATCACAACACATTTTTAAAATAAAAAGTAGATCTTATGAACACAAAAGTTGGCCACTCCTGTTATATTTAACTTAAAATAAAAGCATAAAGCATCCATATCCAAAATTGGGTTGAATGAAAAAAAAATTTTGTTTTGGTTTATAATGCATTATTACTTATTATCAATTTAAATAAAAATATTTTTTTATAAAATATTCTATATATAATATTATTTAGTATTCAGGATATTTTCTAAACAATGTTTCCATCTGTATTTTTAGTGTTTGAAATAAATTCACATGTTAAAACTTGTTTGCAGGATTTTTTTTATTAAGAAGGCACCATTTTTTAAAAAAGCAAGTTTTAGTTAGCATTCAAGAGAAATTAAGATTTTATCCTTCTTTTTTTCTATTTTAATTAATTATAAACTCTTTTTGGTGAATTAGTCATCAAAATTAGTGAAAGCTATTCTTTAAAAATATATTCTCTTCTATTTTGCCATCAAAGTTAAGGTGGACAACCAGCAAGATAAAGTTAAGAAAATCCATTCCATAGAAGTTTGTTAAAATTAATTACAAGATTTGATTCAAATAAACAAACAAACATCATTTCTAAAAATACATGAAAAAAATGTATACTATATAAAACAAATCAAAGAAATATTACAATCAATTTTAATTTTTATTTTCATTAATTTTTATTTAAAAAGAGTATTTAGCAACATAAATTATTGCTAAATTCAAATTTTTATCAGCAGTAATATATTGAAAGGATTTCATTAAGCATAATCAAGTGAATGCAAAAACATACCACACATACATTTTATAAGGTTTTTTAAAATAATATTTTCAAATCTTTGTATAATAATAATTAAAATTAAATGTATATATTTAAGTACAAAACAACAGTTCACATATTGCAATTACTAATACAATATACATTATCTGATTATTAAATAAAAAGCACCATAATCAATGAGAAAAAATCCAGCATCCACCTTTCAAACATTTTCATGAATTCATTTACATATTATAATAAAATTTTATGTAAATGACTTTTGCGATTGTTTTATAAATTTTACAATCTTTTTGTATAATTATAGCTATGAGTATGACTACTACTTAATCGAAATTATGCTCAGCATATTATGTTCATTTATTTAACACTTTTATTTTAAAGTATTAAATAAGTTTTTCTTAGTATATGTTATATGTATTATTTATATTAAAAAATATAAACATTAAATAAATTAAAAATAATCAAAAATTATATATATATCTAAGAATATTATAGAGTTACTTATAATCTAAATTAAAATGATTTAAAACTATTAAAAACCTGATTATATGAACAGAACAGCCTAAATAAAAAAAAAAAAATCATCTGAATATTATGTATGAAACTTTATTAAAATAACCAAGATCAGATAATATAACATGTCAACAATTTTAAAAAGTAACTTAAGACTTCTCAATATTTTTAATAATTTATTGATAATTGACTGAAATAAATTATAATCTTCTTTAGAGTTAGGATTGTGAAAACCAATGAGATAAGTAGTATATATTTTGTATCATTGCTGAAAATATTACCATGTTTAAAATCTTACCAACAATATTTTCAATATAATGGTGAAAATATCTCTTATAAAGTAAAATTCCCAGATCTTTTTAGAAGTAACAAGATTAATTTTATAAAATTAAAAAAATAATAAAATCCCCAAACTTCAGATTTCTTTAAAAATGAAAAATGGTCATTTACTAAGATTAATTAACATGTCTAGATCACACCACAATTAAATTTGTAAATACCTCCATGAAAAAAAAAGTTCAGTTAATCACAAATATAATTTTTAAAAAGATTTGCTAATTATGCCTTTTATAAAAGATAAGGAAATTTTAGGTAATCTTTAAAATAATTTATATAAATGTTAAAAAGCACAAGTATTAAAATATTATTCTTAGAAACACCTATAGAATATAGAGAGAATTTTGTTATTAAATTAAATATATTCTAAACAGCCACTGAAAAAAGATTAAAACCAGCCAATAAGTTTCTATTTTGATTAATTTCTGAAATAGAATGGTCTGATTAACTTGTAAACCTTTGATAAATCAAAATAAATGACATCATATGTTATGCGATCATATGTAGTAAGAAGATCAATTTACATTGATATATTGGGAATGAATCCATACTGCGAAAAAAAATATTTACATCAAAAATAGTTTTATTATAAACATATCTCTCAAAATTTCATTTAATAATATGTAAAAAAGATATGTAATTATTAATTCAATTTCAAGAACCATTCAGTAGTTATTAACTCAATTTCAAGAATCATTCTTAAAAATTAAGATTATCTTGGCATATTTAAGAACACTAGGAAAAATCTAAGTATTTAATGGATAATTATTGTAAACTATGGTACATTTAAATATCTCATTGATATAATAAGCCTCATCGATATAATAAATTTCATCCATATATAGGCATAATTTTCAATGCTAAATTAATACAACACTATACCTTGATTTTCAACTATTACCTTCCTTAATACTCGATTGTAACAAGTTTATAATAATTACATTAATTAAATAAAAAAAATTAAATATTATTTAGAATAACTTAATGGATAATTAAAAATGAAGCAAAAGAAGCGGGATAAAGATATTAAGTATTTATATATAAATGATCACTTTGAAATCTACATAATTCGTAGTTCTCAGTTTAATGTTAATAACTGAAAATGGTAAACAGCTCTAATTGTTAACAATAAAGCAAATTCTTTCAATTTAAAAAAGTAAATAAGTAAAGAAAATCTGACTTCAAGGTTAAAGTTGAAAATTATAAATGTGTATAATTCAAGAAATTTAGAAGATATGTCATTTTATAAGTCTAATACTTTATTATTATTATTTAATAAAGAAACACATAGTGACTTCCTTTTCTGTATTACTAATACTATTTACAAACACATAATTTACTTAAATAATCCCAGTGCTAATGCTAAATCCAGCACCACCCTTTGTGAAATCAATATATTAGAGTCCGTATTTCAAAATGAGAGTGGCTATTTTGAAATATGGCCTTTAATATATTTATTTTACAGAGGGTGGTTCTTAACCATGTGGAGGTGATTTAATATTTGGATAATTTACTTAATGTATTATTTTTTTTGAATCAGGCTTTTTATTTCAATGATGGCTTTATTTGCCTGAAGGTTTATGATGATGGTATATTAGATGTTGGACTATTTCCATCATCTATCTATGAATGTTAAATGTCTGGAAATTTTTAAACTTTATTTAATCTTTTCAAATAAAAACAACTTGTTAGTAATAACACACAAATAGACACCACATGTTAATAATTACACAGTGTTTTGAGTAGTATTATTCTCCATTGTTTTTTAGATGATGCTGGTCTAACCGGTGACAATATTAGCATAGAAGTGTAACTCATAACTTTAGATTCTTGAGTATCATTTTAAGACAATGTTCTAACCCAGTGATTCTCAAAGTGTATGCTGCAACTCCCCAGAAGGCCACAGTACTTTTTGTGGGAGGCCTCAAAAAGTCCACTGATGATGAAAGTTGTCGGCAAAAAATAAATTTGCACAACATTGAATTAAATACATTTACAATTTTCTAAAAAGAAAATAAATTTATTTTTTAAGTGAATATTAAATAACATTCTAATCAGGAGAAAGTTACTCATCAAAATGTTATCATCATTTATTAAAATAGATGGACTAAGTTTGACAGAAAATCCATTGCAGATGTTATTTTACATGATCACACTATATGTACTACTTTGTGAATATATTGTTAGTTGATGGGGGCCAGGAAATATATTATTGTTTTTCAGGAGGTCTTCATATTCAATAGTCTGAGAAGGACTGCTCTAATCAAACTGAGCTATTCTGTCAAAAGTGTCAATATAACATTATGACAGTGTTCCAAAGCTATATTACATTTCAAGACTGCTGAAAAAAAACTGCATCACCCAGTTGAACAGTAATTGAAACAACACAAACTAATAGTTAAAGGAGATAAAATAGATTGAGAGGAAAAGTTGCAAATAAGAATATTCAAAGAAACCACTTATATGATAATGGCAAATAATCCTATGAGTCAACAACCGTCTGGAAGCTTCTAATTAATTCATTCTTAGAAAAAAGTATTCATAAAAAAAATTAGAGGGATCAGAAGAATTTGAACCAACTCTCATAGATAAGTATGTAAAATGTCTACTGATTGCTGCTTTTGACATAATAACTCAGTTGGTTACTGCATTACCTTAAAATTCGATATTCAAGAGTCTAAAAATGTAAGGTTGACTTATATGTTAATACTGTCACTGGTCAGATCAGCAACATCTGAAGATGGAGAATACTGCTACTTGAAATGTTGTGTAATTACTAACTTGTGATATCTATTTGTGCATTATTACTAAAAAGTTGTTTGTATTTGAAAAGTTTAAATAAAGGTGAAAAATTTCTATACATTCAATATTTAATGATAGATGATGGAAATAGTGCAACATATTAACTCAACGATTACTTTAATCATTTTTTTTTTTTTTGATATCGTTTCCAATTACTATAGATAACGTTATATTTCTTTATAAATAATTACCAATTAATTAAAACCTGATCTCAGTCTTAATTTTATTCAGACATCTCTGTAGATATAAATCAGGATTTCCTATGCATAAATCAGGCATGCGACCATTTTTAACTCTGAAGCTCAAGAGTGATATAGAATATTGTGATAATGAAATAAAAACAAGTTTCTCATTACACAATACTGGAACAAAATGTTTATTTTTTTTTCATTTTTTAATAAAATAACTTTAAGAAAATGTAAATAATTTAATATACTTTCGGTTCCGATTTATAGATTTAAAAAAGTTGCATTTGATGTCTACCTCCATCAGTTAAGAGTTACACGAAATAATAATGTGGAATTGCTTTTGAGAAAAATCAATCTTTTAAATTTATTATATATTTTATGTAAAGAAGATCAAATGTGATTAAGGCTTATGGCACAATGTTTGGATTGCTTCAAAGGCTTTCTACTGAAACATAAGATGGCCTTCTGATCTGCTTACTGAGAGAACAAGCTGCAGTTTACTTTAAAGACATTGAAAAACAAGAAGATTACCAGGTTTGAATTATAGGCATTGTGGAAAAAAGAAATCACATAGTATGTATTATAGATAAGCTGCACTGCATTGAGGTGCCAGCCAAGGAATGAGATGGTAAGCTGTGGTAGCTATTGATATAGGCAGGAAATTTTTTCAATACACATCTGTTTGGATTGTTAGGAAATGAGGGGGGGGGTAAATATTATAAATTAAATCTAGGACTTTTACTTTTTTTGATAACTTTCTAAATCAGCCAGTTGCACATAATCATTGGAAATTCTTTTTCTGTCTGCTGCTTTTATTTTATTTTTCATTTTGTGTATTTTGTATAAATGATATGTTTCTTATTCTCTAAGTTTTATATGATTGCAGCAATAGATTTTGATGTAAATATGGTGCTTTATTATGGGAAAAATATAAGTTGGATACTGTAATTAAAAAAGCTGTGCTATGTGTGTAATGCAAGCATGCATATAAAATATGTATGTATGTATGATAAAATAACTTATGAAAAAAAATTATCTTAAAGTTGTTGTTCCTGGTGATTCATTCATTAATCATAATTATCTAATTTACTGAATCATGAATTGCTTTTTCTAAGATCTGTTGTTGCCTTCTAAATATCTTGTTTTTTTTTTTTTTGGAGGAGTGCACCAGATGATGGCTGGGGATCAAAGGAAAGAGTTTAGAATGGATAGTTGATGTACTTCTTGGATTTTTTTTACATGAGATGCTGTGATTTCATGATTTTGGATAGTTTGAGCACTTTGTTCTATTTCATCTGATTTTTAAAAATAGTGATGATGGTATATAAAGATAAACCCTAGAAAAACAATTATCACAATTTTCTTTTCCTCTTTCTAGTTAATTTAAGAGATCTTTTCTGTTTCCAAGCTCAGAGATCTTCTTTATTTTTTGTGGTCATTTAGTTGTAGCCATGATTTTAATTGGAAATGCAAGCACAATTGCTAAAAAAAAAAGCATATTCCAACAGTCCAGTAGTACAGCAAAATAGATGAGAAAGTAAAAGTAAACTAACAGTTAACCATTTTTTTGTGTTTTTTCCATGCAACTGTTTCTTGTTGTGCTAAAAAAAAAATTCATACTGAAGTTTCCTTTTTTTCCAAATTTGTAATATTATATTATATTACTTACATAAAATTATTCAGAATTATAAAAAAATGTTTAATAACAACTTATTTGATTGATCATAAAGACATTATTTATCATCAGTGTAAGAGTAACATAATTAGTGTACTGCACATTGTCAAAACTATTTTTTTTTAAAATTTTCTGACATATTTAAAAAAGAAAAAAAAAAGTATCTAATGCATTCTATGTTTACATATTGTAATCAATACTTAAGACTTATTTTACAATATGTATTATATAGATCTAAATAAAGATTACTTTATGAACACTAGGGGGAATTTTTTTTTTTTTTTTGTGCCATGAAGTATCACATTTTATTAACTTCAAGAAACATGTTCTTTGAAATGACAAAAAAATTTAATTAGTGCAGTCAAACTATTTAAATAAATATTAAAAGTATGAATCTTTTTCAGTTTATCTGATGTAATTTTGCAAATTTTTTTAACAAAAATCATACTTTTGGTTTAACTGTTTGAAGTTCAGAATTTATATTTGTTCACAGAGGGCATTGCTGAAATATCTTAACAGTGTGATTGGTGATTTTGAGTTTTATTAACAGTATTATGCTGAACAAAATGTTCATTTTTTTTCATTCTTCTTTTTTATATGTGTGTAATAACATCATGAGAAGTTTTAAAATTGAGCAAATAGATTATTATTTTTAATTTAGATTTAGTAAATTTTAATCATACAAAGTTCATTATTATAAAATTATTTTTTTGTTCAAAATAACAATTACTATAACTAAACTAGAATACAATGAATGTTATTTTGTACTGTTAAAAAAAAATTTTAATCCATAAAAGTAAATAAATACAATCTACAGTTTTTAAACTAATATACATATTTTAAAATTTAATACAATATAAATATATTTGCTTGTTGTATGTCATTAGAATATGGTTTTAATCATTATACTGAGTCAAACACTTTGAGGGGGGGGGAGCTTTGTAATCATTAATGATGAAAATCTTTACTTTGGATATAATCATTAATGAACTGATTATCTTGCTACAATTCTGGATGAAAATTAAATAAAATACTGTACATTCATTTTGTTTTTCAAGTTTCTAATCAAAATATTGTATACAGAATTAATATTATGTACTGTATTATGTATTATGAATAAACTCTGTACTACACAGTTTCAGTATGAAAATCACTATTATGCTTTTGGATGGCATAGTATTAATAACTAACATATGTCATTAATTTTACAAAATGGTGGCCAAATTTTTTTTACATTTTTTTATGATTATTATAGTAAATAATCAATTGTAATTCAAAGTAGTGGGTACAAATTGATGATGATCACTATTATGAATATTCACATAAAGAATATACACTACATGAAGTATAGGCTTATATTAAAATATTTCAAAAATTTTGAATTTCAATTATGTATTTATATATTAATGATTCTGTTTCTAAATTTAGTTTCTATATCTGCTAGGAATAATGTAATGTGCTCCAGGAATTAGCTCCCAATACTATGAATTTGATACACATTCTGATTATGACTCTGTAGAAATTGGAAGTATGGAAAGCACAGATAAAATGGACCTTCATAGCATGGACAGACTAAGTAGCAGCAATGATAGAATGTATTAGAGTATGAAGAGAGCGCTGAAATATGAGAGGAAATAGATATGAGAAATATCACTCCACCACAAAAGGTTACTTTTCAATGAGAAACTTGGCATAACCATCACTTTAATTCCAAGTGTCCAAGCTTTGTAATTATTTAGGATGTTTTTTGATGCTATATTGCTCCAAAAGATTGTCAAGCAAACAAATCTTTATGCTTAGCAGTGCTATAATAGGGGCATAATGAGGCTCAAACTGAGAGCTGAAGACCCATTTACAAAGAGTGGTGGAAGCTGTATTTTTGAGTATTGATATTCCAAGGCACCATCAAAATCCCACATCAGTTTTGATCTTGGTCAAGAAAAAAAATATTTCAAAAACCCATTGAAGTACCCATTTTTGCTCAACTCATGACAAATATTATGTATGTGATTCTTGCATTTTTCTACTAATGAAAAGTATAGTCATGACTTATCCAAAGCTTTATAAATTCTATAAAGTTAGGGACTATTTACAAGACAGATTTAGTGTCTTATATATCTTAGAGCAGACTTTTAGTCTAGATGATAATTTGATGCTCTACAAAGGATGTCTGACTTGAAAATCATACAATGATAAAAAGGGCCCATTTTGGTGTGAAATATTTTGTCCTTTATGAGGCAGTATGTTAGTGACTTTTTATTGTATACTGGAGCTGAAACAGTATACAAAAAAGAAGTATGCCACTTTATGAATTAGCACAAAAAGTGTTCTTCATGGGCAAAGGCTATTGTGTCACTGTGGATAATTGATATTTGTCATTTAATCTTGCAGGCATATTTGATAAAAAATAAGACAGACATTTATGGCACTATAAATAAAAGAATAAAATGTCTGCCAAAAGATTTCAAAAAGAGTAAACTAAATAAGGGCATTATCCAAGCTTATTAGCATAGAAAAATAATGGCCTTGAAATAATAAGACAAAAAATGAGTCTGCCTAATGAGTACTATCCATGATGCTTCCATGAGAATTGTAAAAAATAGATGGAGGGAATATAGAGACACCCATGTTAGTGTTTAATTACAATAATATTATAGGTAGAATTTAATCTCTGTGATCAAGAATTGTTCTATGACCAAACAATTAGGAATCAGCAAGAAAAATATTATAAAAAATATTTAGACATATTGTAGACCAAGCTCTATGGTATGCATGTATTTTATATAAGAAAACTTCAAATTACTGAGCAGATTATTCAAAATTATCCACTCTTCATCTCCATTTTTTAAAAAGCTAGTGCTATTCCTTCTCCTCTTTGATTCACTGCTGTTCACTTTCTCAGTCTTATTCACCTAACCCTATTAAAAAAGGACCTACATATCAATTCTGGTTATGCTGCTCAAGAAAAACTATTGATTGGAAGAAAATAAGAAAAAATCCAAGATTTTGATTAAACACTATAAAGTTGGTCTTTGTATTGACCAGGGCTTTGAGATCTATCACACCAGGAAGAATTTTTGAAAGTAATCATTCCTTTTATTGTGTAACATTAATAAAACTTATATTTATATCTACATCTTCTTGCTTTTTCTAATTATTGAATTTTAGATACTGAAAAATGCAGGTTCCAAAGAAGCTGGTGATGCTTCATCTTAATTGATGCTGTAAATAATTTTTCATAAACTACATTACCATTACCAAAAAGGGTGACTGTTCTTGAATATTACTAATTTAATACTACAAAAATTGACAATTCATGTGATTTTATTTATGGTATATCATGCATTGACTTTGTATACTTCCCAAAAATTATATTTCTCTCTATTTACATATATTTTTAAACCTTCAAGCCCTGTTTTTAAACAATTCATAATATATAATATGTTATTAGTATTAAATATAAACTAAAATAAAACATAAAATAGTTAATACATTAGGATAACAATATAAACAGTTTTTTTAATGTACAAAACCTAAGTTTGATAACCATATTTTGATTTCTTTATGATGGCAAAGATTCAAAGTTTTAAGAAAAAGTAAAATTATATATATATGTTTGTAATAAATTTATTTATTTATCAAATTATTGTTAAAGATTACTAAGATTTATCAATATTATTAAGACTAGAAATTGCTTTAATGTAAATAGAGTTTATCTGTTTTTCATGGTCTATCTTACTGTTTTCAATCATTTAAGTTAGTAAAGAGCCCGAGCTACTTTGCCACCAATTATTTCCCTGAAATAAATGTGTCAATAAGATTGTGTAATTATGAAATTTATGATATCATTGTTTAATTGTATTTAATTCCAAACCTTTTCCTCTTTAACTTCCCCAACACCTCAAAGCTGATATATCTGCGTTTGTCAGCTGATTTTTTTTTTATAAATAGCTTTAGAACAGCACTCTTGGAAAGGAGATTTAAATCTGAGTCTTTATGCTTATTTTAAAAATGAACATCCAAAAAAAGTTAATGTAAAATGTTCAATATTTCATAAGCCGGATAGGTCACCATGCTTGGCAGAATACTCTGTGATCAAAGTAAATGGAAATAATTGTAAACTCAATGATGTTAATAATGATGATAAAGCAATGGTGATTAAAATTAAAAATGCATAGCTTTATTATTTTAATTATTTGTCCAGAAATAAAGAATTATTGAAAATAAAGATTTTGCTTTAAAATGAGGCCCATATGATGGACAGCATTTGTAGCTAAGGAAATGCTAATATTTAAGGTAAACCTAATTGCTCTTAATGAAATTTGTCTATCAAATGAAAGAGGCCTATTTAAATAGTAAATAACTACAAGCTTGAGATAATTTGTTGTAAAGTGTATCTTGTATTATGGAATTTCTAGATGGATCATTAAAAACCTAATAATATCAATACTTGTTTTTGCAATAGTTTTTCTTCCCAATTTATAATGTTTCAACATTCTTTTCAAAAAAAGCTTTTATTCCTAGTTGGACTGTATCACTATGTCAAAAGCATTAAAGATTTTCTTTGTGAAATTTGAATACACACTATTGGCAGTAAAAGAAAACATTGACCTAAATGAGAGATGGGCAATTGCAGTCTGTGAGTTATATGCTATTGAACCATGCCATGAAAAATAATGATGATATCAACATTATTTTTCTACTAGAAATTTTCTGACAAAATATTTTAAAATTATTGCTAAAAATAAATATAGCATTGCAGTCAGTTTTTTTTTATAAAAAATTTATTTGCAAAACTTATGAATATTTTTTAATAATAGTATGATTAATATAAATTTTATTCATTAACTTTTAATTTAATGTTTATTACTTGTTTTATTTTAATAAATCTTATTTAATGCTATATCGATCACTACATGATTTCAACATTTATGTGGCAAAATATAGATATTCACTATGCATTCTGTGTAAATATTGCATTAATCAGGGATGAGGAACCTCTGGTCCAGTCCTCAAACATTCTTAATTCTCTCCCAGAAATTTTCACAAATGTATACAAAAGAGAGCTATATTAAAATATTTAAACAGGCACATAGTGCAGTGCAAATAATATACATGCAAATATTGAATGAGTTAAGTAAAATAAAATATTTATTTTCTCAACTACATCTTTTTCTTTCTCAAATTTTTATAATAATTTTACTTTATTCTATCAAAGTTCCAATATTCTAACAAATTACATTATGTGACCTATCTATGGTGCGGAGAACATTTTGTTTGTATAAGGATTTTCGCATACGAGTGTATAACTAGAAAAAATAAAACTAGAATTTTACTTTATTATTATTTTGCATTTATTTTTATTGGAATAGCTACAGGGAGTAAGATAAAAAATTTAAAAAAATAGCAAAGAAACTCGCGCATTTGAAAAGAAATGGAGCAATTCATTTTATTTTATTTTATAGAAATAGCAAATCAATAGATATGATATATTTAGAAAGTATTTCAATTAATAAATAACATATTATTAAGAGACATTATTTATCAAATATTCTGATTACAACAAAATTATTGGGAAGAAAGTAATATTAAAATAGAAAACTTGAAAAGGAACTTCATCAATTAGCTGTTATGTTTTATAAAAAGTACAAACAAGTCAGAAAAGCTTATGTTTAAAAAAGATGCAGGAAATTCGAAACTATTTTCTGAAGGGGAGTTTATAGAAGACTACATTCAAGCTGCAGCAGAATTAACTGTGTTCATATGAAAAAAATACAAGGCGAATGGAAAAATTGTAATTAAATGTGGAACAGTCATTAATAATGATGATGTTTCTTTATTTTTAATTCATAAAAAAATTACAATCTCATTTAAAAGGGGAAAGTTGAAATAGGCCTGCCAGATGAAAAAGTTGCCCAGCTTTAATGATTAAAGATAAATTGATTAAATTTTTGATTAAATATAGTAGACTAATTTTTAAATCAATAATTTTGTATGGCCCATAAAGGAAATTCTAAATACACAAATGTCCCTTGGCAGAACAAAGGTTCCCCAGCACTGCATTAGACAATGATATAAATTACAATTGAATAAACAGATCTAACCATTTTGTAGTTTTATATATTTATACAATTGCCTAATGATATTTCAAATTTTCAACAATTATCAATCCATTGCAAGATGAAGGTATCTTCAAATTTAATCTAATTTTTCCAAATCATAGGCATCATACCAGAAAATTTCTTTATTTTATCCACTTATCTTATTATGTGTTCTTTTTAGGGTTTTTAAAATCTTTAGGATTCTAATTTATCATTATCAGCTCTTCTTGTAATATGTTTCTCCCATTTCTTTCAATGATCTCAGTAATACCTGTTTGATCTCTCACTCATATATTTTATTTCAAAATCATGTTATTTCTAATATACATATATATCTGTACTTCATTAAGTAGTTTGAAACCATTACTCTTCTATTAAGTATCCAAGTTTTAGATACATAGGTACAGCCTAGTAAATTAAAGAACTTTATTTTTAAGTGCACTTTTTACAATACTAAATTATTTCTATCAAAAGCATTCCATGCACATTAATTTCTGTGTTTGATTTTATCCATTAAGTTTCTACCCATATTAAAAATCTGACCAAACTATTTGTAGTTGTTAACTTTTTCTAATTTATGATTGTTAATCTTTAGTTTCTTCTTCCAAGAAAATTAATTGAACATTAACTTTTTACCATTTATTATTTAATCCAACTTTTTTATTTTCATCTGACAACTTTTGCAACACATCTTTAAACTCTGAATATCTATTTGCAAAAACAACCATAGCTATTGCAAAATCTCTGACTTAAATAATCTCGATTTGCTTTTAATCTCAGTTTTCCATTTTAATCCCCAAAATATTTGTTGTAAAACTGCTGAAAAAGGTTTTGGAAATATGTAAATCATCTTGACTATACCCTTTAAAGTGTTTATCTTCTTAGTGTCACCATTGCAAACTAATCACTCCTGTGGAAATTTTGATAAATATTCTTCAGAATATGACAATATTCTGATCTAAAGTTTTCATCACAGTGGAAAAGCATACAGAATCATATGCCTTTTTATAATATACACATCCAAAGCTAATTGCAATTCATATTTATTGTTCTTTAAACAACTTCTCTCAGTATTTAAATATTCATTATGCTAAAACTATTTTTAAATCCACTTGTTCTTTTGATTAGTTAGAATTCTAAGTTCAGTTGTAAACAAGTTGTAATTATTTTGGTAAAAATGTGGCCAATAGCCACTGTAACGACCCATTGTTTATTATTATGTGATAATAATACCATGTGCCAAGAAAACAATACAGTACTTGAGTATTAGTCTTGCAATGTAGAAGAGATAGGAGACTGTTCACATCCACAATAAATGTGTAATCTTGCGAAGATATCAAATTGTAAGAAAATAAACCCTGCAATGTATATTGAAAAACGTGTGAAAAGATGATTTAGAGTTTTTAAAATTTGCTTTGATTATTTTTTTGTGTTATTTATATTTTTCAGTGATTTCTTTTTCAAAACGTACTTTGATTGTTATTATTTTGCTTTATTTATAATTGTTAGTTGCAAAAACATTGTCTTTTTCAAAACGTGCTTGGAAAACATGTTTTTTTTTTTAAAAAAGTACTTTGATTGTTGTTCTTTTGCTATCAGTTCATTTGATTTAAATTTCATGAGTGTAAGTAGTTTTCATAATTTGATTTTGTTTTCATAATTTCATAAGTAATGTGTGTGTGTGTTTTTTTCTTTTGTATTTGGAAATCGTCCAAAATGATGGCAATTTGGAAGCTGCCCATTGCCATTTATTATTTCCAAGAACATGGAATACTACCATCAGTAAAAATTTGCCCCATCGGTCACAGTATGACCTTGCATGTGCACAGGTCTGACAAACAGTAACAATGTAATGTTGCAGGGTTCAACAGCAAAATTATACGACTTTTATTAGTGCTTTTCATGCAGAGGGAAAAAAATTGGAGCATGAAAATCGGTAATTAATAAAAGTCTTCTAATTTATATTTCTTTACTCTTCTGAATTATTTGATTTGTTTTGTTTACTTTTTTTTTTGTTTTGTTGTGTGTATTTACAAAAAAGATATAGGTTTATTAATATTTGTCTAAACTTTTTCCCAGCCTACATGAAAAGCAGTAATGAAATTCTTATAATTTTTTTATTGTCGAGGATTCTTTGTTTTCTTTGTGAATTTACAAAAAAGTATAGGTTGATGAATATTTTTTTTCAATTTTTTTCTCCCTGCATGAAAAGCGCTAATAAAAGTCTTATAATTTATATTTCTTTATTATTCTGAATTATTGTTTTGTTTACTTTTTTTTTACAAAAAATTCCATTTCTTAGTATTTTTCTGGAAAAGATCTCGACACATTGCAATCACGTGTTCATTTGGGGAGGGGGGATTTCCACTTCAGTGTCCATTTTCTGTGGTAACATGAAATTTGAATTGGGTTTTTTAAAACACTATTAATTCCTGTTATTTATTACAGTTTAAGTAGCATACATGTATATTTTATCTGTTTTTGTAAACAGTATTTACAAAAAATTATAATTTAGTGATTGTTTTATTGTAAAATACATTTGGGAGTTGATTCAACCTATTTTCACTGGGGGCTGAGAAAATATAGTTTTTATCTAAAATTTATGTTTTACAATGTTGTCTTAATTACACATGTATTTTCTTCAATTTGGTTGTTTGAACGTGATCAATTCCTCTTATTTATTACAGTGATAAGTAGCATATGTGTATATTTTATCATTTTTGTAAGTAAATATTATTAACACACAATTATAATTTAGTGATTGTATGTAAAGTAACATTGGGGAGTTTATTCAATATATTTTCACCCTGAGCTGAAAAAATGTAGTCTTTAAGATATAAAATTTATTGTTTAAAATGTTGCTTGAGTATTATTCCTGCAAATCATACATATGTTTACATTTTTTTAGTGCGTGTGCTGTAACTTTTCATATTCATGTCAATCTGCCAAAAACTCTGCAAATCTTTAAGAAAATATCATATACAAGATCATCTATGTACAAATTACTTTTTCACAAAAAAAAATCTGGCCAAAAATATCGTGTACAAGATCCGTGTACACGTTATTTTGGTAGATCACAAGCTTTACAAAGTTATCAGCGGATTGATACGAATGTGAAAAGGCCAGCACGTTTAATAGCATATTGCCGGACTAATACTCAATTAGACAAAATTACTTTATAGCAATTTATTCAATATACTTCCCGCCCCCCTACACACACAAGCACAAAGATAACAAGCTAAAACAATTTTTAGTTGTTTTTTTTCTTGATGATTTAATAAAATTGACATAGAAAAAGTGTAAAATATTAGCAATAACAAATAAGTCTATTAAAATAATATTTAATATTAATTTTAGGTTAAATAAAAATCATCCGAAGATCAAAATAATAGCAAGAAAGTAACTAAAAAACATTTTAGTAATAATTAAACTCACGAAAAAGTTTTGTAATATAATATTAAAACTCACAATTCTTTGAGTAGTTTTATTAGCAAAAATTACATGAACTCTCCATGTTTTTACAAACATTGCTCCAAAAGCAATAGTAAATCCTAGTGTCAACACCCATAATCGAAGCTAGATAAAAAAAACAAAAACAAATGATATACTTGTGTGTATATTTTAATTTGAATATTTTTACAACTAAATCTAAAAACTCCATTCTTACATATACTAAGAGTTAATAAAATATACTTAATTACGGTTACATTTTTCATAAGTACATACGCACATACATATAATTTAATAATTAATAAAGATATAGATTCAAATATAAGTATGTATATATTACAGTAAACATCCCATGATCACTATCTTCCATGCTTGCTCATAACTGTTGTTATAATAGGCAAAACTCTCTCCATACAGTAGTGCCACTCAGAGTAATCAATGGATGCCAGAAGGCTTGTGCATAAAATACCCATCTAGTGCCTACTCATCCAATATCCCCAAACTATTTTCTGGCTTATGGCCTTCATCAGTGAGGAGCCTTGGATCTGAAAGCACTGCACCTAGATCTTAGAGCTTCTGGCATCCATTGATTACTCTGTCTTGCTTAGAGTGGCACTACTGTATGGAAAGAGTTTTACCTATTATATTACAGTAAAGCGGAATAAAAATAAAATACTAGCAAAATAAAATTTAATAAAAATATTTATCAATTGCTTTTTGTAATTTACAAAGTCAAAATTTAAAGGCTGCTCATACATATTCTTCTTTCTATAATTGTTGATAATAGTTGAAAGTGATAATATTTACGATATAAATGCGTACTTTTGATTTGATTTGAATGTAATGTTTTATACTCATATAAAATTAATTAAAGACGATATAGATGTCATAACTGCACCATTTATAAAAAATTTAATCATTATCATTAATTTTTTCATATATTATTTATGGTTTATCAATATATTTATCCGAATGTAAATTATCGGCTTTTACAAAGAATTTAAACTTTAGATATTAATTTATTATATTACTATTTTAAAATATCGAATATTTACTCTTCAAAGTAAAATTATAAACTTCTTAACTTACATCCACTTTAATTTAAAAATTAAATATACAATATAATCATAAATAAATAAATATATGCATAAATTTATGATTTTTTTAAAATTCATATTACTCTCAAGGTTAATATTAGAAATTAAATAATAAGTTATTTCAAATTAATAATAAAGATAGTTAAAATATATGTATATGTTCATGCACATAAACAGTTCATATATTTTTATACTCATATTTATTTATTCCTATATGTGTTAAAAATGAATGTTATGAAATTTATTAATATCAAAAAATAAAATATAACAGAAATGTTAATTAAATAAAATAATTTTAAAACTTTAAATCCTATTATATTATACTGTTACATTCTTTGGTTAATCTGATCTACATTATTATTATTATAAATTTTTATATTAACTATTCCTTAATTATTGCGCACACTATCATACACACACATATATATATACTTTAAAGCAAAATTCTATAATAGATATAGGTAAAATTAGTTATTTACATTTATGGCAGAAGAATAAATATATAAATTAAATTATGATCAAGCTAAATTCACTTTCATTGTCAAAAACAAAAACATCAGAATAGTGTAAACTGACCCTATTTTGCTGATATTTTTCAGGTTTTTTCTCTGGAAGTAAAATGAATTTGTAACCTTTCGATTTAGGATGTCAGAATTTTGACTTTTGATCAATTCGCCTCTGGTGAATTTTTTTGTAAGTATTATACATTAAAATGCATGTAAAATGGTATATTTTATTATAATAAATTTTCACTGAAAAATTTGTAGTGGAAGGTGGGAAATTCAAAATTCCCATTTTTACAATAAGCATAAGCCCCACCCTGACATGTTCAGCCATCTTCTATTGCCAAGGCTGTAAAATGTTCGGCATTTTCCAACAAGTTCCAATGACCAAAAACTTGTTTATTTGTGAAGTTATTATGATTTCAGATATTTTTTTAAAAATAATTTACACTATATTTATTAAATATCAAGAAATATAAATTATTAATAACTTATTTTGACTTGAAATACTTTATTTTCAAAAATATAACATTATATTAGCAGTGAATCTAAGCATGGCCTGAAGCAATTTACAAGCTTAGTTTCTATGTAAGCAATCTATTTATATTTATGAGTATGAAAATATCACAATTTTGCAATAAATGTTCAAAAAATTTAAATTTTTAAAGCATAATTCATTAGATATATGAGAAATAAATAATTATTCATTCAGATGTTTAAAAGTAATAAGAATTAAGAAATATTTTGTTGATTTTATAAACTGAAAATAATCTTTCTAGAAACGATGATGTCTAAACTCTTTGTTTTGTTTACAATCTCACTTTTTTAATATTTACAGAAACAAAATGTGAACATTTAAAATTTATTTCAATAGTAAACAAGAATATCTATCAAATGAAGCCAAATTTATTATTTTCAGAAAAGTAATAATCATTTTATCATATATTTTACATTGATGTGTGAGACAAAAAAACGTGTCAGAAAATGCAGGCCTTGAAAGGGTTAACCTTTTTAATGTTTTCCACTTTGGTCAATATTAATAGCATAAAATATATTTATACGTACAATAGTCTGTATATGTCCACTACTTATTTATTACTGATTTTAATAGTCAACCGTTCAAAAAAACATTAAATAAATAGAAGTTAAACAAATTAGAAATTTAATTTTTTGAACTTTTAGTTTTTACTTTACAGTAAAATGACTGACTATTGTGATCAAAAAATATCACAAACAAGCACCATCAATAGACCTTTAGCCTCTTATTGTAAAAATCTCATTTTTTAAACAATCCAAAATCTGTTGAAAATCTAAATAAACATTAATTTTTATAATCTATACTTTTGTATATATAAATACATTTTATATACTGTATAAATTCATTTTATTGATAATAGTATGATCTATATCAATAATGCATATGCTTATTTCATATGGATGCAAAATATTTATACAACAATAATTAAAATAATAAATCAAAACTATATTTACTTTTACTGATTAGCCCTCTTCTCTTTTTATTTCTTTATTTACAATGCAAGTCTAATTATTTTATTGTTGTTTTTCCCCCATTTAGCAATTCAATGTAACATTCAACAAAAAATAAGTTGGCAAAACTTTTCAAACTATTCTTTCTTCTTATTCTTTCTTCTCTCTATGATGTCTTTCCACTTTCCTTTTTTCAGTTAAATTAATTATTTATAAACTAAAAAAGCTCTTAGACTAAAAAAATAAATAAAGTCAATATGTCATTGCAATACTTATTGATTTATAGGTATTTACTGATCTCATTTTTTAAATTTATTTTTAAATATGTGTAATGCTAATTTATTTACTAATAAAATTATGTCATAGTGTGTATGTTAATATTCTATAACATATCAAAAACAACTATACTATATGTGTGAGTTTAAAAATATTATTTATAGTTCACTATCATTTGTGAATTATAGTACTTATGGTAAGCTTAGTACTAAGTGTCACAAGTGCAAGGGGACTACTCCATTTAAATAAACTAATGTTATATATTTTTTCAATGCCTTTGAGCTAAAAGATAATACTAATACAAAGATCAAGACATCTTTGAGAACAAACAGTCATAGATTATCAACTCAGAATTTTTAGCTCTTGAGTTTGTCATTCTAATTTTGAGCTAAGCTATCCAAGGCAATACTGAAAGATAAAAAACTGGTATATGATATATTTTTATTATAAATGAAAATGAATGCAATCATTATTATTTTTTATGTCAAGCATGTAATTCTAAAAAAAATATGATTGCTATTCTAATAAAGAGCTTATCAGTCATAACTTTCTATGTTTTGTAATTTTCAGGCTGTGAGAATTTCATGATGATTTATCCATTTAAAATAAAAGCATATACAAATTATTAAATAATTTCAATACTATGAGTGCATTTTTCTAGTGTACCAAATTTTATTACTTTGAAATATTCTCTAACTCAATATGCTAAATGACTTAGTTAAGATGATAACAAATAATATCAAACTATTACTGACAATCATCAAATATTATTTCATAGTTATAATAATACCAATTTACTTTCAGGCAGACATAACATTTGTACAAGCAAATGTAAAATATTATTAAAGATATTCAGAGTTAAATATGCTAAGAACCAAAGCATGTTTTAGTTTAAGCATTAAATTTATTTTAAGTATTAAAATGCATTAAATAAAGATCATATATTTTATATTTTAATCTTTACAATTTAGAACTGTCAATTACAAATTTTATAAATTGTAAATATATGTATATCTGTACAACATTTTACTTACCTGACAAATTATATAATAGTTTTCTAAAGAAATGTAACTGTAATCTAAACCATGAAGAATTATAGATATGTAAGCCAGCAAGCTTCCCAAAACAATTAGATTATTTAAATTAGGACTTGACATTCTAATAATCCTATTAAAAAGAAATTTAAAATAATATAATAATATACCATTAAAAACCCGTCAATGGTTTGACAATTCCAATATCAATAACAATCAATAATTTCAAACTGTTGTCAGAGTAACTTTCTTTTAACAATTATATATATATATATAATTACTGCCATGTGCTTAGATACCATATACCTGAATAGCTTTAAAATATGCCATAAAACATATGATAAGTCAAACTAATTTTTAAATGGATCCTTTTTGAAAAAGATTTTATAATGCAATATACAATTAAACACAAATAACAATTTAGTTACACTTATGAGTATGCCCATCTGATTTATAGAATAAAATGTTTTTTTTTTCTCATGTGTCAAAGCATTGGCTGGGAAGCCAACCTGCAAACCCAGGACAACTTCTTGCAAGGCAGCTGTGCTGACCACTTGACCACCAATGCTCAACTAGAATAAAATGTTTTATCAAGAAAAGTATCATTTCTTATGCATTTTTCTGTTGACTCTTTATATATTTTTTCATTCTGTTCTAGTCACTTTTTTATCTTATTGTCTTTTTTAGATTATACTACAGAATCTTGAATCATGAGTTTTTTATGTTTTTGATCATCTCTCTGGATTAACAATACATTTGTGCAACTATATTTTCATTTCTCAATAACAGTTCTACAATTCTGATTTCAATATTTTTATTTATTTTTTATATACAATGATATATATAAGTGTGTAAGTAGGGAAAACTTTAAAATATAAAATTGTGAAACATGATTAGAAAAAAAGTGAACAATAAATAATAAAATTTACCATATATCTACATAAATTGTTAGTATAATGTAACATAGGAGAAAAATGTAATAATATAATCAGCACATGATTGTAAATAAATAACGAACTATAGCCATACATTGATAGACCATCAGCAATCGAATGCAAAAAAATTATATAAAACGGAAGTCAACAATGATAAATATAATTAACACTTCTTTGTAGACTGAAATTAAAAGAGACATCAATCAATAGTAATCTGTCTCATGGATAAGTCCGGAGAATAATCACATCATCATCCATTTTTCCACCCCATTCTCTTCATTGCCCAGTTCTTCAATTCCACAATACTTTTTCCATCTTTTATATCATACATCATGTCAATCTTTTCCATCATTTCTTCTTGCTTCCACTCACCATTGCCTTCAAAACAACTTTTATTAAACTATACTTTCTTCTGAATATATATCCAATCAAGTGTATTTTTATTTTTCTTATTTCCTCAATCAATCTTCTTTTTTCATTTACTTTATTTTAAAACTTTTTCATTTGTTATTTTATTCATCTAATTATTTTTTCCCATTTTTCTCCATGTCCACATCTCAAAAACTTCCAATCTGTTTCTAATTTTATTACTCATTATCTACATTTTCTAACCATACAATAGTACCTCCACACATAGTATTTAATTAATCATTTTTTAATTCTCTCTTCAAAGGTAAAAGAGGCATACTGCTAATAAGATATATACTAAATTACCTTGCATTAAAGGCTATAGTAGATGGTGTAAAAATGATCAAATATGGTTGTGATCATTAAGCTGAACATTTGCAGCTTAAGATTATATGGTACAATGTATATACTGAAGATAAATAAAATAATATCCATATATTATGCCAGTAAGGTTTGAAAAAGATCTTTAGTCGGTTTATAATATAGTATTCATATACACATTCATACACTAAATTATGTTATTGACTGGCATTAGTTACTTGAAGAAAATCTTACTGAAATATACGTATCCATTAGTTAAAAATCATACAATACTTAATCTAGCATTTAAATAACTTTACTAAAATAATTTAAAATAATGATTAATAATTTTATTGATTAAAAGTAATAATAAGAAAAAATATGGAAAAGAAAAGTCTGACATAAATATTCTTCAATAACACAATTAGAAAATTTCATCTAATTTTATTTACAAAATATTGCATAGATATTCATTTCAAAACAAATCCCCAAAATATGGTAATAATATTTAAGTTGGAGTTCAATATGTACATATAAGATAGTCATAAATAAAACATACTTATACTGCAAATGTTCAAATAAATAAGTGCTTAATAATATGAAAATTATTAAGTCATTACCTATATTAAACCTATAGATCAAACTATTTTAATAATATATAATTCCGTTTACATTCTATATAAAGACTGATTAACCAACATGCATATATATAATATTTTGAAACACTGTCATTATTAATGATATACAAAAATACCAGAATAGAGATGAAATTAATTAAACAGAGTATACTTTCAATGCATGTGCATCAGGACAACCATGATTATGAAGCACAGACATACATGATTATGTTGCACCTATATCAAAAGTATACCTGGTTTAATTAATTTCATTTAACATATTTAATTTCTGTTTTGTATTTTTATACTATTATATCACATATGCTTATTACAATATAATAAACATTTCAATTCTAATAATTATTTTTTTAAAATATATTGTATAAATTATTTTTTTATACATAGAAGATACACTCTATGCATTTTATAGTAAAAATAATTTAGTCATTAATTTAAATTTATCTTTAATGTACAAACTAATTATTCTTAGACAGATAGACAGATAGATAGACAGATAGATGGATGGATGGATGGATGGATAGATAGATAGATAGATAGATAGATAGATAGATAGATAGATAGATAGATAGATAGATAGATAGATAGATAGATAGATAGATAGATAGATAACTAGACAGACAGGCCAGCAGGCAGACAGGTAGATAGGTAGATGGTTGGGTGAATGGGTTAGTAGATGAGTAGGTAGGTAGACAGTCAGATAGATAGATAGATAGATAGATAGATAGATAGATAGATAGATAGATAGATAGATAGATAGATAGATAGACAGACAGACAAGCAGGTAAGTAGGTAGGTGGTTGGGTGGATGGGTTGATAGATAGATAGGTAGATAGATAGATAGGTAGGTAGATAGATAGATAGATAGATAGATAGATAGATAGATAGATAGATAGATAGATAGATAGATAGATAGATAGATAGATAGATAGATAGATAGATAGATAGATAGATAGATAGATAGATAGATAGATAGATAGATAGATACCATCATTTTTGGATTTTGCATTATGAAAATAAATTCAACTGTCATTTTATCCTAAATTTATGGGGTTAAATTAATTTAGAATACAATTCTTTATGTGCTTGCCTATAAAACATATAATTTTTTTTTTCAGATTTTAAATTTCCAACCAACATTTAACAAAAAAAAAAAGAAAAAAAATCACAAGTAGTAAAAAAAAAAATAATCATTCTATAAAATCAATTCTATAAACAAATAAAATTTTCTTAAACAAATTTAAAAATATATATATATATTTAACTTTTCAGTTTTTTTTTCTCCTGGAACTTGTTTCTATCATATTAATTAAACTCCATTAGCTATTTTTTAAAGTTATTTGTTATTAATATTAGTTATTATAAGAAAAGTTATCTTTCTATTATGCTATAAAGAAACAATTTTTTTGGCATTTTATTTAGCACTGGAGTTAATGCGTAAATTGTATGTATTACTTTTCTCAATAGCTTAATGTAAAGCATTGAATTCTCTCAATAGTGATATTTTTTCATCTGTCCTTCTATAAAAATGTGTATCACCTTATGTATAAATTGCTAAGATTAGATTAATTACATATATAGATTAAATACTGTAATCTATTCCAGTTAACCAATTCAACAGTTTATAGTTTTTAATTTATATTTGGCTTCCATACCACCAAGTGGTGATTTCTCTATACATATTAATGAGTTTGTGTCCACACAGAAAATATTTTAACATACATCTCTTGAGCTCTAAATTCATCCAACATGAAGCCTGCTATAAACTGTTTTCTTCATGACTCTTCAAGCATTTTTAGTTGAACAGAGATACAATATTTACAGCATATACTAAAGAATATACAGGGTAATGAACAGAATAAATAAAGTTAAGTAACTTTCCTCTAAATTAATAAAAACAGATCATAATGATAATTTAATATTATTCTTCATTATATATATTCAAAACTTCTTAATTATTTTTTAATTTCTTTAAGAATACTAAATAATATAATTAATATAATTACTCATCAACTCACAATTTTCTTTTTCTTTATATAACCTACTCATAAAAAGTCTATACTTTTAAAAACCATTCTAACATATATTAACTGAACATAATAATATAACCTAACCAATATTTCTATCAATATTAATATAACAAAATTTTTACAATTACATGTCATTTAAACAACTTTGTTTATACAAAGAAAATAGTTTTTTTTTTCTTTTATTGCATTCAAAAATTTAATTTTTTGTCAGAATCAAAAATAAATTAAATACTTAATTTGTATTAGAGAGAGATTTGTATTTAATTTTAAATAATTTATCTCAAAATCACAAAACAGTATTCTTTACTAAATTAAAAATGTAAGACTTTTTTTTTTTACTTTTTCTTTATAAATTTTAAATATGTATGTATATACATTCTATCAAGTTTCTTCACTGTGTTTTATGACAAAACATGACTGAATAGATATATACCATCTTAAATAAATTTAAGGATGTATCTAAAGTTAAAGAAATAAAATAATTTTTAATTTATTAAAAAGCAATTAATAATTATTTATATATTTATTGAAAAATGTACAGTTATAAATAAATAATTCTTAAATACATAATACGATATAAACTTATGTTATATATATTTATAACACTAAAAACTAATAATAATAATAAATATATCTACCTGGTATTTTTATTAATAAGATTTATTCCTAAAAAAACAAATGCTAAGAGTAAACCTAAAACTGTCAGACCAGTCATAATATAAAAAATTACTTTGGTTACACAAACAATCTGTGTTCCTATGGTTGGATGATCTTTGGGGATGAAACCACCTAAAATGTATATATAAACAAAGTGTTATAAATATGATTCAAATCTTCTTGTTGATAAAAATTGTATAAATAAAAAGATATATATGTGCATGTATATATATATTCTTTAAAATGAAATATATTCAATTTATAGACAACTAAATACTTAAAATGTATAAATAATAAATTTATTAATATCTAATCGATTTTCATTCAAAAAATGAACCTTATCAAGATATTACAACAATTGAAAACATTCATGTGATTTACATATCATATACAGGTCAAACTTAACAATAAAGATGTTTTTAAATTTTCCAATTTTTATTTAATGACCATTTTCCACCTAACTTAACCGACCCTTGTACTAAATTCATACATTTCTTTTTATTTTCATGTATATACAATGTTTCATATACTTTTCTTTCTTTATAATTTTTACAATATTTGATGACTTCAATACTTTCTTCACAATGTGTCCTGTTTCTAAAAAATGGCAAAATGGACCTGATTTAATATCTTTTTTTTTATAGCTCTGTCATGCTCTTTACCCCTTTCTATTTTACTTTTTTCTGACTGACCTATGTATATCATCTTGCATATTTTACAAATAATTTTATATACTATTCCTATCCTACCATTCTTATCATTCCTTATTTTAGAATTACTTACTAGTTTTTTTAAAGATTTATTATTTTTCCATCCAATACCTATATTAAGATTTATTTTTTCTTTTCTATCATTTAGAATTTCATATACATCCTTAGAATATGGAATAGAAATCCATTTCTTATTTTTTCTTTCAATTTTATTGTTAACTTCTTTATACCTATTTTTATTTATTAAAACTTGTGGATGGCATGGGTTATGGAAAGTATTGTGTCAAAAATTCTGAGGAAGTACTAAAAAGTTTGAATAGAAATGGTAATGTAGCATCATTTGATATAGAAAAAATGTATCAAAGTGTTTCTAGGATAGAAAGTATTAACATTGTAGTTAGAAAAGTCAAAGATGAGAAGATAATTTCAAAAGAATGGATACAAATAATAGAAGAGGTTTTAATCATGATTAATGAGACTATATGTTAAATATAATAATGAATTTTGGAGTATTGATAAAGGATGGATAATGGGCTGTTCAATAAGTGGAATTATGGCATCAACTATGGTTGATTGGATTGAGCAGAAAATAATTGATAAGTATATCGAAAATGGAGAAATTATAAAGTATTTTAGGTATGTGGATGATATTTTAGTTGTAGGAAATGGAAGAAGCATAATGAAAGCTTTTAATGAGCTTAATAAAAATATGTTTAATATTAAATTTACTATAGAAAATAATGAAGAAGGAATAAAATATTTAGATTTATTAATAAAAAAGGATGAAAATGGAATGATGAATATAAAGCACTACATAAAAAATAAAAATGTTAGAGGAATGATACATCCAGAATCTTATCAACCTTGGTGTCAAAAAATGGGGGTACTAATAGGGTTAAAAGAAAAAAATGATAGGCTTACATTAAATGATAAAGATGCAATGGAGCAAAAATTGAAAATCCAAGATGAATACATTGAATATGGATATAATAGTAAAATTGTAAAAAATATTTTAATAAATAAAAATAGGTATAAAGAAGTTAGCAATAAAATTGAAAGAAAAAATAAGAAATGGATTTCTATTCCATATTCTAAGGATGTATATGAAATTCTAAATGATAGAAAAGAAAAAATAAATCTTAATATAGGTATTGGATGGAAAAATAGTAAATCTTTAAAAAAAACTAGTAAGTAATTCTAAAATAAGGAATGATAAGAATGATAGGATAGGAATAGTATATAAAATTATTTGTAAAATATGCAAGATGATATACATAGGTCAGTCAGCAAAAAGTAAAATAGAAAGGGGTAAAGAGCATGACAGAGCTATAAAAAGAAAAGATATTAAATCAGGTCCATTTTGCCATTTTTTAGAAACAGGACACATTGTGAAGAAAGTATTGAAGTCATCAAATATTGTAAAAATTATAAAGAAAGAAAAGTATATGAAACATTGTATATACATGAAAATAAAAAGAAATGTATGAATTTAGTACAAGGGTCAGTTAAGTTAGGTGGAAAATGGTCATTAAATAAAAATTGGAAAATTTAAAAACATCTTTATTGTTAAGTTTGACCTGTATATGATATGTAAATCACGTGAATTTTTTCAATTGTTGTAATATCTTGATAAGGTTCATTTTTTGAACGAAAATCGATTAGATATTAATAAGTTTATTATTTATATATTTTAAGTATTTAGTTGTCTATAAATTGAATATATTTCATTTTAAAGAATAGTATTTTAGAAAGACAACATAATGGTTTTGTAATGCCATCCTTGTGAAATATTATATATATATATATATATATATATATATACATAGTATATATTTGTATGAAACCAACTTTGATTTTATATTGTAGCTTCTTTTGGAATGTATATTTTTTTTATTTAGTTCCATCAATAAAAACTAGCTTATTAATAAGTACATTTTTAATCTTAACATAATTATATATTTTTTTAAAATTTATTATATATTTTTAAAATCTTCAAATCCTTTTGCCTCTCTTCTTTTTTCTTTTTATTCTTGTTTTCTTTTATTTATCTATATATTTGCCTATCTATTTTCATTATTTGTACATTTTTTAATGTATATATAAAGTGATTCACTTAAGTTAAAACGTTTTAATAAGTTTAATTTTTTTAACTTCAATCCTTACTTTACTTTTTTTTTTCACTTATCCAAATTCCTACACACATAATTCCAATACTTTTCAGTATTATTTCCAAGTGTTATTTCAAATCACTAATGAATCTGTTTGAAACTTGGTGTGAGTGAAACAAAAGTTACTGCCAGTAAAGACTGCATATTTAGGTACCCTTATTTAGACACCCCTGCCTATCACAGAAATAGAAGAGCCTATAAAATGGAACCTAAAAATGATCTATTTTACAGAGTCTGGCTAGTTTATCATCTTGACATATTACTCATTACAATAATGGTGATAAAGCAGCAGGTGATGATACTACAAATGTATTTTTTTCTAAATATAATTACATTGGAAAGTGCAACTTTACTTCATACAAACTCTTCAAGACCAGAATGAGGACTGCACTGGTAGCAAAAATGTGTTCAAGATTTTGGATCAATATACTAGTTCTTAATGAAACTTGTCTCCCAGATAAAGTTTAATAGAACACATGGATATATACAAGTTTTTTTCTGGAAAGGCAGGTAAAAAAATGAAATAAGAATGCATATTGATGGATTTCTTATAAAGTCTAATTTAGTATCCTCTATTATTGAAATTCCTTATTGTTTTCAATGAAAGGTTAATAGTGTTAAAACTTACATTACAAAATGATATTAGTGCTTATTTTATTAGTACCTATGTTCTAATCTTAAATTCAGAGATTTCAGAAAATAATAAGTTTCACTTCTAGTTGAATAGCATTATTACAGTTATACCATTAAAAGAATGAATTTTTTTTTTGAAGACTTTAATGCACATGTTGATACTAATAATAGACTTTATCCAAAAGTTATTAGAGAGAATCCAAATGGTTTATTACTATTGAATTTTTGCACAATATATCCAATGCTTATCACAAACAGTATTTAGACAGAAAACCTGCTACAGAAACATGGTTCCATCCATCCTTAAAACAATGGAATTTAATAGATTACATTATAATTAGAATATGAGCCCTTACACAGAATGTTGCACAGATTATAGATTATTCCATTCCAAGATTGAAATGGTATTTGCATTAGAAAATAGTATTTCAATTATATTCACAACAAAATTGATGTTAGCTATTAAACATTAAAATTGTAATTTGGATCTTCAGAAATGTCTCATTACTGAAGCATGAACTTCTCTTAAAGAATATATTATGAATACAAGTAAATCTATTCCTGGTTTTGCTAAAATGAAGAATCATGACTGATTTTCTAATAATGATGTTGTTATTATTGATTTGATTAATAAGAAACATATATCACTTTCTGCTTGGCATAATAATACATTAAATGTGGATCTTCATAATAAATATAAAGACATGAAAGAAAATATTCAATGATTGAGAAGAAGACTTAAAAATGATTGGTGGATTACAGTTGCAAAGAAGATACAGACTTTCACTGATCATAATCATTCTAGATCTTTTTTCATGCACTTATAGTGATATATGGATCGGAGAAGTGGTATCACATTCCTATTAAATCCAGAAATGACATTCTCTTAAGACAATATTTTTATCAGGAAAAAAGAATATTTTGACCATCTTTTGAATAATGATACAATAATTGATATGAGGACTTTTAATAATATATCCATTTTATTTACTCATTTAGATTTGGACAAATATATTCTGCTTAATGAAGTCAAACAGCTCTTTATAATCTTAAAAATGGAAAGGCTGCAGATCCTGATAAAATAAATCTTAAGGTTTAAAATATGGTGATGGTATGTTAGCTTCAAAAGTATTAAATTTTTTTAGAAAAATATAGACCCATAAAGTTATGCTGTTCAATATTAATTAATGATGATTTTACTGTTTCAGTTTTGGCAAACAAGGATAATAGACAATATTGCAGTAATTATCATGAAATATTATTACTATTCATTACAGCTTAGTCACTTTCAAGAATTTTATTAAATAGATTCCTTTCAGTCATAAGTTAATGATTACCATTTAATGAATCAAAAATAATTTTAAACATGGTTTTTATTGTCAGAAAAATGCAAAAAAGTGTTCAGGACAATAAAATGATTTATATATTGCAATTATTGATTTAGTCAAGGCATTTGATTCAGTTAATATGACAAGAAAATCTATGGCATTGTTTGAAATTAGTTCATTTTCCACCAAAATTTATTCATATTACACAGCTTCTACATGATGGAATAAAAGATGGTGCTATTAACTATAGGTGGAAAGGCATTTGAAATGGAAACTGGTGTTAAACAAGGATAGAAATTGGCTCCAACATTATTTTCAATTTTTATGCCAGTGGTTTTTGGAATTGTTTATAGACAGCTTAATCAACAGTGTTCAAGCTATAATAAAGATTTAATAGTAAATGAAAACAAGAACAATTTTATTTTCAATTCTGGATTTATTATATGCTGATTATTTTGCTATCCCTCCCCCCATTTCAAAATACAATTTACATAATGTGAAAAATGTTTTGAATGTAACATGTAAAGACTTTGGTTTATTAATTAATCCTCAAAAACTCAAATTCTTTATCAGCCAATTACAGACAGTTATCAACTTGAGAATGTAAATCAGTTTAAATATCTTGATAATTTCATAAATAGAAAGATCAACTTAGATGCTAAGATAGAACACCAACCTCAGCTTGCTTCTTCTCTTTTTAACAAGTTAAAAGATAGAATATTTTGTATTATGGAAATGACGATTGAAAGTAAGTTTGTTGCATACAGAACTGTTATTTTACCTAATTTATTGTATGAAAGTGAAACTTGGGCATGCTATTATCACAGTATAAAGGCATTAGAAAAGTTTTAGTTCAGCATTTGGTATAAAATTTTAAAAATATAAATTTATTAAACAAATTCTCAACTTCTTTGATATAATATTGTAATGTCCACTATTCTAAAATCATAGCTTTATTGGATTGGAGATATAAAATGAATGTCAATGCAAGACTTCCTAAAAAGGTATTTTATGATGAACTGATTTTTTATGGAAGAGGCAGACTATGTCTACATTATAAGAATTCATCAAAAATGGAAAGAAGTTTAGTCCATTATGCTGCTTTTACATATATTTAAATAAATCAATAATGTAATATAGAATATCTTTATATAACTAAAAATATATATAATAATAAGTATATACAAAAAAACTTTTTTCAACAAATATTAATTTTTGCTTTTTTCACTGAGCTTCAACTAATTTACAGTTAGAATCTACATTGCATACATAGCAATAACTATCTGTTTTATATAAACTTAACTGTTATCTATTAAAACTATGCAATATTTTAATGCATAAAAACCCTACATAATGTATATTACATAACCTTCCATTCATTTATCTTTAGCAAATTATTAGTCATATTAACTGATGTTTTATATATGTTTATACAATTATTTTTATTATAATTAATGTAAGTGGTTTCATATATTTTCTTTCTATTTGATTCTTTAATGTAATTTAAAGATCTTATATTTTTGACACAATCTATTTTATGTCTGTATTTTAAATAATGAATATATAAGGCAGATCTATACTCTCTTCTATTACCTGCCTTACATATTCATTATTTAAAATACAGACATAAAATAGATTGTGTCAAAAATTTAAGACTTTTAAGTTATATTAAATAATAAAATAGAAGGAAGATCTATGAAACCAATTACATTATTTCATAACAAAAATAATTGTATAATCATACATAAAACATCAATTAATTTGACTAATAATTGACTAATGACAAATGAATGGAAAGTTATGTAATAAACATTTATGCCATTTTTTATGCCTTAAAAATATTGTATGGTTTTAATGGATTATAGTTAAGTTTATATAAAACAGATAGATATGACTATGTATGCAATGTAGACTGTAGTTGTAAATTAATTGAGGCATACTGAAAAGAGCAAAAATTAATATTTGTTGAAAAGAACTTTTTTATGTATGATTATTATTATTTATATTATTGCTGTTATATAAAGATATTCTATATTATATTATACAATTGATTTATTTAATTATAAGAATTATCTCAAAAACATTCTAAAGGAGTACAATTTTAATTGAATCCATTGAGAAGATATGAGAATAGATTGCATTGGAAATCTATGAATAGACATAGTGTTGAAGTATTTTAAAAAAAAATTTCTTCTGGAGAAATTAAAAGTCTGTATCACAAAATATCAATAGAAAAACTGATGAACATGTTCTATATCTGGACATTAAATGATTCATAGACTGGTTTGGATAGTCATTGAAAAATTGATTTCATAAATACCTTGGAGATGGGTCAAAGAATATTAATTATAAAATGAAAAAAGTTGCTCAAGAAGTAAACCAGAATAAAGAAGAGCAGAAATAATAATAATAATATTGAACTGCACATTCAGAAAATAGTAGAAATCATTAAAAAATGATAACTAAAAAACATTTATCAAGATATAAACAGAAACAGTGATCATGTGATACAAACAGAAGTAAAAGGTGGTCGAGAGGTCAGTGCGACTCCCTTGCACATGCAGGCAGTTGCCTGGGTTGCGGGTTTGTGTCCCGGCTGATGCTATGACACTTAAAAAAAAAATTACGGCACAAATATCTCAAGGAGATACAAATTTTAAAAAACAAAATACATTGATGTAAGGTTACCATGTGGATATCAAAATAAGAGCAAAAGAATAAATAATTATACTTAGAATATAAAAGAGCACAACAAAAAAATGTTCACACTAAAAATTCAGAATCCAACAAGGTTGAAATTAAAAAAAACATATATAGTTACAGTCAATAACATCCAAACTAAAGGGAAATGTTAAAAAGTACATAAACTAACCTATAAGGCTATGTTTCCAGATAATTCCTAAAAATACAGAAATTTTAGGCAAAGTGTCCCATAGAATGGTTAACAGTCTGGATAAATATTTTAACTTGAATTAATAAAAGAGGAAACTAAACTTGTGATAAATTAGTAACCATTTAAAAAGATGCATTCCAAGTCAGGTGAAATTTTCTGTTTAACATACCCAATAATTTCCATGAATTAAAACAAGCTGTAAATTATTAATAGACATTAAGCACAAAGTATTTCAGAAATGCAGATATGAAGAAGGATTTACACTATTAATTCATTGATATCTAGATTATTATAAGTCATAATTTTCCCAAGCTGACTGGTAGACAATAAAATAGATGGAAGAACTGATAAATAATTTTGACATCTGCAAGAATGCTTTTGAAGAAAAAAAGATTCAAATTCAAGATAAGCTATTTAAAAAGAATCATAAACCAGATATAAATTTGATAAATATAACAAAAAAACTGATTTAGTAAAAGAAAAAGTAATCAACCAATCTACAACAGAAACAGAACATTAATAAACTAGAAATAAAATAAACTTTAGTCATAGCACACATAATAAATATTATTTCATATGATAATTATCACTAAATAGTATCCTCATATTTAAGAAGATATCCTGGATAAAATATTGGATGTTAAATGGAGAGAAAGGGTGAAAAAATGATAGACCAATCACCCAAATAAAAAAATATTCCTTATGTGAATGGATTAATATGAAAAACTGATGCTGGATTAAAATAATGACTGAAGATAAAGAAAAAAAATATTAAGCAACTGCTACGGTGTAACGAAAAATGTTTGTTGTTGTTACTTGAAGTGAAATATGGAGTATGGTGTATACAATCCAAAGGTCATTCAAAAAATTTAATCAGATGTTGGAAATTGATTCTCCTTTGAAATGTGTAGTTTTATATGTGCAAGCCAGTCATATTAATACCTTTTGAAATTGATGGATTAAAATTATTGTTGAATATTTCACAGTTTTGAGTTAAAGCACCAATAAAAAATTTCTTTAACACTTCTTTATGCCGACTTATTATGATAAAAATTTTGGTGATATTCCTAATATAATTTTTATTCTTCAAATTCAAATATCCTGTTTAGTAATAATTCCAGTGCATAATGCTAACTCTCAAAGAACCAGTTCAAAAAAGATATCTCTTTGAACTGTAAGCTGCAATGATGTTAAGCATTAAAAAATGGACTTATTCAAACAAAGAATGTGAAATTTCAATAACCGATGATGCTAAACGCTTGTAAAACAACATGTTAATATACATACCCAAAAAAGATTAAACATTAATCATTTTAATCTTTGCAAACTCCCATTACAAATATATAAGAAATAATCTCAGTGCATAACACTATATGAAATCAAATGGCAAATAACTCTCCAAATGTTAAAAATATTCAGCTATGCCTTCTGTGAATACATATATGAAAGTCTGATTCTCAAACAGCCAATTTAAATAAGTCCATTTTTCCATACTTAACATTATTACAGCTTTGAGGTCGAAGAGATACCTTTTTAAAACTGAGGAGTTTATCTGTTGGTATTATCACAGGAAAGCATTGTAGTGTGGAGAAGTGTGTGAATGTAGTTATTAGGTTTACAGTTTTTTGAATATAAAAAGTGTGGATGATGGATTGCACTAATTCATTGCTCAGAGATAGATGTTTAAAACATCTTGCAAATATGGCCATTGTTTTTCCTTGTCTCAAAAGCTTGTTACAGAATGATGAGATCTTGGATGTGAATGCTTTTGAGAATGTATAACTATTATTGGAGTATAGTAAGTTATTCAGATGATTATTCATGTGTAATAAGTTGTTGTTGTTGTTGTTGTTATTATTATTATTATTATTATTATTATTATTATTATTATTATTATTATTATTATTATTATTATTATTATTATTATTATTATTATTATTATTATTATTATTATTATTATTATTATTATTATTATTATTATTATTATTATTATTATTATTATTATTATTATTATTATTATTATTATTATTATTATTATTATTATTATTATTATTATTATTATTATTATTGTGTTTCAAAAAGAAATTTTAATTCATAATAAGGGTTACATTGCTTGTCAGCATACACATTTGATTACATTGTTATATATTTCAATGGAGAAGGTGGTTTACATTTGTGCATGAGTTGATGGGATAAATAATCTAAAGTGCTTTAGGATGCACATGTATACATCACATTGGTAAAACTTATATAATTCATTGCTAGTGATATTTTCTGGGTAGCTAGCTGCTCTTCTTGCTTGGATTGCATATATTCTTGAATGGTATTGTTCATAAAGTATTAATTGGTTGGTTACCATTCAGGTTATTGGATTATTATTATTATTATCATCATCATCATCATCATCATTATTATTATTATTTAAAAACTATTATTTTTTAAATTCATTCTCTGTATTTAAATAGTAATAAAAGGTGCACCAGTTTATTACAGGAATAAAATGGAAAAAGGAAAATCTGAAAATTTTCTACATTATTATTTAAAATAAAATAGAGTGGATTTGCCTCACTTGTCAGATATTTCCAAGAATATATATATATATATATATATATAGATAGATAGATAGATAGATAGATAGATAGATAGATAGATAGATAGATAGATAGATAGATAGATAGATAGATAGATAGATAGATAGATAGATAGATAGATAGATAGATAGATAGATAGATAGATAGATAGATAGATAGATAGATAGATAATAATCCATATCTATCTGTGGGTAATAAGAAAATTAATTATCTGATGGCTATACTAATTTAAACCTCATGTTTGTAGAGTGTTCATTACTTTTTATTTATATTAATTAACTAAGCCTATTTTTATTTGATTCTTATTCTTGAATATAAATTTTTTTAAAATAATTAGTTATGTATGGATATCATTCTTAGTATCTATGTTTTTGTAAAGTAGAATTTTGAACTATAATGATGAGAACTCCTATGAATATAGAATGATTCAAATTAAGATTGGAGAAGAGTTCAAGTCTAAAGATTTTACCAACCATGCTTATATTTTAATTCAATACAAATGAAAGCTTACTGATCAGCATTTTAAAGTTAAACAAAATATCTGAAAAAGTTTTTGATGAAAAAATCTGAATAGTACAGAATAGATCAATTTGATTATCAGTGCTAATTTAAAATTCAGATAGATGATGACATGTATTGTAATTTTTTTTTAAATTTAGTAAAAGGATTAAAAATCTTTTTCTATCTATTTGTGTTTGATAAATTATTAACAGAAAAATGCTTATTCATGATTAAAATCAAACCTGAAGTGCTAAATATTGACAGTTTATGATCTTTAGACATCATTTATGTACTTTGATTTTGGAATATGCTGAAATATGTAATTAGGTAAATATAAATTATCTATATCACATCCAATTTAGCAGAGCAACAAGTTATTATTTTATAATTAAATTATTTTTTATCTTATTCATTTCTAAATTTACTCTTTTTAGCTCTTGTTAGAATATATATAATGAAGACCTCAAATGAGATTTCATTTCATTTTTACGGATTTTCCAGTATCAAGCACAGTCATCTTAAACCTCCATTTGTTTTTAGTCCAGTTGCTAAATGATTGACATGTCTTATTTGTAAGGATATATATATATTGGACAATTCCATCATCTATTATTAATTGCTAAATGCCTTTTAGAAAAATTCAAACTTCATTTATTTACTTAATCTGTATGCTATTCATTACTAGCAATTAGATGCATAAATAATCCAACATATGCTTATATGTAAACAAGACATTTATTTTTTTATATAGCGCGATGTTTTTGTTCTATAATCTATAATATTAATAAGCCAATAAGCTGATATACACATGCGCTTTGCAGATGTCACTATATAAATGAATACTCCCACTTTTTCAAACCCAAGATAATGTCTTTAAGAAAATATAGAATGAATCCACCTATATTTTCGACCCAACCGTATATGTATGGGCGAATCTGAAGTGTTTGAAAGAAGAGCGTGAAGTTATTAATTGATCACTTTAAATTCTAGAAATTTCATTGGCGTCATTCATTTACGATGGAGAAAAGTAATTTAAAGTGATCAATTAATAACTTCATGCTCTTCATTTCAAACATTTCAGATTCGCCCATACATATACGGTTGGATCGAAAATATAGGTGGATTCATTCTATATTTTTTTAAAGACTTTATCTTGGGTTTGAAAAAGTGGGAGTATTTATTTATATAGTGACATCTGCAAAGCGCATGTGTATATCAGCTTATTGGCTTATTAATATTATAGATCATATGCTTATATATATATTACAATCATCATGATAGTGTGAGAGAGTGATTCAAAATTTTTATAGTAGAGATAACATATGTTGTCCATATATATATAATGAAAGTCAGCACAAAAACGCTATTGAGTAACCAAAAAAAATCAGCAAAAAACAGAATCAGACTAATGGCCAATTCATTACACATAACATTGTTTTATATATTGTACTGGTAACCTGAAGTGACTACTTTACATATAACTAATTGATATAACTTTTATAGAATTATATATAAAGTAGATAAGACTGGAAATGATTTAACCTTAAAATGGGTTATATTTTCTAATCACTTGATTCAAAATAGATTTTACCATTCAGAAGTAATTTGTTTTAAATGAAAAGGAATGCATTTGCAGATTTTATTGGGGCACCATCTTTTCATTTGTGAAAAAAAAAAAAGTTGAACGAATCAATTTCAACTCCTATACTTTTATAATTCCCAAAGACATTTTCTCAGTGGTTAAATATTCTATGTCTATTAATCTTTTCTGTAAGCACAGGAACTGACATGATAGTGTGAACATTTTAAATGAAATACGATATAAAATGGCACAGACAACTTAAATTTTATAAACTAATAATTTATTTATAAGATACAATTAACTCTCTCAAACACATAAAGTAAACAATTATTTTAGAATAAATTTATACAATGAATAAGCACATAAAAAATAATAACTAAATAAAATTAACTTAATTACTTATATAAAAGAAATAAATTATAATATTGTAAATGGAATACACTAACTTATTAAGGCCTTTTCAATTTTCATTTGTTAAAGTTTTAAAAGGAACCATCTTATCATTGTATATATATAATTTCCATTACTGAACAGCATGGGATAAAACCTATAATGTCTTTTGCAATTTGTACAATTTAAATGTTCAGTTTCCAACAATGATAAAAACACATTGTTCATAGCATAGACAAGCTGTAGTTTATCCTTGTGTTGTGGTATTAAAGGGTAAAGCTCAGGTGATCCTCCAGAAATGATTACATAATTATAATGGGTGGGTACACATTTAAATTAATCAGCAAGGCATTTTCTGTGATTGTATTGACAAATAATAATCCATAAATCAAAAGTTTTATTTTCTGGTAATAATAATTTATATTTAATAAATCATTTCTTTCCATTATGTCTCAGATGACAGTTCTTTTTCTCCAGCTCTTTTCAATAATTATAGATAGACTGATTTTTTTTTTTTTAATCCTCCAATCCAATCCTAAAAAAATTGGTCCTTCTTTCTTTTTAATCTTTTAAGAATTGTTCCACATTTTTCTTTTTAATATTTCTGCTTTTAATTAAAAATCCATAATAGATTACTGACTTACTTTTTTTCTTTCTTATCTCTTAACTACCATTACTACCAGATTTGTACATTCATTTGTTTTATCTACAAATATAATCAAGTTAACTATTTTTTTTAATAAAGTAGTTATTCTCTCATGAATGGATATTCAAAAGCAGTGTAATGATTAATATTGATTTTAAGAAATCATTTATGAATCTTTTCCAATTTATAAGTATTTCATATACATAATATATGTGAGAGAGCAATTAGTAACAAATGATTATGAGATGTTATTTTAAAATAATATGCTTTATCATTACACTTACATTCTATTTAATTGTTTCACAATTTAATTGTTTTATCAAGTCTTGAATAATTAAACCAATTATTAAAGAATTTCTACATTTTTAAGTTCCATTAAATATGAATAAAAAGAGTAAATCCATTAAGGCAGGGATTTTAATAACCTCAAGTGTTTAATTTTATTATTATTATTTCTATTTTATTTTACTAAATATATAAGTATCATTTATCTATCTGTTACAATGTTTTAATAAAGTTTTATTATTTCGTTCCATGCTGCATAAGCCCATTGTATTTGCTACACAGATTATTTTAATGGCAGAATAGGAATTGTGCAATGTTATGCATATACTCTCACAATTATTTTCATTTTCATAACACCAATGATTTATAAATGTTTTCATGTTCAGGTTACCTATTTGCTAACACTAAATAACCAGTGCCATAATATGATTGAGATGGTGTGGTGTACTCAGTTGAGACAATAAGCTAACAGTGATTTTTTTTTTTGTTTTATAGGTGCTTATCATTTTATTCATTTATATATTAGTATAAATACTACCTGCTTTTCTTCATGTTGTGTAAAATCAGCTTTCCAACCTGGGGCAGTTTATCACATCTTTAAATTTATATCACATGAATCCTATTTTACTGTGACAACTCATTTCTATTATTTATTTTATATATTAACGATTAAATTAAGAAAGAGCAACAGTAAAAATTTCATCAATTTGTAGTTGATCTGAAAATAATATTTACTTTTTGCTTTGATAAGTTATTTTAAGGCTGTTAACTTTTTATTCACAAATTTATATATGTATAATAAAATCATGTGCAATTAAGTTAATGTTTTTCTACTACTCAGTTTTTTAATCTATTCCAGTTAAGTACTTTTTACTCATTCATAATAATTGTTTGTTTGTTTTTCTTTTATTGTTTGATTTTCAAAATTGGAAAAATAATAAAATCGCAAAGAAATAAATAAACACTTCTTTAGAAAATAAGAGTAAATCTAAAACTATAATAACAATTTTCGACTCTTTATTCTTTGAAATAACTTATTATAAAATAATCGTTGTAAAATGAAACTTTATTATTAAGATGTCGAATAAAAAATTATAAACTATTTTAGTATATTTAAATTTTTCTCCTCAATTCACTTCTTGCATTATTCTGTAACACTTATTTGTTTTTTGTTGATGTCTTATAGAAAAGACAGAAATTTAAAAAAATCTTGATCCTTTCTCATTTTATCAGTTAGTCACCAAAATATTCATGTATTATCAAAAAGTTTACATATTTTAAATCATTAGCTAATATTGATAATAAACTAATTTTATAATTCTTTTCTATAGTAGTTCTATACACTTTCTCTAGCAGACACACAAAAAAAAAATATTCCAATAAATAATTATCGGTTGAACAACATTATTCTTATTTGTTTTTTTAGTGATTTAATCAAGTCAAATATAAAGCCCATTCAAATTGTTAACGGTAAGGATGATAATAATAGTAAATAAATAAATAATTTTTACCTTTCCAGTAAGGCTTGTTTATCCATAAAATGGTTTTATCTTTGGGGATAAAAGTTCCACATAGCGTATACCCACTTCCTACAAATGTATAATAAAAAGTAAAAAATTGATTTAAACATAAAATTTAACAAATATTAGCTATAGTTAGCTTACAGTCAGTCTGCCATTTCCATTTACACATACATATATTTAGAAAATCATATTTACAATACTAGCCAAAAAATAAATTTTTTACTAAAATTCTTCCACAACTAGAAAAATTTTAGTAAAATTTTGTTTTTTGACTAGTATTAAAATAGTCTGTGGATTTTCTATTTTATTTATAATTACTAGTATAGCAGTAGGCAATATTTAATGTATATATTGTAACTATAGAAGTAGCAACCTAAATGCTAAATAAAGTTTTAAAGAACATGCATGTGTGTATACTTGCGCGCACGTATATATATATACAAGGTACATGAATAAAATGTGTATTAAATAAATAAAATTAATATTTGGAGATTTTCGTTTTGATTTGTTCCCAAATCGTTTATTTTTTAATATTATTAAGAAAAAAATAAATTTAATGAACAAAACAAAAAAATAATTTGCATAATGCTATGCGTTATATACTGTATAATTAAATAGTCTATACTTAACTGCAGTCTAAGGAAACCAACTGTTTTCTATCCTGAAGAAAAAGAGTAAAAGAAACTCAAGTGTGCAATATAAAAAGAACTTGTCTTTCTGCCAGTTATAATTACATATTTATAAAATAAGTTATACATATGTTTTATTATATTGGGAAATATTGGTTGAATATCCCAAGCACATCGCCCGGGCTCATAAATTAAGTTTACAAAGAGTTATAATTTTAACTGTTATAATCTGCAAAGAAAAAGGAAAGACTGAACTATGCTGTTTAATTGCCATAAATTATATATTTTTTTCTCATGTGTCAACCGGGAAGCGAACCCGCTAACACAGGACAAGCAGTTGTCGCTGACCATTAGAAGCATAATATACTAATACAAAAAATATATTTGGATAAGGTTCGTTTGCAATTTGCGAAATTCTGCTGAGAAATAAGATGTTAAAAGAATAATCTATTTCTTGACAGAAAGCGAAAAGGAGTTTAAATTTATAAAGACAAAAATAATTATAATGAAATATTCTACAATAGTATATTTTATTTTTGCTTATAAGTGAAATTATAAACTTAAATGAAAATAATTCCGAAGAATGTATTATGTTTTATTTTACTGTTATCTGTATATGTGAAGTTAATAAAAGGAAATCTAGAAAAAATCAAGCAGTTTTGGGAAGAAAAAATATATAGTTGATTTTTTGTGGTTGTTGTATTCATATGTGAGATAAAGAAATGGAGAGAAAATAAATATATATGTGAACTTTTTACTATCATTAAATACTTTAATAAGTTTATGCAAGAAGTAAATTTGCATTAAAATTTATATAGTATAATGATAAGCTGCCTGTTTATACTTTGATGAATTAATAAATGGTTTTTATCTTTTTTATTAATCTAGTTGCTTATTTGGTTTATATCTGTGATTAAGTAATAACTTTAACATACGTATGTTAGTTAAGAAAAAATATCCACAGTTCTGAGAACATGCAAACCACTGAGTGGCATACTGGATTGTTGTGGTAAAATAAAGAAAATTAATATTCGATGAGGGTCATTATCTGAACCAACTCCAAGTAAACATTCTCATTTGAAGAAGTTTGGCACCTGATTAAAATGAATAAAATACTTGAGAGTGAAGGTTCTAACAGAATCCACGTCATCATCATTCCTATGGCTGAACAAATTAATGTTGGTTAAGTCAAATAGTATTTATAAGTTATTTACTCTTTTCAAATATTTACTCTTACACTAAGCTATGTTTACTGATATATAATAATGCCACAGTCGAAGGTTAATTATTAATTATGGATATAAAAGATGTCTATACTGAGATAACTGATAATATTCATGCTGACCTTATTTACTGTCACAATATATATATATATATATGTTTGTAATGTTTATATATATAATGTAATGGAATTCAAAATTATAAAAATCTTTACACATTATTCTAAGTCTATTAAATCATATTAATCGTTGTAAATCGAAAGATTTCGCGAACATTAATGTGTAACAGAAATAGTGGACTTAATCAGTGAAGAATTTATTAGCTTCATCCTCCCAAATCAAAATGCTTTAGATTTGCCTATATAATTAGAAAAATAGGTTGAGGATAAGAGTGTGGCCACTCTTATCTTTAGAAAGTCGAATCTTGCATTAAGATTTGTAGAGGTCTCTCTTGTAATAAAATTAAGCACACAAGGCACAGTACTAACCTTATAGCCTTATATAAATATTAATCTTTAATATGATTTTCAAAACCCTATTATTCAATGAGGAGTAAATATGATTAATATTTACATATTAATCATACCCCTGGTCAGACTGAGATTTAATAAAAATATTAAAATGATAATCACTTTTCCAGACAGAGGTAATTCTCTCTGGCTGCATAAAATGTGAAACATCTCATGGGGATATTTATAATGGGTTTAAACCCTAGGGCACCACTTAGTCAATTAAAGACCCCAAGAGAAAGTGTTAACACACTTCAAGCACTTGATCCATGACTAGCTATAAAAAAAAAAAACATGAGATCAGTATCACAGAATATTTAAATAAAATTGTCTATTTACTCATAATTAAATTGAGAGAGAGAGAGAAATGTAAAACGACACTAATAATTTACACTAATATTTAGGACATCTTTATTAAATAATATAACAAATAATAAGGAATATTCAAAAAACATAAAACAAAATATGAACACATATGAATTATTATAATTAATAGCAAGCCTATGTTTCTTTAAATGTAGTTATTATTAACACTTAAGAATATCTAGATCTATTTAAAGATAAAATTTATAAGTTCTATACTGGTATTAAGAATTCAAAAGTTCTATTAATGACATCAATGAATATATTTACCTAGGGTTTCTGTACAGTCTTTTTTTTCATATGGGTGAGCACCCCAGTCTTCTGATCCAGTCAGATTCATGATAGGTGTATATTTTAGTATCGTGATGTGTCTTCTTGGCTCTGTGTCTTACAACATGAGCTGTTTCCATTGATTTGGCATGGCAAGTTCAGGCAAGTTAGAGCAAAACTACTGCATCTGGCTATTGGCACACAGGAGACAAGTAGAGGAAAAACAAATGAACCACCAGCCTTGATCTAACAATGCATTTCTGTCTTAACATGACCATAAAAAATTGTTTCATCATGCTGTACTTTGTTGTTTTAGCTGCTTATAGATTTTGTTCAGTGCTGCTGGCTGATCTTGGTTAACTCTGTGGTCAATTACTGTCTTCTATAAAATTCTCTGGATAATCTTTTTGAACAATCATAATAATCTGAATCACTACAACAATAGGGGGATTCAGCTTTTTATACTCTGACTCTACCCTTGCTTGAGTTTTAACCCACATTATCAATTCACTTGATCTTTATTTTTTAATTAGTACATTTCCCCCCTTATTTTTCCATTTTAATTACATCTAAATTAGTCCTATATTGTTATTTAATCATTCTGGAATCTTGATCTCCAGAACCTGATTAATCTTGTAGAAATTTGTTTCAATTAATTATGAACCCTTAATTAAAAGTGCTTTTAATCAAAAGTACTTTTTTTTTTTATGTCATAGCATCGGCCGGGACGCGAACCCACAACCGTCTGCACCCATGACCTCTCGGCTAACAACGCTTGACAAATCAATCAAAAGTACTTTTGAAAGCATTATATGTTAAAATGCAATATAAAAAAAGAAAAGAAAGATATGTTATAATTAATATTTTAATCTATTTCCCAATATTTGTACTTTTCTTTTTATTTTAAATTTATTCTTTTCCAAATAATTAAATATAGAAATATATAATTTTATTTTCCTATTCTATTTTTAAAAAAATCATGTAACTTGTATATATACCTACATTTGGCAATGTGTATATATACACATTGTTACACTACACCTTTGAGGATTTAAATGTATCAATCCCTTTATTTAGATATTGACCAATTTAAATTCTTAATTTTTAATAACTTTAATTATTTTTCAAAGTGTATGTCAGTCTTTCTTTCACTATTAAACAATAAATGGAAATATCAAGAGAGGTATCCAGCAAAGTATTATGCAAATCATCACACAGATCAATTTTGTGTTGATTAAACTAACTTTTAATTTCTTGCAGAAATTGGGAGTACAACATGGCCAATTTTGTACACAATGGATCATGAACACAGACTTTGAAATTGCAACTGGCAAGATTATTTCACCCAATTTTCCCCACATCTATTTGCCTGCAGAGTTCTAACTTTATGCCAATGCCTATCCACACTTATTTATCTATATCTACTATGTATACTTTCTTTAATACACTATAATATTTTAATAAATTAATTCCACTTATCTTTTTTTTTGTAACATATAAAAATTATCGTTAGTGCTGTTTGTTCTCTCCCCTGCAAGTTCTCATGTTAGATGACATTTGTAATGGGATACAAAAATATAAAAAACTTTACGAATTATTCTAAATCTAATTATTGATTATTTTATTTTATGAAATCATATTAATCTTTAATATTTTCAAGACCCAATTATTCAAGCAGAGGAGTAAATATGATTAATATTTACATATTAATCATACCCTTGGTCAGACCAAGATTTAATAAAAATATTAAAATGATGGTCACTTTTCCAGACCAAGGTAATTCTCTCTGGTTGCGTGAAATATGAAACATTTCATGTTGATATTTATAATGGGTTTAAACCCTAGAGCACATCAAGTCAATTAGATTAGACCCCAAGAGATAATATTAACACACTTCAAGCCTTTGACCCATGACTATCTATAAAAACATGAGATCAGCATCACAGAATATTTAAATAAAATTGTCTATTTACTAATAATTAAATTGAGAAAGAAACGTAAAACAACACTAATAATTTATGACATATTTATTAAATAATATAACATAAATAATAAGGAATATTCAAAAACATAAAACAAAATATGAACACTTATATGAATTCCTATAATTTATAGCAATCCTATGCTTATTTAAATGTAGTTATTATTAACACTTATGTATATCGAAAATTCTATTTAAAGATAAAATTTAAAAGTACTATACTGGTATTAAGAATTCAAGAGTTTTATTAATGATTTTATTAAGGATTTTTGTACAGTTTCTTTTTTTTTTTCATATGGTGATCACCTGTCTTCTGATCTGATCATATTCATGATAGGTATATATTTTAGTATTGTGATGCTTCTTTTTGGCTCCATGTTCTACAGCATGAGCAGTTTCTATTGATTTAGCATGGCAGGTTCAAACATCAGCAAAAAAAGGCAAGTCAGAGTAATACTAGTGCATCTGGCTATTGGCATACAGAAGACAAGTGGAGGAAAAATGAATGAATACCCAGATTTGGTCTAAAAATGCATTTCTCTCTTAACACGACTGTAAAAAAATTGTTTCATCATGCTGGACTTTGTTGTTTTAGCTATTTGTAGATTTTGTTCAGTGCTGCTGGCTGACCTTGGTTAACTCTCTGGTCAACTACTGTCTTCTATAAAATTTTCTGGATAATCTTCTTGAATAATCTGATCATTCACAAGAATAGGGAAATTCAGCTTTTTATACATTCTGACTCCATCCCTGCTTGAGTTTTCAGCCATGTTATCAATTCATTTGATCTTTATTTTTTAATTAGTACATTTTTTATTTCCTTATTTTTCCATTTGAATTATATCAAAATTAGTTCTATATTGTTTATTTAATCATTCTGGAATCTTAATCTCTAGAACCTGATTAATCGTATACAAATTTGTTTCTATTAATTATAAACTCTTAATTAAAAGTGCTTTTAATCAAAAGTACTTTTGAAAGAACCATATGTTAAAATAGAATAAAAAAAGAAAAAAAAATTATAATTAATATTTCAACCTATTCTTTTTATTTTAACTTTTTATTTTTCAAACAATTAAATATGGAAATATATATTTTTATTTTCCTATTTTATAAATTTATTTAAACGCACATTCATTACTAAGTAATATTTACTAAGGCTTTAACCTCAAGAATATTTTATTTAAAAAAAAAAACACTGTAACTTATATGTGTATATATACACAGTGTTACATTATATATATATAGTTTGTTGCAGTAAAATGTTTGATTCTCCTCCAAGCTGCCTACTATTCATCATAAAAATTTTATGATACTAGTATGTTTGGATCGCAAGTTATGACATAAAATATAACAGTGTGTTTTACTTATTAAATCACAATGGAACAATATGCTAATATTAAATTTTGTTTAAATTAAAAAGAAAACTTGTATTAAGACATTTGAAATGATTCAAGCTGCATATAATAATAAAACCATGATTTAAAGCAACATTTCAAGAGGAAAACATTGAAGATGACTGATGAAGGTACATAACACACTATCACATTTTATGTTGTAAATTTATGAAACAGACATGCTAACATTTAAAAAAACTTTGTGGTGATTAGCTAATCTATGCTATTGCATAACACAGGCATTGATTCAGTGATGGTGTTGTAATTAGCTTAAGATAATAATCAGTTATCTCTTCATTGAAACACCATACACACACACACACACACACATATATATATATATGAGTGTGTGTTGAAATGAATGTTTTCATTTGCAAATAAATTAGGGCTAATAGCAGCAAACCTTGTCCATATTGAGTTGGTAGGAAAAGCAAATCCTATTATTTGTAAATCCTGAAAATACCATTGGCACAAAAAAAAAAATCAGATCACTGGTTAGTGAGGGCGTATTAATGCAAAATGAATCAGTGGATTGGGCAATGTTAATAGCAATAATCACTAAGCCAAAGGGTCAAATTAGAATTTGTGGTGATTATAGAATCACTGTGAACAAATATTTGAATAAAGAAGCATATCCAGTGCCTAGTGTAATAGCAGTTCTAGCTGGGTTAACAAATGCAACGTTTTTTTGTGAAATTAAATCTAAATTTTATGTATTATCAGATCAAGGTAATGGAAAAAATAGTTCAAATCTTAACATTAACCACACTTTTTAGATTGTTCAGCTGTAATAGACTTCCATTTGGAATTTCAATGACTCTAAACATTTTCCAAGTGAAAATTAACCACATTCTAAATGCATTAACAGGAGTCATACCATATTTTTACGATATTCTAATTACTGCAGTGACAGTAAAAGATTTAAGAGACACAGGGTATAAAGAGTTTGAAAAAGATTAAGGGGTTAAGGTGAATGAGGAAAAATGTATGTGGCAAACTTAAGAATTCGTATTTTTAGACCACCTTATTTCAGACAGAGGGGAAAAACCATGTCCTAAGAAAGTCAAAGCAGTAAAAATGCAAACAAACCTCAGAATGTAAAACAACTGCAAGTGTTTTGGGATTAGTAAACTTCTATAAATCTTTTCTAAACAACAAAGCAATGCTACCATTATACAATTTGCTAAGAAAAGATCAAAAATGGCAGTGGAGACAGACACAAGAGTTGGTGTTTAAGAAAACAAAAGCACTGTTAATGTCAGATAAGTTATTTGGGGCAATATGATAATGAGGAAAAACTGCAAACAACTACTGATGCATCTGAATATGGGGTAGGGAAAGTATTATCACACCCTTGTGAAAATGGAGAACAACCAGTGGCATATGCTTTGCACACTCTCTCAAATGCAGAAAAAAAGTAAAACCAAATTGATAAAAAAGTGTTGTCCATTGTATTTGCACTTAAAAAAATTCACCAATATCTATGGAGGAGAAATTTAAAATATTTACTAATCATCAAAAATTATTAAATATTTTTGCCCATGACAAATTTGTGCCCAAACTCATAAGTTCGAGGATGTTATTCTAGCAGATGTTATTCTAGTGAGAAATGTTCGATCACATATGATTATCAGTTAAATTACAAAAAAGAGAAAGATATCTTGCACATGGATGTGTTATCTATATGTCCAGATAGACTAGAACTCATAAATTCAGAAATTGAATTATATAAATAGTATGAAATCAACCATGATAAACAGTGAAACAGTAGAAAATGGATAAAAGATAATCAGGGATACCAGATGTTAACTAAATGGATTAAGATGATGGGCTAAAACAAAAATGAGTTATTTAGATCAAGGAGTTTGAGTAAACACAGAAAGGTTGTCAGTATGTAAGGGATGTATAAAAATGAGGGATTAAACAGTAGTACCACATGAAGCACATAGTCATGTGTTAGAACTATTGCATAAAGGTCATCCTGCAATAGTGAGAGCAAAAGCATTGTCTCATAGCTATGTCTGATGGCCAAAAATAAATGTGGACTTTAAAAAATATGTTAAAGATGTGTGATACTTGCCAGACAGAAATGGCACTTCTACCAATGAATTATACAGCATGGCCTAAGACAACCAGACCATGGTAGAGACTGCATATTGATCACACAGTGTCGATCACAAGACAAATAATATTAATAATAATAGATGTGTTTTAAAATAAACAGAATGTCATGAAGTTAAAAATACAAGTGCTGAGAAAACAATAAAGTGTTTTGACAAGTTTTTTCAATACAAGGATTACCCAAAAGCATAGTGCTATAATGCGATGGGGGTTTGAGTAATATCATGCAGAAATATTGTAAAGAAAATGGAATTACAGATATTAGTACTCTTTGGTACTATCCTGAATCAAATGGCAGTTTAACAAATTAAAAAAAGTTTTTAAAAAAGTAATTACATACATTTACAAAATACTTTGCAGGATATAATGCTCTGACAACATTCAACACCTTGCAAGGTAGCTGGAGTTACTCCTATGAAACTGCTACTGGAAAGGAAAGTAAGAATGAAATTACAAGTAATCCATCCAGAAGGAAAAAGAGCAAGCCAAGGCAATTATGACAATGTGAAGTTCAAAATTGGAGCTGCGGTAAGATTTGCAATGTGTTGAGGAAAACTTGACTTAAAGAGACAATAGAAAAGATTTTGTCAAAGCATTTGGTAATTATTATAGGTGAAAATGATATAACATATAAATGCCATAAAAACATGTTAGAAAGTGAGAATTAAGAAACACATTTGATTTTGGAATGATGAATTTAGGAAGTGAAAACAAAATGGGCAATCCAAAGGCAGAGAGATTCATGAAAAACAAAATGATAATACTATGATAGAAGTTTTAAAAGAAAAAGAAAGTGAGAAAACATGTATTAAATAGAAAGAACTGAAAAATGAACTGTTGGAAAAAAAATCGCCCAAACCTATTTGGAAAAAGTAGAAACCTAATAGATTTCAAGATTATGTTTAATAGAGTAAATGGAGTGTTTTCTGGAGTGGGGGGAGATGTTATATTTTGGAAAAAATATTACTTTAGTAACCATAATTTGTATAAGTCATAAAGCTAAGATTTATGACTCCAGAAAAAAGAAAAGATTAGAAACTTAACTAGAAAGATATTGTAAATTCAAAGCAATGAAAAAAGATTGCTATAAGATAAGAAATGTGAATAATAATGCAGAAAAGATCTAATGGATTTAAATATAGAAAAGGCTAGTATTGTTTAGATTAGAACATTAAGCTATTTAAAACTAATCAAACAAAATAATAAAAATTTGAAGAACTAATGGCAGAGGAAAGGGATGTGCACATATGTAATTAAATGCTTAATGATAATTTTAAAAAAGATGAATTTCTGGAAGAGATAGCTTAATGTAAATAGCTATTACCTTTTATAATAATTAATACAGGATATTAAACTGCAAAAAGATATAAATAATGTGTGCTAAAAAGAGCGCTTTTTTTTTTACTGCTGGAGATTAGAAGAAAGCACTCAGAGAAAAATCTGTTGGAAAAGTTGTAGTGACTTTTCTGTTATAAGGGACATCATCCCAGAGCCTGAGTCTCTGTAGGTGTAAACAACCATATAAAATCTTAAACAGACTGCACAGGTCTTATTTTTATTTGTGTATGCCTGATAAGTCTATCAGATCTCTGAAGAGGTCTGGCTGTGAATATAGACAATTTTTGTAATATTGACTCAGGTATGAGAATAGTTAAGACATTGTTTAGTCTTTAGCAATGCAAAGTATTACCACTTATTGAGAACTAGGTTCATCAAATTGTATATTATGTATGATGTACTATAATGTAAATAAATATAATTTTCATCTTTATTTAATGATTGTTATTTCAACTTATAATCTATAGTTTTTGTTATTTGTTGGCATTCAGTTTCATAGTTGAATACACAACACATGTATATGTATTCTCAATGCTTCTATATTTATTTTAATACTTTGCATACAATTTTAACAAAAAAAAACTTTAAATTTTCACTTTTACATGGGATTTAGGATTACTTTTATTCCCATAAATGTAAAGTAAAAAAGGCATTAAAAATAAATTATCCTTGGATTTCATAAAAGTTTGCAGAATTCATGTTTTTCACACTGAACACTTCTATTTTGGTTGCATAATATTATGAATACTGTAAAAGCTGATGAAAATTTTATTTTTTTACTTTTAAGTGCATTTTTTTCACTTTTTAGAGCAGTTATGTGATTAAAAGCATTTCTTAAAAAATATGTTTATATATTTTTTATTTAATGCAAATTAAAACAAACTTTTCTTTCATAATTGGTTATTGTGATTTTCCAAAATCCGTGATATATATTTTAATTTCATAAAGGACTGATATAAACAAGATTTCTTTTTTCTTCTCATTTTTTATTGCAAATAGAATTTTATCATATTATTCATTAGAAATTAAAATTAATTGATTTTTTCATCTGAGTTTAACCATGCCTATATAAAATTATCAAATCATGAAATATTTATTCTTTGAACAGTTTTGTCATACCAAATTTTATAACTTTTGTACAGATATCTTTTTATCCCTTCATTTTTCATGCATAATACTTTTTCATCTACAACAAAATTATATAAAATATTGTTTTATTTACAAATTTTTTCAAAATTCCACAGTCATCCATGGGTAAGCCCTTAGTGTAAATAAAAATTTGATGGCTAATCATCCAAAACATTATATCTCATAATCAAACATACAAATGAGTCTTAAAATATACTTATAAATAATACTTATAAAATAAAATGTATAAAAGTTGTTTGCTGAGACCAAAATATATGAGTTTTTATGTTTTTTATTTATTTTATAAGCCATTGTTGAGGATAAAGAAAGTTGCTCATTTGGGTATGTTTCTTATACATTTGTCATTTTAAAAGTGATAATGTTGAGTATCCAAGTTAGTTCTTTTATGCAGTTGAGAATTTGTGTAATCATTATCAGTTGCTTTGCATCATGTTTTTTTTCTGTATTTGATAATGCTATCTGACAATCTTTATCTAATTCTTTTTGAAAATTATTTGTCAGTCGAATTCCTAATTATTCTTTAAATTTCATCAGTAGATAAAATCCTGATTGTTGTGAACTTTTGATTATTTTTATTGTGCACAGATTGCTTTCATTAAATGCTTTTGAATAGATCTGAGAGACATATACCAAAAAAATTACACCAGTCATCTTTAAGAAAGGATGGTATTGCTGGAATTTTAATTCATCCATGAATGGTCATGATTTTAAAAGAGATATCTTAATTTGGATACAAAATATTTTTTAATACCCAGCAATCAATGAAGCTGTTGATATTATTGTGGCTTCATGACAAAAATTAATTTGCAGCATTTATAATCTTGATAAAATAAAATAATGGTAGAGAAGTACCATAAGAAAAGCCAGAAAAAGTATATCAACACATTGATTAGATATGTAGATAGCAAAAAATGAATCTACCAATCTGGTAAGTATTAAAAGATAAAAAATGAGAATCACTAATTTATCATGTATTTTTAATTAGTAATTCATTGTGTATTTTTAATTAAAAAGCTAACATTTTAAAAAATGTACAAGAATTCTTAAAAAAGACATTAGAAGTAAGTTGTCATATTCTTTATTTAGTGCTAAATTGGAGGAGAAAAAAATAGTGTAGCTCTAATTACTGAAAGGAACAGGAAGAACTTTTTCCTTTGTGAACTATAACTACGGCCGCTATATATATCACTGTATTGAAATGAAATGATTTATTAAATATAAATTAACATTATCAGAAACTCTTGTTTTATGGATTATTATTTGCTGATACAGCCACAGAAAATGTATTGCTGATTATTTTGAAGAGTACCATTCTGCTATAATTATATAATTATCTCCTGAACACTGCCTGAGATATACTTTAATGCACAACAGATTTAATTGCAATGTATATGAAGAATGTGTAAACCTATAAGTTTTAAAAACAGAACATTTAAATTGAACAAATTGGAAGAAAAAGCATAACAAGTTTTTTTTTTGCCCCATACTAATCAATAACGGAAGTTATAAAATATATATCATGATAAAACTGTTCCTTTTATAAACTAGTATAATCCATATACTTTCTTTTATATTAGTAATTAAATTACTTTTATTGAATTATTTTTGTATATGCTTTTTCATTGTATAAATTTATTCTAAATATTTTTTTACTTTGTGTGTGTATGAGTTAATTAGTTTAAAAATTCAAGTTGTTAATGGCATTCTATAGCATATTTCAAATGTCCACAGGAGCACTTATCAGTTACATGTTTATAAATAACCCCTGAGAGGATGTTTAACCACTGAGAAATGTCAGCATAAAGAAATTGAAAAATATAGGATTTGAAATTGGTCTATTCAGCTTTTTTTTTTTTCATAAATAAAAAGATGGTATGCTAGTAAAGGCTGAAAATGCATGCCTTTTTATTTAAAACAAATTACTTTTGAGTGACAAAGCTTATTTTAATTGCTACTGTTGATTTTATGAAAATAATTAGGAAGTATAATTAGCTCCATTCTCATTGACTTTACAAATAACTATGAAAGTTACACCAATTAGTTATATTTTAAGATAAATTCCTGCAGGTTACCAGTACAATATGTAATATGCATGTAAAGTTCTTCACATCTATTTTTAATGACAATGATAATTTGGAATTTAAATATGGCTAAATAAAAATTGAAATTTTTTGATGTTGTTTTTTTTTTTCATTTGGGAGCCTACATACAATTCAGTTAAATAATCAATAATGATAAAAAAAATTGCAATTAGTGAAAAATTGCTCTATTCTTTACAACACTGTAATTGTAAACCCTAGTGATTAATGCATTCTTTTTCATTGTTTATATACTGGATACTGAAAAGGTCTTTGCCTTGCAATGAGCTATTTGAAAAATGTAATATATATATAAATTTATATAACATTACAATACTAGCTATAAAAAAACTAAACTTTAGTAAAAAATTTCCACAATCATCGTTTCACATATTTTTGTTCATGTATTTATCAGAAATGTGTAATGGAATGTTTTAAATATGAAGTTAAAGTATATCTTTACAAATGAGTATATGAAGTTAATTACTATATGACCTATGTATATCTTACCCACTTAAAAGTAAAGTGAATGTCTCAGAATGTATCCAGAATGAGAGAAGTTGGTCCAAATTGTGGGCTGCTGGATGGTTGTGATATTACTGAGATAGAAGTGAAGATGCTCTGATAAGAACAAAACTTGAAAATACATATGTATATACTAAGTTGAATTAAACAGCTTCAAATGATATGTAATATCACAGGAGGCATAAATTTCTAATTTCTAATCCCTGATAAAATTTAGTACAATACCTTCCCAGTATCAGAGTCATAAATGTAAGAAATGAAAATGAATGATGTTCATTCATTTTTTATGCTCATATAATTTTTTTAGCTCAACAATAAGTCCAATTAAAGTGAAATTTAAATCAATGAATAAATTTATGCAGTTCATTCACTACACTTAAATTAACAAAAACAGAGTTAATTACTAATTATTTTAATAATCTTATAAATCAACAATAAACTATTATATTTCTAAAGTTAAATTAACATTTTATAAAATATTATTTCTTATACTTCTTTATATATTTTATATAAATAAGATTTTGGTATTTTTGATTTTGTATTTCAGATGAATTATGTCTTGTCATGATAAAGATTAAAAGGGAAAATCAAAATGTTGGTGGATATTCTTTTAATATTTGAAGTTTAAGTAAAAAACAAAAGTTTTTTTTAAAAAAAAGTCTCAAGAAATGTGTATATTTATAAATAAAGTTTTTAAAAAAAAAGAAAAAAGAATTTTTGAATAAATTCAATAAGTCTTATATATTCTCAGTGCAGTATATTTAACAGCTATTATTTATTTATAATTATTATATACGTTTTACTGTATTTCTAACTATGTTGTCTCTAGAAATATAATAGTCAGCATTTTATTTGAATTGATTGATCTTTACACTATGCCATAAAAATAATAAAAAATTTCAAAAGCATTTTGGGGGACTATATGCATTTAATAAAATAAAATTATAAAAAATATAAATTTATAAATAAAGCATTTTAAATGAAATGTACAATGAATTTATATTTATAAACAGAACACTATTTTTGTTTTCATTTTCATAATAAAATTTCAATCAGCACTGATAAGACACGAAATTAATATCACGTTACCAATATATATAAATACAGTATATATATATTTTTAAGTTAGATGTAATTAGAGGCGATTTAAACCCAGATTTTCAAGCTCCCTTCAGTCATCCTTACCATCTTATACACCAATACACATGACCACATACATGTGAAAAAGATAAATAATCTCTAATATATATATTCTGTTATGAGCCAGCCATTCATAAATTAGTCTGGATCAGCATCTCACACACAGATATATAATAAGTGCTTGGTTTATATTAAGAAAACAAATCTTCAAACATTAATGGACAAGCTTCAATACTCTCCACTATCCAATTTTACAACCATCCATGTCATTGAAAATTTGATGATAGCATGTTTAAAATCCTTGTTTTCCAATTTTGTCATCATACCCATGTTGACCGTATCAAAATTAGCAAACAAAGGCTTTGAATATTTTCAATCATATGGATGGGATGGCAGGAGACATGGAGAGTGGAGATAATTGAAGCCTGTCTATTATAGTTTGAAGATTTTTGACCTTAATATAAACTGAGCACTGATTATATATGTGTGTATGTGAGAGAGATGATGATAAGTGCTTGTCCATCATGAAATATATATATTGGAGATCATTTATCTTTTCACATTATGTGGTCATGTGTATTTGTTGTATAAGATGAAATGGATGACTGTCAGGAGCTTAAAAGTCTGGATTCAAATCCTTTCTAATTACAGTTAGCTTAAGTATATATACTATACTTGTATTTAAATATTACAGATTTATCTTGTACTTTTCCCACCTTCTGTGCATTTAAAATGGTCTTAAGGACCTACATGAGGGGTTAGAATGACTTATAGTCAACATGGATATAAAAAAATTGGCAAACAAAAACTTTGAACATGGCATCATCAGATGTTTTAATAATATGGATGGCTGAAGAGTTGGAATGAAGAGGATAAAAGCCTGTCCATTAAAATTTGAAGATTTTCTCTCTTAATATAAACCAAGCACTGATTAGTTGTGTGTGTGGGAGATGATGATCCAGATGAATGGATGGGTGTGGGTTCAGCATGAAAGGCATATATTGGAGATTGTTTATCTTTTTCACATGTATGCAGTCATATGTATTGGTTATATAAGATGAAATGGATGATTGAAGGGAGTTTGAATGTCTTGGTTCAAATCCTCTCTAATTAAATGAATATATGTATATATTGTGTGTTTTAAATTTCATTTCAAAGGCTAGATTGTTGAGTAATTTTTGATTGCTCAATAGTTTATTCTAAAATCTTAAAATTAAGGCCATATCGTAAAATTATACAACTTTTATATTAAATAAAAATATCTTTATCTATATATAGATAAGTGTGTTTGTATATGATGGATGTGTTATCCATTAATGAATCTATTATATATATATATACTAAAATAAACAAAAAATAAATTGATAAGTTTAAAAAAATTTTTTTTATTGGTGATGATAGAAAATGGTTAAATGATGGCAAAAAAATATATATATATAATTTATTTAGAAAACAAAAACTGAAAATAATATATTTAGCAAAAAATAATGCTTGAAAAATAAATATTTTCAATAAGTGTGATGAATGCAAACATTACTAAGAAATTAAGATGACAGAAAATGCTAATTTAGTTTCTTCTAGAATGTTTGCATTAATGACATTTATTGAAAATATTTGTTTATCAATTATTGTTTATTTATTTCAGTACGTTTTTTAAATAAATTATGTTATGACTATATTTTCAAATGTAATGGATTATTTTTGTTTTTTATGCCCCCCCCCAAAAAAAAAATTATTGATTAGGTTATTATTATCTACTTTGATATATGAATGATGCCTGCAACAGGAATATCATACATATATGCATGCAATTAGCACCAGAAAGAGAATATATTTATACATGCATTGTAATAGTTAAAGGTGATAACTTAAATAATTTTAAAAATTAAAATAAAATAAACAAAAGTAAACTCAACAGTAAACATAATTAATCTGATTTTGTTTAAATTAATTAATTTGTTTATTTTCATACCTTTGCTATATGAAAGTAATAATCTTTAATGTTAACATATTAAATAGCCCACTGTAAAGCAATGGCCTTTCTAACAATCTTATAAAAAAACAATTGAAAAAAAAAAAAGAAAACATTACTTTAAATGAGTGTTAATTATCAAGTTGCTTGATTTGAATATTTTTCTTTTTTTTTTGTTTGTTTGTTTAAAAAAAAGCTTTATTAATAACACACTATACAAATATTAACATATTTTTAATAGAAAAAAGTTATGTTACATAGGCAAAAGTATGATGAAACTACAACCATAATAGTAAGGGTAACATAATAAATTGTTTTTCACTAATGAAGTGTAATCCAAAATTGAAGAGTGACATTTTTTTCTAAAATTACACAATTATGATACCTAACAGAAAAAAGTCTAGAAATATATTTTCAAAAGTAAAATCTGATGGAAAATGTTATTTGAAATAAATATTTAAACTATTCTTGTTTTAGCCTCAATTTGTACCTATGATTAAGGGCATGACAAATGAATGCACTATTTCTATATCCAAAACTTTTAGTTAGAAATATATATGTGTGTATATATATGCATGCATTTGCATGTCAAATTTAAAAGCATTCATAAATATTAGTAGTCATTTTGTATGCATAATTATAAAACAAATATTTTCTTAAAAAATAAATAATATAAATTTAATAAAATACTACTCAAAAATTGTAGTTAAGTCTTCTTTAGTTATGCTTAATAAAATATCAAGTGAGCAGAAAGAGATTTGCTTATGACATTGTATAAGCTAAAGAATCAAGTAATATTATGATGATACATTATTGACCACAATTTAAAATTTGATAATTATATAAAAATATTAACTTGGATTCAGAAATTCATGGTTTTGTTCATTTTTAATTTCATGTTTTAACTTGAAATTAGATGAAGAATTTAAGATTGCACTGAAGTTACATTTTAATTCCAAGACCCCATTGATAAAGGCAAATACTAGAATCTGATTTGGTATTTGGATCTAATTGCTCTTCCATCTGGTGATTAGTTGATTTTATTAAAGCTGGTTTTAGAACAGAGAGTTACTTTTATCTATAGTTTATTGTGTAAATAAAAGAATCAAGTGACATTAAATTCTTTGTAATAATATACTATGACCAAGAAAGTTATAATCTGAATAATTTTTGAGATGACAATTGGTTATTGCTACCCACTCTTTTAAAGCAATATTTGATATATGGTTTAGAACTCTTTAGAGAACACAAGAATTAATTATATAATAATAAAACCTCTTACATCATTACAATGTATGCAAACATTTGAAATTACAAAATGATCAAAATGTTTTTAAAATTTAAAAAAAAAAACATTCAGTTAAAATGTAGTACCCTTTCAAATTATTAAAAATAACTTACTTTTCTCGTTAGACCAAAAAAAAAAAAAAATACATACTTTAATCTCATGTAGAGCTGGATTTAGTTTTTATCAATCTTTTAAATGATATTAATTTATAAAAATTAACTTCATTAAGAGCTTAAATTGCAAAAAACAAACCCCGTCAATTGTCAAGCATTGGTGGTTGAGAGGTCAGCACAAGCTGCCTTACAAGCAGTTGTCCTGGGTTAGCAGGTTCGCTTTTCGACCGATTTTATGACACATGAAAGAAAAAAAAACCAATTGCAAAATAAATTAATATTCTATCTTTAAAATATTATAATGTTAATTAAAAGTTGTATAAAGTCTTTTTCAATATCATCAGCAAAATGCTTTTTAAATTATCACTTTCTATAGATAAAATAGATATTGACTATATTAGATGTGATAAAGCATTTTTTGCAATATTGTGGATCTTGGTTCTGGTTTTATCAACTGTAATTTGATAAATGATCATTGTTCTATACAATTGTTCTCCATTAGATATAAATAGAAAACAAAATAAGTTGCATATTTAAAGAAGCTATTTCAATTTTATCCTTTAAAATAAGTTTATATAATGTTTTGTAAAATGATTTTATGCAAGAATATAAATGTTTCAATTTTTCATAAAGGATATTTTCTATGCCTTATGGCATCTAGGTATTCCTTCATTAACTTACCAGTTTTTATTTTAAGTTTCAATCATCTTGTCTATTTCTAGCAAAATTGCTTGTAAAAGATTAATTATTTTTAAAAATATATTCTTTTGGCTAAAAAATGTCACATGATTATTCAGAGAGATTATGCGTTATTCTTTTATTATTGAATTCAACTGATTCATTATCTAAATAATTGAACTCATATGCTCTATTACAAGTATGACTTTTTTAAAAAATTGAATAATTTAATTATTTAAAAAAAATAAATTGAAAGAAATGATAAGTATATTTTAATAATAATACATTCTTTTTAGAGTGAAAATTTTTAAGATATTTAACACTTAAGTATTTCATGAATACTATAACTGAATTTACACAGCCTTCCTTTCATTATCACTATTTTTAAAACAGCTCATTATTTTCACTTTTAAAATTCTTTTCCATGAAAGTATATTTTTAAATTATTTTCTTTACTGGTTAAAAATTTGATATAACAGAACCATAATAATTTTAGTATTCAATATGAACAAGCCAAATCTGATTATAGTAAAAATTTTCAGGCAAATGCAAATATTTATATTTACTATGTCTTTTAAGATATGAACTATAAAAAATAATATAAAATATTTATAATTTGGTGACTAAATCAATTTTATATTTTACCATAATGTTTTTTTAAATGCAATGGAGAGATCATTGCTTTGTTTAATATTCAAGCATTGGAAGTAAAAGAGCTGAACTGTGATTCATAGATCTTCACTCTCTAATTTTTCATTTTATCATGCATTAAATCTACAGAGCAATATGACACAATAATACTGTCCCATGATATCAAAATGTCAGAATTAAATTTTTGAAGCCTAGGCCTTAGTTCTCAGATCATGTGGCCACCATTTTAAAACTCCACAAAATACCAAGTAATGCAACATTTTAAATAAAATGATTTTTATTAAGAAAAAAATATTTAATATTTAAAACCAACACAATTGAGTTTTTTGACACATCACTGATTCCACTTGCAGGAATTAAAGGGCTTGATAGCAAAATTAAGATATTATTAAAATGTTAATGTTAACATTGAATGAAAAAGTAGCAACTTTTGCATGATAACACATACAAAAATGATATTAGCTGGAATCTGAACAATTTAAACAAAGCACTGAAATATATTCCAACAATTTCTATTATAAATAATTTGTGAACTTTGAGCTAAAATTATATTTATATAAAATGTTAATTTATTCGGGATTTTAAAATATTTTTCAAAAGTAAATATATTATCTAAGTTATTTTTCAATCTTTTGAAATCACTGAAATTTTACATCTTGTAGAAATGGATATATTTGTTGTATCTAGCCTGATCATTTTATTTAAATAGCAAACAACTGCTTATATAAATAATAAGCAAACAAACATTAAATATGTGTGTAGAAATACGTTTTCACAGCAAATAATATAATTCGCAATAATTTTTGCGATCATCCGTGGAAAATATATAAATGTTACCAGACATTTATGTAAAATAACATTTGCCTTAAACTAAGTAAATATATTACTATATGATTTTTCAAAGATATAGATCGTATGCGCAAATGTCTCTGAATAAAATTCAAATCGTTTATAACCATTTTGTAATGTTTCTCTCAAAAAATTTAATGTTTACTCAATTTAACTATTTTTCTCTCTTTATTGATAAAGAGCATTAATAGTATTTTGCCCATCATGATTCAGTTTCATCGACATTTGTAAAATGATATACTTTTGTAGATTAAAATTGTAACTAAACATTCTTATCTGTATTTTATGATTGAATAATAATAAAAAATAAAATATATCACTATATGTTATAGTACTGGATGTTATATATATGTAAGTAGAGAAATTTGAACTTAGGATTTTTCTGTCTATATTTGTTCTCCACTCCATCTCAAGCAACTGATTACATGCAAACAAAAAAAAGATAAACCCCAATATATTTATTTCATGCACAACTAGCACTTATCACTTGGGCCAGATCATAATCATCCTTACATATTTACAATTAGTGCTCAATTTATATTAAGTTAACAATTCCTTAAACTTTAGTGGACAGTCTTCAATCTTTTCACCCTTTTAACTATTCAATCATCAATTGAAAAACCAATAATGGGATACTCAAAGCCATTATTGGATTTGATATTGCAGTCATATTCATGTAAACATTATATCAATCTAATCCCTCATATTACTGGACCATTAAATATCTATATATATTAATAGAAGAGGAATGGGTTGAAGTTATACAATAATGTAATCCATTTCCTAGGCAATGTGTAATAATTCGCTTATACTAAAGGTTTTTTATATATGTAAGTAGAGGGATTTGAACTAAGGATGTTTCTGTCTATATTCATCTTCTACTCCATTTCAAGCAACTGTGGTCATGTGTATTGGTTTCTTGAGATGGAATAGAGGAAAATTATAGATTGAAAAATCCTACATTCAAATCCCCGTATTTACATATATAAGAAATCTTCAGTATAAGTATACATATATAATAACAATATAAATAATAAATACAACAGCAATTAATATAATATACAGTTTTTCAATCTGAAGTTAGTTTCAGTTATTTCATTAACCTTCTTCAACTGCCATTAATGAATTAACCAATATATTTAATTACCACTGTGTTTATTATTTATATTGTTATTACAATATCTTTTTTATTAATGGAGATTTTATTTGTAATATATATGTAAAACCATTAAAACCAGTCAACACATAGACAATCTTAATATAAATAACAATCAACAATCTCAAACTGTTGTCAAGGTACATCATTATCAAATAACAGTCTTTTTAATTAAAATAATACAAATGAATGACTATATTATATGTTTATAGATATGTAAAATAGAATGTAAAGTATAAACAAGTAAGAGTTTTTATTAGTTATTTAAAAGATTGACTATATATAAATATTCGTCATATAAAAGAAAGGGCTGATAATTCAAATTAAAAATAAAAATATCAGTAATTTGGATTAATATCCTTATTAAAAATAATAGTAGTGTTCTGTTCTATTGTGTCAGCCACTTGATGGTGTTGATGCTAAGCAAAAATACATTGTTATAATGTTCTTGGGCCAGCAATTCTATAGAACTATGATTTCCATAAAATTAAAACAAAATATAAAAATGTAAGCTAACTTTTTAGGCTTTATGGGACAGAAATTAATCAGAGACTGGCTTTTTTTTTGTGTGTGTGTGTGTGTGTTGATAAAAAATTGTTACTTTTGAATAGCAAATAATAGTACATTAGAAACTTTTTTGGACAGTAATTCAAACAAAATTTTACAATAAAAGCTGACTTTGACCTTTTGGGACAGGAATTAATGGTGGCATTTTTTTTGTGTGTGTATATAAAAAATTACGTTACTTTTTTAATAACAAATAATAGTAAATATAGTGGATCGGAAAAGTTATGATACTTTTTTAATAAAAAATAAAAGTAAATTTTACCCTTTTTTGGACAGTAATTAATCAGACACTACATATGGGTGTGGGGGGGGAAGTAAATTAGATTGCAATTTACTCACTAAAGTTAATAATTATAACAAACTATTAAAATGAAATCTGACTTCAGTGTCTGGCAATTGCCAATTTTCAGAGTTCAAAGCAGACATTTTCCTTGTCTTGGATTTCTTGTGATACATTACTTTCATCAGGATTTTCAAAATAGTGCTGTGCCGTACCCTAAATTCTAATTTGTGAAGGTTACACAGTCCTGATTAAACAGTGAAAACACTGTTAAAACTGTTAGAAGGTATCAGTAGGTCAGTTCACATGAAAAAAAAGTTGTACCTGAAAAGTTAAATTATTTAGATAAGATGCAGTCAACACACTCTTACACGATACTGTAGTGAAAATAGACAAGCCAGCATTACGATAAAGTGAATAACACAAGCAACTATGGCAGCCAATGAAGGCATTTTTCTGTGCTTTTAGCATAGAAAAAAGCCACAGTGGTAGCCAGCAGCTGAGTAAATGAACTTTCTGTATTTTATCATAGAAAGAAGGTTATCTTCTTGGCTATGGCTGTGGAAATGGCATATTTCTAACAATTTAGCTAAAAATAGCGCCATCAAGTGGCTGAGATAATAGAACAGAACACTACCAAAATAATATAACAAATATTTGTAACTAAAAAAGATTACTAATTCTAATTAAAACTAGAAAGAGTAGGATTAAATCCTGGAATTGATCAGACAATAAATTGTCACCTATGCATATTTTTTGTAAGAACTTAAATTGGCATTGCCATTATCACTAATTTAATTTCTGACATAATGTTTGCATTTATTCACTTATTAAAATTATTTGTTTTTATAATCATTGTTTATTTCTAAATATGTTATTGTCAGGTTTGTTTTCATATAAGCTACTAAACATACTGCTAATAAAATGTCTCACTGAATGTTTTCATATATCACATTAATTAAATATATTTATTTGTTTTTCATTCACTGTTTGTTTATTTAAAATATGTTTGCTCTTATCACTAATTTAATTTTTTTACTAATGGCTAAGATATTTAGATTGTTTTCAAACATATATTATTTAATGTTTTTGTTATTGTTGTTGCTTTTAAAATTTATCATTAGCTTTTTCAGATCTACTTTAATATAAGGACAGTGTATTCATCAATAAACAATGCATAATGCAATTAGTATCAATTATTTAATCTCAAAAAAATTTTATTTATGAAAAATAGTGTGTTTACATTCTTTTAACAGACAGAAAATATTATGTATTACATATTTCAAACAGTCTGGAAACATTTGTATATTGATTATCTTCTGATTGATAATAATGTACTGATGTAGCTTTTTTAGTCACCTATTAGGATTGATGCATAATGTATCTATTAATCATCTTTTGCTTAGTCAAATCTACTAAGGATTTGGTGGGTCTGGTATATTAGTAAATTCCACATTTCGTTGTAATTGAGTTTTGATGCTATGATGAAGTCTCTGTTTTTTACTTTTCCTATAATTTTCATGAATAGACTTACTGGTTCAGGGACAAGCACTGTGAACATTACCTTACATCTGACATTCCATATAGCATGTGTAATAAAGATTGACAGTCTAATAGTATGGAACTGTTTAGTTTGTAAGGCTTCTTTATTTTAATATAGTAAAATCACATACTTTTCATTAAAACATAAAAACAAAAAAAAATAAATAATATTACTAAATATATGAAATATAAATTAAGAATTGTAAAATAATTAAATTTTAAAAAGCAAAAGCAATTTTTTAATTTGATCAAATATAAAAATTAGAAATATGTAAATTATATTATATAGGAACAATTACAAATGTTTATAATAATTTACAATGTTTCTTCACCTCATTATGGTAGATAAATTGACTAAAAGAGCCAGAGGAATGTCTAAAATTTTAATTATTTTTATATTATTTTTATGAAAAAAAGTTTGATTTTTTCTTTTTAAATTTCATTTTTTTAACAATTTTGTAATAGCAGAAAAACATTTTTTTTCTTAATACTAAAAGTTACTGGAACACCTCTTATATATGTGCTTTCAATTAGTATGTTATAGTAGTGCTATGAGAAAAATATTAAATATTTTGTTTTTATTTCTATAATCTAATTTTACAAGTTACTTCTATATTTATTAAAATTATTAATAAAAGTTTGACTCAATTATTAAGCTTATTATTTTAAAATGCTTTAAAATATTTACTATTTTCAGTTATTAGGTATGTCAATATCTAACTTTATCTCAGAATGTCAGATTTCAGTGATAGGAACTTCTGCATATTCTAGAATAATTTCTACTTTTTTGGATGAATATTTGATAAACTGAAAGCTCCATAAAATTGTTTTAAAAGGTACTGTTAATGTTTACTTGTTTTACCTAGTGTTGCACAGTTTGGAAAGAAAATAAATAATTTGACCAGTAATGAAAGCTTTTCTTTAATTAAAGCAAGATAATATATTGTACCATTTATTTATATGGTACAAATATATTGGCATTCAGTAAGATATTTAAAAGCTAAGAAAAAAAAAGTAAATTTAGTGATCTTTTAAAAGAAAAACATTTTTAGATTTTTTTCTGATTAGTATAATTTATTTTTTTAAAACATACAATGAAAGTTAAAATCGTCGTTCATATTTTTTTATATAATTAAAAATAAAAATAAAAATTGGAGAGAACAAAAGACACACAAATTACCAATCTAGATAAGCTAAAAGAAAAATATTTTAGCTAATTAAAAATGGCAGAATTATGCTAAAAAAATAAAGACTTTGTAATGTAAATTTTATAAAGAATGTACAAGATTATCAACGTATATTTTTGACAAACAAAAGGTATGCGCAGAAGTCTGAAAACTGGACCTCGAGTATAAAAAGGAAGAGGCCAGTTTGATCAACTTCTTGTTTTGTCTGTTTTTCCTATGGTCAGTCCTGGATAACAAAAGAATATATCCAGGATCACCCTATGCTGATATAATTCTGCATGTTGGAGTAAACCAGAGCTTTTGCTGACATTGTGCCTGAAGATGGACACCAGAAAAGCTTCCATGTCCGACCAGTAGAATAGACCACAAGATCAACTTATAATCAATGACTGAGCTCATTCTCACACACAAAAAAAATATGCATAGTAATCTACAAGCTTCGTGAACTCACTAAACTTACTGGTAAGTTAAGAATACTTACTCCTGATTGTAACAAAATTAAGCGTTTGCAAACAATTCTTAAAAATATGCTTATCCCATAGAGACATTAATTTTCCTATGCAAGAGACATTCATTTTAAGGAAATTTCTAGAAGAAATTTTGAAGTGAACTGTAATTGTGAAATTGTTTTTTATTAATTGATTCAAGTTTGGATTAATATGCGTGTGTTCTCGTCAGTTTTATTTAATTCATAATTTATCTTTAAATATTTTAATTTGTTAGAATAAAAATATTTATTTCTAATACCAACTTTTCCTTGTACATTATTAATAATAGTTATTAATGGTTATTATTAAATTTATTATTAGTTTAATAAGATTTAAGATATAATTTATCTTTGTCAATATGTTTTGAATAAGTTCTGAAAAATAACCCTAGTTATGGTAAAATATAATATCAATTCTTTTAAAAACATTTTTCTTTTTAATTTGCGACATGTGATGTGACAGATTTCAGCAGATTCTTATATGAATCCTGGCGCCCTTATAAAAGAAATAAAAGCTGATTTCGTCGATAGAGTAAATCATAACAATTACTAGGTATAATTGATCAGGAAGTATAGTTATGTTTTTATAAATAAGAATGAAACTTTCTTTTTTTTTGCATAATTTAATCAATTCATGCAGTTTATTGCATTTAGAGGCCTAGCAAGACATGGAAAACATTACAATATCAAACTATAATGTAAAAGAAATGTTATCTATCTGTTTTGTTAAAAATAATTAATCTAGAATGATAACATAATCTCATTTTATTTTTATTTTTCTATTCTTAGAAATTAAAATCCTACCAAATATAAAAACAGTATTTTTGTGTTCTTTATGGACTCAATCAGTCTTTGTTTTTATAAAAAAAAATATTAAAATCCATTGTTCCTATTCCATATGTATGAAATTTTTATTGACAAATATATATCTATATATTTATAATAATACTGTATTTAAATGTCATTTGCACATGAAATAAAATTTAAATTTAATTTAATTGCAATTTAAAAAAAAAAATCTGTACTTTGGGATCAGCACTACTTCTAACTTTGCAAATTATTCTAATATTTTAGATTTGTTATTTTTTTAAAGATTAACAAATTTTATATTTAAAAAATGAATTTTTGTATTCAATTAAATTTTAAAAATTTATTATGAATATAAACTTTATATTTAAAAAATGTGAATTTAAGTTAATTTTAAAAAATTATTATAAATATGAAATAAATAAAAGATTTTTAGAGTTAAAAAATAAGTAAACAAAAGCAATTTTTGACATTCAGTTTATTTAATTCAAATATTTTATTTATATTGTTATTCATAATAATTTTTTTTTCCTTTTTTTTTTTCATGTGTCATAGCATCATCTGGGAAGCAAACCTGCTAACCTAGGACAACTGCTTGTAAAGCTGCTGACGCTGACTCCTCTACCACCAATGCTTGACTCATAATATTTTTTTTATATTAACTACAATTCAAAAATTAATTTTTTTAAATATAATGTTTGCTAAACCTAAAGTGATACTGCTACTTTACAAGCAATGAAAATATATTCACAAAGTTAAAATAATTGTGGTCTGATGATTATTGAATCACAGCAGCACTAATCCCAAAGTATCAAATTATCTAATAAACTATTTTGTTGTAGAGAAAATAATTTCCTTCACATCTAAATGTGTTATGTAATTCGGTTTATTTTTGCTTACACAAATACTAGCCTGCATTTTAAACTTATTTATTGCTTTTCTGTGTTTTTTTTTTTTTTGACAATTTCAGTGATTGTAGATATAAAAAAAAAGAGTTTTCAAATCTGAAACTAATCAAGAATATTTGAATAGTTTGATAATATTGACTGTTAAATTTGATTTTGACAGGAATTTAATCTTAATCAAAATCATTTAATATTTTATAGAAGATAAGTAAAAGGAAAATGTTTTTTTTCCTATTAAAAAGCAATAATTATATAAGTTATTTATAATTTGCTAATATCAAGTGTTTTTTTTTTTAGAAAAAAAAAAGCAGTATATTTCTGACAATGCTTTAGTATGAGATCTTAATTTTTTGTTTTTGTTATTTAACCAAAAAATTAAATCTAATATTCTAATTAAATCATTTTACAATCACTAAAACAAATAATTTTGTAATTATTTCCTTTTTAAAAAAATGTAGACACATTTTTATTTATTTACTTGTGGATTTGTAAGTGTGAAATAAATTTTATGTAAAATGTATTTAAAATCATTTCATTCATTAATTCTCATTCCATTCTATCATAAAAATATAAAATCTATAATAAAATTTATTTCTATATCTAAAATTTCAGTCTTTAATTTATCTATGAGTCTGAATTACCGCAAAAATAATTTCAATTGGGCTTCACAGCTTCTAAAGCTGATCTTTAATCATCTCATCAATTTTCCTTTTGTTTCAATTTTAGAAGAAGACTGATTTAATACATTTTCAAACTGTCCGGTGATTAACTGTTCAGAAGATTATGTAAAGTTTAAGTATTTTAGTATCAGATGAGCATTTAAGAGCTCCATTCAATTAGTCTGTTAAAATATTTTTTATGTTGCTCAGATAATAATCGTTTTTAACATCTTTATCTGAGGACAATTTAAACTACCTAAATCTTGGACATAATTAATTGATGTATGAGATTTTTTAAAATTTATTCAATAGATCTCTAAAATTCCTTAATAATTTTACTTATAATCTTATAAAAACGACTTCTGTTGAAACAATCTTTACAAATATTTTTAAAAAAAGCTACATCTGAATATAAATAAATTAACATTTTCATGATCTTTTTCAACCATTATCAAGTACTGTATAATGAATGTATTTTTAAATTTAATACTGTTTTACCAAATCACTCTAGCAATTTTTTTTAAATTCATCCATCCATCTTTCTTACATATTGCTTCTATATCTTTAGTCCAACATCATTTAAAAATTTTCTTTTAATGATATCAATATATTAAGTCTCTGATTTGCCTTTTTATTAAGTGTTCAACGTTTAGATTTATAATAAAGAACTGGTAAACCATATTTACTAAAAACCTTTCTTTTTAAAAATACAAATATATTTACTTTTTGAAAAAAAACAACAACATAAAATCATAAATCATTAATGTATATAATATACCTTTGAAATCCAGATACTAATCTAATTGTGACAAGTAATGCTATTTAGAACAAATATTTATTACCAACCATGATTAAGTATTATTACTTTATTATAATGATCTATGTTTTAATAAAAGTTGATATTTTTAGAATCTATACCAATTGTAACTGCTATTGAGTCACATAAATGACAGCTGATAGAGTGATCTGACTAACATTTCAATGGTGTAATAATAGTAGTAATAATAATAATAATAATAATAATAATAATAATAATAATAATAATAATAATAATAATAATAATAATAATAATAATAATAATAATAATAATAATAATAATAATAATAATAATAATAATAATAATAATAATAATAATAATAATAATAATAATAATAATAATAATAATAATAATAATAATAATAATAATAACATTTCAATGGTGTAATAATAGTAGTAATAATAATAATAATAATAATAATAAATAACCTAATAAAAGAGAGAACCTGAGAACTGCATTCCCATTATTTTTATGTAATTAAATATTTTACATTTATAAATATATTATACCTATGAACTGCTTAATGACAAAACTCCCGGAGGGTGTATCATTGCTCACTGCAACATGTCCCTAAAATAAAATGTTTAAATTATATTATTGTTCAAATATTTTCAGAACCACAGTAAATGTGAAATTTTTATAATGCACGTAAAAACCTTTACTATGTTAAATTTCATAGACCAAAAGTAGACTGAAATAATTAAATAAACAATTATACTTTATAGAAGCATCTATAAAGATAAAGCTATAATTAGGCTCAGATAATAACAAATATGTAATATAAATATATATTATATACATATACGTAAAAGGTTATTGCTTGTTCATAATACAATTTCTATAAGAAATATTAAAGTGAAAGGATTTCACCTTTTTAACATATGGCCTACTGATTTTTATAATAGGTCAACGATGCACTTAATAAATAAATTTGAACATTATATAAAAAATATTGCATGTATATTATAATTCATGATTTCGGGAGCAAATGTGCTGAATAAAATAAAAGTAAAATATTGATGTGACAAATCTTTAATTTGATTTTATTAAACACGGTTGCTTCTGAAAACATGATTTATAAAACATCTTTTGCTCTTGAAAACATTCATTTCAACATATTTCAACATCTTTGTGGTTTTCAATCATTATCGATCCACTGCATTCCGATCTCTAATCTCTGTTTTCCACATCACTCAGCACATTTCCTTATTTCATCCATATATCTCACATGTGATCTTTTTCTCAGTCTTTTACAACTTTTTGGAATCCAGTTTAAGATTAAAACTGTCCATCTATCATCATTTCTTCTAGCAATATATCCAGGAAACTCCACTACAGAATCTTAATTTTTCAATGATGACAGTAACCTGTTTTTTTTTTTTACCCATATATTTCATTTTTGATCTTCTTGTTACCCTAACATATATCTCTCCATATTTCATTGAATGGTCTGAAGTCTCTATTGCTCTTTTGTTAAGTGTCCAAGTGTCAGATCTATAAGTAAGAATGGATAAAATACATTTATTAAAAATCTTCCTTTTCAAAAACATGAACATACTCCATTTAATATTAAGTTATTTCAATCAAAAGCATTCCAACCAAGTTTAAGTCTATGATTAATTTCATTCATTATACTCATCTGTAGTAATAATATGACCAGAGTATTTATAGTTGTTATCTTCTTCTAACTCACCATTATCAATTTTCTTTTGAGAAAATCCATTGAACATTATTTTAGTCTTTGTAACATTTATCTTTAATCCTATTTTTTTACTTTAATATGATAACTCTTGCAACATTTCCTGAAGCTCTGAAGCATTATTTGCAAAAATAATTACACCATCTACAAAATCTAGATAATTTAAATAATCTCCATTTACTTTAATTCCCTTAATTTCTCATTTTAATTCACAAAATACTTTTTGCAAAACTGCTGTAAAAAGTTATGAAGATATGGAATCACCCTGTCTTATCCTCTTATCAATGATAATATTCTTAGTATAATCATGTAGTCTAATCATTGCTGTTGCACTTTTATAAATATTCTTCAGAATATGACTATATCCTGGATCTATACCTTGGTGATCCAATGCTTTAATCACTGAAGAAAAATTTATAGAGTCAAATATGTTTTTATAATCTACAAATTCAAAGCATAACTTCATATTTATTGGTTTCTTCTATAATTTCTCTCAACAACTGAATGTGATCCACTGTGCTAAAACCACTTTTAAATCCAGCATGTTCCTTTGGTGGGTTAAAATCTAATGTTTTGTAGAGAATTGTAATTATTTTGGTAAAAAAATTGTATAGAACTGATAAAATACTGCTAGCTCTATAATTTCTAATATCTTCTTTATCACCGTTTTTAAATATTAATATACTGTATTCTTCCAATTATTTGGTATATATCATTTGTGCATTAGTATATAACATTGGCAAAACTACTTATTTAGTTTTTAAATATTGATTATAATTCAATCATTAACTGGAGCATAATTGCATGTCACACTTCTTTACATAAAACTTTGGACAATTCAGAAGATATAATAGTTTTAGGAGATACTTTTTCTTGTTCTTTATTCCTATATGATAGAACTCTTCTACACATTTTATATTATCTCTTTTTTTAGTAATAATTTCATCTTTTTTACTTATTGCAAAAATAAGATTCCCACCAATACCAAGGGGTTGTTTTATACTTTGAGGCTTTAATTCTCTTCTATATCTTTATTTGCTAATTCACATTGTATTTTCTTAAATGTTATTCTTTTTCACATCATTTTACAAAATTCTAGATATTCAATATTTCTTAATACATCATTTTTGTGTATTTTCCAAATTCCTTATTTTCTTTATAAATTGACTTACCTCAGAAGAAATTTTAGTAGTCACTTGTTGCCTTTTTTGTAACAGCTATCTTTGATGCAATTTTAAAAAGTGTATCAGTTATCTTCCTATTGATTTCATTCAAATCTGAGCGATGTTCAAAAATCTGAGTTGTATTCAAAATCTGTTAATATTTAAAAATGATTTGCAAGTACTAATTTAAATTCATTGAAATATTTCTAAAGGTTAAAAATATCAAGTGTGAATACAGATTTTCTTAATAAATTTTGTCTCTCCAGTTTAGCATTGCCATGTATCTTACATCTCACTAATAGATCATGACTTCCTGTGTTGGATTTATTAAAAACATTACAATCTTGAAATATATATTTTCTGTGAGTGAAAATATAATCTAATTTTGCTGTATTTTTATTTGAATGCTTTCATGTCCATTTCCATTTAACATTTTCCTCAAAGAAATATTTTATAATATAAAGATTTTCTTTTTTCTGAAAACTCCACAAGATTTTGTCCTCTCTCGTTTCTATCATCATATTTGAATTTACCTCACTTTTTTTTTATATATATCAAAGCATTGGCTGGGAAGCGAACCCGTGACAATTGTCTGCAAGCAGTTTACTGCTTGCAAGGCAGCATTACAATCCCCCATGACAATTTTAAAATGTTGTTTAGTCTGATCAAAACCTTTTTACATCCATATAAAAATCCTCTATTTCTTCAGCACAATGAGAATTTGTTGGGATATATATATATTGTAACAGTCAAAATTGTACATTCATATAACAGAATCCAGGCAAAGAGACCAAAGCTGACCAGAGTGGGATGGCAATTCCAGAATCTGACCATACTTCAACTCATTTACCAGTACTCCATGACTCAATATTCTACAAATGATATACTTGAGGTTACACTCAGTTTCCATCTTTCGTGGCTGGCATAGGGCAAGGAGAATCATGAGACTCAACAGTTAAATATACATAAATGAACTAAATTATAATAAACTAATGACATGATGTTGGAGTTTTCTGGTTTAACATTAATACATAATCACTCATACATATTGTATTACTAACTAGGATTGAATTGGATAATGAGAAATAATATGAAACCAAAGTAATGTTAATAGCTATTTATTGATTAATAACATAAACAAAATAAAATAATATAATTCACAGATGTGGTAAAGGTATGCAGGTGTTACCATAGATAATGAAATTATTATATTACTTTCATCTGACATATTGAAATTAATGTGTGTGTGTGTACATAAATTATCACATAAGCCACGCCTATAACAGAATATGCCAACTCCTATCTTTTAAGATTGTGACTGCTCTTCCTAAGTAATGACACTATCCCTTGATAGACTTTATTTATTAAAATATTCACTGTAGCATTACATTAAAGACATTTCTATCTAAAGATGAGCATATAAACCAGCTTGGTAGATTGAACTTGGGAATCAAGAGATATTTCAGACTAATGCTGACTTTAGTTAGGAGGAGATAGAATTGTAGATCACCAACCTGCATAAAGTAGTGTGGATAGATTATTTTGTTCAAGGGTTCTTGAGACAAATACCGGTACCCTGGGACCGAGTGTCATGCTGCAATGTGAACATTTAGAGAATTCAAGAGCAGGATGGCTTGCACATTTGCCTGATATTTGACTTCAGGTTTTACTGGCGCATGTCCCTGAAATAAGATAAGATGGAATGGCCTTACCAAAGTCTCATCTTTATAAGAGGCAGCAAAATGTTAAATATTTGTTTGGAATTAATAATATCTAATCTGCCAAGCAATAAAGGTATAACATATTTAAAATTATATGTACTCAAATAATAGCTTTGATTAGCTTTACTAATAGAAGCCGATTTTTAAGTGGAGCTATATACATAAAAGCTGTTTAAGGGAATAATTATATTTATTGATCTTGTTAACATTTCAATCTAACATTATTAATTATCATTTAAGGAGGGAAAGTATATTTAAAAAGACTTATTAAATGGATTAACAAATAAATTTTCTTTTAACTGTTCTCAAGGCTAGTCCACTACTTATTATAACAAAAAATTAAAATTGAAAATCATATTTAAAAGCAAACCACAATATAGATTTATATAAAATAAATGAACAATAATAATGACAAACGCAAAGCCATTCGTTATTATTACGAATATAGGATTTTGAAACAGTGCATGCAAATGGCAACATTAAGAAAATAATTATACAAAAATATTTTCCAATTATATCTTTTCTAAAATTTATTGGAACTTAAAGTCGCTGTTTTGAAGCATGGGCATAGATAATAAATATATTAAAAGATTTTAAAATAATCCTCAAGAAAAGTATAGGCACAACTGCAGTGATAAATAAAGAAAACTAGGTCAGATATTAAATAGAATAAATTTACAAAAATTGGTAGGCATATTACATAATTTAAAAGATAACTTAATTTAGACATAGTTTAAAACAATATTAATTTGAATGTTTAGAGAATAATTTTACATTCAATTACATTTAGCTAGGTTTGAAATTTAGATTCAGAGTTATAGAAATTAAATAGCAATTGATACAGAGGCGGGTGCTTAACTTCAGGCATAGTGGTGGTATTTCTTGAACAGGTTCATGGTGTCTTTTTTTTCTGGAAGTTTCTGGATGATTTCATATGGTGGTGCTTCGGTTGTTGAGGGCATCATCTAGCAGTAAACCACACCATTCTTCCCATGGAGAAGAAAAAAATTTTTGCCTTCTTAAGCCAAACATTTAGAATTTCAACTAGCATGAAGTATGATAGCAAATGCTTATACAAAGTTGGTGTCTATTCTCCCCATCTCAAAATATGGTCTATTTATATGTTTGAGATTCAAGTACTTACTCATGAGGAATTTATTTTGCCTGAAAACCCATCAGCTTCAAAATTTACTTTAAAATTTAAGATTGCAAAAGCTGATTCTAAAACTCTTGTTTGAATTTTCAAAGCATCCAAAATTGCCCTTGAGGATTCCAATAGTGCCGGTTCAGTGATTTTACTGTATTAGTATTGTTGACAACAAATTAACAGTACAGCAGCAATTACAAGATTTAAAAATTGATTTGACCACAGGTGCCATAGTTTAATGCAAATTTGTTTACACCTATTTTCGTCTTTATTTTATAATGATTAAAAGCTTTTAACAAAACTAAATCATGTCATCCTATATATGTATCACTATATAGGGTGAATTATTCATCTACATATGAATTTATCTAAAATAATAATTAATAAATGGACTTTTTAATATCAAATCTCTAATATAAATGTTTTTAACAAAAAACAAAATTAATCCACTGTAACATTCAATGTAATATGCATGTACAGCATTTATACATATGTACATATATAATGCCATGCACACAGCCATGATAGTACTTTTATACATTTGTTTTGAGTGTTTTATTTTGTTAGGGTTTGAATCTGGCACAGATAGGGTTGGTAATCAGGATGGAGGTGAAATGGTAAGGGGTTGAAGGATTACCATTTCAATATATATATTTATATGTGTGTAAATATTTCTAATTGGTACAACTATTATTCTGACTCCAACCAAGTTAAATTGAAATATTTTTCAAAAATCAGGATTTTTTTTATCATTTAGACAGTTCATAGCCAACCATTTGTTATTGATCAGGAAAAGAATATCTTGCTATTCTGATTGGAAAATAAAACAAAAATATAAATCCTTTTTGAACCTTTACTTCAAAAACATTAATAAATCTTTATTAGTAATTCATTAGACTAGAGATTATGCATTTGATGAATATTTCTATAATTTCTATAATAAAAGTGGTGTAGCGAAAATTACATGCAGAAATATTATTCATTTACTTCAAAATATTTGGAAAGTTGGACAACTTCATTGTTTTTCTTGGAGCTGCAGTAATTAATTTAAAAACTATGTAACTTTAGCCGTATAGTTATAGAACTAAAAATTTAAAACAAATAGTATTTCCACATATCCTAACTGTTGATATTTAATATGGGTAACAGTTCTTTCTAAAATAAAACCATTACATTTTACTAATTAAAATTGCAGCCATTTTTAATGCAACCAATCTGTAAAATGATTTTTGGTGTTTATAACAATCTGTACTTAAAAGTATTGTGTAATATTTCTATTATATTGTAACTATGAGGCATGACACCTGTCACCTTTGATGCCCAACTCCATGGGGCTTGTTTCAATCATCAGAGTCTTTCAGTAGAGCTTATGGAAAATATTTAACTTTAGCACTTTTTTCCATATAATATATATAGTGTTTTTAAAATTTAATAGTATTACAATAAAGTTGAATAAAATTATAAAAGAATGGCACCAAATACATATATTTAGGATTTAAAATTCCACTGATTGAACATGCTACAAAAAAATGCCATTTATGACTTTTTGAAAACTTTTTAGGGTAGATTTGTATTTCTAAATTCTATTTCTGAAAGCAGATTATTTATTGCCAAAGAAAAGAAAGATTGAAAGAATCAATAGCAAAAAGTGTTATCAATGCTTTCAAATTAGTTTTTTAAAAGATAAAACAAAAAATGCTAAAAGATTCAAATATCTTAATCTGTTCCCAACTTTCAACCATAATCTAATCATTACATAATGTCATCACTTCCACTATCTACATAAACATTCTAGAAGAAAATTTAATTTTTAAAAAAAAAATTAAAAAATTCTATAAGTTACATTCATATATTTTATCAAAAACTATAAATTTACTTATTTATTTTTCCAATGTTAAATAAGACTGCATTAACTATTTCATAGAATGCAACTTTATTTTTTTTTTGTTTTTTAAACATATAATCTATTAGGTTAGAGCAAGTTTATTTTTAAATAAATAATTATTAATACTTTTTTAGAATATTGGATTTTTTTTATTACAGATGCTCTGTTTCTGCAATATTTTTAACAACAGTTTTTCTTTTTTATAAGGATGCCCAGATATAGGAAATTTTAGTATTATTATTAATAAATTTACATCCAGACTTTTTTTGTTAACTGTATCATTTGCTTCTATTTACATTCTACTTATGAAGTTTTATATATAAGATAGATTTCTAATATAACTTAATTATAAGTTATCGTTATTTTGAATGTAGATATATCCAAGTTTATTTATAATATGTTTTTTGTTAAACAAAATTTTGTAATAGTCATCATATTATGCAAAATTCAATATCAATAAACCATTTAAGTTTGCATAAAATTAAATTATTTCCAACAATTTTGGGCCAAAATAATATCTAACTTTGCAATTATCTTTATGATACTATGTCTATTTTTTAAGATTTTTCTTAAAGAAAAAATTATGGATTTACATGTTTTTGTATTTACAAAATTTCTGGAGATTGTATCATCTCTAATTTCTATCTCAAAAAAAAAAAAACAAACAACAAAGTTATCACTTGCATTTTTTTAAAAAAAATTTGCCATTATCCTCATAGCTAATTAACTTTCCAACATAGCTTTGTTTGATAAAAAGCATTGCATTCTGTACATCTATATAAAAAAAAATGTGTTTTTTTTATTAGAATGAGAACTTATTAAGTTAAACCACTAAACATCACATGATTTACAAACCTAAAATATTTATATTCTCCATTAAGTTATTGCTTGATAAAATATCAATCTCTATAAAATTATTCTATTAATTATTTATAATGAATCTCCTTCCACTTGTCCTTGCAATATTGGTGCCTTGTATAGTAAAGTATGTCAATTTTACAAATCAATGTTTGAACACATACATACAGGCACATATATACATATATTTATAAAGTCAGTAGTAAAAAGAAAAATATATATAATAGATTATATATTAATAGAATGATGTCAATAATTTGATATATAAATAAGTAGATAAATAAATATTCAGATATAGATAAATAGATAGATAGATAGGTAGGTAGATAAATAGATAGATGGATGGATGGATAGATAGATGGGGTAATAGAAAGTTAAAAAGACAAATAAGTAGAAAAGTAAATAGTCAAATAAATAGATAGATAAATAGACAGAAAGATAGATGGATAGATAGACATATGCTAAAAATATATATATAGATGGCTTTGTGGTATATAGATTTAAAAATTTCCATTCCATCACATAATTCTAAATCAAAGTATAATAATAATAATAATAATGATGATGATGATGATGATGATAGATAGATAAGTATGTAGACAAACTCACATACATATAGATAATTATTTACATAGGTAAATAGACAAAGATATTCTGTCAGAAAAATAAAAAAAATAGATCAATAGATGGATAGATGAAGATGGACGGATAGACAATGGACAGACAGACAGACAGACAGACAGACGGAGATAGATAGATAGATAGATAGATAGATAGATAGATAGATAGATAGATAGATAGATAGATAGATAGATAGATAGATAGATAGATAGATAGATAGATAGATTAAGTAAGTAGATAAATAGATAATTAATATATAGTTACATAAATAGATAGGTAATTGGTGTGATATCTAAATAGTAAATTGATTGATCAAAATGTAAAAAACAGATCGATAAATATTAGAATATAATTTATTCAAATACATAACCACGCCAGTTTAACTTATTAGAAAAACTAAATCTTACCGAAATTCCTTCAAATTCCAATTCCTTAATAGAATCCAACAATAGTTTGCCCATTCCTTCATTTCTATAAGAAAATGATGTAACATTTAGGTTCCCGATAGATATTTTTTTATTAACATAGTGCAAGGTTTTTCCTATTGTCCAAACAGAATCGTAAACTAGAGGAGCTACTGTTGAGGAAAACGCTTTCATTTCGTTTAATTTTTTATTATATTCCAATCTCCATTCCTTAGTAGTCTTAAAAAAATACATATGAAGTATATATAAATTAAATTTTAAATATAAACATTTGCACATTAGATTGTTTATATCATAAAGACGTGGTTGTTATCTGGAAGACAATATTTAAAATTAATATTTTAATATTAAGATGTTAAATGCATTGAGTTTTTGTTATTGTTTCAAATATTTTTTATTAAAAGTAGTATACATTGAAATTAATATAGGAATAATCTCAATTTTTTCATTAAAGGATAACTATTGTTTCAATACAATTAGCTTTTTTCAGTATCTTCTCTTTGTTTTTTGTTTGTTTTATTTTTTTTATTATCTCCAGTCATTCAAAAATATAGGGAATGGTTTACATTAACAAACATGCTATTGTTTCCAATTTCATTTTACATATACAAGTAGTATGAGAAAATAACTGTAATTGTAGTTAGATGTTATCTTATAAATGTTTTTTTTAAATAAAAAATCAAATTTATTTAAATTTTTCAAATACATTAAATTGTTAGTAATAGCTTACAGATTAATAACTTTTAAACAAATGTTTTAAAAATATAAATATTAAAAGCTGTCAGTATTAACAAAACATTAGTAGAGACTGGTTTATTAGACTAGTGAGTTCTCAGTTATAATATATACAATGCGGTACAATGAGCTTGGAATTTGGGAATAAACTTAAATAGTTGATCTGACATAGATTACATTATAAAATGTATATCAGTCACTATGTCTAATAGATCATTTATTAAAATAGAAAAAAATGTAATGTTAACAAAAATAATGTTGGTAGTTGCTGTGTCCCTGACTATGACCAGCAAACATGAATACACAATTGACATTAACAGACAACAACACGTATAGTAGTATTGAGACAATTTATTAGCAATTAAAACAGGTAACTAATTAAATCTTATACACACATATAGGTCTGCACTTATGCAAGCATAACTAATTAGGCAAAATGAATAATTGAATAAAAACAATCTAGGTAAACTAATGGGATATTTTATCTTCACAATACAGTCTATTCTTTTTAAAACACAAAACCTTCAGTGAGCCTCTTGAGGTGTTTCATAACATAATAATAAGACTAGGATGCTATGCTAAAAGTCCTAATCAGCTTGGTTACCCACAGGAGCTAAGATCCTGGGAATGTAGTCCACTGATTATGATCTTCACTGCCACTTATGTATGGAATCAGAACACCAGTCAGTTACCAAGAGCTCTCAGTCATTTCTTCACTAGTTTTATATACTCCCCTCTTCTTTTGTTCTTATCTTCTTTTTTCTTTATTTTCTTTTTTGGAATAATTGAATTTCTTTTTTCCCATGTAATACATGGGGGGAGGGTCTTGACTTTTATTTTTATTAGTTCTGCTTAAACAATTTAACTATTATTCGATGTAGAGTTTTGTTACCTGCTTGTAAATCAGTAGTTGCTTACTGTACAATGAAATTTTCTTAAATTAATTACTAATTCCCTGTTTATCTTAGGAATTTATTTCCACTATAATCTAACTTTTCAAATCTACAAAATTAATTAATGTATACATTTATTTTGTTTGTCTCTATTCAAAGCTTCTATTTTTTAACTTAATTTAATTAACATTTTTCTTTAGTTGATTTCTTTTACAGCCCTCTAACCAAATTTATTAAATATAAATTGAATATTTTACACTCCTCTCCTTACCCCAGAAAATTTGCTTAGGTTTACATGAATTCTTTAAATTTAACCAGCCTTCATATCTGTTGTCTGGGTGATCTAGTCATTACTATGTTTGGCTTCAGAGTTGGTTTAAGTTCATCTTCCCTAAACTCACTTTTTCTGGATCTTTGATCCTCTTCAATCACTATTTCATGTAGTATTAGTTCTGTCATCTCTTGTTTTTCATGTGTTTCATTTTTTGGTATAGCCAATGAAATTTGAAAATCTCCTCAGTTCAATGGTAGACATGATTTACATGTCTCCTGTATGTCCTACCATCCTGTGCTTGGGTGATTACTATTTTTTTGATAATAAATTTTGTGACTACCCCTTGAACCCATTTCTTCCTGATCACATCTTGAACTCAAAAAACTTTGTCACCTATTACATATGTATTTTCACTTTTTTTGCCAGTTACGTATATATTTTCAGTTTTGTCACTCTCTACTTTATCAACTATATTGGGAAGTAGAAGTGATAATATAATCTGCAATTTCCTTACCATTAACAGTTCTTCCAGTGATTTTTCTATAACTGTTGATGAAGCATGGTTTATATATTACTTACTGCATACTTTCATTCTTCGATATCTTACGGGCTTTTTTTATTATTTGTGCAGCCTTTCCAGCAAGGCCATTCACCTCTGGGTGGTATGGGGGTATGCATATATTTTTAATACCATTGTCCACAAAGTAGTTTTCCTTTCTTGTGTGGTAAATATAGCATTATTGACAGACATGATGGGTTCTGGGAAACCATGACAAGAAAACACAGCATTTAAGATTTATCATTTCTTTTATACTCATATCCTTTACTATGCAACACTCTGCCCATTTTGAGTATGCATCTATAAGTATCAGCAGTATTTTGCTGTTTATTGGATCTGAATGGTTTATGTGCACTTTCTGTCAGGTTTTCATTGTTATTGCCATGAATTATATTCATTTGCCTTCATATTCATCTCTGATTGACATGCCATACATTTTTTAATGTATTGCTTGATCTCTGATGTTATTTTTGGCCACCAGACATAGCTACAAACTAATGATTTGTCCCACACAATTCCAGAATAATCTTTGTAGAGTAGTTTTAGAACTTACAGCCTGCCTTCAATTGCTATTACTATCTGATTTACCTTTAACACACACCCTTTACAAATAGACAATTTGTTTCAGTTTATCTAGAACCCTGGGGCAATGTAGTGAGGCTTTGAAACAGGCCAGCAATTATTTTATCCAATCCATAAGCAGTTTATAACCTTCATCAGCTTTTGTCCAGCCCTAGCTACTTTTCTACTGTTAACTATTTCTGATTTCAACACATCAATATTTCTAACCATGTGAACACCTCTCCTATTTGCTTGCATTGGTAATTTTTATCTGTCATTAATATTACCTTCTTGCTTACACATATGCACTAAATGACCCTTTTTACCACATTTAAAATGTTTGTTTAAACCACTTACATTCTTTTGCCATGTGACCCCTCTTTCCACATCAAAAGCATGTCCCTTTAGAATTTTTACTACAATGAGTTTTCCATAGTATGGTACTCTCCTTTTCAATTTTAAACATTCACATTTTAGCATTTTCCTCAGTTTTAAATTTTAAAAACATGCACCTGTTCCAGAATTAGTTCATATGCTATGCCTTTCTTAATGGCCATATTGTATGTGATATCAGGCTCAGTTGTTGTCTGAGCCTATCATCAGATATAGTCCATAATAATTGGTCCATGAGTGTATTTCTAAACTGAAATTTCCATAACCACAATTTTTTGCTTACTCCTTGGAGCTGATTTTTACACTTTAATTTTCCCCCCTTTAAACTGCCTCCTATTTCATGAGGTTAAGCGAGCTATGTGCCAGAATGTTTGAGGAGTAAAATGATTGCTTAAATCTCTTTATTAGTTTCTTGTATTTTATATTCTCTGTTATGAGTATCTCAAATAATCTACTTATACCCTCTATTACTTTTTTGCCATTGAAACATGTTAGTGCCACTATTTTTCATTTATGATCTTCAATACCGTTCAGCATAAAAAATTCTCTAGCTACATTACTTACAATGGCCATACCGATGTGTTACTGATGTCAAATTCTGCCATGCTACTTTGATCAAATATTAACTTCTATCTGTCTGTCAGACTCAACATTGACTGCCCCTGACTTACTAACAATTTTAAAACTCTCCTTTTTTCTGAATTCTCTAGCTACATTACTTACAATGGCCATACCGATGTGTTACTGATGTCAAATTCTGCCATGCTAATTTGACAAAATATTAACTTCTATCTGTCCATCAGACTCAACATTGACTGCCCCTGACTTACTAACAATTTTAAAACTCTCCTTTTTTCTAAATTCGAAGTGACTGCATGACTAATTTTCTGTGTCCCTGACTATGATTGGGCAGTCAGCAAACATGAATACACAATTGACATTAACAGATAACAACAATATAGTAGCATTAAGACAATTTATTAGCAATTAAAACAGTTAACTAATTAAATCTTATATATATATAAGTCTGCACTCATGCAAGCATAACTAATCATCCAAAATGAATACTTGAATAAAAATGCTCAAATAATCTAGATAAATGACAGGGGTACTTTTCCTTCACAGTACAGTCTATCCTTTTTAAAACACAAAACCCTCAGTGAGCCTCTTGAGGCATTTCATAAAATAATAATAACACTGAGATAGTCCGCTAAAAGTCCTAATTGTCTTGGTTACCTACAGGAACCGAGATCCGGAAAATATAGTCCACTGATGATGATCTTCACTGCCCCTTATTTGTGGAATCAGAACAGCAGGCAGCCACCAAGATCTCTGTCCTTTCTTCTCTAGCTTTATACATCCCCTTCTTCTGCTGTTGTTTTATCTTCTTTTTTTTACTTTCATTTTTGGAGTAATTGATTTATTTTTCCCCATGTAATTCGGTGGAGGGGGGGTCTTGACTTTTACTTTAATTAGTTCTGCTTAAACAATTTAACTATTATTAGACTTAAGAGTTTTGCTATCTATAGCTATTTTCAAATAGAATAAAAGTTTTGGTCATGGTCATTTCACTTTGCACATAGCCACCTGCAGGTCATTGGTCAACAGCTAATCATTTTATCTAGACTAAGATTCTTATAATAATAACCTAGTCATCAATCATTTTGTCTTTTGGGTAAATCTGCTACAATATATATAATCAAAATTACTCCAAATTCACAACTCAACCATACTCTAAAACATTAACAATGGTTTCACTGCTACAAGCAGACTTCCCAAGTGTAGAGAACTATAAAATAACATATTTCAACTAAACATTACCCACACTTTTAAATAAATTAATTGCTTCAGAATCATAAATTTTTAATAATAAACATTTTTAATTTTTTTAATTTCATTTCTCTCAAAGAGACAACCTTAGCTTCATAAAAATAAATAGTGTGGCCTGTATCTTTTTCATGGAAATAAAGCAGAACTAAGATATTTATTTCTAACCCTACTTTTATGTATCTTTATTGGTTCATTTAAGCTCCAACTATTCTGACCTATATATATCTTCTTACAAAAGCAAGGGATTATATATACTAATCCAGGGATAGTCTTTCTATCAAAAATTTCCTTTGTATTATTTAATAAATTATTCAAAGTAATAACACTTTTTCAAGCAATTTTCTTATTTCCAAGTAAATTACTATTTTTATATACAATTTTATAAGAAGACAATTTGAATAGCAAAGAAATATAGTCATTTTTTTATCCTTTACATAATTATAAATATTATTACTATTAAATAAAATACTTTTAATAAATTTATCAGAGTAGCCAACACTCAAATAATCTTTAAAAAGTGACCTTTTTGAAACAAAGCTACACCATTAGAATTATTTAATTTTTTTTATTTCTATAACAATAATTTGTTAATGCAGCTATATTATGAGATATATATTGATAGCTATCAGGTTTAATTATAGACCCAAAGTCTTTACTTTTAACATAATGACTCTTAACATAAGGCACTATTTCGCTTATTATTTCTAAATAATACATGGGCAATTTAAAAGTATTGCAGTTTGTAATGTTAATTGACTATTTATTAGTCTGCATTACAGTAACATGTTTATTTCATGTTTAAAGAGGTTTATTTAAACTTCTATATATCAATATTTCATACTCTGTAGTCAAGTTGCAAGCTTTAAGTGTCCATATATATTCAATGGACCGTTAGTAAGAATGGATTCCATTCTTGCTATTAAAAGGTGTGAAGGTTGTCTTGACAGTACTGAGAAATATTGATTACTATATTTTACTGTGAATGTTTAGGTGGTTACTGGTTGGATCTTAATTATATTTATATATATGTTCACACAAATGTTTTCAAGGGTTGTAGGTATAAAAACATATTTTGTGGGTTCATCTGTGTAAGATTTTAATTTTAAAAAAATTCCAATGTTTTGACTTGATCATACAAGCCTTCATCTGAAAAATAAAAATTATATAATTGTAGATGGTGTTATATATATATATATATTGTACTGTAACAGTCAGAATCATCTATCTCGCTAACACACTGCAGAATTCAAACCTCAGACACGAAACTGAACATTCTAGGAGGGATTGCCTTCTAGATAAACTAAGTTGAATCTAAAGTCCAAATTTCACAGTGCCATCTACATGACAACACATCTGATGCCACTACTAGTATAACCTTTGACCGGTGCCTGGTGGTCAGGGAGAAACAAAAGACTCTATACTAAAAGAAGCTTGGGTGGCTAATTAACGTCTATGAATTTACAAAAGAAATGCAGAAAATATATATATAGACCGAGACAGCGATAGGAATCAAATAAAAAAAGAGATCAAATTTAGTTTTAAACAATTTCACAAAATTTATTTATATAATATATATATAACGCCACTGTCTGCTTATATGAGACAGGGACATGTATTAAATAATTGTGGGCATTATATTCCAATAAATGACAAAATGGTTTTAAAGCAAAGTGATATATTCTATTCCTCAGGCTAATAGCATTACGATAATGTGCTTGATGAAATAGGAACATGTGTGAGGTACTTTGAGCAATTATACAAGTTTAAGAAAATATTTGAAAATTAAGTGTTATAAAATATTTATTGATTTCGAGAATAGCACAGACAAAATCTTACTAAGCAACAAAGTGGGAATGTGATCAAAGGTTGGGAGGTCAGTATTGCTGATAATGAATTTATTAAAGTTGGAGGGTGTGACACATTTAAGTCACGGATGCTTTGCAAAAATAAATATAAAATAAAACAATATTGAATATCCGGAATGATTACGGAGGGCATCTCACCGCTAACCCGTAGCAAAGTATTTTATGAACAGCCAAAACTTAGTGACTGGGTGTCGATTGCATTTAATTCCCAGGTGAGTCATTTGTGGACACACTCTGCCTGGAAACTGCAAGAAGCAAAGAGAACGGCCTTGGCCGTGTAAAGAATCTTTGGAAAATTAAAACAAAGCGGTCTCCACAACCAATTCATTTACCAGCAATACGAGACTAGTATATATAAAACATACTGAATGGGTTTTACTTGGATTAAGAGAAATGCCCAATCAAATTCCCAGAAATTCCTTTAAAAGGGTCCGCACATTCTCGACGTCAATGATGAACTTTGTAATTAAAGTAGAACACGGTAATTAAAATAGGAAAATGCATGCTTGCAGGTTTAAAAAGTAAGTATAGATTTATATACGCAATCATACATTATAGGACACATTTAATCATTGACCTCGCACATACTCTCATATTAGATTAAAATCAATAACATGCAGATTTTAAACTATGTGATTATATTATATATTAAAGAAAAGAATCGCCCTCGAATGAGTGATTTGCAAGATAATAAAATTGGAAATTATTTAGAAATTTAAAATATGCCTTCATAGCAGCATCTTATTTTCAACAGAAGGAATAATTCACTTAGTCAAAGACGATTCTGACCCATTATCATAATAAAATAACAGAAAGCTTAATAAATAGAAAATATTAACCCAAGGATAGAGAGCAAAATGTTGATTATATTTAAAAGAAATACATAATAAAGTTATGTGAAATATCAGAAAACAATTTAAAATAGCTATTGCATATTAGTTATCACAAGAGCTCTTGGGTTAATTTAGGGTTACCTCTGGAAAAGCATTTTAGGTAGATTGATGGTCAGCAAGTTTTTATATGAGTTAACAGCAAAATCTGGAAATGTTCATATTTTTGGTAGCAGCAGCAGTTCCGGGGTTCCTTGTGTGATAACTTCCGATGGTCTATGGCAGCATATGACCATTCCGGAGAGAAATAGCCTTCTTGCGCTCTACTCCGTCATGTCAAGATTTACAAATTACTATAATAATTTTGATTAGACACATTAGACCTCAGAATGATTTTTCTTAGAAACATTAGAAGAAACTCCAGGACAAAAGAAAACCCTTCTTTTTATAATAAAATTTAACAATAGAACTGCCCTGGAGCATTACAAAAATATATCAGACTTATCAGCTGTAATTAAATCTATCTGAATGTCTAAAGGAATTCAACATTAATTAATTTCTTTTGTTAATTTCCCTCTCAACATTCGAATTACAACCTAGATTTAATTAAAAATTCCTTTTACTAATTAAAGAAAACCTTAAGTGGACATCTGCTGTTTTTAGATAAACTTATATAACATTAACTAATTAAACTATTGTCCCTCATTTATTTTAACAGAAATATTTGGAATGACTTTTATTAAATTAAATATTTGAATCTATTTACTAAATGAATATTTACTAAATGAATTTTATTTTAAATCAAAAATATATTACAACGGTAATATATCTTTGTAAATAGATTCAAACAAAATAACTTTAACAATTTATAAATTTGATATGTTTTAAAATGCATATCATAGTGTGTGTGCAATTATGACCTATATAACCTACTTTTAAATAAATCTAAATTATATGAACAAATACATAATCTATAATATTTTGTTTATTTGGGAATGAGTTATATATATAATACAAGCATTGTACTCGTGGTTTAAAATTAGGCGGGATTTTCGGTATACAAGCGTATTGCAGACACACTATGATAAATTGGGATTCAAACTAAGGTATGAGGATAGGAAATAGGTGAGAAAAGGTGAAACAAAGATCTGCAAAGCAGACCTTACTGTTTCAGTACCAGTCAACCGCTTATTCCATTAATATAAGCATACGCACAAATCGAACATGAAAAGAAATATGGCAACATGCCGGAATAAGGAGTTTTAAAATACTTTACCATAATATTATTACAGACACAAAAGCTACTTATAAAAAGATTGATTCTTACATATCTTTGGGGGATGATTCTAAACCAGCCCCTTGCATCATTCCCAGAAGAAAAACTAATTCTCATCCTGAAAAAATATGCAAGTTCAAATATCATTGGGCATATAGGAATATAAATAATTATTCAAACAAAACTAATAAACAAGTATCCTCACAATAAATAAGGATTTAAGACCGGGTAAGATGATGTCACATTTGCTAGCTCAGTGTATTCTATTCACAGTTAAAAGAATGGGGATCGGAAAACTTGCACAATTAATTAATAATATAATTAGAAAAAATAAATGACAAAGAGAATAAAATACATGGCAGTAGTCACTGTAGAATTATAATATAAATCTTTTATTAACCCATTATCCTATACCATTTATAATATGAATACAAAATTAACATCCCCAGATTGATTAAATATACCAACGAATATTACACACTACAGAAATCATTTTAATAAAACAAAAATTATAATTATAAAGAAATATTTAACAAAACAATAATTAGACTAAATCAAAGAAAATTTCTTTCTTAATAAAAAAAATGAATGAAATAACTAATATGTTAGAGATAGTGATCGGTGGATTATAAACTCACACACGTGCATTAAGCAAACAAGGAAAAATTAACAAGTTACACGAAAGGTGTGTTGGTACGTATGTACATAAGACATATATTTACAAAATGTGTATTAAATTTAAATAAAATAAATACAAGAAAAAAATAGTGTACCTGATAAAGTCTATAAGCTTCACCCCTCTATGGAATTTGAGTGGGCTATATATCTGTTCATCTACTGTGACAAAAGCTGGACTTGACTGTGGCACAAGTTCATAGAATTCATCATCATCACTTTGGTATTTGAATCTTGGCATTTAATTCTTTTGGGACAGCAGGAGCAGAGCTGGACAGAGGCACTGAAGTGGGCTTCTACCCCAGAATCATTCTACATCCAGGAAAGTGCTTGACTGGTATCTTTAGGCTGGACAATGGACTTGTCTGATGTTGAAATCGTTGACTACTCACTGGTTAACTGCTTGAATGGTTATTTGAATGTCTGCATGAATTAGTGTCCATTGGTTCAGAATGACTGAATAAATGGTACTTGTGTATAATTCAACCGATGACGTATTACCCTGAAGGCATATCAGTCTAATCTTGTGATTTTTAAGATAACGTCTCCAAGTGATCTGCAGACACATGTAATCACTAAAATGTGTCTGCAGATCACGTGAACATGGTACATTAAAAATCACAAGATTAGACTGATATGCCTTCAGGGTAATACGTCATCGGTTGAATTATCCAGGTCATATGCTAAAAAATATTCAAAAATGAAAAATATCTGACGCGAGTCAGGAAAATACTAAAAAAAAAAAGTACATGCATGCGTCAAAATATTATTCTCAATTTTAAAATACAGCAGTGCGTAGCACTGGAATTGACGGGGGGGCCTCCGGATGTTTTTGTCGGGCCGCAGGCTCGGCGTACTCGTATATCAAACATTGTATTACTCTCATAGCTGTATGATATAATTCAGAAATTAAAAATAAAAATAAAAAAGACGCGATCTAATGCAAATCTGGTATTAATGGCGTCCAGAAAACACCGCACTTTTACATGCATTTGGTAATTTTAAAAACATACTGCATATTGCAAAATTGATTTAAAAAATTATTTCAAATTATTTACACATTAAAAACGTAATGTAGAAATATTAACAAAAAGTTTTTGTAAATTTAAAATAAACAAATAAAACACTTTACCCGAATTAATGCAAATCTGGCATTAATGGCGTCCTTGTTATCACATGCATTTGGTAATATATATTAAAATTTGTTTTTAAAAATTATTGAAAATTATTTACACATTAAACGTAATTCAATGTAAGTTTGAGAATTGTAGAAATATTAACAAATATTTTTTGTAAATAAGTTTGAGAATTGTAGAAATATTAACAAAAACTTTTTGTAATTTTAAATAAACACCTAAATAAAAAAGACGCGATCTAATGCAAATCTGGTATTAATGGCGTCCAGAAAATGCCGCACTTTTACATGCATTTGGTAATTTTTAAAACGTACTGCATATTGCAAAATTGTTTTAAAAAATTATTTCAAATTATTTACACATTAAAAACGTAATGTAGAAATATTAACAAAAAGTTTTTGTAAATTTAAAATAAATAAAACCCTTTACCTGAATTAATGCAAATCTGGCATTAATGGCGTCCTTGTTATCACATGCATTTGGTAATGTATATTCCAAATTTGTTTTAAAAAATTATTGAAAATTATTTACACATTAAACGTAATTCAATGTAAGTTTCAGAATTGTAGAAATATTAACTAAAAATTTTTGTAAATTTAAAATAAACAGATAAATAAAAAACACTTTACCAGAGAATAAATTATTTGCACATTAAATGTAATTCAATGTAAGTTTGAGAATTGTAGAAATATTAACAAAAAATTTTTGTAAATTTCAAATAAACAGATAAATAAAACACTTTACCCAAATTAACAGCTCAAAAAAGTAACTGTGATGCCGTGGATAGCAAAATCGCAATAGACAGAAAAATCAAAATATTTTCCAAACCTCTCTACGAATTTTAAATCTCGCGGGTGAAAAAAAAAATTGACTCTCTGATGGATTAATCACGCCAGTCACTTGGTTACCATAACAACGTTGTCATGCAAAAAACGTCGATGTCTACTGGAAAGGAAATCGGTAAGTCAAAAACGTCATCGGTTGAATTATACACAAGTACCAAATAAATTTTTAATTAGAGTAAATGCCACGGATTAGGATGAATCAGAATCAGCATGCTTGCTCAAAAGGTTGAAAGACTTCGTGTATTAACAGCATTAGTTTAACAATAAAATTAGACTTAGGCTCCTAATAAGATTTGTCTTTGAAAAACAAAAATGAACTGCCTTCTCGCAATTTCAGAACAGATATATATCTCTTCAATACCCCCTCAATTCAGGTATCCCCTCCAAGAAAGAAAAATCAATTAATTAAATCTTTTTTTGTTTTTCTAATTGGTTTAGACGATTCATGAAACATTGCAATGCAATCGCCTAAGTGCTCTCAAGAATTTTATTTCCAATTAGTTTTTTTAATCTCCATTCAGATCACAATATCAATGAAAATTTTAATAAATGATAACATCTTTTTCATTTTTTTTTTAGTAATTACATTATCACAATCGAAATTTAAAAAAATATATTTCACTTAAATTGGACATTCTTCTCTCCCCACATTATTGCAAGTTTAATCAAGTTCTTTTTGTCCAGTTGAAATTATTTTAGAATAGACAGGAAACCAGAATGCCTTTAGGCTTTTCTTAAATTTAAGACAATGACCCCCCCCCTCTTGCTCAAATGCAACTGAAGAGAAAAACAACCATTAAAACTTCGATCTTGAAATTATTTTTAACTTATTTTTAAATAGTAATATTTCAAATTTTCCTTTTTACATTGGTTATAAACACTTAAAAAAATAAATACAGAATCACAATTTGTTAAATAAACGCTGTTTCTTTAACAAACAAAAAAAAATTTAAAATTATAAATACATGTTGGTGTTTCTTTTTCTTTTTAAAAAAATAAAAAACAAAAATCAAAATTACAAATACATATTTCTAAGCCTTTAAATATTGGCTTTAATCATATATGTGTGTGAGTTTCTCTCTCTTAATTTATAACAAGTTTGTTTACATAAATCATATACCCTCCCCCTTTAATGGCTTTTTACGTATTTTCGGCCATTAATTTGTTTAACATTATCTTGTGCTTGGCCACATCAAACATGCCTGGTACAATATATATATATAATATAAATAAAATGTCTGTTAATGAAAAAACTATGGCAATAACAATAAAAATAATAAATATAACAGTAATAAAGTATTATATACAGTTTTTCAATCTGCAAAAATACTTTCAGTTAACTCCTTAACCTGCTTCAACTGCCATTAAATTCAAAATACAAAATGGTGCAAACATCATCACCTCAAATCCCACCAATCCTGAATTTTAAAGTTAGCAACTTGTCTATTAATTATATCTATTTTATTTCTATTTATTAAAATTGTCTTTTTAATTTTTCTTTTATTATGGTTTCCCTGTTTATGCAGTATTGAAAAAAAATTAAAGGAGCATGAATTGTTATATAAGCATGTGAAAAGTAAAAATAATAATGATATAATGACTGCTTCGGTTTTCTTGAATCATGAAAAGTCATTTAAGTATAAATTTAAATTTGATATTGAAAGTGTTACAATTAACCAAAGTACTTCTGCAGAGTGAAAGACTGTATATAATAGTTTATTATTGTTATATTTATTATTTTTATTGTTTTATATGTATGTGTATGTGTGAAATATTGTGAATGTGGAAGAAAATTACTCTTCACACATGCAGTGTAAAATAAACACACACTCTTCCATCAATAAATGTTTTAAAAGCATAGATAATCCAACCATATTTAGATTTATTCTTTAAATAAATCAATATTTATTGACCATGTTTGAATTTAAGGCTTAATTTTATTGTGAATTTGAATTTTGCATTGACATATAACTTACACAATTCCAGATTATATTTCACAGGGAAGACAAAGTTTCTAATTTTTAACTACTTGCAATACTGAATCTTATTGATTAATATATATTTAATAATTGATAATGTAGTAATTTATACACATAAAATGTTGTGGAAGAAAACTAATCTTCACACAAGTGGTATAAAATGACTTCATCTTTTAATAATTGTTTAACTTCTTCAACTTTAACATCTATGATATTTATATCTAGATGATGTTAATTTACTTATTCTTTAAAATCTCTACTCTTATCTCCAGTTGATGGTGACTTCATGGGATCTTAAACCTCATTTCTTTTCATATTTCCCATATCTTAATAGAAATTTGTTCTGCTTGTTGTACATTTTTTTCTCAATTGTGCTTTTTAATTTGCTATCTACATTCTGAATTTTCCATCTGTTCTACAATTACACCATTCACCTGATTCAATTGTTTTGATATGCCAGCTGTCTTTTATTCCATCATTTTCTAAAAATATGATATATGAATTTTTTCTTCCTCCACTTTTTACTGAGTTTTTTTGTTCATTCACAAAACTTAGATGGTATAGTGTCTCTACTATCTTTTTTTTTTAAACCATGTTCAAATAGTTCTATCTTCAATTCTCGATATTTTAATATTCCCACTGTGCCATTTCTGATTCATTCTTCACTTCTACCATATTCCCATATCTGGTTTTAATTTTTATATATGTTTTTCACTCTAAACAAAACTTTTAATAGGATCATTATATATGATTTTTGAATATTATTTCTAAACAAAATCTATATATATAGGATCTTTGACTGTAATTTTTCTTCCTCTCTCTTAACTATACTGAACAATTCCCCATAACATCCCAATACTATCTCTGATATAGTCTTCAAACATATTTTTTTGCATTATTTCCTCAGAATTGTCTTATTCCATGTCTCCCTTTAATAACCTTACTTAAATATTCTTATTCTCTCCTAGTTATCCATCACTGGGTTTTACCCAACTATAAATTCTGTCAGAGTTATTTACTCATTATCAAGCCTCATGTTAGTATGCCATTTAAATAATAGTATCTTATGTAATGAGAATTTCTCAAATATAGTTTGGAATTCTCTGTAAGATAGTATAGGTTTAATGGTTGTCTAATGCTCTTCAGATCTATTTATGGTTTATTTGGATGCTACCAGGATCTTCTATAAATGAAAGATAATTGAAATTGAGTTTACTATAAAAAGGTGCTCTTATATCTTGGATTTCTGGGTGTACTTCATGAAATAAAGTCAACATTATCAATAAAAGTTATAAGAAAATTACTAAACCATTACCATGGATGGCATCTGCTATTCCAATCCATCTTTACACATCTTATATTTTTATCTTATATCTATTATATCAGGGGTGGCCAACTTTTGTGTTCATAAGATCTACTTTTTATTTTAAAAGTGTGTTGCGATCAACTTGTTGTCATAGGCGATCGACTTAGCCTAAGGGGAGGGAGATCTGAAATACATACTATTTTTATATATCTACCTAGTAAAAAATAACAATTAGTTAATGGGCCAAAAATTTCATGTCCGGGGGAATTAAAGCAATTAACAATATTTATTCATTCAAATTAGCTACATTAAATCAAGATTAAAAATATTATTTTCAATAATGATACAGTTTAGTTGACTTCACCTATCTAGAATTGAAAAATAATTAGAACAAAAACAAAAATAACAAAATTAAAAAATCTTGATTTAATTTGTTTCACTCGTTACTTGTTACCCAATAGCTCTTGCCAAATTGGCCTCACAATCGATCAAAAATGGCAATGCAATCGACTGGTGGATCACGATCGACTTGTTGGACACCCCTGTATTATATCATTTTCTATTTCCAGTATAGGTTAGGGAGACCAAGAATCTTTCTCTAAACTATACATTTAATAAAACTAGCACTAGAAAAATGCATATGACCTTAATAAATACAACAATCTTTTATTAACTCCATGTTTTATATATTTTTCTGTCATAAATTGATTATTCGATATTTAACTTTTAATTTATAAATTTTCCCAATGAATTAATTTTAATCTTATCTTGTTTTTCACACAGGTACTATTTATTTCTCTCATTTAGGTTTAAATAAATTTTGCTTATTATATTGAATTTATAGCTTAAGAAGTTTATTTAGCTTCATAATAATTGCTTTCTTGTTCACAGTATGACACTGGAAATGCTGCAAACGCATCAATGATACTTTGTTAGACATAACAGTCCTAAGTATTTATAAGCTAAAAATAATGTTTGAAAATGAGATTTCTTTCAAAGTTTAATGAAATAGTTAATTGATTTCAAAATTTAACTAATTCATTTTTTACTGGTGAGTGGGTCATCTGATAATTTGTGTTTTATTTTTGTTAGCAACAATCATCAAGCATCAAAGATATTTATATTGAATAAGGAGTTGACATTGTGTGTCCAAGTTGAAATATACTTTATTTGAAACAGTTCTCAGGCAAGGCTAATTTGTGAAAATGACTAAGAGTACATACGATTATATTGCCAAACAACATTCATTGTATAAAGCCACATATATAAGGAAAGTTCCTAATAATCTTAATTCAACACTAAGCCATAATATATCATAGCACCTCAAAAGTATCTTTAAGGGCACATATACTAAGGCTATATTAACTATAAATAATTTTCTCAATATTATTATATTCATAAATACAATTTTAATGCACAAATCAGCGCATAACAGCAGAGCTTCTTCAAATTAAATCACAATTTATTATAAACTTAATATAAATTATAATACATAATAAATAATGCCCGAGCGCTTTCAAGAGAACTTAGCTCTCATAATCATGGGTAACAAAGAGTAAGCGTAACAAGGTTGCTATGTGTAAATATATGCAGATATATGTAAATTAATTGAACTATATGCGTAAATCTAATTAACCCATTTCTTAGAAATTTTATAACACGCATCTTTCCTATTCATAGCCTTATCATCCATGGCAATAAAACATGCCTCCTTCACCTTTCTCTTAACATCATTTCTTTCCCTACAAACTATTCTTGGATTTTCAGGTTCACATGAATGACCAGTTAATTTCTGCTGCATTGCGAATATTGAGTTGTAAGCTGGGTCTGCTTGGGCCTTGTTGTAAGAATATCTGTGCAAAGATGCATGTTATAAAATTTCTAAGAAATGGGTTAATTAGATTTACGCATATAGTTTAATTAATTTACATATATCTGCATATATTTACACATAGCAACCTTGTTACGCTTACTCTTTGTTACCCATGATTATGAGAGCTAAGTTCTCTTGAAAGCACTCGGGCATTATTTATTATGTATTATAATTTATATTAAGTTTATAATAAATTGTGATTTAATTTGAAGAAGCTCTGCTGTTATGCGCTGATTTGTGCATTAAAATTGTATATATATAGTAGGCAGCTGAGTGTGAAATAATTTCTTTTTATATTCATAAATGTATTATATTCATATATATATATAAACTGGTAAGAAATAAAAACTCACCATTCAATGATAAAAAGCTAAATATAATCATTATCATTCTACAAAACAAACACATAAATACAACTCTGCATTTTGCTTTCTTTGCAAGCCTGCCAGTATTCAAAGCTGACCAATTTCATATGCATACCACATGAACAATAAACCAATTTCTTACATATAGTATTTTTTTTTTCATTTTCTTTATTGAAAAAAATCTAAAACAGGACTTCAAGCCATTTTATATTATACACATATAGCTTTTTCTTTATAAAGCGTGACTTATAATATTAGGTTCATTTCCAAATGTATATATTATTTAATATTTCCATCATTATATGATGTAAATAAATAGTTTTTGGATTAAACCATGTGTTAGTTGATTCACCCCCAACATTTTGATGAAATAGCATCCATGATCATCAAGGTTAACTTTTCAAAGAAAAACTGGTAGATCTCAAATAGTAATGAGATTGAGTGTGAGGTAAAGAATGACATTGAGAATGAAGTAGTTGAGCAGTCAGAATATGTGGATTAACAAAATGTTTATTTTTTCAGTTTTGCCATTAATTGATTTCAAATTTATATTAGAAGAAAGAGATAATAATATAAGTAGTCTCCATTAGGCTGGAATACAATGTGCTTCATCAGCTCTGTTTAAGCTAGTTGGTCTTTTTAATATTTTAATTGTCTCCTTTATGATTCTCAAATCACAATTTTCCAAATTAGCAAAATAAGGTTTGTGACCAATTTCTAAAAAATGTGAAGAAATTGGTTACAAATCTGATTTTGATAATGCTAAAATATTTGCTAATTTAGAAAAGTATGATTTGAAAATCATGAGGAAATTGATTGAAATATTAAAAAGACCAACTGGTTTAAATAGAGCTGATGAAGCACAATGTATTCCAGCCTTATGGAGACCATTTGTTTTATCTCTTTTTTCTAATATAAGCTTGAAATCAATTAACAGGAGAAATTGAATAAAATAAACATTTTGTTAATCCACATATGCTGAATGCTCAACTGCTTCACTCTCAATCTCATTCTTTATATCACACTCAATGTCATTGCTATTTGAGATCTAGAGATTTTTCTTTAAAAAGTTAACCTTGACAATGGCAAATACTATTTTATCAAAACTATGGGAATTAATCAAAACTAATACACAGTTTAACCCAATAACTATTTTATATATATATTATTTCACATAATGAATTTTTAGTAACACATTTTAAATTATATCAGTTAGTAGCCATATTTAACTAATTATGTAACACTGAGAAAATTTTTTTCTATTACATCTTCCTACCTTTAAAATTGTATTTTAGCCTCATATAAGTGAAAAAACTATAAAATACAAATATATATTAATTACATACCTTTTATGAAATAAGATTAAACCAATAAAAAACAATATAAACAAAAAATGTACACTCTGTTATACACATCTAAATTTTTAAATGATCGTTTCTTGTATGATCATTATTGTAGAAGTTTATATATAAATAAATAATATAGTCTTCTAAAACCTTTTCAAACTTGATACATAGTTTATGCATAGATTTTCAGGAAACTTTCGAACATTAATATAAATAAATGGTCTCTGAAATCGGAAATATTAGAATAGTACTAATAACCCTCCCCCCTTTATATTTTTTGTGCAAACTACATTATAAAAGCATTTTTTTTTTTGGAATTTCAATAAATTCAGGGCTCATTGGAGGATTATTAATTATAGCCAAGCATGTTAGATAATAATCACGATATCACTTTAGAGTTAAGGCAGACAATCTAAGGAAGAAAAATCCGAAAAGGTTTTACTTATTTACTCTTGACTTTTTCTTTTGCATATCAAAGATTTCCACTACCATTCAATTTGCCAGTGCTTTTCAGTGACTTGATTATAGAGAGAAATGTAGAAAAAATAACTTTGCAATTAAACTTTTCCTTTCGGCACAGTTAGACTAATGTAGAGAAACAGACAGGTTTTAAAAAATGAACAAAAGACTTTCTACCATTATATAATTTCAAGATATACGATTTCAAAATATTACACAATAAACTACTTTTTTTTTTTGCCTTGTAAGAAAATGAAAAACAAATTGAAGTTCCATCATTTTTAAATCTAATTAATTATTATGCCGTAGGCTTTTTTTTTTTTAAATAAAATAAATTTAATTAAAAACAAATCTTTTTTTCCTTTTTAATTCACAACAACATTAGAAAACAATATATATATAATTAGCAAAGAAAAGTATCCCCTCTCCCCTTTTTCTTTATTAAATTAATAGTGAAAATGCTTAAACTTTTTCCCACGTATTTGAAATAATTACCACAAATAATTTAATGTGTTTGTATATACAAATAATAAATATTAATTCTAATGAAAGTTATTATCAGGGCTACTATGTGTGATGTGCAGACTGTGTTGGGACACAACCATACTACATCACAGGGGTGCGAAGATGCCATAATAATAAAATTTATATGTAAATGAAAATGTTTACATTTTCGAATCACTTCATTGTTAAAAGGATGTTCAGAGTGTAAATAATTTTTATTTAGATATGAGAATACTTCTTTACTTAGACTTATTGTGACAATTGCTCAAGCCTCAAATTTTGATGTTCAAGCTCAATATATACTACATATATATTCTTATCTACTGAATAGGCCAACATCATTTTATCGCGATAATTAATAAAACATATGTAAATGTTAAGATTTTCAAATCAATTTATTGTTAGAAACACATTCTGATTGCAAATATTTTTTATTTAAATATAAGAGGAATACTTCTTTATTTAGACTTGTGACAATTGCTCAAACTTTGAAATACACTACATATACATATACTTTACTAGTGTACTAAACTGAACAGACCACCATCCTTTTGTGACTATAGTTAATAAAATTTATATGTAAATGAAAAGATTTAAATTTTCCAATCACTTTTATTTAAATATCCTAATTTATATAAAAAGTAACACATTATTATTAATAATTTCTTTAAAAATAAAACTTATTTTAAAAATATTGTCTCAATTACAGTAATTCTGCATGTGATGAAATTATGTTTATCAATGATATGTTACAGAACTCATATGGTTTAATCAGTTTAGAGTAGTGGCAGAGTGACAGACTGTGGGCTCCTAAAATCAATTCCACTGCTGTCTTGTACAAAAAATTTTAACAATATTATCTCTTTTTATACTATCCCCTATTATTATTTTTACATGTTTTACTAAATAGCTTTTTCTATTTTTAATAATAATAGTAACTTTTTTAATGCCATACTATCTATTTGCACATTTTACTAACATATTTTCCTTAGATGTGATTTCTGGTTTGTTCTTTAGTTAAAAACTGTAATTGATCTCTAATCCACATTATGAACCAAATCTAAAAAAAAAAACAGAATGAGTAAAAAACAATTTTAAAAAGATATTATTGCAGGCTAAAATATTTAATTCTTAACAAATTTTATGATGATGATATTATTTAATGCAAATCTCTTAATTTTAATAAAACTCCTACATAATTGCACTATTGACAAAATGTCTAAAAAATGCATATGCTGGGGTTTTTTTTTATAGTTATCCAACATAACCTATTAATAAACAAAATTAAGGTGTTTTAATGGCTTCTAAAAATTTATTGAATAAACAATCAGTATAAAAATTTAAATGTTTTTCTTAAATAAGTCCTGGCTCAATCCCTAATTATTGAATTATATAATAAAGTATAATATATATATAATATGACTTAGTTGCTAATAAGCATTTAAAAAATTAAATAATAAGGTAGGGTAAATATTTTATTATTGAATGAAAACAAGAGAAGTTATTTTTGTTAATAGAAAACATAAACAAGACATGGGTGAGAGATTCTGAACTAAAAGTAACTAATGAATTTTTAAAATAACTATTTTTAACAAGTTAGTGTTAATGGAATGAAATAATTATATCAGCCATGCTTTTAAAATTGATCTAATTTGGTGGTCCTAATGAAATGCAAAAGTTATATTAACAAATAATATAAATATGAAAATTTAAAATATCAGACTATATATATAATAAATTATAGTTATTAATAATAAAATAACACCCATATAAAAAATTAAATAATATTATAAATATTTTATTATTGAAGGAATATAAATTTGTTAATAGAAAATGTGAATAATTTTGTGCATGAGAAATTGTGAATGGAATTTCAAACAAACAATAACTATAACTATTTTTAACAAATTATGACATGCTGTTTTAAGTTGATCTAAATATTAGTAAAGAAGTCTAAGAGTTATGTCAGATGTTACAACTATTGTACTTCAGAAAAGATAATGGAGACAAGATGATTCTCATTTGGACTCATTTCTTTTCACTATGCAGGACACAGTTCTGGAAAAGAAGCATTTCAAAGAATAATACTTTTGCTGTAGATAATATTTTTAATAAGCAAATAGGTAAACTAGAAATAGAATTATTTAGTGGTTAGGGGGTTCTTTTAAATATGATAAAAATTAAATATTTAAAAAAACTATATTATCTGCAGATATTTCCTATCTCTACAAGAAATTTCACAGGATTGTCCAAAAATAATATGAAAACTTTTGAAAGAAAAAATTACAAGTTTTAAATTCAATAAATTTCCACTGTTACTAAATAAATATTTTTTAAAGTATTATTTAATTGTTGTCTCAAAAATTATTTTTTGAAATATTAGTTTGTTTTATTTTAGCATACATTTTAATCTCCAGGTTTATTTTATAAAAATAAATGGATAAAACATGTAACTTATCAAACACATTAAATGACTAAAGCCATATTTTCAAGTTTTTCTTATGAAAGCACTGGGAAAAAATGTTTTTTAATTTAAAAATTTTATTATAATTAACTGGGGGTAAAAGTGCTAAAATTTATCTTCTACAAAGGCACATTTCATCCACACAGTGGTACTGGTTATTATTATTATTTTTTTTTTTTTTTACTTTTTTATGATTAAATTAAGTATTTCTTAGATCTTTTCTTTTTCTCTCTAGTCAAGTTTAAATATGCTATTATATATATAATAAAATTTTAGATATGTATTTTGCTATCTTTTATGAAGTGTATAATTATTATTTTTTTTATGTTTTTGGGATTGTTTACTCTTAGCTTGTTGAAATCGCTTGAGGGCGTAATTTCTATGTAAACAAACAGAATTATAATGTTACTGGCCATTGTTCTTTTTTTCAACTTTAAAATGCTTTTTTGATTTACAATAAAATCATAAAAAATGAAATTTATCTAAAAGAAATAAAAAATAAAATGGATAAACCTTGTTTTTTTTTTAATTTTTATTTTTCTAAAATGAAATTTGTAATTTTAACATTGTAATTTTAACAAGAATAAAAAAAAAAACAATATTGTGGTGATGCAAATCAAATTTTAACACGAAAAAAAATAAATAATTTCTCCAAAACAACATTATGACCATGCAAATAAAATTGTTAATTTTAACAAGAATAAAAAGAAATAATTTCCCCAAAACAACATTGTGGCCATGCAAATATAATTTTGTAATTTTAACAAGAAAAAAAAAAGAATTTATTCAAAACAACATCGTGGCCAAAAATAAAACCGGTCTTTTTGATTGGTCTCACAATTTTTCTCACACAAACATAAATTTTAGCATGATTTTGTAAAAATCACACTTACACCTCCCCTTTGACAATTGATTAAAGTGTCACCCTTGACTAGAGAAGCAGGTCAAAGTTTCCACAATTTTTATTACCTCATACTACATCAATGGATTTGGAAAATGACTAGGGCATGTGAATTTGAAGACTTTTGACAGTCTCAATTACAGACACTCTTACAAAATACCGTAGCAAAATTTCAAATGAGATTTTTTTGTATAAACTACGTAACACAAAGTTCATCATAAGTGGCAGAGGTCAGCTGTGGCAGAATAAACATCCTACTTCTGTGTACTGTAAATACCATAGTGAAATGTTAATAATGGAATTGTTCATATAAACTGTGGCAGAATAATATATCCTATTTCTGTGCTGTAGCATAGAAATAGATACCATAGTAAAATTTAAAATGGGATTATTGTTCGTATAAACTGTGTAACACAAAATTCACCATAAGCAGCGGCGGCATCGACTGTGGCAGAATAAACATCCTATTTATGTGCTGTAGCATAGAAATAGGCACCGCAGACAAGTAAATGGACTATTTCTATGCTTAACTGTTGAAATAAAACATTATATAGCAGCATGGCCATTTAAATTGCTTATTGCTGTGTGTTTGCATAGAAATTACACCCTCAAGCAGTTTCAACATGCTAAGAGTAAACAAATGTTTTTCGTTAATGCATTTTTTGGTACTTTGCATCATGTATATTGTACCACTATTAAACAGCAGTATGTGTCTGTAATTTTTATTAAAAATTAAGATAAAAATTAATTATAAGTGGCTTAATTTAAATATTTTTTTTGTAACAAAAAATAAAAAAAAATATATTGCATCATAGTTTTCTCTTAGAATAAAACTTCTTAGCAGAAGGGGGAGAAATATATAATAGAATTAAAGAACAGTTAAAACTTTTTTCTCTCTTTCTTTTTAAAGAAAAGAGTTTTTATAAAGTAAAAGCTAAATAAATATGTAAAATCAGACTAAAATTTAGTTTGTAAAAATAAAATGTTTGTAAAAGAAAACTTTGCAAAAATGTGTGTAATTAGTTTATAAGATTTCAGATTCATAATAAAATTAAAATCAATAGTTGAATTAATTAAAAAACTGTAAAGTGTCTTATCGAGATTGCTTAGATGAATCCAAGCAAAGAATTAAGATAACCAAAAATGTAAAATTAATTAAAAAACATTTCAAGTTAAGATCTAAATTAAAAATAACGATAAGAGATTGAAACAGTAGAAGAGAAAAAAAATTATATAAAGCCATTCTCTTTATTATACTTCAGTCTGGTTTGTGATATCATCTGGTTTGTGATATAGTCTAGCTTGTGATATGGTCTAGCTTGTGATATACAGTCGGTGCTGCAATTGCAAGATCATTCATCAGTTCAGACAGAATGCAGAATCCAAACATCCAGAGATCCAGATATTTGGAATGCAGTAGTAAGACAGTCAATTACTGCTATAGTCAACATTAATGGAGAAGCCATGTATGCCATGTATGTGTCTGACAGGGCTTCATGCCCCAAACCTCCGCAATTCAACTATTCCACCTGGAAAAAATGCTGGAAACTGATGCCATAATCACGAAATAAATGCTACCACTATTCTCTCTCTCCCCCATTGCTGAATCACAGAATGGAAACAAGACATGAAGCCATCGATGGAGAACAAGAGAGACAACCAGTTGGAAAATATACACAAATGAAAACCTAGGTAATGATACTTTATCACTGTCTATAAACACTTTATATTTAAATGAATGAACTTTAATTAATGAAGGACTATCATAATTTAGTCTGAGTAATTACTTATATAATTTTATAATATGTAAATTTCAATATTATTGTGTTATATTAGATAAGTGTGTGTTTAAGAAAATATTGTTTGCCTTAATTGTTGTTTTGTCTATATTCTCTTTCTCTCTTATCACTGCACCACCAGTCAATTATTGTATAAGTTACTTTATGTATTAAGTAAATATGCTGGACCCTGAGACAGAGCATGAGCTAGTCATGGGATATTTCAAGCACTGAATTATGGGCCTACCATTTAGGCATATTAATATGTAATTAACTGGCACCTGAGGTTTACCTCTAAACAAATAAAATGCTTTGGATGGTAGGGGTTTGAATCTAGCAGTCGAGATGGGCCATGGTCTGGAAATGTGATCATGTTATGCTTTGCATAACTTGGTCTGACAGTGAGTATCATTGATAGATCTACTATCGATGGTATTCTCTTCTCTGCTTGAAGGACTGGTCCGTTCATGTAATGTTGAAAACAAAATTTTAAATTATGTTTAAAAGGTTAAAACCCAATTAAACAGTTTTTTTTAAACAGCTCCGGTTCAATATATATATATGTAAGTTTTGTATAAAATTAAATACTGATTAATTTTAATAATAAAAGATTAATGCTAAAGATTGAGTTCACTCTATAAATATTTAGTAGACAAAACTTTTTTTCTTGATTCTATTAAAAATAATTTTCACTTTACATTTAGAATCTTTTACTGTATCACATAATTTTGTATTTGAAGTTATTTGGACATTAAATTAGAAAAATATAAAACTTTTTTTTTTAATATTTTTATATTGAAAAAAAAAAATCTATTACCATATAATTCTATAATTAAAACCACTTCTTTTCTTTTCAAAAACTTTATTCGATGTATACAAATATCCAGAAAAAAAAAATCTATTACTATAAAATAACATACCATTTGGCATTCTGTTAGAACATTATCTTTCCTTAAGTAATCATTTAAAATTATGAGATGGTTTTGAGCAGCGAATAGTACATCCTCAGGACTACAATCTGTATCATTAATTTTCCACCACTCATTTTCATTCTTTCCAATTAAAATCCATACAATCTTAGGGGTTAAAAACTTTTGCTTGAATGCCTGTAATATACATAAGAAAAACATTTTGCTTTAATGCCTACAAATGTATAAAAGAAAAAATATATGATTTAGATATTGAGATGAGAAACAAAATTATATTTTGTTTATATTTATATTTAAGATTTTAAATTTTTAAAAAATAATGTAATAAATATTTTTAACTAATAAAAAAAATGCCAATTGTTGTTTTTAAGTTTTTTTTTAATTATACAGCATGGAATTCTTATAATGTAATAATTACTAACAAATCATAGGTATATAATACAGAGCAATCACATACCGCATATATAGCAAACTAAATAAATAATTAATGCTCTCCTCTTTGCTATTGCTGCAATCATTGAAATCATGATTGTTATTGGTACGTCTGATATTTTCAATTTATATGGTTTATCATCATTACCATTTAAATACAGTTATTTCACTTTAATCCCCTTATTAACAAATATACTAAGAATAATGCACTAAACTGTGATTATTTATGTATTTAATCATATTCTGATTATCATCAAGAAATCACCCATTTCCAAAATATTCTACTTCAGACAACCATATACTATGAAAATAACTAAAAATAGTGCAAAATGAGGATAAAAAGTCTGAGAAAGAATAATAAAAAAAGAAAAATAAAGATGAGAAAAGCAGTAATCAAAAGAAATTCCAGAACAGCAATCAATTCAGATCAGAGAGAAAAATATTTAAAAAATTAATGAATATTTGTACATAGGAGGTAAGAAGATAGCCAGAAATAATGAATAAATGAATTCAGAAAAAAATTAAAATTATAGAACTTACAGTTTATATGGCCAATGTAGAGATTGATGAAAAGATTATACAGAAATCTAAAATTGATATTATAATATAGTATAGAAGCACATAAAATTGATGAAAGCAATAAAGAAGAAGAACTTAGAATGGAAAAAGAGATTGTAATAAAAGGCATGAACAATAAATCAGGCTAATGAAAGTTTAAATTTAATGAACCTAAAGTAGACACATTGAAAGAGAAAAAAGTTTAATAAAGCAATGGAAAAATTAAATTCATCTGGCTATGATGCTATTCATAATTGTGAAAAAGTCTTTAACAAATGAAGTGATGCATTAAATTAAATTTGCAATAATATTGAATCTCTCAATTGATGAAGTTCATAATGCTGCTGATAATGGCCAATGTGCATTATCTAAGGATTTCCAATATCATTTACCAGTTGTGTATCTATCAATATTGTGCAAAAAAATATTAATTTAAGGTAATGATGGATTTAAAATAAATGTAATACATACAAGTAATAATGTAGATCCAGTAAGTCAGTCTATATAAATGCAGAAACAAAAAATAAAAATATAGGGATAAAAGTGATAAATAAAAAGAATGCAAATGTAGAAGCATTATACATTAAGAAAAAGTTGATGCAGCAATTGGAGAAAAAGCTATCTTGTGTTTGGAAAGTGAGAGTATTCATTTATAGTTAAAATTCACAAAGCACATGCACATTAGGTTAATGGCTGGTTATTATTAAGGAGAACTTTTATATTAATTCAATGGATGCTGAAGATTTTATATTAATATCAAATATTAAAATCAGTCAACACATAGACAATCTCAATATCAATAACAATAAACAAACTCAACCTGTTGAAAAGGCAACCTCTTTTTGAAGAAAGTTGCTTTGACAACAAGTTGAGATTATTGCTTGTTATTGATATTGGGATTGTCTAAGTGTTGACTGATTTTAATTATTACTTATAAACTCATTTACCCTTGAGCATTATTACACTTATTACATATATACTGGGTGTACACATTTTCTTGTGGTTAAAAGCATGTGTACTGACTTTCTTGCATAAATATAATAATAATATGCTAACCAAAATTAAATGTAAATACTATAGCATCTATTTTTCCCCTCACTAAATATCACATTTCAAACATGAATTTATGTACTGTAATCACATTTTCTTGGCAATTTAAATACTATACCTCTGTAATTAAAAGCACATGTACTGATTTATTTCTGAGCATTTTTTATTAATTGCAGAATCACTTCCTTGGCAATTTTTTTAATTGGTTCTGAATTTAACAGATGAATTTGACATCTTACAAACAAATATACATTCACCAATCATACAAAAGAGAAAATAGGGATATTATATTTATAAAACTGAATGAAAAATATTTAATATTTTATATTTCTCTATCTTTCTTATTTATAAAATATTGATTTTCTTGACTTTTCTAAATTCTATGCCATTTCACTAGTTTATCATCATCATCAATGAAAACGACCAGAATTTCTAGATTAATGAAATAGTTATAAGTATCAAATTAATCAATCTTTTAAAAAAAATGAAAGTTCTCTATATTTAAAATGCATTATCAGATTTCTAGAAATTGATATTTCAATGTTTTTAAAATGCATTAAACCAGTCATCTATTTGTAAACCCTCCATAGAATTGATTTTTCTACATTTCTTTAAACAAAAGTATTTATCATTCTTATGAATTCTATTATATAAACTTATTTTTCTCAACCAATTTCTTAATAATTTTATGTATAAAAAAGTATGTATAATTTTTTTTCTTCAAAATTCAATAAATAAATAAATGTACAGAAAAAGAAGAAAGAGCTCCAAGGAAAAATAAATAAGTAGCAAATATTAATTATATATATATATATTTAATGTTTTTATCATTATCTAGACAGCTTAGTTCCAAGAAAATGTGTAAACTAAATAAAAAAGAGAAAAATGTTTTAAATGTGAGTTTGTTACTAAAATCTTCTAACGTTATAGTAACTTTTAATTAAAAGATTATTCCTTAAAATATATTATTATCAAATTCTTTTAAACTAGTTACAAATGTAAAAGTTAAAATTTTATTTACACATTGCTTCTGGGTTCACTATAGTTGTTAAAAATAAAAGAATACCTATATTAATAATTGTGTAATAAATTTTTATGTTTGTTTGGCTTTATTTGAACAATATTTGAAGTATAAAACTTTGTATTTAATAGTTCAGTAATTATCCATATTTTTGAAATAAAAGTTTTTGGTTTTAAAAAGGACTATCTCTTTATTTTATAATATTTTTGGTTGAGTAAAGTGCATACCCTTGAGTATCTTCATATATTATCATAGTAGAATAGAAATTAGTTACTCTCCTGTCAATTATTCTTTAAAATATTTTATAATTGAAGTAATATTTGTTTATCAGCACTCATAGTTACAGCACTTTGAAATGACTATTTTGAACTACTTGAAATATTCTATATTAAGATTTTATTACTCATATGCTTTTGATATTGGGCTTAGGCAAACTTTGAAAATCTCATATATAGTTTGATAAGGATGTTTTTGTTTGACAATCCAAATTCCAATAAGTGTTATGATATTATTGTGATATTTTTAGTTCTCTTTATTAGATATCTGTATTCTGGCTTAAACATTTATAGATGTCACACACATATGTATATTTTGTTATATTTAACACTACATGCCTTTATTATAGTAGAATAATAGTTATCTTTTTAAAATTCTGACATTTTCTATTGTTCCACCTGGCAAAACTCTTTGAAAAAGCTCTATTTTTCACTTATGTGTAAAATCTTTAGTTTATATTAAAATTCAATAAATTATTATTTTTTTTTTCAAATTTAATTTTAAAAATAAATAATATATTTAAAAATCACATTTGTCTTTTTAAAATATTTAAAAACTGATTTATAAATAAGAACAATATACCATAAATATAATCAATGAAGTTAATGCAAATACATTTTCAGAAACAGAACTAATTCTTTTTTATTTCAAGTTTTTTTTAAACATGAATGCCAAATTCTGTTTTAAAATCTAATATTTACTTTAAAATATTTGAAAAACTTCTAACATAGTCAATTTTGACAGGCAGTGATGTTAGTGATGAGTTTTATATGAAGCATTGTCATCAATAAAAAAGAATGTCTTAAAATATATCTTTTCTTTAAGAACAATAGAGCAAAAACAATTGATGACTGATATTTCCTGAATGACATAAGATACTGATCTCTTCAGATTTTTTTTCAATTAAAAAATTAATAAAAGTAATATGTGAGAATGTATGTTGTTTAAATAATCCTATGCTAATAAAATATGAGTTATATTTATAGTAAAACAGCATTTCAAAGTCTCAGAAATTATTACACTTCTTCTGAGGAAGACAACCAATGATTCTAGACACATATGAGAGTAATTTAAACTTTTTAGATTCTTTTCTTGTCAATAATGAAAGATATAAATTATGAATAACATTAAAATGATAGTGTATTTTTATAATAAATATTTAAAATATATTTTATTATTATTATATCTTAACTTCTTTAGCCAAGACATTAAAATCTAAAATAAACAAAGAATGTTTGTGGAAATTCTAGTAAATCCAAAAAAAAAAAAGATTATATTTTTTGTTTTGTTTATCCTTGGTTCTAACTCAGACTTAGATATAAAGATAATATAGTAATTAGATATTAAAGTCTGCTTACTTTTTCTTTCTCTGCATTGTTTTTTTATTTTATTTTATTTTTTTTAAGTGTCACAGCATCAGCCGGGACGCGAACCCGCAACCCGGGCAACTGCCTGCAAGTGCAAGGCATTCGCGCTGACCTCATGACCACCAATGCAAGACAGCTTTGCATAGTTTAATTTAATTATTTTTATATCTGGGCTTCATAAAAGATCTCAATTGCTTATTATTAATAATAATAAAAAGTAAAATTAAATGGTAATGTTATTTTGCATTGACTAAATCAAGTTCTGACATCAGCATTTTATTTATTTTTGTGAGATTTAATGTACATTACAATGCACTGATAGTTAGATAGAATGAAAACATGACTGGATAAAGTATCAATATCTTTCAAACTATTACCATATTAGGTTACTTTTGAAAATATGTACTAAATAAAGCAATTATTTTAAGCATTTTTATTTAAAAAACTAAAGATTAACTCTTCAACTGTTTGAGCTAGATTTAAAACTGGATAATAGCTTATAACAATGTTTTATTAAGAAGGAGTTGGATAGGCAATAAAAATTCCTTTTACATGTTAACCTATAGAGTGTGACCACATTCTTATTAATATATCTAAAATGTATAATTTTTTTTCTGCTGCTACACTTCCAATTAGATAAACCATCATAATTAGAAAATTGGCAGTTAATATTTTTTTCCACCTTAATTATCTTTCTTTGGGCTAATATGTTTTTAAATAAAAATCAGAGTAGTCCTATTTTATAGACTTCATATTTATTTTGTTGTTGTATTAGGATTTCGCCCAATAGAAGAAAAAATATTGAAACAAACTTGGATTATAGCATAATAAAATTATTGTTAGGGTATATAGAAAAAAAGAGACCTCCAAAATACACAGTGTTGTGTTTCTCAACTTTTTTAAACAAATAAATCATAATTTAATTATTTTTTTAATACTTGAGAATAGTTAAAGTTAAAAGAGTAGTCTGCATCTAAAAAATAAGAAATTAAGGTATATATATATGTAGTTGATATTTGAATAAAAGCAATTATATGTTCTTTAACTTATAAACTGATCTATCATAAATTAAAATAAAAAAAGAGCTATTATAAAATTTCCTTTTTGTTTGTCAGTAAAATGGTCACATCAGCATAAATGTTGTGTAAATAACCTAAAAGCATTTTTCAATTATATTCTCCTTTATTTATATTTTTTATCTTTATCTTTATTTATATTTTTAGATTACAGTCATGCTAAATTTAGAAAGTTTCTGCACCTTTTTAATGATCTCAACAATCTGATCAGTTTAGTTCTGATCAAGAGAAATTCTTTTTCATTGATGAATTTTTCAAAACCTCTTTTAATTTTATCTCTTATTCCCCAATCATTTTACAATTTATATATGTAATCATTTGACATACAATTTAACTACTGGTTTAACTTTAAATTTAACTAACCTATTTAAAAACGCACATTTCTTAACTTGTGCCGAATTCTTTTGTTTAACAGTTTAAAAAAATCCCATTTGTCTTTCTGAATTCATATTCTAAGTTAACAAAGCCATGGGACAACAACTGTAAGTTTCTAATATTTGTTTTAGAAAAAGTAATTATTCCTTATGTTTATCAATTATAGTTAGGAGACATTTCCTTTTTGTGAAGATTTTGATTATAATTTAATTCTGGCTAAATGTTTAAAAAAAAATTATTAATGACAAAACAAAAATAATTTCTTCAGTTCTTCAGTGTTAATTATAATAAATATCAGATTAATATAATAAATATCAAATTTAAATAAAAAAGAAATCGATAAATATAAAACTGATAAAGATTATCCCTAACATATGTAATAAATGTTTTACTTTGTTTTGAAAATCCCAAGTTTATGTTTATTGTTTAAAAGATTTAATAATCAAACTGGCATACTAATGGCAGAAAATAAAACTTATTATAAATAATATTACATAAATGATTTATTTATTTAAGTATATATTGCATAGAATCTTACAGTTTTTTCAAGCATCAAGAAATAAAAAAAGAATAAATTTTAAAATCTTTCCCATATTTTAATGAAATTTTTACATTTTGAAGAAAAGAAACATCAAAAAGGCGTGGCATTTAAAAAATACTGAATAAACTTTTGTATTCTGTCGTGCAAATGCTTTTTATATAAATTTTCTTATTTATGCTAAATATATATATTGTCCTCAGTAATTTAGTATAATTTTTTAAATGAATAACATCTTTAGTTTGAACTTTAATATATATATATTGTGTATGTGTGTGTTTTAGAAGACTTTATAATTGCCATTCTTTGGTTGTTGATGCTTAAAATCTAATTTTTATTAAGAATTTTAGTTTTATCTTTTTAAAATAAAATTATTTATTTCTACATATTATTCTTTTCTTATTTTATATATTTTAAACCATTATCAATTTTTTTTACGAAATGAAGTTCTTTTTAAGTTTAATCATCAGATCCGTAGAGTCTCTTATCCAAAAGTTTCTAGCTAATTTTTTATTTTACTTATTCAAATTATAAGTGGTTTTTTCTTAGAGTTTTTGCAATCTTTCAAAGTTAGAACTTTGAATGCCCTATTTCTATTTCTTCTAGTGAAAGATCTAGCCCAATTTCATTTCATCTTCTTAATTCTTTTAATGATGATAATAATATGTTAGTTCTCTAACAATGATTTTATCCATATACTTTGCTTGAGATTCTTCTTTATTACAATCAACATACATTTTTCAAATTGTGTAATCTGAAGTCTCTGTATTGTTCTTTTACTAAGTGTCTAAAAAAAGGGCTAGTTTCATTCTTAATAAGAATCTTATTTAACCTATATAAATGATATCCGTGCATGATTTTGATAATGAATATAGCGAAAATTAGAGTGCCTGTACAACCATCTTTATTATATTCTATTCATCATCCACTGATGGCTTGTGTAATCAAGCCGAACCTCATACACGGATAAACGCAAAGTATATAATTTATATTTATAACCTGTGAAAAACTTTTCTTGTCAACATATATATATAACCATATTTTCTTTTAACATTGCAGTTTTTATTAAAATCCTTTTATCCAAGTTTAGTTTTATGATTAGACTCATTTATTATATTCCTTTTTAATCCTATGAAAATTCTTATAAAGTCAAATGCCTTTTTATAATTCACAAATTCAAAATATAGAGATAACTTATATTCATTATTGTTTTTTTTTATAATTAATAATTTCATATGAATTACAATTTTATAATCGCTTTTAAATCCAATTGTTCTTTTGATTGACTTGAATACAGCGATAAGTTTGTAATTTCTAATATATTTCTTTTCATTTTTTTGATTGACTTGAATACAGCGATAAGTTTGTAATTTCTAATATATTTCTTTTCATTTTTTTACATCTCAATATCATTATTATTCCAGACATCTGCAACGACATCACCCTTCATTTAAATATCAGGAAATATAAAAGATTAATTGTAAAATCTACTTTGTCTTTCAGTATTTTACTATTATACAGATTTTTCTAGAATTCTTTTATTACTTTCAAGAGGTTCTTTTTTTTTAGTAATAGAGTAATTTTTTTTTTTTTTTTTTGGAAACACCTTTTTTTAATAACAAAATATTATTTTACATTTTTGTGACTTTCCCTCTCTTCTATTGTCTTCTTTTGTCACTTTACATTAATATTTTTTTATCTCATTTTAAATTTATTTTCTAATCATTTTTCTGAATTTAAAACAATTAAATCTTTTAAATGATCATTTTTAAATATATCAATATTTCTCTTTTACTTTTGATTCAGATAAAAATTTATTGGTAAACTGTGGTTTTTTGTATTTACTTGACAATTCTTGGCAGAGTCTGGCTAGTATTTTCAAATTTTATCAATCTTAAAATGATTTGTATATTTTAAAGTCAATTTACTGAAATGTCTCTGAAGATTAGAAATAAAAATTGGTTAACACCTTATCTTTTCAAGTGTCTTTGTCTCCTAGCTTCATATTAACAAATATCTTACATCACATGATCACATTTCCTATACTAGCACATTAATTGTTGATAAACAGAGCAAAACTCTCCATACGGTATTGCCACCTGTGCTAAACAGAGTAATCAATGGAAGCCAGAAGGCTTGTGCATAAAATCCCTATCTAATGCCTACCCATCCAATATCCCCAGACTAGTTTCTGGCTTGTGGCCTTCGTCAGTGAGGAGCTTTGGATCTGAGTGCATTGCATCTAGATCTTAGGATCTAATGCAACCCTCTAGCAACCACCTTTTATCTCTACTTAACTACAAAACTATGAGAATGAAATTGAAAACACAAAAAATATTTTCAATCTAAGCTCAATAGCTTATATAGTCATATGGGTCTGAACTCAGTTCAGCACCCATACATTTTGGTGTCTTTAGCTCTTTTACAACCATAGCAACCACTATCCTATTAGGCAGGATTGGTGTTAAACCATTAAGCATCACATGATCACATTTTCTATACTAGCACATTAATTGTTGATAAACAGAGCAAAACTCTCCATACAGTATTGCCACCTGTGCTAAACAGAGTAATCAATGGAAGCCAGAAGGCTTGTGCATAAAATCCCTATCTAATGCCTACTCATCCAATATCCCCAGACTAGTTTCTGGCTTGTGGCCTTCGTCAGTGAGGAGCTTTGGATCTGAGAGCACTGCATCTAGATCTTACGATCTAATGCAACCCTCTAGCAACCACCTTTTATCCCTACTTAACTACAAAACTATGAGAATGAAATTGAAAACACAAAAAATATTTTCAATCTAAGCTCAATAGCTTATATAGTCATATGGGTCTGAACTCAGTTCAGCACCCATACATTTTGGCTTCCATTGATTACTCTGTTTAGCACAGGCGGCAATACTGTATGGAGAGTTTTGCTCTGTTTATCAACAATTAATGTGCTAGTATAGGAAATGTGATCATGTGATGCTTAATGGTTTAACACCAATCCTGCCTAGGAAATGTGATCATGTGATGCTTAATGGTTTAACACCAATCCTGCCTAATAGGATAGTGGTGGCTATGGTTGTAAAAGAGCCAAAGACACCAAAATGTAAAAGGTGGTTGCTAGAGGGTTGCATTAGATCCTAAGATCTAGATGCAGTGCTCTTAGATCCAAAGCTCCTCACTGACAAAAGCCACAAGCCAGAAACTTGTCTGGGGATATTGGATGAGTAGGCATTAGATAGGGATTTTATGCACAAGCCTTCTGGCTTCCATTGATTACTCTGTTTAGCACAGGTGGCAATACTGTATGGAGAGTTTTGCTCTGTTTAAATACCTTACATCTCATTAACCAATGATTACTACCTTATTTCATTTATTACCGTTTTAAAGTCACCTTTTCTGTTTGTGAAAATATAATCCAATTCAGCTGCTTTTTCATTTAGAAATTTAAAATTCACAATATGCAGATTTTTTTAAAAAAAAATATCCACTAATATATATTCTCTCTCATGTCTATCTTCATAATCAAATTTATCCATATATTTTTTATCTGCCAATTATTTTTAAATCATAGGATTAATTTGATCAAATGTAATATATAAATCCTCTACTTCTTCACTATTATAAAAACTTATAGAAATGTAAATCTGAATTATATATATATAACAAAATACACTAGAATAACTCTACAAAATTAAAAATCCCTATATAAAATTAAAGCATAATTTCCTTTGCTATAGCCACCAGCTTATGGCATTTTCACCATCTTCAGCAGCAATACATTAATATTTAAAGCTCATTGAACTCACACAACAGTTCCCATGTGAATAGCCAACTTTCCATAAATTGTGAATACTAACACAATTACACTATTTGTTTATTCAACACATTATCTGTACTATTTATAAAACATAACTCCTTAATTTTTCTTTTTTCAAATCATTTTCCATATGTAAAACAAAAACACTATCAAAGCAGAATTCTCAACTACAAATCATTGCATGTTCTGTAAAAACAAATTTATACCTATTCGCAGAATAATGTAACTTATTATATAATTTATGCTCCCAAATTCTTTTTTATTGCATATTTAGTCTCCTGATGTAACTACATCCACAATGGCATACCACTTTTTATATATTACATTTGTTGATTTTATCAATACAATCTTTTCCATTAATAACTTGTCTTCCAGTATTTGCATTAAATTTAAATGCAACATTAAAATTAGCATATACCAATGATGTAATCACTACACACAATATCATTTATATAATGCAAAGCTATCCACCTTTTCTTGTCCATATTATCTCTTCTCCATCTATTTCTAAACTTATATAGTGCACATAAAATATTTTTTCTACTATATCCCACTTCCAATAAATCATTAACATATCTTTCAACATTAGCCATTTAATCATTCTGAAATTTACACAAAACATCATTTCTAAAAATAAATATTCTAAAACCAGCTAATTTATCAGTAAATGGAACATTTGAATTTGGATGCCTAACTCCTCGAATTTATAATGATTTCAACACCATTTTATTATTCATTTTAATGCCTTCTCTCCATGAAATTAAATCCAGATATTTTATCCTAATCTCGCTATCTTCAGAAGTAATACTCCACATCAATCCATCAATATCATTTAATTTAACAAATAGTTTTTGCACTATCATATTTGCTCCAACAATAAGTACATCATCCACATATCTAAAATAATTTTTAACACCCATCAAAAAATATTCTTTTAAAATCTTATCATATGATAACACTAACTACATATAATTGCTGAAACAGGTAAACTCATAGGCCAACCTTTATTTATCATATACAACTGATCTTCAAATGTAGCCATCAAATTCTGATCAATAAATAACAATAAATCCTTCACAAACATATGATAAAAGTTGCATACTCTTTTTTTATGTAAAACTTGATCAATATTATTAATAGATTTCTCTCTTTTTATTGACCCATATAATTCTGCAACATCCAATGTAAATAATTCATCATCATCATACAAACAATATTCTTTTTAACTAAATCAAATGAAGATCCAAATGTATAATCACCAAAACCCAATTCATCTTGCAAAAATTTTCCAACAAAAACTGCTGCATAATAATACATACATTCTTCATAATCCAACATCAGTCTAATAGATAACTTTTCTTCATGCACTTTTAAATTTTCCAAAAATCCTTGGCATAATTGCAGATGATGGATAAGGAGATAGATACAACTTCCTATCAAACACTTTCTTTAAACTTAAGTATAGTATTAATAAACTTTAATCTTACTGTATCAATAGAATAAGTATCAATTTAAATTTAAATTTGCTAATGAACTTTTCTCTATATAAATTTTTATATATCAAACACAATCTTCCACCTTCATCTTCTTTAATGCATGTAATATTATCTGATGTTTTTTATTAGATTAATTTGGTTATACCATGAATCATGACATTTTACATTAGAAATATTCAAGGAAGATACGAGCATGATGCATCTCATAAGTGCTTTTTATTGCTGCAATAACCTCCATTTTATAGTCAAGCAAACAAATCCAAAGGCTTTGTCAATTAAATTCACTATATTAGATTTCTTTTTCTTAAAATCAGTCCTTTGTGGAAACTGATTATTATAGAAAAAATTAAACTTTTTATTATATTTTGGTATTAATCTCCATTGTAAAAATTCTTTATAAGAATCAAAATTATTTTTAAAAACCAGCCATTATCGCAAATAAATTTTTAGCATAAACTTTAATCTTGAACTTCTTTTTTCTTTAAAAATAGTCAGTATAAACAATATTCATCAAAATATAAAATTATAAAATTACAAACCAATTTTTCTTTAAAAAACTTGTTTTTTAATTATTATGACTATATGAATTTTTATTTCAAAAGCAACGTTTCGACTATTTATTTCCTTATAGTCTTTTTCAAGCCACTAAAATATACAAAAAAAAAAAAAAAAATAACAAAATAAATAAAATTAAAACATTATATAAATCTAATATACAATATAAAAAACATTACCTTCCTCTATTTAAAAAAACTATAATTTAAACTTCTATTTAAACCACTCTGTTTAAATTATATTTAGATAAAATATCTTAAAACCAGTCTTATCATCTACAAAAATCAATTATTTTTTAAATTCCTTAATATAGAAAAAAACTTTCTTTTAAACTTACATTATAATTAATTATTTTTCTAAAATTCTATTATTTGCAAACATGTGACTAGCTTTATCTTTTATAAAATCAATTATTTTTATTCATATATGGTTTAAATCCTTAATATAAAAATTTCCTTTATAAACTTCTTTATATTAATTACTTCTAAATTCTATTTGAATTGATGTGACCAGATTTAGATTTATGAAAATAAATTGCAGATTTTTTATCTGATAGATGTTGTTTCAATCTTGTTCTTAACTTATTTTTAGTATTTCCAATATAAGAAACACTTTTACCAACATTACATTAAACTTTATCATATATACTCTCTACTTAGCATATCAATTTTTCATATAATTAACAGTTAAATCTAAAAAAACTGATTAATTATAATGAAAAATTTGATATGCTTGAAGCTATGAAAGGTGTATATATGATAAAATTTAGACTGCTGGAATGTTGGTAAAAGTTTTTATATTGGAAATACTAAAAATAAGTTAAGAACAAGATTGAAACAACATCTATCAGATAAAACTGCAATTTATTTTCATAAATCTAAACTGGTCACATCAATTACAAAATAGAACTTTTAGAAACAGTAATTAATTATAAAGAAAGATTTATAAAGGAAAATTTTTATATTAAGGAATTTAAACCATATATGAATAAAAAACTAATTGATTTTATAAAGATAAAGCTAGTCAATCTTTGCAAATAATAGAATTTTTAGAAACAATAATTAATTATAATGTAATTTAAAAAGAATTTTTTTCTATATTAAGGAATTTAAAAACTAATTGATTTTGTAGATGATAAGACTGTTTTAAGATATTTTATCTAAATATAATTTAAACAGAGTGGTTTAAATAGAAGTTTAAATTATAGTTTTTTTTAAATAGAGGAAGGTAATGTTTTTTATATTGTATATTAGATTTATATAATGTTTTAATTTTATTTATTTTGTTATTTTTTTTTTTTATATATTTTAGTGGCTTGAAAAAGACTATAAGGAAATAAATAGTCGAAACGTTGCTTTTGAAATAAAAATTCATATAGTCATAATAATTAAAAAACAAGTTTTTTAAAGAAAAATTGGTTTGTAATTTTATAATTTTATATTTTGATAAATAAATTTTTCTAACACAGACTTATATTTTTCCATTAACTTTAAGTTTTGACAGTATGAATTTATTACTTTAGTAATAATTAATTGTTTAACTTTATTCATTTTTATTAAGTTTTATTGTAAATTTGTGAAGAATTTATTATTATTTATTGATCAGAATTTGATGGTTACATTTGAAGATCGGTTGTATACGATGAATAAGGTTGGCCTATGAGTTTGCCTGTTTAAGCAATTATATGTAGGTATGTGTTATCGTATTATGAAGAGAAGATTTTAAAAGAATATTTCTTGATGGGTATAAAAAGTTATTTTAGGTATGTGGATGATGTACTATTGTTGGAACAAATATGATAGTGCAAAAACTATTTATTAAATTATATGATATTGATGGATTGACGTGGACTATTACTTCTGAAGATAGTGAGAATAGGATAAAATATCTGGATTTAATTTTATGGTGAGAAGTTGATAAAATTATTAATAAAATAGTGTTGAAACCATTATTAATTAGACGAGTTGTGCATCCAAATTCAAATCTTCCACTTATCTATACATTAGATTAGCTGGTTTTAGAACATTTCTTTTTAAAAATGTTTTGTGTAAATTTCAGAGTGATAAAATGGCTAATGTTGAAAGACACGTTAATGATTTACTGGAAGTGGGATATAGTAGAAAAAATATTTTATGTGCACTATATAAGTTTAGAAATAGATGGAGAAGAGATAATGTGGAAAAAATGGATAGCTTTACCTTATAGAAATGATATTGTGGGTAGTAAGATTACATCATTGGTATCTGCTAATTTTAATGTTGCATTTAAAGTTGGTGCAAATACTGGAAGATTAGTCATTAGTTGAACAGATTGTATTGATAAAATCAACAAATGTACTATTATATATAAAGTAGTATGTCATTGTGAATATAGTTACATTGGGGAGACTAAATATGCATTAAAGAAGAGAGTTCAGGAGCATGAATTATTATACAAGTTATGTTATTCTGCAATTAGGTATAAGTCTGTTTTTGCAGAACATACAATGATTTGTAGTGAAGAATTCTGCTTTGATAATGTTTTTGTTTGCATGTGAAAAATGATTTAAAAAAAGAAAAATTAAGGAGTTATAAGATGTAATATGTTGGACTATTTCCATCATTTATGAGTGAATATTGAATGTATAGAAAATTTTAAACTTTATTTAAACTTTTCAAATACAAACAACTTGTTAGTAATAACACAAAAATAGACAATACAGGTTAGTAATTACACAACGTTTCGAGTAGTATTATTCTCCACTCTTCTTCAGGTGTTGCTGGCCTATATGCACAGTGACAATATTCGCTTAGAAGTTGAACTCGCACCTTTAGATTCTTGTATATTGAATTTAAGGCAAACCCTCTACCAACTGAGCTATTCTGTCAAAGGCAACATATAGTAGAAATTTGATATATTTATACTTGAGGGTTGGTTCAAACCTTCTGAGTCCTTCAATTTTTTTTTTAACAAGTCTAATTATTTTTATTTTTTCCTAAGAGCAAGATTAATTAAGGCTTCCATACATTGTGTATGCCACACTGGGTTGACTTATAGGATTATTTACCATTGTCATATGAGCAGCTTCCTTGAATTTTCTTCTATGCATTTTCCTCTTTATCCAATATCTTTGTATTTTCCCACCTAAGCAGTGGTCATTAGTACATACATGACTGCTATGGTAGACACATCTGTTTTTCTCTTTAACCATTAGTTTGTGTTCCTTCAATCGTTGTTCAACAGGCGACAGTCTCACCAATGTATTTCTTCCACATTCACATGGTATCTCATAGATACAGTTTTTGTTCTTCAGCATTTCCAATTTAGGCTTAGTGGAAGTAAGCATTCCTCGAAGTGTGGTACTTCCACTAAGCCTAAATTGGAAATGCTGAAGAACAAAAACTGCATCTATGAGATACTATGTGAATGTGGAAGAAAATACATTGGTGAGACCTGTCGGCCTGTTGAACAATGATTGAAGGAACACAAACTAATGGTTAAAAGAGAAAAAACAGATGTGTCTACCATAGCAGATCATGTATGTACTAATGACCACTTGCTTAGGTGGGAAAATACAAAGATATTGGATAAAGAGGAAAAAATGCATAGAAGAAAATTCAAGGAAGCTGCTCATATGACAATGGTAAATAATCCTATAAGTCAACCCAGTGTGGCAATACACAATGTATGGAAGCCTCTAATTAATCTTGCTCTTAGGAAAAAATAAAAATAATTAGACTTGTTAAAAAAAAAAAAATTGAAGGACTCAGAAGGATTTGAACCAACCCTCAAGTATAAATATATCAAATTTCTACTATATGTTGCCTTTGACAGAATAGCTCAGTTGGTAGAGGGTTTGCCTTAAATTCAATATACAAGAATCTAAAGGTGCGAGTTCAACTTCTAAGCGAATATTGTCACTGTGCATATAGGCCAGCAACACCTGAAGAAGAGTGGAGAATAATACTACTCGAAACGTTGTGTAATTACTAACCTGTATTGTCTATTTTTGTGTTATTACTAACAAGTTGTTTGTATTTGAAAAGTTTAAATAAAGTTTAAAATTTTCTATACATTCAATATTCACTCATAAATGATGGAAATAGTCCAACATATTACATCTTATAATATACCATCATTACAAACCTTCAGACAAATTAAGGAGTTATATTTTATAAATAGTACAGATAATGTATTGAATAAACTGTAATTGCATTAGTATTCACAATTTATAAAAAGTTGGCCATTCATGTGGGAACATGTTAAATAGGCATTTTTAATTTTGTGGAGCTATTCTAGTGTATTTTGTTTATTATACTTATATCACTTGATATTATATATATTGTAATGCTACTGAGCATTCATTAAAATTGTTTACAATTATTAAAAATAAAATTCTCATAAACAATGTGAAGGTTTTACTAAATAAATAAATGATATGTAAGTCAGAATAAAAGTTTAAAAAGTTTTTATTATTGTTAGTTTAAAACAAAAAGCCAGTTCGTTAAAGGTTTAATATGGGAGTTTAGAGTTTTTAAAAATAGGGAAAGAGAAGGTACTGTTAGCCTGGGGGAAAATTAAACCCTGCGTCATTCATAAAGTTTTACGAATTAATTTAAAGGTGGTTCAGGGGAGAGAATTTGGCTTAGAAAAGGTTGGGACTATAGCGGTTTAAGTGAATCTTTGCATAGAATTAAAAATGTCTCTCTTTTCGTTTAGAATATTAAAGAAAAAAAAGGAAAGAAAAAGTTATCTCTTGTCATTTAAATTAAGGCAAAAAAATATTTTTCAGTAATTTAAAGAAATGCATATATATATATGTGTGTGTTAATAGCGATTGTAAACATAAGGAATAGTAAAATAAAATGCGTGCATGTGGATAAAGTGAAATAAGAAAGTTAAAATGTAAAAACAAAATGTGCAGTGGCAACCAAATGAAAATACATAATCTAAGGAATGTATTCAAAAACAGTGGAGGAATTCCAATAACAGAGATAGCCAGCAGACATAAAAACTAATTACCAAAATGACAACAGGTCATCCTAATAGTCTGGATTTTCATCAATCTAGCAGCCGAGTTCGCAATCAGTTGAATCATTCAATCAATTACTCAATCAGTTCTCAATCAGTCTTCTCATGCATTTGTTAATAAAGGCCATGTAGTGCTAACAACCACTGGAATCATATGACTTTTCTCCAGCCTGAGTCCGATGAAACAGCCAACCTGCCTAACAACTTAAAAATCCGCTTTCAATATCTAATTGTCTTAAAGAATAATGCCTGGAAAACTAAGCATTAAACCTCCACAAGAAAAACCTCAAATCCAAGTGGTTGGAAATATTTTCACGTGAAGTAACTACCAGCAAGAAGTCCACGTTCAAATCCTAGGTAATAAATAACATTTTCTTATTTCCATTTCTAATTAAAGTAGCCATTGCAATAATTTGAAGCCTCCCAAAGTCAATTAATAAGGAACTCTATAACATACATAAAGAACTATTGATGTGCGTGTTTTAATGTCAAATATTATTTAATACTTTGTTATATGATATTCTAGTGTATGAATTAAGAATGTGTGTGGTCATTATATGTAATTATCATTGTCTAATTTAATTAAGTTTCTATAAAAGTAATTAAAATTAGAATAATAAGTACTTATTTAAAAATAAATTATCTTTAAAATTTAATACTTATCAGTCAATTCTTTACCACTAATTAAAGCAATAATTTGTTATTGTATTACTTTTGATTGAGCTAGTCATGGGATATTTTGAGTGCTGGATTAAGGGTCTACTGTCCAAACATGTTAGTTCTCGTAACTAGCTGTTACCTGAGGTTTACCTCATAAACAAATATGGTGCTTGGATAGTGGGGGTTTGAATCTAGCAATCAAGGTGTCCATGGTCTGGAAATGTGATCATGTTATGGGTTGCATAGCTCAGTCTGACTGTGGGTATCGTTGATAGCTCTGCTATTGAAGGTATGCTCCCCTCTGCTCAAAGGGCAGGTCCGTTCATGTAATATTTATAATATAAAATTATAAATTTATGATAAATAAGATTTAAACCCAGTTAAACCGAGTAAATAGAGTACGCTGGATCATCTTACGACTGCACCCAGTACAATATGTATAGTAAAGAAAAACAAGCTTCCAATGTTACAGAACTAAAATTATAGATTGACATGATCAGTTTTAGTCAATTGACTAAACTGAGATTTTATTGTTTTCAATTGAGAATAAATCCAGGAATTATTAACTTTTGCATTCACTACCCCAATCTCATCCTAAACTGAACAAAATGTATGTAGTGACAAGAAAGGACGAATTATTATCACCAATAAACAGGTAGTTTCATTACTAGTTAAATATCATAATAATGTATAACCATATATTCTTATATAAAACACAATTGCCCTCTGACAATCAATGTGTTTCTCTTAAATTACAAATAATTCTTATAAGCTTAATTTTCTCATCATTGCGATAAGAGCATCTAAACTAATGACCAAAAATTATTGGATAGATATTGAATTTAATTGTAATTGTAAATACTTGAATGGAACTAATGTTGTGGATGTCATGCAGATTCCATATTTCTAAAACTTTTTATAGTAGTTTTCATAAGAAATATTTTTTGAATTAAAATGGAAAGCCAAAGAAGTTCATGGAGGTTACTTAAATCATGTAGATTTTGGAGATGGTGAGTTTATTTTTTGCAAATCGGTTTCAGAGCATCTGAAATGTTACAACAGTTATTAAATGAAAGTAAGAAAATATAATTATAAATCTAAATACTAAAAAGATCAAATGAATCTTCTAGAATAAAAAAAAAATATTGGTTATCATGAAATAGAAATTAATAACTACAAATAGCTTGGTTAGATTATTAATACAGATGGAATTATAATGGATGAAATTAACCATTAAATTATACTTGGATGGAATGCTTTTCATAGTAATAATTTAATATTATATATATACTTGCATGTATACATATTAGGTGAGGAACATAAATTATTAAAGAATTAATGTTGTAATGGTGAAATAAACTTCAAGTATAAACCTAATTAGCTGCATTTTATTGGAATAACATCATCCAACTTTGTAAAATACAATAAAAAAATTATACACCACACCAGTAAAGAATGAAGATATTATAAAATTAACAAAAAGAGTTTAAAACTGACATAATTAAATGAAGTAAGAAGCAAGTGGAAAATTGGGATATATGTATATGAAATGAAACTAGTTGCACATGACCAGCTAAATTCATAATGTAGATGTATTATCTATCATTACGTTATTTCACTTGTTTTATTCAGAATTAATATTTATTTTACATGTAGTGTTGCTGAAATAACAAAATGGTAAGTAATAGTGATATATATAAAAATATGAAAAAATATGGTAAGTGAATAACGACATCTTAAACTGGAACCCAAAAATTATAGTAGACCACATGTGAAGGTAATAAAATATATTGTTTGCTGGAATAATACTGATAAGAGATCTATAAATGAGATAAACTGGATAAAGTTAAAAAAACATGTTCATTCTTGCACTGGATTGGTAATAATTAAAAATGAGGATATATGTAAACAGACTGCTGCAAATTTTTTTTATAAAATCATTTATTTTTGTTACAAAACAATAAAACATTTTTATATAAATTATGATTAAGCTCATAGTCTTTATTCAATGTTATTCTAATGATAATGTCTGCTGAAAAAAGTTTTGCTATCTGAAATATTTTTCTATATTTCTCAAAATTTTCAAAAAATATCAATTTGTTCACAATCTTCAATTTGTTACTTGCAAAAAAGGAACAAACATTTTTTTTATAAACAATTATATATTTGATAATATATGGATGTAAAACAAAAAATCTGAACATATACAGTAAAATACTAATTCAAAATGATAAACATCAAACTGTATATTTTATTATGTGTAATGATTATTCAGCCATTAAATACAGTGAGACAAAAACTTGTTTGTCTATGCATTGAAGATGGCACATTTCTCAGTATAAAAAATTTAAATCTAATGCTAAGCTTATTTCTCTTATTTAATCATGAGAAAAATTCTAGGGATGGTTTTTGTTCTCCAAAAAATTAATATTGAATGTAGTGAATCAAATGATTGTAAAAGAAAAGTTAAAGAAGATTGGTACATTGCTAATTGCAGCAATGTTTATAAATTAAAGATTTCATACATTACAAGAAAACATACTCTGAAAATTTTATATATAAATAATGTTTTACTTTTATTTAACCTTGGAAATTAATATTTTAAAAGACAATTACTCTTTTTGACACATTGATAGACAAATATTTTATTGTTAACAAAATAGTTATATATATATATTGTAACTAACCAGATTGGTGTAGGTCACAGTATTTAAAAAATAAAGAAGTTTGTTGGTCTTGTTTAATTTTTATTTCCCTTGATCTATGGATAATGGAAGTGTTGAAGTACTAATATTAACCAGGTAACTATGGCAACTATACTATTCAACCAATATTCTTATTTATTATTAATATTTAACATCAATTTATAAATCTTGTTGTGATCAATTTCAGAGAAAAATATAAACATGTGAATAAATAAATAGATTTTGGAAATAGTTAAGTGAATCATAAAAAATCACTTGAAGAGAATCAATATTATTATTAAGTATTACACATTTCAATTTCTGTTATTACAATCACCATAGCAACATCTATTATAAAATTAAATGTTTTATGTTTCATATATGTTCATAAATTAGTTATAAAAATTATTATTAAAAACATATGTAAAAATATTTATATCCATTAAAATGTATTAGAATTATATTAGTAATTCTTTATTTTGATTTAAAATGGAAAAATAATATTGAACTTATAAAACAGGATTTCATTTTCACTGTATTCATTTTTTTAAATATCCATTTCACTTAGTAAATGGAGGCAAAATTTTCTTGAACAAATTTCTCATCATCGAGTCAAATTTGAGCAATATTTAACAGTTATGATAATAAGATCATCAAGAGTATCTTATAAATAGAAGAGAGACATTGTAATTTGATCATTGCCAAAACAGACACGTTTAGATCTGTCTTTGAAAATTTATTACATTTTATTGTGTAAGGGATTAATCCATAAAACTATGGAAGAATAAGATTTTAACTATCTGCCCATTCAATTGGGGCAGCTTGCTTATGAAATTTCAGAGGAAATGGCAAGAATGTGAAAGAAAAACCCATCAAAATGCATTGTATTGCTGGTCAGCTCTATAAAGATATTCTGTGCTTAAAAATCCAGAATTGCACTTACTTATTTGTGATGGATATAAACCCCATTATATATATCTATGAATGTCATATTTCAGATCAAGAAATTTTATAAGATCAATTAACTCAACTTATGTGTGACATTAGACAATTTAAATTTCCCTTTCTTAATCTGGAAAAAAAAAGTTAGTATTTATTCTTCTTTGCTTGATTATAACTGAATTGTGTCATTAAAAGAATCTCTTTTTGTGCATTATTATTAATGAAAAAAAATAAAGCCAGTGATATATGATTTTGCATTGGATAAGTACCTATAATTTTAAATGCTTGGATACATTTATATGTTTAAAAGAAAACATTGGAATTTAAATGTAAAAATAATTGTATTTAAATCCACATTAGTTACTACTCGTATTTATCTTCTCTACTTAAAGGAAAATCATCTCTATACCTTAGGATCAGAAATAAAAAACCAGAAGCTATAATGGATTCATGGATAATGAGTGAAAATGGACAGACTTTCTCTTAGGTGGTATAATTTCTATACATATATATATATATATATTTGTTAAAAGAAAAGGAGTTTATATTTTATTTCAAATACATAGGTAAATAATATATATATATATATAGGTATGATAGAATTCACACAATGAAAAGACTGGAGATATTCATTTTATTCTTACTATTTAAACCTGATATTTTCAAATATTTAATTTTTTTTGTATGTTCAAGATTTAATTTGGAGATTTGGATAGAAAAGGTTTTAAATATAACAGATTTTTCTTCATGCATATTTGTTTAAAGATTAAATTTATGAATAAATAGAGATCAATTTTTAATTGATCACATTTTTTTAATTATTGTATATGATATTTCAAATCTCTCCTTCTGTTTCATATAGTATTATTGTCATGCAATATATTTTTTGGAGTTTCATACACATAGATTTTATTATTTTTATTGATTTTAGCCTATTGCAAACCTTAATTGTTTGTTATGTTATATTATTATGATTATAAATGTTTATTATAAACCAAAAAATTTAGAGTTGATTTAAAATCCAGTGAATCTATCTAATTATTTCTTTTGAATGCACAAGATAATTTTGGTACTTGAAGTTTGATCTAAATCAAACTCATTTTTTATGTGAAATAGAATTAGATATATGCATATTTTATAAATCATTATTAAATCTGATTAGGCATACATTTTGTTATTTGGTACTGAATTTAAATATTTGTTTACTTATCTAAGTCAATATTACTAGTAATTTCATTAGTTCAGAGTTGATTATTTATTTGCTTATCTTGTCCAGTTACACAAATCTTAATAGACTTTTATTTTATTATTAGTCAAAATGATCTGTTTTAATTACCTTCTTAAATTTCTCTGAAGTGGAGACCATAAATTTTATTATCTAGTAGAAAACTAAATATTATCTTTGGCTTGGATAACTGCCCATTATTGTCATATATAGTTCAATTGTTATAAAATCCATTTCTATGATTGATTGATTGGAGATTTAAATAGATGAATAATATCAGTGATTATAAGTCAGTAAATATCCAATAGAAACCTATAGTATATTTTATATAATGTGATTGGGTACTGTAAAATGTGAAGTTATTTAATGGAATTTATTGATAATAAATTCTTGTGGAGCATTTCATTTTAGAATATAACTGAAGCAATAATTGCATGCTGACCCAATATAGGGTATGAATGAAATATTGATATTATATTTAACTTTTTATTAAAATAGATACAAAACTGAGTAAAGATTTATTTTATTTATCTAACTGCTTCAGCTTCACCTATTTAAATAGAAAGTAGGTTGAAGTAAAGAGGGGTACCCCCTTTAATGCTGGGTTCCCCTCTTTTCTTCCAAGGCATAAGCTTGTGGTTAAGACCTGTAGAGGTCCCTAATATGGCATTTTTACACACATATTCTTGAGGTTAAAGCCTTAGTAAATATTAAACACTATAAATATTGTATAGTTTAGAAAACATTCTCAAAATGTAATTATAATTATTTAGAAACTAGTTGATTTTAAACTGAATGTTATTAACTATTAAAGTAAATTTGCATTACTATAAATAATATTAGAGTAGTAAAGTATGTTGGAATTTAGTTGTTTATTGATTCTACTGCATCATTGTTTAGGGCAATGATGTATGATTTCACTGCTTATTGTAGTTTACTTTGGAATTATGAATAGATTTGTTGATGACTGAGGCAACAATCTTGTTTGCTTTATTTAGTTTTAAATAAAATCTAAATAAATTAGATTTTAGTAGTGATTTTTAATATTTTATGATAGTGTAGTGGCAAGTTAAATAATTATATATGGGAAATATTGTTATTGCTTAGTGTAATCAATAACTGAGCTAGATAATTTTACACATATTTTAACAAAGTTATCATTTGTTAATGCATGTTTTGCTCTATGATAAATAATATAAATCTTGGGGCATTTCTTTATGATAAATGTTGATTGAATAAATGTAGAGAGGTAGTGAGATAGAAAATCCATTATAATTGTGACAAAGTAGCTTCCCCAATGCTAGTCTATGATGATTATGTACATGTGGTAATTATTATAAAGTGCCAAATCAACGTTAGGGCTTTTATGAAATGACATTCCACATTTAGGGTAGATCTATATTATTGTGGATGACATCTCAATTCTGAGACATAGTAAAGTTTTTTTATGTTATTATCCCATATTATAATCAGTAGTCCATTACAAAATGGTGACCAATGATTGGACTATGTTTTATTCAGATTAGATTAATCATCTCCCCGGCATCAACATTTTTTATCATGTTACAATATATATATATTACCAGAAATGATATACGATAGAGTCAATATTCTAGTTGGCTGTTATATATTGGAAATAAAATGATTGTTAGATATATTAGCATTTTTTGATTTAATATTTTTCATTAATGTTAATTATCCTTAATAATGGTCAAACATAAATTTGTCCATAATGTTGTTTTCAATCATTAATAATAGTTCAACACAATTGAAATAAAACAACTATATAAAAATAATAAATATTTCCTTTATTGAACCGGTTTTCGCCCTACATTAGGGCCTTTTCAAAATACACTTCTAATATAATCACATGACCTTTATATCTATCAATACTCCCTCTAACGTTAATTTTATATAATCATTTTACATAATCACACAACCTATTTACATATATATATATCCCTCCCCTCAATTTTTTTATTTTATATACATATTATTTTTATACAATAGATAAAATTACATTAAATACAATTCAGTAATTATATACATATATTATACACCATAAAATTACATACACATACTTTATACATTAAATTATATATTTCTCATATATTTTTACTAACCATATCTTCAAATATAAACTTATTTATCTATAATTAACAATTATTTATATTAACTAATTATTTACATATATCATATATATCAATTTAAAAAAAAAAAAAACAACAAATCAACCATATATTAAATTTTCCAGTTATCCTTCAATGCCCATTTACTACTCAACTTTGCAGGTCCTTTAACTAAATTAACACATTTATTCATATTTTCTTGAATATATACAGTCTCATAATATTTCCTTCTATTATAATCTTTAACATATTTTATAACCTTCATATCTTCAATACATCTCATTCTATGACCAGTATTCAAATAATGAACATATGGTCCTGAATTTATGTCCTTCCTTTCAATAGCCCTATTATGCTCTTTTCCTCTTTCTATTGCTGTTTTCCCCGTTTGCCCTATATATATTTTACTGCAACTCCTACAAATTATTTTATATACTAATCCTATTTTACTTTCTTTATCATTCTCTCTCTTCACATTTGATATCCATTTTTCCAATGATTTATTATTCTTCCATGCAATTCTTATATTCTCATTCAACCTCCCTTTTCTTAAAATCTTATATGCATCTTTATAATAAGGTATTGATATCCATTTATTATTGAACTTTCCATCTTTATTTTTATTTTATTTTTTTCTTCCCCCATATTTTACTTCATCTTTACTCTTACTGTTCAAAACTTTTCTAATATCTTTTTTATTATACCCCATCTTTACATAATCCTTTTCTATATTCATTTTTTGTTCTATAGATTCTTTTTTATTTATTGTAAGTCTATCGTTTTTTATTTTAAACCCCTTTAAAACTGACATTTTTTGTGACCAAGGTTGGTATGAACTAGGATCAATTATTCCTCTAATTTCAACATCTTTAATATACTGTTTCACCTCTATTTCATTTTCCTTATTTCTATTCAAATAAATATCCAAATATTTTAAACCGTTTTCTTCCTTCTCCATTGTAAACTTAATTTTATATATATTATCATTCAATTCATTAAATACTCTCAATATACTCCTACTATTTCCAACAACAATTATATCATCCACATATCTAAAATATTTAATTATTTCTTTATTTTTTATATATTTTCCTACTATTTTTTCTTCCAAATTATTTATTAACATCGATGATAATAACCCACTTATTGAACAACCCATAATCCATCCTTTTTTTATATTCCAAAACCTATCCTTATATTTAAAATACAAACTATCACTTATTATCATCAATGCTTCCTTAATAGTGTATATCCATTCTTTACATATTCTTCCACTTTTTTCCAACATACTTATAACTAACTTTATACTTTCATCTCTTGGAACACTTTGATACATTTTTTCTACATCTAATGAAGTAATCAAACTATTCCTATTTAATGTAATTGGATATGGTACCTATAGTATTAAAAATTCAGAAGAAATTGTTATGGAATTAAATAATATTAAATTAAATAGGAATAGTTTGATTGCTTCATTAGATGTAGAAAAAATGTATCAAAGTGTTCCAAGAGATGAAAGTATAAAGTTAGTTATAAGTATGTTGGAAAAAAGTGGAAGAATATGTAAAGAATGGATATACACTATTAAGGAAGCATTGATGATAATAAGTGATAGTTTGTATTTTAAATATAAGGATAGGTTTTGGAATATAAAAAAAGGATGGATTATGGGTTGTTCAATAAGTGGGTTATTATCATCGATGTTAATAAATAATTTGGAAGAAAAAATAGTAGGAAAATATATAAAAAATAAAGAAATAATTAAATATTTTAGATATGTGGATGATATAATTGTTGTTGGAAATAGTAGGAGTATATTGAGAGTATTTAATGAATTGAATGATAATATATATAAAATTAAGTTTACAATGGAGAAGGAAGAAAACGGTTTAAAATATTTGGATATTTATTTGAATAGAAATAAGGAAAATGAAATAGAGGTGAAACAGTATATTAAAGATGTTGAAATTAGAGGAATAATTGATCCTAGTTCATACCAACCTTGGTCACAAAAAATGTCAGTTTTAAAGGGGTTTAAAATAAAAAATGATAGACTTACAATAAATAAAAAAGAATCTATAGAACAAAAAATGAATATAGAAAAGGATTATGTAAAGATGGGGTATAATAAAAAAGATATTAGAAAAGTTTTGAACAGTAAGAGTAAAGATGAAGTAAAATATGGGGGAAGAAAAAAATAAAATAAAAATAAAGATGGAAAGTTCAATAATAAATGGATATCAATACCTTATTATAAAGATGTATATAAGATTTTAAGAAAAGGGAGGTTGAATGAGAATATAAGAATTGCATGGAAGAATAATAAATCATTGGAAAAATGGATATCAAATGTGAAGAGAGAGAATGATAAAGAAAGTAAAATAGGATTAGTATATAAAATAATTTGTAGGAGTTGCAGTAAAATATATATAGGGCAAACGGGGAAAACAGCAATAGAAAGAGGAAAAGAGCATAATAGGGCTATTGAAAGGAAGGACATAAATTCAGGACCATATGTTCATTATTTGAATACTGGTCATAGAATGAGATGTATTGAAGATATGAAGGTTATAAAATATGTTAAAGATTATAATAGAAGGAAATATTATGAGACTGTATATATTCAAGAAAATATGAATAAATGTGTTAATTTAGTTAAAGGACCTGCAAAGTTGAGTAGTAAATGGGCATTGAAGGATAACTGGAAAATTTAATATATGGTTGATTTGTTTTTTTTTTTTTTTAAATTGATATATATGATATATGTAAATAATTAGTTAATATAAATAATTGTTAATTATAGATAAATAAGTTTATATTTGAAGATATGGTTAGTAAAAATATATGAGAAATGATATATAATTTAATGTATAAAGTATGTGTATGTAATTTTATGGTGTATAATATATGTATATAATTATTGAATTGTATTTAATGTAATTTTATCTATTGTATAAAAATAATATGTATATAAAATAAAAAAATTGAGGGGAGGGATATATATATATGTAAATAGGTTGTGTGATTATGTAAAATGATTATATAAAATTAACGTTAGAGGGAGTATTGATAGATATAAAGGTCATGTGATTATATTAGAAGTGTATTTTGAAAAGGCCCTAATGTAGGGCGAAAACCGGTTCAATAAAGGAAATATTTATTATTTTTATATAGTTGTTTTATTTCAATTGTGTTGAACTATTATTAATGTTAATTATAGCAGCAAATTTGATTTACGTCCTTGAACTGTTCAAATAATTCAATACTTCTAAATTATCTGTTTAAGTAGTATTGACATTTATTTATACAATTGCATATGTGAATAATTTCTCACATTCACACATACTTATCAATATTACAGCTTTTATTTTAGAATATCAGACTTCACAACTTAGATTATTGTACAAAATTAGTAACAATTCATTTCAAAGCTATTAATCCTACCCTGTGTTTATCTTGTGTTTTGGTTTGAAAGTACAATGCATGTGTTTAGGAGGTAAATCCCTTCTGTTTAATTTACATATGATCTTTAAAGTTAATAAATAAAATTGAATATTAAATATGATTGATTCATTAAGATTTCAACTCAAACTGACAAATTATGTGGTTTCTAAAATATGCTATCATCATTCCAATAATGTCCCAAATCTTTATTGTATGAGCGCATCCAAACTTTTATATTATCTTTTCATTTATTTATTGCTCTTTATATGCCCTTTCCCTTATTGGCTCAATTATATTATTTTACTACTCTATATTTTCAGTAATTAGTAGCTCATATAGAGCTATTCATAATATATAAAACTTCATTACCGTCTTCATACTAAATTTTTTATAATCTAAATTTATTGAAATATCAGTTGATAATCAATAATATCAACTCAAAAAGATAGGAAATATTTTTTTATAATTGTAGATCTGTCATGCATAGTATTTATACTGATAAAAAAATTGTCATACTTTAACTTAACACATTAATTAACGAAAATAACTAATAAGACATGCTTTTCCAGATCATTTTTTCAAATACTCATGAACAAAAACAAGAGACAACATTTGACCTGGATTGATAAAAATAAAAAGTTTTCTAGAATAGCACTGAGAAGTATTGAGCACAGAAACTGGATAAAATTTATGGATTAAAAATATTTGGAAAGTGAATATATATATATAGGAAGAAAATAAAACAGCTTTTAAATAATCATTATAGAGAAAATAAGTCTCCAACAGTTATCCATAGAAAAACAGGGATGAAAAAAGCAGCACCCTATTACATTTATTGATTGGTACTGAACAGTTTGTCATTCTTTTAAACATATCTAGATATTCATTTATTATCAACCAATATCAGATATATAACTAGATTGACTATACAGGACTAACTAAAAAATCCTAAGCCTATTGATTTTCTTTAAATTTAAATTCAAACCCAGGTTTTGGCACGTCTGATTGGTGCACTAACATACTCTATGAAGCTATATAATTTTATGCATTTTTTTTTATACAATTGTCTTTTTATTGTTTTAGTTTAGAATATCTCTGTTCCGGGTAGTTTAAACTTTTTAACTTTTTCAATGCTGTTTTTAGGTATATAATGCTTGTGGTGTAATGTTGGTCTCAATTTATTAATTCTAACAAAATGCACTGAATTCCTTTGTAGCAGATTAACAGCGTATCTATTGTGGTTAAATCCTAAAAAAAAAAATCGGCCTACTTTTTCCGATAATCAATATTTACATTTTAAAATTAAAAATAAAGTAGTGAATTTCCTGCTCAAAGGCACAAACATGTAATTAAGAGTGGAATATTAGACTAAGTGCTAAAACTTGGTAGTTATTGATGATAAATATATATTAAAAACATTTGCGACACACAGTAATTATTTTAGGATGTAACTTTAAATACTAAAAACTAGTTTAATATATTGTACAGACTTAAACCTGTATTTATATATGTAATGTATGCGGGATTCGAATTCAGACTTTCACATGACCCACTACTCTCAGTGCCATCTCATATTGCTGACCCACCTGATCACACGCATGTTGAAAAGATAAATAATCACCAATATATGTATTTCATGCTAAACTAGCAATCATCAGTTGGTCTAGATTACTATCTCCACACATATATATACAGTCAGTGCTCAGCTTTATATTAAGATAGCTAATTTTCATACTTTAATGGACAGGCTTCAAACTACTCCATCCCACAACTCTTCAGTCTTCCATTTCATTGAAAATCTGATATGTGTGGAGATAGTAATCTAGACTAACTGATGATTACTGGTTTAGCATGAAATATATATATATTGGTGATTATTTATCTTTTCAACATATGTGTGATCAGGCGGGTCAGTAGTATGAGATGGCACTGAGAGTAGTGGGTCGTGTGAAAGTCTGAGTTCGAATCCCGCATAAAAACTAATTTATAAATGTGCATATATACATGCAAATTAGTAGAAAGAAATGTTAAAGATGTGTGAAACAAGGTAATTACCAATAAAAATCAAATATGTCAGTAGACAGATTACTCAAATTTATATATTTAATGTATATATATATGTTAATAATCATTAAAGACAAGGCGCTAATGTTTTTTTACAACACAATGCTATTATACGCATGAAAAATTGGAGACGAATCAAATCATTGTCTCGCATAATAACTTGTCTATTAATTTTTAATGCACAATATTTTATTTAGTATCTTATGAAGTTAATTTAAATAACATTTTTATACAATCTAATCATTCTCTCGATTTACTACTGCTGCTGCCAAAAGCAATGTTTATTAAATTGGACTATGGAGAACAATTTACTCAGACAAACAAAAGCAAAACAAAGTATATGTCAAAGAATTAATTATAATTATAATGGAAATAAAATTATTACAAAAAAAAAAAATTACTAAGGTAAGAAAATTTAATTTTTGAACAAATTCTCAAAGTTATTTTAATTTACTATTTTCATCTGAATTAAGTATTTAACCAAATAATTGTCATAAGTACGTTTTAATATATAAGTATGTGTATAACAATTAAACATCTAATTGGAGAGTAAGAATCTTTTTAGTTGAGTCTCATAGACGAGCGAAAAAAAATAAAACATTACTCATCCTGCTTGCCACTTGCTTGAATATTGAGTATTCCATATTTCCCACCTTGTATTACTACCCTAACTAAAAATATATAGATACCTATTTTCGGACAAAGGTTATCAATAATCCAGAAGACTCAAAAAAATTGTACTACATTTTAGAATCTAAAAAAAGACAAGTTTTATCGAAGTAGATGGACGCGCCACAGCTAAATTACTTAAACTACTTTAAACGGAATAACTTGATATTTCGAGCTTCAATATAATTAAACTGTCTTCAAATTTTCTTTAAGATAAATTAATGCTAAAAGAATAGGTTTTTTTTTTTTTTTCAAATAATCTGTGGAAATATCAATATCTAATTAGCTTCCTAAGCGTTTTATTTAGCTATTTATTGTTTTTGTTTATAAAGCAGTTATTTAAATCAAAATAATTATTTTTTCAAAGTTCTTATTTTATTTCTAAGCTAAATAAATCTTAAATAACATTTTGGTTTCGTTTATTTTATATTATGAAGTCTAACTTTAAAAAGCCTTTTGTACCATATTTTAATAATAAATCTTAAGATATTGCTAAGATTATAATAGTTTTAAAACGAAAGTAAATAATTACCACTTAATTATATTTATAATTCTAGATTGCTTTTTTTAAAAAAAATTTCAAATAATATCAGAAATTTTACTCTACTTTTTAACATATCATAAACATTTTTGTTCACAAATATTGTTTATATTTATTACTATATATAATAATCAACGCGCCTAAACAAAATGGAAGTTTATATTAATTTATTTCTTTTAAGACAGGAAACAAATATTTGTATAAAATTAACTTCTACATTCTACTCGATTTTATGCCATGTGAAATCTTTTTATATCAATACTTTTATATTTGTATCTATTTTTCATAACATTTTTATATATTATCTTTGGAACTAGTAAAGATTTAAATAATCTCAGTAGAATTCTTTTTAATTTATTTATCCCAATAAAAAAATTAATCAGCTATTTCTTCGTCATAAATACAATAGTGTTATTTCAAGATAATGTAAAATTATGTCTAATCTCTTCAAACCTACTTTAATCTATCCAAATCATATGATTCTCATATATTAGGCATTATCATTTTTATGTGGATATTGTTTCTTCGTCTCTGATATTGATGTTGATTTTTGAGTTTTTAAATATATTAAACAAAATTTACTTCAGTTTAAAATATCAACTATCACTTAATTTATTTATTTTTCATCTACACCAACTTCACAATCATATATTAAAAATATCATTAAAATACATTTCATCATATTTATTTTTTTTTCACTTTATTTATTTTTCATCCACACCAACTTCACAATCATATATTAAAAATATCATTAAAATACATTTCATCATATTTATTTTTTTTTGCTTTACTACATGTAACCTTAGAAAATATTATTTACATGTTTATTTTGATCAACTATGTTTAAATATCATTACTATATCTGAACATTGAATGAAGATTATTTTTCCTAAAAAAGAAATTTTATTCATTCTCCCCTTTATAAGCTCAAATACTGATTATTAGAAGATACATTGTTCTTTAAAAACTAAATGATCTCATAATTTTTATCTGTTTATACTTCATCATGCAATAAAAGATTATGTGATTCAGATTATTTTACTTGTTCCAAAAAGCCATCACTTTTACAAAAATAATTTTATTGTATCAAATCTTTTCAAATCAAGATTTGATCTTGACTTATGAGTCTATATGTACTTACTGTTTCATTAGATTTTATAAAGCTTACACATACTGGATTGATCATCATTATTGCCATTTTCAACCATTATCAATCCATTGCAGAATAAAGATCTCTCCAAGTTCAATCCATCTTTTTCAATCTCTGGCCTTGCTTCTATACATCAATTCAGCACATTTCTTTATTTCAATAATCCATTTCACATATATGATCTCTTTCTATATCTTTTACAATCTCTTGGAATCCAGTTTAAGATTGTCCATCTATTGTGTCTCTTCTAGCAATATGTTCAGTCTAACTTTACTTCAGTCTCTAATTCTTTAAATGTCACTAACACTTGTATGTTCTTTCACCCATGTATTTTGTATATACTGGATTACTCTAATGTAAACACCCTTTTTATATATAATAACTTTGAAAAATACCTGCATTTTTCATTACCATTTTTAAATAGTCATATATCAGGTTTTGTCAGTAGACTTATTATAATTTGCTATCTACATCAACTTATTAATTAAACAATTAGGAAGTGATATTATTACTTGTTAGCATTTCTTACAAATGTGTTTTTAATAAGATACCAATGATCTAATATTATGTGTAATACTCTAAACAATTCTTACATTAAAATTATTTTTCCTTCAGATCTTAATGATTAATTCTCTAATATCAATACAAACATATGCTTTATTTATAGCAATCCACTTTACTTATCAATGATTCATTACATCAACATCTTATTTATGAATAAAAAAATTTGATAGCATAAATAAAGCCATCTTCTCAAAATTCGTCTATCTCATAATTGAAATTTTATATTATTAATTTCATTTTAACAGGTGTACAAGCTTACATAATGAAACAGTAAGATTCAAATTCGAATCTTAGTTTCAGCTTTTCCTATGGTCTTTCACCAACCACTTCCATCCTACCTAAATTTAAACCCTAGATATTGGATTGTGTGTGTATAGCGGTATTAGGTATATATGTAAGCATTGGACAAATGCGCTTGTCGTATATATATGCTAAGTTAAAATAATTTGATTTATAAATAATTTAAAAAAAAAACTCTTAAAGCTATATAGTGTTTATCTAATACTCATTTTAATTATTTAAGTCAGTTTTCTGTAACATTATTTTGAAATAATAAATATTAAAATCTTGTCTAAATTTATAATTTTTAGAAAAAGGATATAAAATCTTATTGTTTTATTTTAAATTTTGCAAAGTCATGGTTGGTGAGAGACAATAGATTACTTAGCAAATTCCTCGAAAACTTAATTGGCCTGAAGTAATGAATCAAAATAAATTAGATTTTGTTTTATATCTAATCTTGTAATCAAGTCAAGAAAATATACTAAAAATAATGTACAAGAAGAAATTTAACAAAAGAGAAGACCATAGTATCCAGACTTAATTAAACAGTATAGAAATTCATTTGCTAATAAATTAATTCACCTGAGGGCATGACAATGGCCAGATAAGAATGATGGCTAATATAAAAAGGGCAAATTTTGATTTGATTTTGGTTGGTCATTAGTTTTGTTTAGAAGTTTTATTGTTAGTTTTCTAGAGTTTGAGAGATATTAAAATTTGATTTGAGATAAGCTTGAAATGGTTGAGTAGAAGGCAGTGAAGCACTATTCTCCTCCAGACAATGATCAACCAAATACCCGAGTCTCCAAATGTGCCCTTTAGAAAATGAAAACATTAGTGAACTACTGCAAATATATATAGAACTATGCTACATGCTGAAAACTGCATTCGCTCTCAAAGTTTAAATTATTGAAACATGAATAAGTCAAGGAAAAGAAGACTGCTGCTATAAATATGGAACGATCAATATGTGATTCTACTTATGTGCACAATCATCTAAAGTTTAGGATAGGTAAGCTGTATCCAAAAATCTATAGAGTACTCAAAATCCTTCTAAAAACTATAGCTATTCCCAATAATCGCTTATTCAGGTAATGCGATGTATATCTTACTATGTAAATCTTTCTTATTAGTTAACTTACCTGATTCTTTGTCTGTCATCTTGGGTACATATTTTATAATTTAAATTCTTTACTTCTATAATAGTATACCTAGATAATTTCTGACTCGACTTGTCCTATCCTCCTGAGTATAATATAACTAAAAGCTGCTGCCATATTTTGCGTATTACTAAACACAGGGAATTATTGTACCCCCCTTTCTTTATATTTGTTTTAGCTTGCCAGCTCAGAAATTATCCAAATTTGTAATATGCCAATGATTTACCTAAAATACCAAATGCGTATCATACTAATCCCAATGTTTCAATGTACTCATTCATTTTCAATTACTTACCATAATTATATATGTATAAAATATACACATTTGATATTTGCTTCATTTTAATTATAAATGTGAGTGTATACAAGTAACTGGGTGATGGACATATTAATTAGAAAGCATGATAATGTATAAACTGATTAGATCCTTTTTTTTTACAATCATTCCTTTTGATTTCTCTAATTAGATTTACCTGTTCAGGTATTAAAATGTGGGCATTGGGAGATCGGGTCATTAGAATTTAAAGCATAGTTTAAAAGTAAAGTTTTTGATTTTATACTTATATCATATATGTGTTCCTGTTTATAGATTCAATGATTTCTCTTAGAGCCTTGGATTTCTCAATGGATAAACACAGTTATTACTGTCTTCCTATAGTCTTCCATAAAGTGAATAAAATGAAATGTTCCTTTGGGCATTCGATCTTCGTCATGCAGTCAGGGAGTATTCATGGTGCTGTCCCATATACCTGATGATGCTTATATGACCACCTTCAAATGGGCCCTTGGCAGATGCCAGCCTGTCATTCTTAATTTTCTCAAATATGGCTCTGCAGTTTAAAAGTACTGCAACATAATTCATCACATTGCATCTCTAAAAGTACTACCTATTTACTTTTATATTTTGATTATGACTCCATCTTCCCACTGTCCTACATTTATATGTTCTTAAATATAATACTTATATATCAGTTCAATCATTTCTTTAAATTAAATGTATTTTATTATTTTACATTTGAATTAATCTTAGTATGTCCGCAACTGTAATTACCATTTATTACTTAAAACCTCGCATCACTGCTTGAAATTATAATTCTCATAGGCATGATATTATAATAAATTGTACTCAATTGTACCCAGATGTTCAGGTAGTTAAACTATTATATATCAAATAATTATCTATTGTAAAGCTGTAACTATCAATGGTATCAAAAATGCATAAATACCGATACCAAGAATCAATTACTATGTTTTACTTATATACTATTAATTAAATTTTAACTTTTAAATCATATGTCTGCCATTATAATGTCTATTTGTTTGACACACAGTAATAATAGTATCTCATCTCGATAAATGAAATATTAGATATATAAAATATAAATGTCATAATTTTATTACTCGTAAGAGTTGGCTAAACCTAGAATAAACTAAGAATAGAGGCTCTTGTATCTCCCTGACACCTGTGCCTAGAAGAAGAGTTTACTAGTGTAGCATCAGGTATGTTGTTGCATAGTGAGTGTTGTGGAACTGAATAATCAGATTTGAACCCAATATTACTGGTGGCTTACCCTATCTGTCATGTTGGTCTTCATATCTTGTGTTTGAATTCTGCAACATATTAGCAAGGCATACGAATCTGACCATTACAATAATTAGATATGTAAAAGTTACCTCATTTTCCATTCAATTAGATACTTTATTAGTAATCAATTGCAATATTTGAAATATTTTTTTTATTTTTGAGGATATGTAGGAGTTGAATTCTGTATCGCCTCAATAATCAGCAAATTATTTACATTTCTGTCATTGCTTATTCATCCATAATCTTTTCTCCCAATCACACCTTGAAACATTCTTATATCTATGACCAACTTAACATCATATCAACTGTAGATGTGTTATTTTGTAATGTCAAAAAAAAAAACAATTCATTCTCTATAACAATGATGTGTTTTATTTTTCATTACTAAGGTCTTCTAACATTGCAAAAATATAACATGTCTCACTTCTGACTAAGTTTCAAAATCATTTTTAATTCTGCTTATACATTTTTTGTAATAGTTAATGAAGATATGTTACCCTTGTTTCAGGCTTTCTTTACATTATACTTTTAAATTTTTCAGCCTTTAGTATAAGATATTTATTTATTAAATTTCATTCAAAGATCAGCCTTTCAAGTAATACAATTGTACACATGGCATCATATAAGAATAAATGCTTATTTACTTATTAAATTTCAGAAAATAAGTTATCTTTATGTTGTAATTTTTCTGCACACTCCTGAAACAATATAAACAATCATAAATATCTTATTGCTAAACAATGGAAAAAAAAAAAATTAATGTTTCAATTTTATTTATTTGGATAGAAATTCTTATCATGGCTTGTCATATAAATAATTTAACAAATAAATATTTTAATTTATTGACAACTTTCTAATGTATTTTTTTGTTATTTATCAAATACATGTTTTAACTGATATTAATATACACATCAACCCTATTTTACTTCTTTTCTTTTTTATCTTATTTTTATTGATAATTATATATCATCTTTACTTGCTTAATTTACTATCCACTAAAATACATAAATTAATTTTATTATTAATTCTAACTATATTAGAAACCTTCCTATTTCAAATTACAATCATATTTTTAATTCACTTTCAAGCCCATTTGTTTAATTAAGGCTGCCAAATCATCTTAATACCTCTTAATTCAAATTATTATTATACTAAAAGCTGCGATTTGGAATTTACATCCTTAACTTTACTATAATAACTTAGGGTATATGAGCACAGACTTTCACATGACTCACCACTCTCCACTCTATCTAATAACACTGATACACTCAAGCACACATATGCTGAAAAGATAAATAATCACCAATATACGTATTTCATGCTAAACCAGCAAACATCAGTTGGTCCAGATTATCATCTCCCACACATATATACTATAAGTGCTCAGATATATATTAAGATAGACAATCTTCATACTTTAATGGACAGGCTCCAATATACTACACACTCCAACTCTTCAACCGTTCATCCAACTGAAAATCTGATGATGGAGGGTGGTGGGTCATGTGAAAGTCTGTGTTCCTATACCCTATATTACATATATAGACACAGGTATGTAATAAGCCTGTGTTTCAGTTATTATAATAACTTACAACAAAATCAGATTCAATCATTTGCTAATTAAATTTGGTTTCTACTATCTTTTAAAAAAAATGTATTTTTAAAATTGTAGTGTTTTGTAAAATGGCAGACATGTTTGTGCACTCCAGAAAAACTAGAATTTATTCGTAAGGCTGTTTTTAGATTGCGCTCTGATAGCTGGGGAATTTAATTAGTGCATTGACATAATGGCAATTGACAATTCCTAGAAATATTTGCTAATTACAAATGTTTCTAGATAAGAGACGTTACCTTATTGGTCAGTGCATTGATTGATCATTGCAGTTGTCAGAGAGTGATAACAAGACTGGGTAACATCTAGCAGTGTAACATAGAGAGCAGTAGAGAGCAGTCAAGCAGTATTGAGTAAGCAGTATTTAAGTAGAGATATCTCGTGTCAGTGCTGGTGGTTAATGATCAGCGCCCAGTGGAAATGTAGTTCATGGGTGTAACTGAAAGAGACCGCAGTGAAGATATTGAGAGCACTCGTTGGAGAGCTTCATTGCAGACCAATTCATTGGAGAATTTCATTGCAGACCAATTCGTTTGGAGAGCTTCATTGCAGACCAATTCGTTGGAGAGCATTCATTGCAGACCAATTCAGTGGAGAGATTGCAGACCAATTCATTGGAGAGCATTCATTGCAGACCAATTCATTGGAGAGCACTCATTGGAAAAGAACAGCATGGGAATTGTATAACATTATTTGCTGACCACACAGTATGACTTGCAGATATAACATTGGCAGTCGTAAGTGCGGATTTAACAAAAATCTGTAATTTTTATTTAAAAAACAACAACATTGAAACAAATTATTTATTCATTAAATATATAAAAAACTAAGACTTTAACAGTCCATAGTGTAACTAATCTATAGTAAGTTTAGCTATTAAATGGGATTAGTAGTTAACTAAATTTTATAAGGTTTGTACCTTTTATTATAAATAAATATAAAGTTTTACGTTCAAACACACACAAAGACATTTAGTATTTATATACAAGATAACTTTAAGAAAATTATTTTTGAAAATATATCAAATAAATTTAAATAATATATCCAATAAATTTCAAATATATACTTTTATATTTCAGTAATAATAACGATGATGAATTTTTAAATTTTAGATTATTAACACAAAAATAAGTTATATTTTACGATATATTTTTTAAAATTATATTATTAAATATTACTTACCTCACAAAGTACTTTTCTTGTGTAGTAATCATTAAATAATCCTAGAATAATTCGGGAATCAAAACTCTAAAATATACATATATAACATTAAATAGATCATCTAAAAAGTAAATGTTGTTATAGTAACTTTCTCTAGGAAGGATAATACCTGTAATATATATTTTCACTTGGTGATTGTTTTCATTATATATATATAATCATTAAAACCAGTCAACACATAGACAGTTCCAATATCAATAACAATCTCAAACTGTTGCCAACACAACCTCTTTTTAAACAAAGCAAAACTCTCCATACAGTATTGCCACCCTGTGCTAACCAGAGCAATCAATGAATGCCAGAAGACCTCTGCATAAAATCCCCATCTAATGCCTACTCATCCAATATCCCCAGACTAGTTTCTGGCTTGTGGTCATGGTCAGTGAGGAGCTTTGGATCCGAGAGCACTGCACCTAGATCTTAGAATCTATTGCAACCCTCCAGCACCCACCTTTTATCTCTACTTAACTACAAAACTATGAGAATGAAATTGAAAACATTCATTGATTGCTCTGGTTGGCACAGGGTGGCAATACTATATGGAGAGTTTTGCTTTGTTTATAAACAATTGTGTGCTAGTATAAGATAGTGATCATGTGATGCTTAATGGTTTAACAACCTCTTTTTAACAATAAATGTGGAATCCTGCCTTTTTAATGATCCATTATACTTATATAGACTCTAAAGATTGCAACTTGACCACAGAGATTGAAATTATTGATACAAAGATGTTTAAATAAACCCCCTTAAACAGGTAAATATAATCTGTTCTGAATGCACCCTAATAAAAAGTCAATTATAACATTACAAACTGCACTCAAAGTATTACTTATAAATACCTAATATTAAATTGAATAACTTGAAAAAAATTCAAACTTTATTTAAACTTTCCAAATACATCAACTGTTAGTAATAAAACACAAGTTAGTAAATACAGTTGATATATTTGTAAAGTTTAAACAAAGTTTGAATTTTTTAAAGACCTTCAATGTTTAATATTAGATGAAGAAAATAATACATTTAATTATTTTTAAAGTGCTATCATCACAAAACTTCAGGCAAACACAATATGTACATATGTGTGTGTAATAATGTCATTAACATCACTAGCTAATATATAGCAATTTTAGGGATGAACCCGCAAAATATGTCTTTTATATATATACATGAAAGGTTTCTAAGATTAAGTTTTTATTTTCCATTAACAAGAAGCATTTATTTCATTTCAACACTATTTTGGTCTGGTATTTATTAAAACAAACTTCAAGTATGTGGGTATTTATATGTGTGTTTGCATATAGAAAAATTATATTATGTACCTAACCTATCATTTCAGTTCATGTTTTTTTAGCGGGGTTTAGTCTACTACTGTGGGCATATAAGGGTGGGTTTGAACTGGATTGTAAGCTACCCCTACAATACATTCAACATTTTCTGATAGATGAAAGAAATAGATCAATGTACTATCACACATAATTATCCTTATTTTGCATAATAAGTATTTAATATTACGTGATCAGTTAACTCAATTTATAATTACTATTGAGTGGCTAATATCTAGTTTCAATACAAAATATATTGCACAAATCTAATTACATAAAAACTAACTACTATATTTGTATGGTGTACAAATGTTTAGAAATCTAGATTACTGAATAAAGTTAAGTAATAACTGAAGCAAATATGTAGTATTAAAAAAATCAGTCTTTTCTGTTTATTTTCTTTAAATAGTGTCAATAAAGATATGTTAAAATATATTTGTACTAAAAGGCATCTAGATATGCTTTTAATTTATTATAATTCTTTTCAATGCATTTACTAGTATTACATATATATATATGTGTGTGTATGTAGTTTTAATAAACAATTCATGATAACTGATAATAATCAGGTTGTCTTCTGTTGGTTAGCACTTTGAATGGATTGCAATAATATATAAATGTAAAAGTTGAATAAAGATAAATAAAAATGAGGTCATATCAACAATCATTATCACTCATTTGTACTCAGATTTTAAAGAGATATAATATTGTAGCTACAAATACTAGCTATATAAATAACATATAATATGATATATAAAATGCTATTATAATTATGATAATCGGATCAGGACTCTGTAGTACTATTTATAATATAGTCTTATATCATACTAATACATAAAATATGAGGTTTTTAAATATAACCCATAGCTCTTGAGAGCTATATATATACAGTGCTAAAAGAATTAGTGACTGTTGCTAACCAGTTGGATAAAAATAGATTCTTTGGAATATATATAGAAATGTATACATTTAAGAATAAACTTGATAAAATACTTAATCTAATATTTAAATAAATTCATTGTTATAATTTAAAATAATAATTTAAAATTTTATTACCTAATAAGTAATAGTAATAATAATGGTCTAATAAAAATATTCTCCAAAATAAATATATATATTATTATATCATATTCTGATTTATTTATAAATATAGCATTCACATTAATTCTGTTAATATGTTGAAAACAAAACAATAAATATGTAATATTGTTTGAACTGTGCAGTCATAAATATGACCAATTATATAAACACACACACACATATTTAATATAAAAATATTTAAATCATTTGTTTTGCCTTAAACTTATAAAGCAAACCATATGCATTTTACAATACTGAATAAAACATTTCAATTTTGAAAAATAATTCGCTTTTAAAATATATAAAACTAAATTACTCATTTAAATACAAATGGTATATGAAACTAGATAGAACATTATATATATATTATGCAGACCCATGTATGTTTTATAATATAAAAATAAATTTAATTATCAATTTTAATTTGTCCCAAACTTAGAAAGTTAAATTATTTTAGCAATATAATTCTTTCTATGGTTTCATATAAAAAATAGAAAAATATTGATAATTTTCTGAACATTTAGATTGTTCATTTATTTTAATTAATATAAAAATAATCATAAGGAGTAAAGTAAATTTGACAATTCTGCTAAATCAATCAATTCTATAAACTAAGCAAAATTTATTACAATAAATTCCAAAAGAAAAAAAACTTTAAAAAAATTCTAATTTTTTTTTCTACCACAACTTCAAATTATTTAGATACTTTTGTTCTCTGCAATGTTAAACTTGAAGTTTTTAACATGTTTCCCTTAGTATCTCTTAAAGAATTTATGCAACATTGCTTATTAATCTTTATTAATAAAAGGGGTAATCTTTCTTTTTATGCCATAAAGAAAATGATTTTTCTTTCCCATAAATACTGAAATTTAATATGCTCATTATATACATATAATTTACTCAATAGCCCATTTCTGTCCTTGTTTTTATGTATATATTCTATAGACTTTATATACAAATAGCGTGGATCTTTATTGAATTCCTTTATCATCAGTTGTTTTTATTGGGTTTTTATATACATGTAGACATGTCTTATATATAGATAATATATATAACTTGTTCTGAATAACAGATAGAAAATAAAATGATAAATAATTTTCAACTCAAATTTATTGTCTGTATTACATGAACTTTATATATAGCAAGATATGATTTCACATGCTTTGTTTATGAGTTGCACAAAAAGCATTCTTGCATATATGTCTGAGAGTCCCAAATTCAGCAAGCATGTAGACCACTTACTATAACTTTTTTTAATTCTGCAGGAATTTTTAATTAAATTGAGTCTCAGTATTTGAAGTTATACTAATGATAAGCAAAACATTTAAAGTTAAGTATTTTTTCTTAGTCATTAATATAAATTACATTATAACTGTAATATAATCGTTGTTGTTTATTTTATATTCATCAAACTGATAAAAGTTCAAAAATAACTTCATAAATAAAATCTTTTAAACTCCTTAAGTATAAAATTATAATTATAGATTTCTTAAAATACATGCTTTTGTTTTTATAAAAATGTTTTTTATGCATTAAAAGTTTAAATGTTTTTCCAGAATCAGAAATTAAATAAAATAATCTATTTGTATCAAAGAGCCTTTTTTGATTTATTTTAAATAATGTATTTTAAAATATCAAAAACATTATTAGCCACTTAATTAATATTTAAATCACTATAGACTACTTTAAATATTTATATAAAGAACTTTTGTCTCTATTAATTTTTTTCTTTATAGAATTAAAAATATATATGAAGAGGATTCAAAAATAACTGGAATTTTTCTCTGATAGATACATCTTTTGTTAATATGTGCATCTGCTGCTAGATCCCTATTGTTGGGCCCTGCTTTATCAGTCTGTCAAATGATGTCACCATAAGAAATTATTGTGTTATGTAGGACTTTTTTTATAGTGTGTTTTGCATATTTGTCAATTTTTTAATGGCTGAAAAGTTGGAACAATGTAAAATTCTGTTTTCTTTTAGGGGAAATAACAGAGAAAATCAGTGCATTGCTTGATTCAACTTACAGGCAAGTTTCTTTGAGAAAAACACAACTTTACCAGTAGTTTAATGCAAGTGCCAAATTTTCCACATCCCCAAAAAGCATGGTTAGTGAATTTTAATGTCATGATGATCCTGTTTTTTTATGCAAATGCCATTGTTTACTCAGAATTCATTCATAATGATCAGGCATTTAAAACCTACAAGTTCTGAAACTTTTGTATGATGTGGTAAGATGTAAACATTCAACTTTGTGCCAACTGAAAAATGCATTCTTTACCATGACATCATGTTAACACACAAAGTCTTGAGTGTAAAATTTTTTTAAATTAAATTCAACATGCCCTAGATTATTTATCACCCATATTTGTTCAATCTCAGTTTGTGCAACTTCTTTTTATTCTCTCAAATAAAAAAAATGTCTCTTTTTGTGCAGACTTAGAAGTGATGAATAAAAAAATGATGGAGTTGTTTAAAGGCACTTTGCAAGAGTTTCCAGACTATTTCAAAAGGTTAAAAATATGTTTAGGCTAGTGCACTACATACGAAACTTTGAAAGATATTCAATTTGCATCATCTAATAATGACCCAATTTTTATTACAAAATTCTGGTTATTTTTGGGTCCCCTCTCATATGAACAACCAAATTACTCAATCACTATGTTGTGGCTATAAGACAGTTTTCAAAACCATTGAAAATTATATAATCAATTATTTTAAAAATAAAAATTATAAATACTTTAAAATAAATCAATCAATAATTACTACCATTTTCACACATTTTTATCAACTTACTGTAAAACAAAATCTGTCAAGTTTAATGCCTTAATTTATTACTTGTTTTCAATATTATTTTAGAATGCTTTCTTATTTCATTCATTCAGTTCAAATGTGGCAATTTTTGATATTTTACATTATCATGGGATTCAGTTTCGTATTAAACCTGCTGCATTCAGTCTTTTGATTCACTCAACGATAATAGTAGTATTTTACTTTTTGCCCTTTATGTTTAATTACATTATATATCTTTTTATATTTTTCATGTTGTTTGAAATAATTTAATATAAAATATTAGAAAATAACACATTGCAAATAAATATAGAATAGATTTGTATAAAATCATATAAGTAAAGTATTTGTATATATGTTTATGCAAAAAATAAAATAAAATTGAAACAGATAACTAAATATAAATATAAAATTTATTTAATATATCAATATGGGCTGTTTTTCTTATTGAAATCTTATAAAGATATTCTTTTTTATAAAATAACAAAATAATCTGTAGCAACTTCACCCAATAGACATTATTTACATTACATTACAGTAAATATAATTAGTAATATATATATATGTATATGGAAATGAATAAATTTATTACAATCCTTTTTTAAATATAGATATTTATAAACAATCTACAAAAATAATAATGTAATTATGACTAAATTTTCCAAAACTCTAACAATGCCCATTCATCTCTAATTGTGCTGAGCATTGTTAAATTAGAGTCATAATTAAAATATCATTTTTGTAATTTATTTGTAAATATGAATATTTTAAAAATGATTGTAATAAGTTTATGCATTTTATGCTTTACAACAATATACCCAAATTAGATTTACTTATTAAAAAAATTATATATTTTGTTATTTCACTTTTTATGCAAGTTTTCTTATTTTTTTGTTTGTTAACTAATTAGTCCATAATTATCTCAGAATGATTATCTTAAAGCATTATAAATCTTAAATAAATGTCAAATAAAGTCAAATACTATATTATATCATCTATTCTAGAATCACTACAACAATGTCTCCATGAACACATAATAGAAAGATGGGCTAATATATGATGGAAGTAGAATTTAAAAACTTTCTTATTAATCCAGCTATTGTAAACTTCAGACATTTTCTTTCATAAAGTGTTTTAACAATTTGGCTCAGAACAGTGTGCCAGTCATGTGTTGTAGCTGATTGGTTGAAATTTCATTTTCTTTTTTAAATTACATAAAAACTATAAGCATGACATCAACAGAAATATGAGCATTCGATCTGTTGTAAAAATATATTTTTAATGCCATCTTTTTGATTGAAATTGGAAGAAATTTGAATTTTTTATTAAACAAACAGATTTTTTTTTTTTTGATCAATTTTCTAGTTTATATGAAGTGATAACAGCAGAAAATTGTAAATGGCCTGATTATATAATGAAAATGGATTAAAAATACGCTCCTCATTCCCATTCAAAGTCTATAATGGGATATAAACGTAATCGCAAAATATGTATTGTAAGTAGATTTTTTAAATTATATTTTAAATTTATTAGTATAATTTATTTGTATAATTTATTAATTTGCATTTATATTGGTGTGTGCGTGTGTAGTATATAAATTATAAATAATATAATATTAAAATCATTTATGCTCTTTATTATATGATATATAAATTATTATTCGTATGTACAGTAATTTTGTGTTTTTGATATTAATAATTTATTATGTTTATATGGTGTGATTGTGTTTACCCTTGCATGTTGTCTAACAAGTAATGATTTACATATATAGAGCAGTGCAATGTAAATTTTAAAATCTGATAATCAAATGTACAGATAGGTTGTATAACAAGTAATGATTTACATATATAGAGCAGTGCAATGTAAATTTTAAAAACTGATAATCAAATGTATATGAATGTTGCAGTTGATAAAGCAGTCACAAAATTTACAGGGCATAGTACCATGTGAACATATAAACACTTAAAACCAATAAAAGAAAGATTTCAAATGATGTTTGTATAGTAGTAGCCAGATTGGTTATGCATATACCAAATGGAATTGTATGCAGACAAAGAATCATTCTGATTCTTGCCTATGCCTTGATACTCATGCTGTGGAGTCAGTAGTTTTGCCACATCTTGCATCATATTATTTTCAAGTCTATAGCTAGCAAATGAGCTATATGCAAATAAATTATATCTTTGTAGGACAATAAATATAACAAGATAGAATCACTGGTGTGCATAAAGAATATAAACATCACTGATGTACACAAATATGTATAATGAAGAGATGAAACTCACTTTATCAGTGATACAGACTGTAGCCTGCAATTTCTAGTTTTAGATAGACAAGAAGCCAGTTGGTATGATGACAAATGCATATCTATCTTCTGGATATGATTTTTTTGTATCTTTTATTAGGATGAATCTTTTTTCTTATAGATGCCTTTGAAATTTGGTAACTTTTGCGATACAAGATAAAAATGAAGAATTCATATGTGACTTGTTTTGGAGATTCTGAAGCTATGGATTATCTCAGGTAAAAAGAATTATATATGATTTGAAAGATAATTTTGTGAGGAATACAAAGAAATTATCACTGAAGATGTTATTTAAACTTAGTTAATGATAAATTAGAAATTATGAACAAACAATAAAGAAATAATTGTGTTCGATATTGAAATTTCTTTTTTCCTTATTTTTTAAATGATTATCACTATTTGTCTTAGACTAATTGTTTTCCTTTGTTTTCCTAGTTTCTATTAATGTAAAGTTTTTTTCTCTAACATTATTAAAACTGAAGTTATTGTGAAAATTGTGTGTCAGGTCAGTTTTTTAAAAAATTCAATATGGCACCTGCAAACTGAACTAGTTAAACAAACAAACTTTAGTATTTCTGGCTAAAAGGCCAATAAAGATGGAATGGGGTTTGATTGCTTGACCCTATTCAAATCTATACCTATGTATTTGTTGGAATTTCATCTCCATTTAGCAAAATAAACATCATTTTAATAACAATCTTATAAATAAAATTTATTCAAGAAATCAAAAAAGTTATTTTATTAAAAATTAAGAGCAACTATACTGTTATTGAAGGAAAACCTCTAGGGAGCAACTGTTTACCTCTCTGTAGATTAATCTAGTTTAAATTTCTTAGATGTATTGCATTATCCAACTGAAGGCACAAAAATAGTAAAATCACATCAAGATTAAATCATAGACTCAAAATAAATTTGATTATATTTAATGTCAAGTTTCACTACTCCTGGAGATATTGAGATGAATTTTTACATGAATTTTAGTTAATAGTAATAAAGAATTTAATAATTATTATATATATCTTTTAAATATTTACCACCTCTAAAAAGCCATTACTGACCCAGATAATTTAAATATTTTAATACAATAATTTTTCTTAGGTGCATATACATGTGTATTGCATGTTTGAAAGAGTGGATAACCAATTAGCCTACATTTATATATGTACTTTCTTTTACAGTGAAATAGCTGTTATTGAAATTAATATATCTAAAAGGAAGTGACTTACAATATCCACCATTTGTTTCATTTCTTTGCCCTCAATATCATCTGGATTTATAAGATCTGTTTTGTTATTTATTTTAATCCTTTTGTAAATAACTATATGAATCAATACTGTTATAAATAATCAATGTTATTAAAGTTCAACTGACTTATTATTTTTTCTTTCAATTTTTGTAAATAAAATATGAATAGTTAACTTAGTTCATTTCTATTTTATTTATTTATACTCATTTATTAAGACAAACTTCAATCACATGTCAGGCTTAACTTACCTGGGATTATAGATCATTTAATTTTTTTAGAATATATTTGAAATTAATAAACTTTATCCTTTGATATCTTAATATATTGTTACCAAGCCTTGTTGCCATATTCTTAACTTATATAGAGGTAGAAATAAAATTTAAACATTATAAAAGTCTCATTATTTATATAAAAAAATTTTTAACTTATGATCAGATTTATATTTTAATCAATCCCATGTATTGTTATAAATTAGTGGTCCAACATGTGAATAGTTGATAGCCTGAGTCAGTCAATTTTATAGACATGTGACCAATAAGTGAATCATAAATTTTAATAGTAAAATATTATCATGCAATCAGAATACAAACGTTTGTTTCATTAACTTTATCTTATTCTCTTTCTTGCTCTTTCTCTTGCATGGAGTAAGCAGCAACTAATAAAAATTGTATTTTCTAAACATAATAACAGCAGAAATATATAGAATTTTGTTATATATGATTGTTTTGATAATTATATTTATAGGCAACAATGGAAAGCAAGGCAGACCCAGGACTATTCTAATTCTTGGTAAATATATGTATTGAGAAATATTTTATTTGTTTAATATTTAATACTAAAAATTTAGTATTATGGATAATACTGATCCAGATATATTGGTCTAACTTTGGCTTCTAAAAAATTATTAAACTGTTTAAAGGGTTCAAAGATCAAATAAAAGCAAAATTTGAAAACAATTTTAAAAAGCTTAAAGCTAAAATAGAAGTAAAATTAGAAGATAATTCAAAAGAATTAAAAGTTGAAATGAATTAAAAGTCAAAATGCAAAATAATTAAAAAAATTTAAAAACTAAAATAGAAGCTACTCTAGAGATTCAGTTTAAGGAATTAAAAACTGAAAAATAGATTTGATGAATTTCAAGCTGAGAATTTAATTTTGAAAGAAAAAGCTAAGATTGAATACTTATCTTTAAAAGAAAAAGTAGAAGAGTTAAGGTAAGAGGTTATAGAAAAAATTCAGAAAATAGATGAGAAACTCCAAGTGTCCCAAGAAAATGCAAAAGCTTTCAGAGGCAAATCGGGAAAAATAACAAAGCCCTAATCAGAAACTTTTAAATTGGGATGGAGTGTTCATTTGAAGCATTGTATAAGAGTGAGAAGAAAAAATTAAGATGCTATTGAAATTCAGAAAGAGAAGGTGATTAAGTTTACCCAATATTATTGTTTATAGATAGCTCTGAAATAAAGGATGGTAAGATAAAGGAGATACATGAGAGAAATCAAATGTTATCTAATAGTATTGTAGATTGGTTTGAAGAAATGCACCCTCGAGTAAGTAAATTCTATGGTCAAATTAATGAGATAAAATAAAAATAAGTGTATCAATAATGAGTTAAGACATGTAGTAGAAAGGGGATGTAAAAGTGTTTTATGACCCATAGAGGCAGATTTGAGACAAAGTATATTAGAAACTTAGGCAGATGATGCAATGGCTTATAGTCAATGTAAAACACAGATCAATAAAAGTGTTGTTGATAAATGGCCAGATAGAAGAGTTAAAAGTGGTGTTACAAAGTAGGAATGAACATGTTGCTACATTGGAAAAGCAAGTAGAAAGCTGTAATTCAGATACTGCTCTTATGAAATGACTGCATGTGAGAAAAAGCAAGATTCATGTTCTTCAGAAAAATAACATTAATTATACTGATTCTTCAAAAGGAATTAATAGAGATAATTCTGTATTAAACATCATGCAGGATAGAGTAGGTCAGACCCAGGTTGATGAATACCCTAATCACCTAAGCTCCAACATATCTTACTTTATTAGCATTAGAATTTTTAAATGACAATATAATAATAAATTGAATACTTAATAACTTTAGAAAAAATTTTCACTTTAAGTGAAACGATGGAAGTGAAAAGGTAGCAATAGCAGTTCCCCACTTAGGCATAACTGGCAGAACTTGGTCAATGTCTCTTTTTGAACAACCTCAAACATATTATTTCCAGAATAAAAAAAAATAGGATTCCATCTGCTGTAAAATATCTCAGGGAAAACGTAATTTAAGCAAGGAGAGTACTGCACAATTTTTAGGCAGCAAGTAGCAAAGCCAAAGACCTTGACAACCTTCCACATATCAGAGATGGAAAATTTGTGAGAATAATAGTAAAACTTGTCTCATTACATTGAAAATGTACTGGTTGGAGATAGGTGCCATATTACGTAATGTCTAATGTGAATTTTAAAACTCAGGATAGGGTTCTGACACAAGATAGGGATTAGAAATAACCACCAAATAAGAATGCAAATCCTATATTACAATGGTAACCTTTCCAACCCTTACCATTTCATCATCAATCTGATTACCTACTCATCTGGGCTAGCTTCAAATATATTTAAAATCTCATAAATTAGGTTTTAAAATCTTCTGCCATTGCTGTCTAAACAGCATTATTTATTTACATATAAAGGAATGCTATAATTAGATAGGATTAGTAAAATAATAGCATACAAACATCATATAATATTTATGAAAATGTTTATTATATTATTAATATTAGAAGTTAACTTGTTAATTTTGTTGTTACTATTGTAAATTCCTATGTAGATAGATAATCTAACCCACATTATAATGTATATAGGGGAAGCATGACTAAAAATTATTAAGTTTTCTTTGAAAATCTGTTAACAGGTTTTCTTATTTTATATAATTAAAAGTAAAGTTTTCTTTAAAATATGTTAAAAAACAGGTTTCTTTGAAAAAAAAATGTTAAAAGATTATTGAAAATAAAAGTTTTGGTTCTTAATTAAAACATATTTTTTTAGTTGTAAACAAGAATCTAATTAACGGATGCACCTGCATTAGGTCAAAATAAGTTATTTCAAAATCTTGCTAATTGAAATTGCATTAGATAAGATTAAAAGTGATTTTAAAATATTGCTAATAGAAATTGTTTACAATGAGAAATCTTACCATTACTATGCAATAGCCAAAGGAAAGGTTCTAACATTCCAGAAATTTATCTGTAGATTTCAAATCTAAATCATATAATTTTGTAATATTTAATTAAATCTTATATTTAATGAGTTCTAAGGTGAAGCAAATTTCAAAAAGCGTTACGAGTTTGTAAGGGGAAACATATAAATAGCTAAGTTTTAAGTCTGAAAAAGAACAGACTCCATTTTTTCAATAGCGTTTACCACCAAAGTTCTTGCAGGATTGAACTTGAAAATGTCCGGATAGAAGGCAATTTGTGCTGTTTTCTCCATGGGGAGAATGGGGGGCTTAGTTTCAATCTAATGTCATAACAACTAGGTCATCGCCTAAAAAGAGCTGAACTAAATAAATAAAGATGTCACACCACCCAAGAAAGTCCACCAAAATCTGCAACTCATGCACTTATGTTTCAGCTAAATAAAGAAGATGTCGCAACCACCCAGGAAAGCTCACCATGTCTGCCATCCAAGAACCTACCTTCCAGCTACACAATAACTGGCAAACAATCTAAAAATCTGCAGAGCTCTGTGTAACTTCTATTTAAATTCTTAAATCATAACTCTAGCTAGATAAAAGTAATTAAATTATTTAACTATATAATTAAAGGTCAAATCTGTTCCTAATGTTAAATAATAATGAATCCAATTTTCTTTAAATTAGTATGTTTTAAAATCTATAAATAACCTACCTCCTCAGTTTGTAATTTCTTTTCTATCAAGAAATATCTTTCAAAACACTGCAGTATGCCTATATTTCTATTTTGATTATTTAATTTAAATATTTATTTGATTACAGGCCAAATGCTTCGAAACAGTGAGCACTTAATTTTAATACAATTTAATTAAAGAATATAATATTTTAATATCTTCGTCTAAATTATTTTCTAGAATTTTTCTACATGCTGTTTCGAAATCATACTTATCAATAATAACAATTTGTGCTGCACTCATTATTATTATTATTAATTATTTAATGATTTAGTTTATAATATGGTTTGCATTAATCAAAATTTTTCACAATTTTAAATTTATTATGTACTAATAATTAGACTAGCCTTGTTAAACATTTAGAAGTATATTTGTTAGTCCATTCAAATATACTTTCCCTCCTTAAAATATTAATTATGATATCAATAGATTAAACAAGGCAAAGTAAAGACATTATAATTATTCCTGCTAGTAGCATGTATTTCATAAGCTATGAAAGAGTTGGTTCCTATTGATGAAGCTAATAAAGCTATAGCTCTCGTACTTATGAGACTAAAATTTATAATACTCTTTTGCTTTGGCAGATGTGATTTATTTCTTTAATTAAATATTTCCATGTTTTGCTGCCTATTTTATTTGCATTAAAATGGAGTCCCAGTTAAGCCAATACATCTTCCTTTCATAGGGTAGAGCTATAGCGAAGCCTGAGTTTAAGGCCAGGTCAACATGTAAGTCCCCCACCTTCTGAACTAAATATTTCTTCCTTTTAGCAGCATGACAATCACTCTCAGGGTACCAGCACTCTACAAGAACCCTTGATTCATCAATCTATCCACAGAGAAATCTTTTTATTATTATTATTATTTGCCTGTGCCATAGCACATTGGTAAATTGAGAGCAGCCAACTCTACCTCCTTACAACATATTCAGCATTAGTCTGAAATACACTTGAAAGCCATGTTCAATCTAAGTTATTTAATCAAATTTATATGCTCACATGTTAAAGATAAATATGTTCATAATTATAAAGGTATTATTGATTGTTAGTCAAGGCTTAGTAGAATTATGCATATGTAACAACTGCAAGTCTAAAATAGGAATTGGCATATCCCTATAGACATACATAGTGATTATTCATACACATCCTAGTGTAGTTGATCAATCAAATGAAAATCACTTAAACTTATCTCTTGGTAAAGCTTTTATTTGTTAATTGTATATGTATCTCCACGATATATTTGTAGTGGGAGAATACTAAAACTTGTTATTACTCTAAATGCCTGTGCGCGTTCTACGCTAACATTATGTATTTATTTATTTTTATTCTGTTGACTCATAAATAAATGTATAATTAATTTAACATATTTAATTCTCAGTCTCCTTATTAATCCAATTCAGTCCAATTTTAATTATTTATAAAATATGTATGTGAAGAGCTATGCATTAATGATCACATTTCAATGAATTATATAATATATTTAGTCAAGTTAAGAGCCTTTCTTTTATTTATCTGAGTCTCATTGTTTCTCTCTGATCTATGTTGGCGTGAATAAAATGATATATGAATGTACTTTCAAGGGTGTCATCCGTAGGGTGTTGATTCTTGGAACACGAGTGAATGAGTTGAGGTGCGGTCAGTCTTGAGATCTTATCATCTTGTACTGGTCAGCTTTGGTATCTTTGGCTGGATTCTAGGTTCTGTTATGTAAATCTACAAACTTGACTGTTACAATATGATTCTAATAATAATGGACACTATAATAGAAGAGCCAACTAAGGTATTGAATGCCAACGGGAGAGTTATCTGCAAGGAAAAATCAAAAGACACAGTACTACTACTCCAGCCAAAACAAAAGGCCAGCACTTGTGGAAATGTTTCTTGCTGTGGAATCCATTAGCTCTGTGCATGATACTGAATTCGTTAGAATTTTATTTGGATGAACTGAATACAGAAGACTCAAGTAAAACAGTGCTTGTCAACAACGTCCTAAAGTTACTATTGAAGTAAAGGAAATTGAAGTTATGACTTTATTAGACACTGGCAGTCATGTATCTATCACTGCCCTTGAAGCAAATTTACCAAATTACATTACTGCATGGCCAGAAGGCAAAGTTATTTGCCCAGCAAACATGATTTAAAATCCACTTGACTTTGAAGGATTTTGAACATATATTCTTAATCATGAAGGGCTTGATATATAATATGATCATAGGCTCTGACTTCGTGCTATAGATTATATGAAAAAACACATTATCTGTCAAAATGAAATAATTGATTTTGCACACTTTGCCTCATTTCCTTCAGTAAGCCTCAGCTGTATCCGGGCCACAGTAAATGACTTGGATTATAAAGTTAAAATTATAAGAGCCCAATAACCTAGGGAAAGAGTTGAAGGATTCTTTATATAAGTTGTTATTCAAATTTAATGTCTTTTCTAAAAAGTCCAGAATCATTAAAGATTACATCCACAGAATTTATCTGTGATACCAAACCATTTCAGTGCAAATCCTACCTCATCCCATATCAATACAAGAATGAGGTTGACAAGCAAGTAAACCAGATGATGGAATGAGACATCATTTTTTAAAAAAAGTGTGCTTCCCTCTATAACAAATCTTTAGTTCTTATCAAAAAAAAGATAAATCAGCCTGAAAAACCAGGGAAAGAAAGTCTTTACCACTGTTTATCTTACAGCCATTTATTTGCAGATATACTTGCATCCAGAGGATCAATAATATACTGCCTTCAAGCATAGAGCACAAACATACAACTTTTGTCAGATGCTATTCAGCTCAATAAATAGCAGGGTAGCCTGATTCATTACCTCAATCAAATACTATCTGATAAACTCAACATTATCATTGCCATGTATGTTGATGACATAGTAATTCTTCTAATAATATAGCTAAACACCTACATGATAAAAATATAAAAATTAACATTAAGAAGAGCACTATAGCCACAAAGAAAATAAATTTTCCCTGACCATCTAGTAGAGGTATATGGGATAAAGCATCACCCTAGGAAGATCATTGCTATTCAGAATTTTTCTACATCAGACAATAGAAAATAGCTTTATTCATTTTTTGGTATATGCAACTTCTATCATCACTTTTATCAAAAACTTCACTTATGATATGATTCATCTTTCATGACTATTAAAGAAGAAGAAAAATAGAAGTGTTGTCTTTAATATACTCAGGAAATAAAATAAAATTAAGGCTAAATTCTTAGATGAATTAGTACTGTATTGTCCTAATTTTAGCACACCATTTTATGTCCAAACAGATAGTAGTGGGTATGTTTTAAATATAGTCATGTTGCAACTAGATAGAGAACATGAGCCACACATTATACATCCTTAGAAAATATTTAAAAGGTACTGAATTGCATTATTCCACAACAGAAAAAGAATCTACACAGTTGTTTGGGTCTTTAATAAACTGAAACAATTTCTTCTAGGATCACAAATTTTAGTTACAGATCACAAAAGCCTTGAGTCTTTAACAGTGGTTACTCAAACAATAAGATACTGGCCAGATAAAGTCTCTTTTTGCAGCAGTTCAACTATAGAATGCAGTTCTGCCAGGGTAAGCAAAGTTGTTTCCACACATACTTACTCAAAATCCAATTAAACTAGAATGTCAGAACATTCCCTAAACAATTTATATGTAACCATAATCTTATTAATGATGCATGATTCCATAGAAGAAGAGTGAAATAAACTCACATAAATTTCAATACCAAGATCATAAGTTAAAAGATACAATTTTATGATTATTGGGTAAATAATAAATTTCAGAAAACCATAATTTAGCCACTAAGAGAGATCTACTTTGTTATAAGATGAATGACAGATTGTTAATGTACAGAGTAGATAAAAAATAACAATTTTTGGTGAATTGTGATAACAACCTCTCTTAGGGAGAGACTAATTTATTATGTACATTGCATTTATGGATATTATGGCCCTAAGAAAAGTAGAGTAAGTATTGCATAGGTTGTTATATTGACCCAGAATGTATGCATCCATTTTAGATAGGTTAAAGTTTTGTGAAATCTGTCTAAAAATTAAATTTTCTAATCAACTGTATGCAGGCAGATTTTCAATCTATTTTTGCCTGATAAGTCAAACAAGATCCTAGCCATAGATTTTTATGGGCCCTTAATTATTGTCTAGCCATTATAAATATATATTGGTAGCCATTGATCTATTTTCAAAGTACATATCAGCATACCCAATACAAAAAGCCAACACCCATAATCGAATTAAAAATCTAACAAATATTCAATTTTCACTGGTAGAAAAGCCTGAATCAATTTGAAAGATCATGTGACCTTCTTTAAGTCCTCTTAATGGAAAGATTAGTTAGGAAAGCAAGGCATAAAATACATACTACTATCAATTCACAATTCACAATCAAACCATTATGAAAAGTAAAGAGAAAACTAAGCAGATTATTTAGGGTATATCTAGAAGATAATCATAAAGGATGGGTTAATAAATTAAAGCAAATTATTAAATACACAAATTTGACTCAGAATGAATCTACAGAATTCCCATCAATTTATTTGCATTTTGGCCATGAAGAGTGATTCTTATCAAGACCCCAATGTCAATCATTTTGAAAGAAATCAGTTATAATATAGATTGTAAAAAGGCTAAAAGTAATTTAATTAAATCATCTAACATGCATAATTTAACTGGTCCACAGAGACTAAATCTATGTTAATAACAACCCCATATATCAATGACCCACCACAGGATAAGTACAAAAAGTTTTTTTAATATTTATGATGGCAAATAGAAAATAATAAAGTGAGTAGGTAAAAGTGCATCTATAATCAACATGCCTAGTAAACCCAAAGGAAAGTACAATGCTCACAGTTTAAATCCTGTACATATTAATAAATAATAAGTAAATAAATGACTAGCTTTTATAAAGGGAAATAATGTGAGTGTATGTCATATAAATACAAATTAATTTACAAAACAATACTTTTGTTCCCCATTTAATAAGTTTTCTTTAAGATCATTCCACCTATTAAATACTGTTAGAGAAGTATTACTTAAGAAATAAAGGAAGTTGACAAAAAAATGTAAAGCTAGTAGGGAAACTCAAATAAAAAATGCTTAAGTTAATGAAATACTCTGCTAAATGTATATAAAAAAATTCCCAAGTGAGAGAGAGTATAACCATATACCTACATTAGATTTACTTATTTTAAAAAATTATATATTTCATTATCTCATTTTTTACCCAAGTTTGTTTATTTATTTGTTTATTAACTAAATTAGTTCATGATTATTTTGTAATGTTTATCTTAAAGCATTATAAATCTTAAATAAATGTCAAAAGAAAATTCAATCATAATCTAAACTTCAGTTAATATAAATTAAGTTCATGTATTTCTGTATGTGCGAATTTAATCAGAATAATAAATGTACACAATCTTTAGAAGTTCATTACATTAAATACTCATATAATTTTATGTAAAATTATTTAAATTATCAAAAAATATTTATTCACTTAATCCCCAAAGTTCTAAATATTAATTTTTGGATGTGCACGTATTTCTCTACAAAATTTATATAAAGGCAATTAAATACTACATCATATCATTTATTCTAAAATTGCTACAATGCCTACATGAACATATAATAAAAAGATTAATATATGATAAGTAGAATTAAAAAATTTAATTGTTAAACCAGATGCTGGAAACTTCATATGTTTTCTTTTATACAAAGTGTTATAAACGATCAAACTTCAGCAGGTCTGGTGAAAAAAGTCTGATTGTTTGACTCTTTCCAAGTCTATTCCTATGTACTTGTTGGGATTCCATCTACACTCAGCAAAATAAATATTAACTTAACAATAATCCTATAAATAAATTTTCTTTGAGAAAGTGAAACCAAAGAAAGCTATTTCATTTAAAATTATGAGCAACTGTACTGTTATTGAAGGAAATATCCTAGGGAACAACTGTTTACCTCTGCAGATTAATTAGGCTTGAATTTCTTAGAAGTTTTGCATTATCCCACTAAAAGCACAATGATAGTAAAATCATGTCAAGGCTAATTCAGTCTTAAAAGAAATTTTATTGCCTTCAATATCAAGCTTCATTATTCCCAGAGAACTTGAGACAAAGAACTTTTCACATAAACTTTAAAAAAAAAAATTGAACTTTATTAGTCAATAGCAATAAAGAACTTCTTCTTCCTCCTCTTCCTCCTGTTCTTCTTTTTTCTTCTTCATCTTTTCTTATTTTTTTTCTTCTTGTTAATATTATTATTATTATTTTCAGTTTTTTAATCTTCTTTTTCATTGGCTGGTTTCTCTTTTTCAAACAGCTGGGATTGTACTGAGTTATCTGTAACTTTCAGCATACTTTGCTTCCTATTTCTTTGTATATCATCTAGTTCTCTATTTTTTTGCAAGCCATCTATCTTTTAGCCACCCTCTTGATATTTGGTGTGTTTTCTCTTCTTATCTGCTCTTGGTTGATTTTCAGTTCCTTCCATTGTATATTCTTCATCTGGTAGCTCTCATTCTGCTCTTTTTTTATTTTCTGCGTGCCATCTATATTTCTCAGATGGTATCTGGGTGTTTGGTATTGTCCATCTTCTTGTCTGGGCTTGCTTGACCTTTTCTTTGCTCTGTTGTGTATTTTTTAATTAATATTTTCTGTCTTTTAGCTGCTGACTGCTCATTGCAGTTTTGTTTTCTTCCACAGTCTATTGACAGGTATTCTCTACTGCTACACACAAAACATTGTGGTCTAAGTTCTTTAATTTGTATGGCCAGTATTGTAACCTGATGCATTATTATGCCTGGAATGTTTTCAGATCTTATGCTTTTACTGATCTTGATCTTAAATAAAAAACTGTTTGGAAAAATCAGTGTAGGAGTGTCTGAGCAATATATTGGTTTCATATATATAGGCTGTCCAAATGGTCTCAGTAGTTTTGTGAAATCATGGATATTATACCCAAAATAAGTATTTTTAATAATGCCAGTGTGATAATTTTGCATTTCTTTATCTACCACCACAAGAGCATAATTTTACACGATTTTAATTTTTTTTTGAAAATCTGTGCATTGCTTGTTATTAAAAAATTCTATCACCAAATACCTTGAATTGGTATGTTCTCCTATGGTTGATACTGAGTTCCACATTCTGTTCTTCGATAACCCTTTGTATAATATTTCCATAGGAAACTTGTAAAGAGACATAATTCTATCTGTTGCTGCCAAAATGACTGACTTATTTGAGAAAAATCTCTTAAATGAAATAAACAACTTTCGGTAAGGTCTCGTTAAATCTGTGATTTATCTCATCCACTTCTTTTATCCAAACGTTCTGCTCATCAGCATCATATTCATCCATATTCATATCATTCATTTCATTCAGGTCATCCGAATATGCCCTTCTAAATCTTGGAAGTTGTTTTGTATTTTGTGAATTTAATTTTGCTATATTCACATATGTTGTCTGTGCACTAATATTGTTATGTGTTCGTGATGTCTGATACACACAAAACTTTGTCTTGCATTCTGATGTGGACACCGTTTTGTTAATATCTTGTGTCAGTGTAGCACTTAAGAAAAACCAAAAATAAACAATAAATCACCTACTTTTTGGCAAAAAGTCCATTTTCACTGATAAGTATGACAATTAATAAATCTTTGGGTGATGTTTTAAAACCAGTTTTTTTTTTCCAAGTCCATAATATTTTTCCAGTTTTGTTGGGAACCTTTATCTAATGCATCTAACTAACAGCACAGCAAGATTGCATATAATCATCATCATCATCATTCAAAGGATAAACTTTATTAACATTCAAAGAGGTTATACAAGTTCATTTGTCAACATAGTTCTTACATATAAATTGGTTCATGAAATTACATATGTAAAATAATTTCATCAATACATTGTATACATTAACAACAAGAAATATTTAAGCAATAAGGTAAGAAAAGTTATATATGAAAAAAGGGGAAAAAAACAAAATACAAATCAACAAAGGGAAGGGTGATTACTCAATAATAAGATTGCATATAATTATATATGCTCCAACCAAACCAAATCAAGAATGTATCTGATCTGTGTCAGTTGACTTCAATACTGGCACAACGACATGCTCCAGGTATGGCTTTTTTTTCTTTTTTTTGTCAGTACTTTTATATAAGTTGTAGAATATTCCAAGTGTCAATGTATTTAGTGTGATTTGTGATCCTCATCTCTCTCTCTCTCTCACATGTATGGTTTGCAGTTTATTTTTGAATGTGTTTGGGTGCTTTTGGGTTTATATATGAAATTACATCTTGTGCACCACAAGATATAGAGTATAAATGTGCCGATTCCTTTCAGCAAATGGTATATATAGAGCTTGCAAAATAAGCTCTTAACAAGCTTTGAGAATATCCTCAACCCCAGACTGGTTTCTGCTTCTGGCATCATCAGTGAGGTGCCACGATATTCAGCATTAGATTAAAAATACTAGGACAAGCCTAGCACTTTATCTAAGGTATAACTATTGAGTAGAAAATCTGAAATTGTCAGACATCCATATGTCTTTCAATTCAGCTACCTAACCCAAATCGCCATATGGAACTGAACTAAGTTCAGATACACCATGTATTAATAGCTATCAGTCCTCATATATTGTTTTTTTAATAGTTGCATTATATAATTTTCCTACAAAGTATCTTACATCAGCTTTCAGTGGTATAAGAATCTGTTTAATTTTATCATAGTATCTTATAATAATTATATAAATTTAAAAAATAAGTTGAAGTTATTCTATTACCCATATCAATTTTTATGCATTTAATAGAGAGAAAAAAGAAAAAGGCATATGGCGAGTACCAGTATCGATCACAAATGGTGCAGGGTACATTTAATAGAAGTTTTTGAATATAATAATAAAAGAAAGTAATCACATGATCACATTTCCTATACTAGCACATTAATTGTTTATAAACAGAGCAAAACTCTCCATACAGTATTGCCACCTGTGCTAAACAGAGTAATCAATGGATGCCAGAAGGCTTGTGCATAAAATCCCTATCTAATGCCTACTCATCCAATATCCCCAGACTAGTTTCTGGCTTGTGGCCTTCGTCAGTGAGGTTTAACACCAATCCTGCCTAATAGGATAGTGGTGGCTATGGTTGTAAAAGAGCCAAAGACACCAAAATGTATGGGTGCTGAACTGAGTTCAGACCCATATGACTATTTAAGCTATTGAGCTTAGATTGAAAATATATTTTGTGTTTTCAATTTCATTCTCATAGTTTAGTAGTTAAGTAGAGATAAAAGGTGGTTGCTAGAGGGTTGCATTAGATCCTAAGATCTAGATGCAGTGCTCTCAGATCCAAAGCTCCTCACTGACGAAGGCCACAAGCCAGAAACTAGTCTGGGGATATTGGATGAGTAGGCATTAGATAGGGATTTTATGCACAAGCCTTCTGGCATCCATTGATTACTCTGTTTAGCACAGGTGGCAATACTGTATGGAGAGTTTTGCTCTGTTTATCAATAAAAAAGAAAGTAATATTAATATTTATAATTATTTTCAAATTTTGTAACTATTGTTGTAATTGTATTAATAATAACAAACTGAGATTGATTAAAATAGTAAAATTAATTAAAAGATTTTGATAAATAACTTACTTTTAATGCTACAAATTGTTCAGAAGGTTTGTCAGAAAGTTTTTCAGATGCAAGCAAAGTAAAGTTAAATAACTGTAAATTGGTTTTCACCTATATCACAAAGAAAAAGTATTTTATAATTAGAATAAAGGAAAATTATCTTTTTATAGTAAAAATATATATTTACAAATTATATATTTTAAAATGTTTAGGGTATATGACCAAAGAAATGTAAAAAAAAATAAAATAAAGCATAGTGATTTTTGTGTAATATATATAGAACGCTTTTGTAAAAATATAAATCAAGCTCTTACAAATAAAAAATAAGTGATCAATCATCTGATGGTTTTAAAAAACCTAAGACTAGTGAGCAATCTATAATTTTTAATAACTTTCTTAATCTTCAGATATAGCAAGCACAATAAAATATTAAGGTAACAATATGACTGTCTTTAAATATTAAATTGCATGAAGTAATCCCAATATCGCACAAAAAAGCAACCATTCACCAGTAAATTTCAACTGAGACAAAAAAATATATGAATAAGAAGAAAGGAATCTAAAATTTTAAAATGATTCATTAAAAAAAATCTAATATTTGAAATTTTGTAGAACTTGCTAAAAAGGATTATAAATAATATTAAAAATGTAACAATGGTGATTTGACAAAAAAAAATTGCAAAAAAATTAAGTTTAAATGAATAACACTTTTTGGAATTGAAATGAAAGTTATTTCAACAATAGAAAAAAAAGATGGCATTATTATTTAATAATAGTAACATCTGGATTTTATTGCTAAACAACTTTTTGAAGAATTATTTGTGGAAAAGATATACAAAAAAGTAATAATAATAAACAAAAAATAAAATAATCTCTACAGTTTGAACATTTTTAAAATGCCAAGTTTTTTTTAAATAAAAAGACATGACATGCATTTAAATCCATGAAGAATGTAACCATTTTAGGGAACAATAAAATTACCAACATATTTTATCAAAGTATATGAAGAAATTATCTAGCTTTATCGTTTAGATCAAATGTCAAAATAATGAGTACATTTGTTTTGAAAATTTGTTTGTGACATTTAATACTAGTAAAGAAAGATGGAAAAATCATGAAAAATTACAGATCTACTAATCTTTTGTCAGATATCTAAGGTTTTTACTAATATTATTTCAAATTATCTTATAAAACTTTGATTCAAATTAATAATAAAAAAAAGATACACTTAAAAGTGATTATACATTTAAAAAATTTAAAAAGGAGTTATATGTAAAAAAATAATTAAAGTTGATTATTTCCTTTGAATTTCTAAAGGGCATTTGACTCTAAAAGCATTTTCACATTAATTACTGTTTTTGGAACATCAATACATAGACACAGGATATCAAATTAAGAAAAATATTTATTAAAATTCAACTGTAGAGGTAAAATTAAATAATAATACCAAAAACATCAACACTGATAAAGATATTGGATAAGTTACATATTTCAAAACCTTTTACAATAGTTTACATACATATTTAGTGGATTAAAATGAAAAACTAAAAAATGAATGGAAATTACTTAACCCATTAAGATTTTTTATTTGATGTGATTTGTTTTGGAAAATAATGCTTCAGAGATTCAGAAAGTGTTACAAAATTTGGCCATCAAAAATAAAAATAAAAATGAACAAAGTGATAAAGAAATGAAATAATAATAGATGTTTTTTTTAAATAAAAAAAAAATCAATAGTCATAAATTTAAAAAAGGTGATAACTTTTTTGTTCAGATTATTAATATAGATAGAAACATAATATATGAATTTAATCATGTAATTAAAATTGAACTTGGTGTACTTTATAAAAGTAACTTAACATTAAAAGGAAATATATCTGTGTGTTTTAAAAAAATGTCTAATAATAAATGTTTTACCAATGTTTTAGTGTTGATATAAAATATAAATATTCATTTGGAAAAGAGAGCACTGTAGAATCTTTATAGTAGACAGTTAGGTTATGGTTAATTATGAAAATATGCATATTGGGAATAACAAGAAGAAATCAGAAATAAAATACATGAAGTGAAAGAATGGTACTGGTTAATTAACCATTGTAAATCACTTAGTGGTACTTCTAGTCTGCAAAAGCAAATTGATATAACATTGCCGGGTCTGCAACTCTTAAAAATTTATGTTATTGTTGTAATAGTAAATTATCTTACAATTTACACAAAATATTAAAAAAGAGCCACCTTTTTTTTTTTACAATATTAATCAGAGACTGCTTTTTTTTTTGTTATCTTCAAAAAAAAAAAAAAAGGTAAATTTTTTTTTGATGGTGCTGTTTCTATACAAAAACATATCAATATAATGTTTCATGGCTGGCCGACTTTTTTTTCTTCTAATAGGAAATTATGCTGGGGGATTTTGTTTTTGTCAAATTACGCTATTTAAAAAGTATCTTTTTTGGAAATTCACTTAAAAACTATTTTTTTGGAAATTATGCCAGGGGATTTTTTTCCCCAAATTTATGCTATTTTACATTAAACCAACACAAAATAAATCATTTAAAAAAATACTCTTGTTTTTGTTCCTTCCTTCAAATTTACATTATTGGACTTCAAATTGATGCCATTCTTTCTAATAGTACATTAAACATTTCTATAACCCAAAAAACAATTTATTTCAAAAATAACTTGACCTGATTCTTGTAACATTTTTCAATAAAAGTGGGGAAACTTCAACAAAAAAAAAATATTTCAATTGATTGCATTACAAATCAATCACAACAGGACACGCATTGATTTAAAAAATAACTTTATTGAAAACTATAAAATGAGTCCGATTCATTTGCAACAAAGAAATATCGATGCTGGAAACATTCATTTCAAAAAACAATTCCACAGAAAATGGGCCAAACAACACAAATAGAAAAAATAAAATAATGTCCTTGCTTTAAAATAGTTATTGTTTATGGCTGTCCTTCATCTTGGCTAGTATGGCCCAGAAGAGATCCTCATCTTTGTGAAGGCATATGTGGTAGGATGGTTTGGGCCTTTATAGAAAGGCAACAGCATCAGCTTCTGCATTGGGAACAAGGTCCACAGTTTGAAATGTTCACTGCTGCCTTCAGCCATTTTATTCATTTCATACATGTTACCACAAAAACATTATGTTTTCATGAACACCTTGAATTGTGCTCTGCCTGACTCCTTCCCAATTTTTCGCAGCTTCCAAACTATCTAGGGATGTGTGCTGACAGGCTGGAAATTATCACTATGTAACACTACATCAGTTGGGTTGTAAGGCAATGAGTTTGGAAGATTTGAAGACTTCTGGGAAATTGAAGTCCAGCCACCTTCATAAGAAATAGTAGAAACTGTCATTACTGATCATATGCATAAAGTGTCATCACACAAGGCTTGGCATACTATTTGTGTGTGTATGCATAGAGAACAATACCATCATGTGTGGCTATTATGATCATAGTGTTGTATCAGCCATAAGTTCAGCTGCATAAATGGCATAATTCTCTGTTTTTGAAAGAAACAATACCACCAAGTGATGTACAATGGCCAATTAAACAGTTCCAAAAGAACAAATAGATATCATTGCTATTACTAAAAAATAAGAGGCCAAAATAAAAGTGGGCTAGTAGTATTGCTAGAAGTGATTACGATGGATATAGTATTGAAGTATTAAACTTGTATTGTAAAAGAAATAAAAAGAAACTGAATATAAAAAGAATGAATGAAATAAGAAAGTATTTGAGTAATATAAAGAAGAAAGTTATGAAATCAGAAGACTTAGATTAAATTTGAACAATTCTTTATTATGCAATGAATCACTAATGAATGAAAATGATTATGACAATTAAGATAAATTTAAAGAGCATTCTCTGTAATGAAAGGTTTATAATGTTTCCACCAAAAGTCTTATATTAAAGTTTATAATTATTTCCATAGAATATTTGTATTTTCAACACATTTGGTTTTTCAGATAGCATTTTGTAACTAAAGTACACACAATAAATATGATATTTTGCAATAATTTCATAAATATATTTGTCTTTAAAACCATCACCATCATGATTAATAAAATAATAATAATAATAATTTTTTTTTAAAAAAAATATGGTTCCAAGTGATATTTCACGATGTAATAAAAAATTGGTTAAAAAATAAAAAATAGAGGAGATAAATAATTATAATATTAAAATTTATATTATGAAAAAAGTTACATATAGATGCTAAAGAAATGTTATTATATTGTGAGTTTAAAAAATATATATTTATAAGAATAATGTATATACATATTTGTAGATCCTTGATAATAACTGCATGGGGGTAGTTGAAACATTGGAAATATGTGCATATTGGTGCATGTAAATAAATAAAGTTTTTAAAATGAAAAAAAAAGTAATTCTATTGGATTTTATATATATAAAAGATTATTAATTTGTATGATAAATCTAATGTAATTGATTAAGTAAGACCTTACTGATAAGTTGCTTATTAGGTATTATAGCTAAACTTAATTTTAAAGAAGTTAAATGGTCTGAAAAATATCTTCATACAACACACATTACAAACTATTGAACTTGATTTCATTTCTGAGATGAGCGTATAAAAGTCAAATTGTCAACAATCTTAATATTCACTACAAAATGTCATATCAAACTAATATAGAAAAAATTTAAAAATTTTTTAATGCTACAAAAATAATTTATAAAAATCTGGAAAGTGAAAAGACACCCAATTTTCAAACTACATATTTACAAATATCTAACAATAGTGATTCACCATGGTGCTATACAACAAATGTATCATCAGAATAACAAGTTAAACTTTAGATCAATATTGAATAGTTTTTTTGAATGTGGTATCAAGTTGCTCCATATAAGTATTGCTAATCAGGAGTGACAATAGTAAGACCATAGTCATCTCTTTATTTTGATGGAAGAATTCTATGTTGTATTGAAAGTATGTTATTGTTTTGATGAATGCTAATATCTTCATTATACTATCAATAGCAAGAGTTGTTCTAGTATATAAGCTGTTATCACCATTTAATATTTTCCTTACAATGAATAAAACTTTATCACATGATGCAATTGTAAATAAACTTTCTAAATCAAAGATTATCAATATGTCAATTGTTTCAATTTTCATGTTCATGATTAATTCTATAAAAGTGCTAGGATTCCTTAATAAAAGACTATGTTTTGTATGTCAAAGGATTAAGAATTTTGAAAAGAAATTTTGACAAGTTTTGGCAAGGTAAATTTCTAGAACTATCAGTAGGTGTTAAAGGAACATAGTTTTTGTGCATTTTAGACAAACCATGAAGATGAAGCTATGGAAGAAGTAAATCATTCAAAGTAATTAATTATAATTTTAGAATATTTAGTTAGTATCTGTTTCTTTTACTCATCTATGTTTTGAATAAATTCAATGACATTCAATGAAAAAATGCATAGGGGGTGATTGTTAATGATGCACTAACATTGTAATATATATATATGTATATGTAAAATTAAGAGCGTGCTAATAACTCTAAACAAGCTTTTTTTTTTATTTATGATAAATGCTACTACAAGAGAAGGCATTCAAATCATTTTTATCTTGGATTGTCCCCATCCCCAGACCGGTTTCGACCTATGGGTCTCTTCAGTGAGGAGTTGGGACATTAGATCTAAAAAACCAACTCAAGCAAAGCATTTATCTAAAAGATAATTGTTATATAAATATATATATAAACAGATGCAAATGTCACTGCAAAAAATGTCTACTGCTGATATTTATTAATCACCAGTGTCTCATATTGGGCTGCTATTTGTAACAGACTAAAATAAAACAATAAACAAATAATGATGTCCACTGATACTCAACCTCAGTAGTATCAATACCAGTGCAATAACTGAAATGTCAAGTAATAATTGCAAATAATCAGTTTGTCTCCCCTTGTTGGCCATTATTTATATCTGAAAGGAAATATAACATAAAATCTGATGATAATTATCATCATCATAGGTATACAAAAATTCACAAATAGAATAGCAACAATAATCATTTATATATGAATGTAAAAACACCAATCCTTGCTTTATGGATATAAATAAATACTATACTGTACCGGATGTGTACAATACGATATTGGTACATTACACCACCCCCCGTTTGAGAGTAAAATGCATCATTTTTGACCATTTTATCTCTGATAACTTTAATACTTTATTAAATCTTAAATTATTTATTATTTTTCTAAGTTTACTTTTTAATATCTGGCACTTTACATGCTAAGGGAAATCTTCAATTATACTTTTCTTCTTTCAATGCTGGCAACATTGCATACAATGATCTTAGTGGTGAATAACAACCATGAGCACAGCACTTTTTTGTGATGTAAGGATCTTTTGGAAATGAAGTGGATGCAGATTTGCTGGCTTATACTGACTTACATGTATGAAAATGAAGCTTCATGTGCCCCAGTTCTCTTGACTGGACTTGGCAGGATTCATCTACTGTCCAATTCGTCTTACGCTTTGGAAACGAGGTATGAGATATGGGGCTTCTCCCCTGAAAAAATGATTTGTGGCTTCCCAGTGTGCATTTTAAAAGAGGAATGATCCCTGATAAGTCTGTTATGGGTGTTAAATTTTATCCAGCCAACAGCTTTAACTTATTCTTATCTAAAACTTATTTCAATACTATCCTTATTCCCTTTAATTTCAAACCCTTATTACACTCCTAATATAATTTAGATTGACTTTATATCTTATTTATTAATCTTAAAATATTATTTTTAAATTCACATGGACATTATCTTAAACCATTTATTTGTATTAAATCATTCCCGAATATTATTTAAAACATTTCTTAAACATGCGTGTATTCAGACAAACTATTTTATTTTATTACGATTCATTATTACACAATGTTTTTATTTATTTTATTTGACTTGATTACTTTAAACCATTTATTTACATCCTTTTATTAACTTGCATATATTCAAAAACTATTTTATTTTATTACAATTCATTCTTTATTATTTTACTATGGATATTTTATTTATTTAACTTGATTACTTTAATTAAACCATTTAACTTCCTTTTATTAGCCTGTGTGTATTCAAAACAAACTTTTATTTTATTACGCTACTTTATTTATTATTTTCTAAAGATATATTATACTTATTTATTTGACTTGATTTTATTGATTTTATTTGACCTATTTATGTATGTGCATTTTTCTTTATTAACATGTGCGTGAAGAAAAACAATCTTTTATCCAGTGAAGCCTCCTTTTTTATTATTACTTCCAAACATTTCATTTATTATTATTCATTTATTTTCAAATTTATTATTTTAGTTTTTAAATAGAAGTTCCAGATTTAAATTTATCAGATTTATTTATGTTAGAATAATCATATTTGAGCTCATTGTCCATTTCCGGTCCTTTGTTTTTTCCTTTACTATTCCACCCGATTACTAACTTTTAAACTATGTCAGGCAGTTCCTTCTTTCTTTCTACTAATTCATTAATATAAATTATACTCCATATCCTCGCATTTATCCCTCAATTAAAATTTGTTGCTTTATCTCTTTCCCATTCTGTTCTATTTTCTGCTTTATAGATTAGAAAACCTTTAAGCTTCACAGAACTCCATATTTTTCCTAACCATGAATATTTTTTTCTATTCCTTCTCTTCATTTTAACCCTACATTTAAGATAAACCTTTAACTTAAACCTTTTTAAATTTTTGTGAAAACTTTTCTACACTATCTTCTATCGAAAATTAAATTGAGAGAGTGCAAATTTCTCAAGCGCTTGAGAAATTTGCACTCTCCCAATTTAACTATCTTCTATCTTGAACTTATGTCTCTCTTCCATTTCTTGATCTATATCTCCCCCCCCCACACTTTCTATCTTAGCACTATCCTGTTCTGCTTTAATTTCTATCCCTATTTCTGCCTTTTCTGTTTCAATGCTATCTAGTTCTGTTTTAATTTCTATCTCTTTCATGACCTTAACCTCCCCTACTTTCTTTGACAAAATCTACTTGATTTTTCTCTACCTTTCCTGTCATTCCATGTCTCCTTTCTCTTATTTCCACAAAGAATTCTTGCTGACCTTGCTTGATTTCTTGTAGTTCTTTCATCAGTTCAGCTTTGAACTCTTGGTGATTTTTCATCATACTCATCATCATTTTCATCAAAATATGTGTCTCAGATATCTCTTCTTTCTCTTTTTTCTCTAACTAGGGATTTTTAAAATATATCGGGCTTTCTTTCGGCTCCATTTTCGAAAATTTCAATTTCTTTTTTTTTTTATTAAACTTGCACTTATATTAAACTAAATTTAAATACTACTGCTTATTTATTTCTTTTTAAAATGGAACATATGACTGACTCCACTCTCTTGTCCTTTTTCTCTACCCATTCTCATGCCCTACCTCCGCCCAAAATATCTGACTGTCTCTGATTTAACAGAATGATTTATTTTAAATAGCATAAATGTCAAAATCTCTTTTCATTTAAAGAAAAAAAAATTTCAGTCAATTCTTTTTTTAAAATTAAACCACTTTAAAATACGTAATTTAGCTTTTTAAAATTTTTATTTTCAAACAGTAACAAAACATTTAGTTAACTGTCATTTATGACAAGTTTGGCCCACATTGGTACGCCATTTTGTATTGGATGTGTTAATGATGTGTTTCATACTGGCCTCTTAGACAGAGAAGAACATACTCAGAGAGTATGTATGTTCAAATGATAGCTATAAAATATATAACTAGCATTACATTTCCAGGACATAACTTCTTCTTTGGCTACTGACTTTAACACCAATCATTCAAAGTGCTCTTTTGTTTTGGAAGAAATATTCGAGGTGCCAGTTAACTACCCCAAAGGGTGAATTAACATGCTTTAAATGATGACAAACTAACTCAGCGCCTAAGATTATTCCATGATTAGCTCAATCAAAACTACAGCAACGCTTTACTAAATTTAACTAGTGGTAAAATTTACTTAATTAATGATAAAGAATCAACCGACAGATATTAAGTTTGAAAGTCAATTTATTTTAATTAAACACTAATTATTAAAGTTTTAAACTACTTTAGATATTTTTTAATTAACACAAACATTTAAGGTACTTATATATGACCATGTACACACATTTTAAATACACATAAAATATAATCTAACAATGTTAAATGACAAAGTATTAAATAGTATGATAAATATTAAATATAAGGCATTCAAACCAACATGCACATCAATAGTTCTTTATGTGGCAATAGAATTCCTTTACTACTGACTCTGGAGGCTTTATGGATGGCATTGACTACTTTGAATTTATAAATGGAAATAAGAAAGTTATTAAATACCTAGGTTTTTGGAGCATGGAGATTTTGGTTGTTTGCTTCCTATGTTTCCAGTGTGTTTCTGACTTGTTTTATTACCAGCCGGCTGGGTTTACACTTCTGCGGAGGATTTCTGTTGATTGATGATCCTGTTTACTTCTTTTATTAAAGTTGAGGATGGTTATTTATTTCGTGGCACCATTATTATGACAGTAGATACTCGGGCGGCTCCAACTTATTGGGCAGCTGTTACTTCATCTCAGGCAGAGTACTGGTATTTGGACAAGATTTGAAGTTCATCATATGATCTGATGAAGCTATTAACACTGCATGACTGATTGACAAATTGAACTCATAGATTGGATGATCAAAACTAAAACTGAACTGAACTCCGTGTGAAAATTTAGGTCTATTTATGTAACAACCTGTTGTCATTTTTTTGTAGTCTGTTTTCGTAGCTGCCAGAAAAAATCCATTATCCACTGCTTTCGATTTCAATTGATAAGAGTTTAATTGCATTGTTGTTTATAGATTCTTTCTTAATTAAATAGCAATGCAAACATGTTGTTTTCAATCAGTAGTTATTGCTGAATTTATTTATTTTAATATTTATTTTCACGTGTTTTTTCAATATTATTTTAACACGCACATATACACACATTTATCATTTTTTGTTTACTCTCGCACATATATAGTACTCATTGTTTAAATTTATACTTACTCCTTTTTTTCTTCTTCTTTAATTTGAATGAGAGAGAGAGTGCTTTTAACTTTATAAACATTCTATATTTTTTAAACTGTCATCTTTAATTTCTTTTTTTTTCTAATCAATCATTTATAACTTTTATGAATAATATTTTCTTTAACCTAACAACAATAATAAAAAGAATTCTTTAGATTTTTACCTTCTGCATTTTATTTAAATAATAAAAAAAAAAACTCTTGAACTTTAATTTTACATTTCGAAAACAAACTGCAATAAAAAACTCTTAAACTTTTACATACTGTTTTCATTAAATGAACCATATTTTATTTTAATAATTTTTAGACAAAATTATTATATGTACCAATATGATATTGGTATAATATAATATACTAACACTAATATATTGGTATAATATAAATGTTGAGATCATTAAGATTAACAACTCAGGCCATGACCATGAGGTTCTATATGTCTATTGGCCAAAATGAAATAGGCATCTCATGTTAATAAAGTGTGTAAATTTTATATTGATTTTTAGTAATATTACAGAGTTAGTATATAAAATAACTTTTTTACCATTGATATATATTATTAAAGAGAATTCTATTCAATCCATGGACACATCAAATTCTATTATTGACCAGTTTTAGCTATCTTAATATTACAGACTCTGCCAACTATGTGCATAAGAGTAAAGTAAACAAAATATTTAATGTAGTATTTAAACAAACTTATTGTAATAAAAAATAATGATTAATAAGTTTATTATTGACAAAGTAATAATAATAATGGAAGGTCTAAAATAAATATTCTTCAATAAAACAAATAAATAATTATATTTGACTGTGACTTATTTAGAAATATCAGTCATTATTTTTTAATAAATAGAAAACAAAACAATAAATATAATAATTTCATTTAAATTTTGAAACATAGAAAGAGAGTGGTATGTAGATTTAAATGTCACTTATACACATAGGTGTGCACGCGTAAATTTTGTAATACAAAAATACTTCAATTATTAGTTTTATTTGTCATTAAATTATATATTAACTATTCTTATATATATACAGTAAATAGGCTAGATAGAAAACATACATATAACTCCATACATTTAATAAGATAAAAATATCTCATTTTTTAATTATTAATTTAATTTTAAATTATATAAAACTAATTTTTTCTTTTAGCAACAAATTCAATATAATTCCATGAATTATGTGCTAACATATAAAAATATAGAAACATATTGATTACCATTGATATAATTAAATTTATACTTGCACTTGCCTAAATATAAATTAATTAAGTTTTTATGAACAAAATAAAATTTTGTAGAATAAACTCTAAAAAATATATACTTAACTTGTCATTTAATTAAACATAAACACAATTAGATTCCTATCAGTAATGTATTTCTTTTGTCCATACTCCTTATGTATATGTAGATTGGTTCTTATACTCATTGTATATACAAAATGTTATAGTTAACGTATAGACAATATAAATTCTGATACAGAAAGTTTTATTTATACAAACAATATGCTATGGTCCAATAGAGAGCACATCAACATTATTCATTTATATGTGTCCCCAAATTTTGACCAAGAATATAGACCTACTAGCAACAGCTCTACTCTTGACTATAAAATCTTCTGAGTTAATATGAGTACTGTACTTATAAATATATGCTAAATGATATGAAGAATAGAAAAGATCATGAATTAAAACTGAAATTAATATTTTGAATTACAAATATTTTAATGATTAATCAGATTAATTCTTACAATTGAGTATGATATCAGTATATATATATGTTTTAAAAAATACTAAAAAAGGAGATGAAAGAAAGCAAAGAGATTTTTTATTACATATAAAGTTCTAAGTTATTTATTAATAAAAGATAATGGATATTTGTATTAGTTGGATATGTATATTCCTTTATGGGGTTAATTATTTAATGCACAACATAATATCTTTTAAAAAAGCAGTAGAAAATGTTTCAATTTTTTTTTAATTTTTTTTCATTCAATTTTATTTTAAATTTTTTTATTATTATTATCTTCCTTGTCTCTTTCACATTCCCATGGTGGATATTTATTTATTGATGATTACTGAATTTGGCAATAATAATAATATATACAAAGTAAATAAAGAAACTGTGAAAATTACATTAGAAGAATACTAATAATCAAAAGGTTAAAATGATTACAGATGATCTTATTTATTTGTCCAAAAAGAGGATTTGTGATTTACATATATATATATATAAATTGATAGTAATGTATTAAATAAGTGCTGATGCTTGAGTTAGAATTTTAGATCTAGTGTCTGAAATCCTAACTCCTCGCTGAGGTGAGCCATAAGCTTGAAAACAATTAGTCTGGGGATGAGGATTTTCCGGTAGAGATTTTGAATTCTTTCTCTTTTGGCACTTATAATTTAAAGCTTGTTAGAAGCTAGTGGTAAGCTCCACCAAGTGAACATTTATTATAAGCTTAAAAGCAAGTTACACAATTTGTGTCTTGTTTTATTAATTATTATAAGTGTACCCTTGATGGCTTTTGCAATGTTATATTGCTTTGGATATTAATATATGGTGAAACTGAACTGATTTCAGACCCATATAGCTATTCAAGTTTTCAAATTGATAGTAACATATTAAATAAGTATTGATGCTTGAGTTGGAGTTTTAGATCTATTGTCTGAAATCTTAACTCATCACTGAGGTTAGCCATAAACTCGAAACCAATTGGTCTGGAGATGAGGATTTTACAATAGAGATTTTGAATTCTTTCTCTTTTGGCACTTAAAATTTAAAGCTTGTTAGAAGCTAGTGGGAAGCTCCACCTAGTGAATATATATATATATCTGTTTGTATCTTAAATTGCTTAAATTTCTTTTAATTATCTATAATATTCTTTTACAAAAATGATTGTAAAATGTTTTAAAAAATGTTTTAAGGAAATTGGAAGATATGTGAATTAACAATAGAGTTTCAATAAATATTTCACAAGAGGATATCTCCTCATGGGAAAATCAAAACTACAGTTTACCAAAACCCCACACATACAAGAAAATACTTAGCCTATACATACAACCACACCAGAAACACAAAACATGAAGTTATATTATCACTATGAAACAGAGCAAAAGAAGTTTGTTCAGAAACCAGTGATTTGAAAAAAGAAAAGATCTATATAGAACAAATTCTTATGCAAAATGGTTATCCATCAGCTGTTATTAAGAAAACCTTAAATAGACAACAAAAAGAACCATCAAAAGAAAAAAATAATTATTGCTATTGTAATGTACCCATACATATTAAAAAAATCTGCATTCAACATAACATCAGAATAGGTTTCTAGAGCCATACCACATTATAAGGAATTCTAACATCTACAAAGTCTAAACTTGAAATGTTGACAAGAAAAAATTGCATCCATGAAATATCATGTAAATGTGGAAGAATGTATATTGGTGAGACCAGTCATTCCATTGAAAAGCACTTGCAAGAACACAAACTGATGATGAGAAGAGAGAAAACAGATGTGTCTAAAGTAGCAAATCATGTACATACCAATATGTTCATTTGGGAAAACATAAAAATATCGGATAGAGAAGAAAAGGTACAAAGAAGAAAATTTAAAGAAGCTGCTCACATGACAATGGCAAACAATCCTATAAGTCAATATAGTATGACTATACATATTGTGTGGAAAACACTAATCAACTTTGCTCTTAGGAAAAAGTGGAAAAATCAGGAGGAACCTCATAGATAAGTATATGACATTTCTACTGACTGTTGTTTTTGTCAGAGTGGCACAGTTGGTTAGAGCATTACCTTCAAATTCAATACTCAAGAATCTAAGCTTCCAAGTTTGATTTCCATGCTAGTACTGTCACTGGTCAGGCCAGCAACACCTGAAGAAGAGGGGAGAATAATACCTCTCAAAATGTTGTGTATATTCTAAACTGTTTGATGTAGTATTATTAACAGTTGAATGTATTTGGAATATTTAAATAAGGTTAAATTTTTCTAAAGACATTCAATACTCTTATTAGATGATGGAAATAGTCCAACATATAAATGATGGAAATAGTCCAACACATAAATACAGCTATGTACTTTCTTGAAGCAGAATTTTTTTTTTCAAACTCAAATAAATGTGTCCTCAGATTTTTTTTTCATAGTACTGCTCCTCAATAAATAATTATATTCAAAGTTGAAATCACAAATACATACATGTCACATCAAATGAACCAATTTATAGTGTTTTATGAAAGCAGATTCTGATAATATAAAATATTGTCTTATCCCACCATGAACAAGTGCAAACACAACAATTTTTCATCTCCACACTTGCTTTGATACATTCCGATAAGTCACTGCACAGACATGTTTATGCCTCATGAATTATTACATGTGATCCTTTTAATGACACATTTCACCTTTTTATTCACAAGTTTGCTATGTAATGTGTTTTTATCAAAAAGTGGTTTTTTTTAAAAATTATTTTACTTCTTAATTGGAATCATAGATATTTTGAAGTAACAAATCAATTACAGTAGCTAGTTCAAATTGACCCAGAGAATCGATATCGATCACTTTAGGAACACTTGCTAGTAAACTCTAATAAATGTCACTATTATTGAATAATTAAAGAGTAGATTACATATATATTTATACTTCCAAATGAATGGTGCCTCGAATATCAAAATATTATTATTATTTTTTTTTCAAGAGCTATACATTCATCAAAGTATATAAATTGTTATTTAATAAAATTATATGCTATTCATATTCTTTTATCAAAAAAAAATGTCAAAATATATTATATAAAATAGACAAATAAAATACAATTATAGTTACCAGTTGTTTTTACTTATTTTATATTTCATGAAAATTAATTTGTTTGCTAAGTAAAAATAATTATAAAAATATTTAAATTTGTTATACTATATCTCATTTTTAATCACTATTTGCTATGTTATACTCAATTTCTTGTTTTGCTAACATAATAATTTAAAATTAATCAAAATTTATAAAGTTTAAAAAGCAAGTGCTACAGAAAAACCAGGTGCAATTTGAACTTTATATATAACAAATGATATAAAGATAAGAATTATATTTTATCTTCCATATATAAGTATTTTTGCTATTCACTTTTTATTGGTCAGCAACAATTATTTACAAGCACTATAACCATTGTAATATCAGAAAAAAAAACAGAGTGTAAAGTTAGTTACTATACAAATCAATCTTTATTGCATTCTAAATATATTATAACATTCCTTTAGTCACTTTATTTTGTTAATGCCATCTTTGTGTTTCTGTTATTAACTTTTCTCTATATTAAAAAAAAGTTTAATCCAGTTTTGTAATTGCTTTTTTATAGTAACTTCTAAATAATTATATTTTAAATAAAATAAAAATTTAAAGTTGTGAATAACTGTATTATATAACACTAATCAAAAATTTAAATTTCAAACTTAAAATCTTTGTTTTATTAAAGTAAATACTTGGCTTAATAATCAAAAGATAATCAAAATCCCTTAACTTAAAGTATTAGTACATGTAAAATTTATAGTAAGAGTACTTATGAGTACTAATTGCTATAGTATTATATTATATACACACACATATATATATATATATTTACCTGATGAAAATGGTGCGAGTTTTGATATAGCACTGTATATCGAGACCAACCAAAGTATAACATTAATGCTTCAATTGTATTTACCAATAAATTGGCAGGTGTTCTTGCCTGTACTAAATAAGGAAACCTCCCACTTGCCACTGAATCAAGGGAAAAATAAGAGTAAGAAACCTGAAAATAATTATATAATAGTTTGTATTTAGTAATTAAAATTTTTATTGGCAATCAAAATAGATTTTAACTATTGTAATTTTTATTTCCTTTAATTCTGCAAAAGTCACAAAAATTGTTGAGTAGTTATTTGTATCTAAGAGGCTAAGAGGCAACATTCATTACTAATATGTACTGAAATATATAAATTAAAAAAATACTACAAATTTTCATTTTATTACATTTATATTTTTAAAAAATGTATGATTTTTGATTTATTTTCAGTTACAACCTAGAAATTATTAAATAAACAAATATAAAAATATAAAGAATAGAAAAAACATTTTAAATTATGGAATCATGAATTTTGCTTTAAAAAATATAATCACAAAAATAATGTTGACATAAATTAATCAGAATATTCAATAGACAGCTTTGCAACAATCACTGCTAACAACCTTGCTATGCCAAAGTCAAAAAATAGTTTTCATATTACATCCACATTGATTTCAAAGTTTGCAGTATTTCTCAGATACAATTTACTATCAACTATCTCATTCATATAAAGCATATGTTCTAACCAAAGTGATAATTCAAATGTTATCACTTAGCATTAACTATGTACAAATATACAACAAATCATGCCCCAGAATTTATGCACCCAATATAATATCTTTAAAATAGAATTTGTACCTTTTATATTAGTCATGACCTCCTCAGAGTTAATATTAAAACATTTTTAACATATATATATAATTATTTATTAGTTATTTGTTCAAACAACAATTTGGTTGTTAGTCTTACTGCAATCACTAGGATAGAATTCATTAACTTATGTTGTAGCATTGCCCTTAAAACACATTGCTTATATTATTCTATTAATTTGTTTAAGCATGAGAACTCAAGTGATACAATTTATATATAATAACCAGTTAAATGTTGACATTTATAGTTTAAAAGAGTAACTAACAAACCAAGTTGTCATTTGGATTAACAAATCAAGTAATTTTATTAATAAAATCACAAATAAATTATTTTTAGTAAAAAAAAAAATTATAATAAAGTTGTAAAAACATTAAAGTTTATATGATATTTAAAGTAAAATAATATTATTTAACTAATAACATAAAAATTTAAACAAAAAATTTATGTAAATATTGCTAGATATTTAATCAACTTTTTACATACATTAAACATTTACCTTAAAAAAATTAAAAACAATTTTAATTAATAAAATAAACTTTTATATATAAAAGCAAATCTATGATATGAAGAAAATTAAATGGTATTAAAATAACATTGTTAGATAATTTTAATAAGTTAAATAATGGGTATCTTGTGTTTCAATTTGAAAGTACAAAAATTTATTAATTGCTAAAATGGTAATAATTTGCTTAGTTTACAATATAATTTAAACAATATCTTTCATATTAAAGTTTCGGTGGTTAAATGATAGATTTGTAATAACATTGTATAAATTCAAAATAAATTAAATTGTAAAACTATTTAAAAAATGTTTTGATCAAAAATTTGAATTGCTCTTTTTTTTTATAGTTGGGAATTAAAATAAATATTTGTTACATTTTATAATATTTAATTACAATATTTATGAATGGCAGAAATTGTTTACATTCTTTCCATGTCATGAATTTAATTAAATTAGCTTCAAGAATAATTTTTAATAGATCTTACAAATAGTTGAAAATAATTAAAATATTTTAGTCTTTATTTTTTCAGATTTATGTGATTGCTTTAAGTAATTTTACAGAAATGTAAGCCTTTCTATATAGGTATATTTTAAAATTCTAAAATAATAATAAAAACAGAAACGAGTTTGTTCTGTATATATTCAGATCACTATTTTCTTCTCTTCATTAACCATTTTTTCCACACTTCTGAGGTTAAATAAATGTGAAATTGCAAATTAAAATTCTGTATTTGCATTCTTCTATATAAAAATCTAATTCAGTTAATATAAATAGATTCACTAATTTTTTTGAGCGTTTTATTATTCTCTATACCAATAGTTCTTAATCAGTATTTCAAGGATACTGGAGCTCCATGATTTTAATTGAAATGTTCGATCAAATTTTAATTTTCAAAAAATAACACTAGTATGAAAACGATGTTTGAAAACAGAGCTGTCAAGAAGAGGGAACCATGGCAATGTCTGTTTAAAAAGAGAAGTAATGTTTAAGCAAACTTAATTGAAAAATAACTAGTCTTATTTGTTGTCTTATTAGAATTATTATTATTATACTTGTAAATGAGATATATAATTTACATAACAGCAATATTAATAAAATTCTTTTAAAAAAATTACATTCATTAGAAAGCTGGTAGAAAATTTTATTGAACTCGGTTCGCTCACTACAGCCCTGACAGATCCGACCCAGCTGAAAATGCCATATTATTAGAAATAAAAAAAACAGAAGTGATTGTTTTCAATTATTTATAATTTTATCATATCTTTAGCTAATAACATATATATATATTGTAACCTGGGGAAATCGAGACCACAATTTGGGCAAGCCAAAATTTGTAAGCTAAAGAAGATGCAGAAACAAGCAGGTACAAATTGAAATGAATCAAGTTATCTGGCTAATCTCGGGCTAAGCTCAGGATTAGTTGCTACTAGAATTCATGCCAAAAATAAAGAGTACTACAAATATAATAACAATAGTGATAATCACTAAACATTATAAAATATAACTAAATAAAATTTTAAAAGGCGGAGAAACCTCAACTTACTCTTGCAAAACTTTTAAAGCTCCCAATATTGATAACACACATCACAAAGAAGCAAGAGTGCAATAATTTCTCTACTTATAATAAATTTCTTTCATTATTCCCTTTCCAATATAATCTTACATCTCCAAGTTCTTCTTTGTCATTTTATTGCCATGATCAAATCCACATTTAATAAGATAATCATCTTTACAAATCTTACTGATTTGTTTTTTCCACTTCACCTTTTCTTTGACAATAGATGTAAGCTCTTATTTTATAGACCTATCATATTATAATCTCAAGATTCTTATATTATATCCAAATGTTAAATTTCTCAAAATTTTGCTTCAGTGGACATGTTAATAAAATGAATGATATCCTAGTAATAAACATGAGAAGATATACATTTAGTTTACAAGTAAATCAGACTTTCACACAACCTTCAACAATCCATGCTATCTCATACCGCTGAAACACTTGATCACACACATGTCAAAAAGATAAATAATCACCAATATACATATTTTGTGCTAAACCAGCACTCATTACACACATGGTGAAAAGATAAATAATCACCAATATATATATTTCATGCTAAAGCAGCACTCATAAGTTGGTCCAGATTACCATTTCCACACATATATACAAATCAAACCTCAGCTTATATTAAGATAGCCAATCTTCATACTTTAATGGATAGGCTTCAAAACACTCCACCCCACAACTCTTCAGCCATCAATTTTAATGAAAATCTGATGATGGAATGCTCAAAGCCCACCTTAGTGCCAACCTTCTTATCCTACCCCTATTGAACACAAGTCACTCTGACCCCTCATATACAGGACGTATTTTGAAATATGAATTTTTTCTACAATACAGGCTCTTTCATACCTGCACTTATATATGTAATATATAGGGGCTTGAACTCAGACTTTCACACAACCCTCAACCATCCATTCTATCTCATACCACTGATACACTTGATTACACACATGTCAAAAAGATAAATAATCACCAATAGACATATTTTGTGCTAAACCAGCACTCATCAGTTGATCCAGATTATCATCTTCTACACACATATGCAATAATCTGAGCATTCTAACAATCAGATTTTCAATAAATGGATGGCTGAAGAGTTGTGGGGTGGTGGTTTGAAGCCTATTCATTAAAGTATGAAGATTGGCTATCTTAATATAAGCTGAGCTTTGATTGTATATATGTGTGGAGATGACAATCTGGACCAACTGATGAGTGCTGGTTTAGCATGAGATATGAATATTGGTGATTATTTATCTTTTTGACATGTGTGTGATCAAGTGCATCAGTGGTATGAGATGGCATTGATGGTTGAGGATGGGGTGAAAGTCTGAATTCCAACCCCCTATATATTACATATATAAGTGCAGGTATGAAAAAGCCTGTACTGCAAAAAAAAATCATATTTCTACAAGTTAATGTAACTACTACTATTACTATTATTATTATTATTATTATTATTATTATTATTATTATTATTATTATTATTATTATTATTATTATTATTATTATTATTATTATTATTATTATTATTATTATTATTATTATTATTATTATTATAATAAATGTTAATAAATAATTTAATTAAAACAAAAATTACACAAAACTCTAAATTTGGACTAATACAATCATCTTATAGAGTAGCATTCAAATACCAAGAATGGAAAGGGATTGTATGGCCACTCAAAATATTCATCAACAAGATAAATAAATTTATTAAATGAAAATAAATAATGATTGAATATAAAAGTAATCTTATTTAAATAAATTGCAGTTTTAAATTATAGTGATCAATAAAATAAATAAATATTTTATTTCAAATGCATTCCTCATAGCTGCAAAATCATTATCACTAAATAGTTTAAATATTTCAATTTATGTAATTGTACTTTGAAAAAATAGCATATAAATTATGTACATTATAAATTAAATATTTAGATTTCTGAATATGGATTGGTGAATTCCAAGACATTATAGATACACTACACAAGACTTTACAACCAAAAAAAAAAAAAAAAACGTTTATTATACAATAAACAAATTTTATAAACATGGACACCATGGAAGTCAATAAAAAAACAAACAAATCCAAAACACTATTACAATAATCAAATGCAGTTGCTTAAAGGAGAATACTTTTACAATTTGAACTTATCTAAATTACCTAATTAAATAAATAAATTAAATATCCACAACCTATCATCATCATAGGTGGAGAAATACATTTGATGAGTAAGAGATTATTAAAATAAATTTTATCCTTCGAGTTAAATAATTATTATCACTATTAGTACTAAATATTTGTATCTTTAAAGTAATAAAACTTTACTAAATTATAAAAAAATTTGTGGTACAAGCTTTATACCTTCCTGCATAAAATATATGTCCTAAAATAATTCTATAATCTATAGCTTTTACCAATTTATGCATTATTTATTAATTCTATTGTCTTCAATGATTTTTAGATCTTACCAATCCAGTGATGACTTGCTTCTGAATGATAATAATGATGATTCATATTGCTTATTTAGCAAAAGAATATAAATTTATAATCTTGAATGGCATTATCAGTTTTATCTCATGTAGTGCTGGCAAAGCACAGCAAAGTGATTTACACATAAAAAATACTCAACGTACACTTAGGGAGTTAAAAGTTCTCCTGAAGAAAGGATGGTACACTTCAAAATAACAAACCTATCAAAAATGGCCAACATATTAAAATATCAACAACATCATAAATGGTGGTGAAATATACAATAAAGAAGATACTTCCAAGAGAAAAAGCTAAATAAAGCAATAAACCTAGTGATGGCATGAACTTAAAACATGCACCTAATTTCTGAGAGCAAGAAAATATGTTAGGACTCTTATCTCTAAACATATATAATAAATGGGAATGAATCACTGCAATCATAAAACACAAAGAAGATGTCACTCAAGGGAAATATCAACAATCAGACACAGTAACTCTCTATCTCCCAATAAAATATCTAAATTATTTCAATGCGACAATAATGAGAGAGCCAAGCACCATCTTCAAACCATCAAGGCAGAAATAAAATTCACATAACTTATAAACATACAATGATCAGATAACATATATCACATATACTAGAGAGGAATTAATTCTAAACTTTCAATAAATATAATATTAAATTGATGTGTAAAATTGATGAAGTAATAATATACTTGTCAAATATGACTGAATAAATGTAGCCCTAAGCAATTAAAAGAAACAAAAAATCTATACCATTTTTCATAAATATATAAGCATTCATTATAAAAACATACTTCTCATAATAATGAACAAAGCAATACTCTTTAAAAGAACTTAATGCTAAATCATATGGTATAAAGTATCATTAATACTAATAAGTGAACCTCTGTCAGACACACTAGACACTTGTAAAATATAAAGAAAATAATTAATATTTAAAATAGCATATAATAATAATAAGTTATAAATGTATAATTTAAACCTAAACATAAAATTTTATCAAAAACCTTTTCTTAAATAAATAAATAAAAATTAAAGTTCTTAATCTTGCACAGCTCATGTTTTAACAGCAAATAAATTTAATAAGTATGTTTCTCCAAATGCTGGTAATATAATTCAAAAAGACTTGCATTAACAGTTTCTATTATCCATAAAGACTTTGTACATGCACACACAAAGAAAATATTAATAAATGGCCATTATTTCACAAATCATAAACATATAATAGACAGGACAATTTCAATACTTCTTATAGCATTTCTCTGATTTTCACTTTATTTAAGACAGATAATTATTTTAATATAGCAATTAGCACACTATATCTTCCAATTTAAGCAGGGTTTTCCAGGCACAGTATTTATACAGTGATTTGTTCATAAACATTTCTTTTCAAAAGTAAGTAGAGTCTCTTGGTAGTATTTAATATAGTATTTTGTCACACATACCTATTTATAATTTACCAAGTTTCTGAACAAAATATTTAAATATAATACAATTTAGTCAAATCATTTTTATATAGCAGTTTGGTCATAACTTCATTCTCTAAATTAAGCAATTTTGAAGTAAATATTTAAATATAGCCATTTCAAAGAAAAATAACAAGTTTTTTTAATCATTTAGCACTTAATAGAAGAAGTAAATTGTATATTAGTAATTTTTTAAAAAAAGTTAGTAATATTTAGTTCATAAGTGAAAGCAAAAATGACTTTATCAAGCATTTTTTAGTCAAGACAGTAAACAATTACTTAATTATTACAATAATAAAAGGTCATTAGTGTCCACGACAAACAATTTTCTTTTCCTGAATAATTAGTTCTTTTAAAGAAATTTTCAAGACCAAAAATAATAAAACATTTTAAAAGTTTCTGATAAATTATTATTATCTTAATGAGTTATAAAAGAATGTTAAACTAGTTAACATTAAGATAAACTTCCAATAAATTTGCTTTAAAATAAGAAATTTATACAATTTGTAATGAATGTAGAATCTAAATAAGATAGAATAAACTAAGCTGGATACCTGTAATGTTTGAGTTTTGGAAAATAATGCTTTACTCATCAGTAGACATTTAGTTAACATTTTTTTTAATTCTTTCTTATGTTTGCAAATTTAAAACTTTCAATTGATTTGAGATAGAAAACTCAGCACCTGATAGAGTTTTTATGTATTCATTTTACTTTGGAAAAAAAAAACTTATTTTAAAATTGTATACTTTACTTTTATTTATCAAAGTTTTTAAACTTCTATTAGTTCTGATGGACAATGGAAAATAATCTTCTCATCTTCTTCTTAATCTTTTGCTTCTCTTAACATGCATGTGCACTTTTTATAGCTTGCTAATGTCAACCATTTTGATTGACAGCAAACATCATTTCCTTTGATTTTTCCAGCTTTAAATTAACAGTTAATTAGTGTCTATGGTCTGAATCTAAAAATAGCAATAATTTAAATATCAACTAGATAATCAGACAATTACTGACACAAATTAATTACATTATATTGTTAAATAAAATTAAAAAAATAAATATTACATAATTTTATTAACTCTTTTAAATTATATTAATGAATAAATTTAAAGGTTCACTAAAATTTTATTTAATTTTTAACTAAATAAAATACTCTAGAATAATATTCACTATTCATATTACAAATTAAAGAAATATTTCCTTTAACAAATAAAAATTAAAAGTACCAATGCAGCATGCACACTCACACATTTAGAAATCATCCCATATCTTTTAAACTAATTTAACTCTTTCTTTAAATAGCAATAAACTAATCACCTATTTTTAAATCACACCAATTTAATTTAATTTCTAAACTCAATTTTAATAATACTATTTTAAACAAATGGACTGATTATTATTAAGAACTAGTTTAAATAAAATACTTTATTCTAATTATGAAATATACACATTAACTTTTAATATTAAATTAAATGTAACTAATATTATAGTTGATTCAGACACTTAGCTAATATTATACCTACACTTTTAAATTTAACTTATTAAAATTTATTTTAATTATAAATTTAAAGTATTTTAGCAAAACAAAACAATAAAGTAAAATACAATATTATTTATTCAAGACAGAAATACTTTACTATACAGATTTGCTTATGCTTATTTAATTTTACTGAATATGATTTATAAAGATAGTTGAACTTAATAAAATTTCTTCTTATAATTTTTTTAGTTAAATATCCACAATAAATGACACACCTGATTTCTTGGCAAAGTCAAATGTTATAATATATAACTACAAAAAAAAAACAGGATCTTATGAATAGATTGATTTATAAAATAAATAATTTGCTGTTATTTTTAAAGGAGAGATTATATTTCAAATGATTATATTAAAGTAAACAAATTTTAATGAATGATACATGATACAAGAATGACTCATTGCTTATGTGCAGAATACTAAGTAATTACTCTAATTTTAAACAAAAACTATAATTGGTTAAATTTGGTGTTTTGTGGCTGTTAAATATATGTTAAGAATTTGAAATGAACTAAAATCTCAATTTTAAAACAGTTATAGAGAATAACCAAACTGAATGGAAGTTTCTTTCCAAAATTGTTATATTCAATATTTTGTATTTACACTTTATTAAATTCAAGTATGTCCAATTGTTTTTAGAATATCATAGTCAAATGTCATAACATATTTTATTATTCAATAGTTATAGTAAAAATATTGGTTTGTTAAAGATAATTTGTGTCAATCACATCTTTTAGGGATGTCTCTACTTTGATTACCCTCTGAATAATTAAAAATCATTATTGATCCCAAAATGCAAAATGGAAAAATTTCTTAAATAAAAATATGATTCTAGAGCTGCTAAAGCAAGTACAAACAAGTGATATAGATACTAACAATATGAAGAAAAAAGTCAAAAAGACAGCAGACAATATTCTGATGGTTATTTAGATTTATTCATATGGATTGGTACGAAAATATGCCAAGATCCTATCTGCATTGTATGCCTGGAAAAATTGATTAATATTTGATTAATATTTCAAAGGTGCAAGTTAAATTGAAATAACATTTTATAACTAAACACTCCAATTTTGAATTCAAAGATAAAAATTATTTGCAAAGATTGTTGGAGAATTAAATTAAGCAAGGAAAAAAATCAAAAAGCTGGTTACAATATCTAATAAAATACAAATTGATTCCCTAAAGTAATAGAATTAATTGTATTAAAATTAAAACTACATACTATGGCAGAGTCACTAATTTTGCAAATACATTATGATGTTGTAAAAATTATGGTCGAAGAAGATGCAAAAAAACAGAATATTAAAATTTTCTCTTTAAGATGATACTATCAAAAACAAAATTAAATATATATTAGACAATATTGATGCAACAGTTTCTGAAAACATTGTTTTGTAAATTGATGAGTAAGCTGTCATAAGTGGTAAAGCTCATTTTCTAGGATTTGTTGGTTTTATTAAACAAAAGAAAATAGCCAATTTTTAGGCTGCAAAAAAACTTACTGAATATCAACAGGAACTGTTATATTTGAATTAATTAAGCCATATTTAGAATCTTTAAAACTATCTTGGAAGGGAAGTGTTGGAATTTGCTTGGATAATGCTCCATCAATGATAGGCTTTGTTAAAGAATTTGTCACTCTTACAAAAAACAGAAACCCATATAACATATTTACATATTGTTTTTTTCAACAGAGAAATTTTAGTTTCTAAAACACTTCTGACAACATTAAAATACGTATTTGATCAAATTACAGATATGATAACTATATTAAGACAAGGCCTTTAAAAAGTCATCTTTTAAATTTTCCTTGCTTGGCAATGAAAGCTATGCATCAGTTTTTACTTTTATATATGATAAAAAATAGTTATTCAAAGATAAAATACTACTCTATGTTTTAGCACTCAAAGATAAATTATTGACATTTTTCCAAAGTGAAAAAATAAATCTTCATATATTATCTTAATAATGATATTTGATATTCAAAAGTAGAATATTTTGTTGATATTTTTAGTATTTTAAGTCAAGTTAAAACGAATATGCAAGGAAAAAGTGAAATTATTGGACATCAATAAATAAATTATCTCCCCTACAAACAAAATATGCCTCTGAAAAAATCACATCTAGGAAAAAAAAATAGATATGTTTTCTTCACTTCATAATAAAAATGTCAGTAAAATTATATCATTTATAAAGGAACATTGACTGGTATTTGAGAAAAAGATTATCTACTACCAAGGTTAAATATTAAACATTATGATGATATAAAATCCATTTTATGCTAATAATGCAAGCTGTGATTTTTCTTCAAAAAAAAAAAGAAAAAAGAACTAGTTACATTTACCTCAGAGCAGCACTCTAATAATGAACTTCTCTGAAATGAATCTGGAAGAATTTTAGATTTTAACTCAGGAAGCATATCTTCTCTCTTAAAAAGCTCTTAAAATTTTGTTACAATTTTCAATGTCATATTTCTGTAAATACAATTTCTCAGCATGATTAATATAAAAACCAAAAAGAGCAAAAGATTAAAAACTTAGAAGAAAGAATAAGGATATCCATGTCTTATATTAGACCCGATAGCATCAAACCTAAATTTCCCATTAAATTTTATTTTAAAAAATTGTATTTTAGAATCAGCATTTTTAATAATATATATATATAAGTGCTGACTTTTGAGTTAGTATTTTAGAGTCCCAGCACTCCACTAAGATGATCCACAAGCTTGAAACTAATTGGTCTGGAAATAAAGGCAAAACTCTCCATACAGTAGTGCCACCCTGTGCCAAACAGAGTAATCAATGGATGCCAGAAGGCTTGTGCATAAAATCCCTATCTAGTGCCTACTCATCCAATATCCCCAGACTAGTTTCTGGCTTGTGGCCATCATCAGTGAGGAGCCTTGGATCTGAGAGCACTGCACCTAGATCTTAGGATCTAATGCAACCCTCCAGCAGCCACCTTTTAACTCTACTTTACTACAAAACTATGAGAATGAAATTGAAAACATTGTTAATATCTTCAATCTAAGCTCAATAGCTTATATAGTCATATGGGTCTGAACTCAATTCAGCACCCATACATTTTGGTGTCTTTGGCTCTTAAACAACCATAGCCACCACTATTCTACTAGGCAGGATTGGTGTTAAACCACTAAACATCACATGATCACCATCTCTATACTAGCACATAATTGTTGTAAACAAATGCAAAACTCTCCATACAGTAGTGCCACCCTGTGCCAAACAGAGTAATCAATGGATGCCAGAAGGCTTGTGCATAAAATCCCTATCTAGTGCCTACTCATCCAATATCCCCAGACGAGTTTCTGGCTTGTGGCCATCATCAGTGAGGAGCCTTGGATCTAAGAGCACTGCACCTAGATAGTGGTGGCTATGGTTGTTTAAGAGCCAAAGACACCAAAATGTATGGGTGCTGAATTGAGTTCAGACCCATATGACTATATAAGCTATTGAGCTTAGATTGAAAATATTAACAATGTTTTCAATTTCATTCTCATAGTTTTTTGGTAAAGTAGAGTTAAAAGGTGGCTGCTGGAGGGTTGCATTAGATCCTAAGATCTAGGTGCAGTGCTCTCAGATCCAAGGCTCCTCACTGATGATGGCCACAAGCCAGAAACTAGTCTGGGGATATTGGATGAGTAGGCACTAGATAGGGATTTTATGCACAAGCCTTCTGGCATCCATTGATTACTCTGTTTGGCACAGGGTGGCACTACTGTATGGAGAGTTTTGCCTTTGTTTACAACAATTATGTGCTAGTATAGAGATGGTGATCATGTGATGTACATTTTGAATTCTTTCTCTTTTGGCACTTATAAAATAAAGCTTGATTTGAGTTATTGGTAAGCTCCATCTAGTGATCATAAAATGCAAGCTTAAAAACAAGTTGTGAAATTTATGACTTGTTTTAATTATTATAAGTGTTCCTTTGAAGGCTTTTGCAATGCTATATTGCAGAGGCTATTACTATATGGTGAAACTGAGCTGAATTCAGACCCATATAGCTATCTGGTTTGAAAGGCTGGATTTGAAGATGTTTATGTGTCTGAAAAGTTAATGCTTTCAAATTGATAGAAACATTTTATAAGTGCTGACTTTTGAGTTAGTATTTTAGATCTAGTTTCTAGAGTCCCAGCACTCTACTGGGGTGAGCCACAAGCTCAAAACCAACTGGTCTGGAGATAGGGACCCCGAATAGAGATTTTGAATTCTTTCTCTTTCGGCATTTATAAAATAAAGCTTGATTTGAGCTATTGGTAAGTTCCATCTAGTGATCATAAAATGCAAGCTTAAAAGCAAGTTACGAAATTTATGACTTGTTTTAATTATATATATAGAATGAAAGTAAAATAAAGAAGACATGGCACATTGCTAATAATCTTTAATTTTATAAACAAAAGGAAATTCTACTTCCCCTCTCAAAAAAAGGGTAATTCAACTCATTTGCAAATCATATTTATAATTCTCAAACATTGAAATAAGCTTTTCTTATCTAAGCATTTCTAAATGCTTATAATTTAATTGAATAAAAGGAATGTTTAAGTAATATTTTAGTATTACTTTTTGACAAACATAGATGTTGTTGAATTTGATGTTTTTGACTTTTTTCATGGTTTTGAAATAGTTAAAATCCATTACTCTATACATATACAAATTTTCAACAAGTAAAAAAAAAAAATCACTTCAGTTTTTTTCTCTAATAATATTTTTGAAAACTTGTTTTTAACAATGATTTTATAACACTTGGATTGCTGTATATCTAAAAATTTTATCATTATATTTTAAGGTAGTGAAATTGGAAAAATATTTTTTATTTAGTTTAATGATTTTAATTATTTTTAAAAACAAATATTTGATTTTTGTTGTTTTAACAAATAATTTTAATTATAATATAAACAATTAAAATTATAATATAAGAAAATTAATGTTTATTAAACCATAGGCTGAGGTCAGGTGATTTTGATGCAGTTTCGGTGGTTAAACATATTTTAACAGATTTACTATGTTGGAATCCTAGAATATATTTCTTTCTTATATTCGAATACGGTTTTTAAAATATTAATTTAAAAAAAAAAACTACAAGTTATTTTTTAATAAAATTTATAAATTAACAATATAAAACACTAATGTATTGAGTTTGCAATTAATAACAGTTTTATGGAATGAAAATCCTGAAACAATATAATTTTCACTTTTGGTTCTTTACATATAGTGCTATTTTATTTTTACTTAATTAATAATTTCTTTTTTCTTTGCTTAATAAAGGTTTTAATAGTATACAAATTTTCCACCATAAGAATTTTTAAAACTGCAATCTCAAAGACCTGTGTATTCTAATTTTAAAAGCGAAAAATGCTATTCCAGTATTAACTTAGAAGTTATTACATTTAAACAATATGTTTTATCTGTTACTTTTCAATTATGGCTTTCTATTATAGCTTATGTCACATTTTTAAAATTAATGTACATAAGTAAATACTTTTTAATAAGATTAAAGTCAATTTTTATTATCAAAAATAAATAGCATTATTTTAAATTAAAAAAATCACCATTATGGTTATTTTGTAATAGTGTATATTAAATTACCATTCTTATTTTTAAAAAAAGAAAAATAGAAAGAGAATAAAAGAAAATAAAAATAAAAATTTACTTATAATAGGTAATATTCATTTAACCATAAAAGGAAAGAAGATTTAGCAAATCCACACAATTGTTAGAATAGATCAATATTTTAGAATATAGAGAAAATTGATATTAATGTAATGGTTTGATGTGGGTAAACTATATGTAGTATATAGTGTACAATGTAAACATACGTGACAAAACATTTACAATATTTTATTTTATTATAACAATTTAGTTAAAAATATTTTGAGTTTAAGTAGAATTTAGTCACTTGTAAAACACTATATTTTTAAAAACTAGAATCTAACTTAAAAGTGAATTAAAAGATTAGAATTAGCTTCAGAATCTAATTGATTCTGTTTTGTGTATGTGTTATTTATTAAAAGATTAATAAAAAGACTAATCATAATGAATTAAATTTCTGACAAAGTAAAAATTGAAATTTTTATTTTTATTTGTTCTTTTTGACAAAAGTTTAATATATCATAACATTTAAAGGGAATATTATTACCAATTGAGCAACATTTCTAGTTAATAAGATTATTGGGAACTTAAATGCCAGAAAAGCATTCTTCCCAGTTTCTTATGCAAGACCAATACAAATTGCCAAAAATATATCAATGCTAAGAAAAGTATCCTTTGTATTACTAGAATAATGATTATTATTTGAAAACAAAATATTATCTTTATGAATTCATAAAATAAGATGTATTAAATTTTGGTAATTAATATGCTTTGAGAGATGTATTTATTAAACACATAAACAGAAAAGTAAGATAGTGTCAAATTAATGACTGAATAAAATGTCATTTTTTTTGTAATATTATTGCTAATGTAGTAATAATAGTATTCATTAATTTTAAGGCTTATATTTTATTTTTATATTGTGCCAAACTGATTGTATTATATTTATTTGAAAAATCCATTCAATAATCAAAACTAAATTATATGAAAGCATAATAGGACTAATAAGATAAATGTTTAATGAGTTGTTGCACATACATTTTTAGTGTAACAATTAGTAAAAGCCAAATATCAGTCAACAGCTTTCACTATGTATAAACTATAGAAATCGATATTAAATTGGCAGAGACAAAACATTAATAAAGATAACTAACTATTCAGGAATTAATATTAGAATAAAATCATAAAGATACATTGGATATAAGATTTATCAGAAGTTTATATAAATCATAGTAAACATTTAAAAGAATTCAAATCATTCCTTATAAGATATGTATGTAATAATGAACTGATGTGATATTAAGTTGCAAATTAAAATTTAAAAAAGTTACTGTGTTAATGTTATTAATTCAGTTTTGAAAATATTTAAGTAGATATTAAAGTAATAATAATTAAATGAAATCTTTCCACCTAACAAATCTGGTTTGATAAATATTAAAACAGAATTAAATGAGGAATAATCTCTGGTCATGCACTTTTATGAATTTAAATGCACTTTTCCATAAACATTGGGTTGAAAAGCATAAGTGTACTCTAAGTCAGTCTGTGTTCACAGTTCTGAAATCAGGGCATCAATCTATAGTGTGCCTGAGATATAATATTACATATGCAGGCTGCACTATAAAAATAATAGACTATAATTAAATGAGATAAATAACCATGTAAAATCAAAAATGAAATATTTATAGTGTATGCTAATTCAAATATAATATTGTGATAAAATAGAAATGTTATTATTTAAGTAAAAAAAAAGCATTTTAATCTGGAAAACAGATCATTGATCATCTGAATAAGAGACACGTATTCAGCAATCATGGAATATGCTCGGACTTGAAAAATAAAAATTTGATAGAAGTGATTTTTTAAATAAATGGTAATTTCCTCCCTTCTCGGTGAAACTCATGAATAGACCAATCACAAAAAAAAATCAATATTTTACTTATAGGATCGCCTTGATGACAGGTGGAAAACTTATTGGGCTATGTGATTTATATATACATAATAAAATTAAGTTTATTGTGCAATTATCTGCAAATAATAAAAATGTATTGGAGGAATTGATTTGATGTTGCCTTAATAACTTATAAAGTTGGGTCAATTTTTTACAAGAATGTCATAGCAATTTGTTTTATTTATTTTAAAAATGCTCAATTTATTTATTGGCTGAGTGAATTAAAACTCTAAAGTTTGATTAGTCAATTAACAAACTTAACATATTCATCTTTTAATATTATATTCATTTTAGTTTCGTTTGTAAAAATGATATTAATAACTTTGTCAGGTTATGAAAGTAAACGAAAGTTTTTTCAAAAATATATTTTTATTTATAATTATAAAAATATTCGATAGCAGAAAAAATAAAAAAAAAGATCGTAGCAAATTATAAGTCATTGATTTCCCTCCTCAATTTACGTTATTATAAAAGTTAAGAATTTTTTAGTAGAATCTTACCATTTTTCTAAAAATAATTATATTTTCAGCATATTTTACCAAAATACATCATAATATGTAAATAAATGTCAGAAAAATATTCTAAAACATTAATTTTTCTTTGAAAATCAAATAAACAGCTTGGGACAATCTAAACTTTTGACAGATATCAAAATCGTGGTTTCTTTTTCAATTGATGTTTGTGGAAAAGTATACAATTTTTTAATAAAATCTTACTACTTTTGTAAAATAACTATATTTTCAGCATATTTTATGAAAATAATTAATAATATGTACGAAAAATAATTAAAAAAAGACTCTAAAACATATATTTTCATTTTCAGCAATGAAAATTATTTTACCGGCAATCTTTTTTGACAAAATAATCATCAGCCAATCAGCGTTTAGAACGGACTGCTCCCCACTTCTTTTGTTAGACTTTCAATGTCACATTTATTGATTTTTTACTTGTAAAATAATTTGAGAGAGGTCAGCATCTTACGGGACTTTTTCTAAACTTTCAAACAAGCGTAAAAACAGTACTATACCTCAAAAAGTGACCGATTTCAAGCGATCTAAAGCCGATGACGTGGATTAGTGTACAGAGCTGGTTAAATGTTTAATAGAATAAATTTCCTTATGAATAAAGAGTCTATTTTTATGAACTATTTAGAGATATTTCAAAGAAATTTCAATGCTAAATAATATTTTTGTTAAAACTATCATAGAAAAAATAAAAAATCTCAAAATTTATTTAAAACATTTATTATGTAAATAAAAACTATTTCATGTTATAATATTTTAAAATGAATTTATTTTATAAATATAAATAAAGCAAAAAGTTAGACCCGTTCCGGTGACGGCTACATATCAAAAACTCTTTTATCCCACTCTATACGATTGTAAAATAAATAAATAAATAAACGATTATTTTTAAAGTAATAGTAAAATTATAGTTTTATAAATTAAAAATATCAATCATTTTTTAAAAAAAATTATAACTAAATTGTTCATTATTGCCTATAAAGATTTTTTTTTAAAATTACTAACAAAAACAAAAATTAATTAAAAACATTAAATCTTTTTAAAAACATTTGTCATCAAATGAACTATCTTTTACATGCAAACTTTAGACACTAAAATAAATTATTCACTCTTTAGAATTTTTTTAATGTATCACTAAATCAGTTTGAAAAGAGAATCCCATTTTTTTTATTTCACGACTTTTTGTTGATATCAAACAAACATTAAACTGAAATCATTAGCATTTTATAACAAAATTTTTACTTTCAGCAAATTTATAAATGCGACATAATTTTAATTTCAATTTTATTTCTAAATTGTATAAATATTAAAAAAATTAAATGCATAATCAGGTTAAACGTTTTGAGAGCGAAAATAAAGAAATGCTTAAAATGAGACATAAAATGGAATTAATATGCGTTTAATAATTTCATTTTATGTCTCGCTTCATATAAGATTCCCATTTTAAGCTTTTCTTAGTTCCCGCTCCCAAAGTGTTTAACCTAAATTACAATTGCATAAGTCAAATAGAATAATTGAATTATAAAAGCTTAACTATATTTATATGTTACATTTTGAATATAAAATACTAGAGAAAAATATTTTAGTAAATAGTTTATCAGTGCTCACACATACACAAAAATATCTAATTCCAATAAATGAAAAAATTACTTACTAATAACAACTGCCAATATTTAGTTAGTTCAGCTATAGCCATGTTAACATCAGTGTTAAGGTCTCCTAATAACATATATTTTTTAGGAGGTTTGTTGACTTGTTCAAAAAATTGCCTAACCCCTTTGCTAATATCATTCTAAAAAATAAAAATATATATATTAAATGCCAAAATTATATAAACTAGTATCAGCATAGTATAAAGAATTTTTCATTTATGTATGATGTGAGAGCAATAAGTTTAATCTAAAAAACTATATCTCATAGTCAGACTCCGATTCCATTACCGGAAAAAAAAACTGAGATTAGAAGCAAGAATAAATAGATCAAATTTTACCAAATGATGATTAATGAATGAATATCAATAAATTGAAAAAGAAAACAACATACCTAATGTATAACTAATAAAAAAATCAATGATCAAATTTCAAAATGTGGATATACTTGTAATATTAATATATATATATATATAGTATGTACCTAGATTCAGAGAAAATACTAAGATGGTAAATTTTATTTTAAGAGATCATATTTTTTATGTCTAGACATCCAAAGTATATAATATAGGAAATCAATTGTTAGAGTTTCTAGGCAAGAGTCAACTACAGAGATAATTTAAGAATTATGTTAGTGGAATGAATACAGTAAATTCATTGACTGTTCAAGAACAAATATAAAAGCTAATTTTATACCATTAATACTTAAAAAATACAAATAAATGAGTGCATGATCATCAAAATATTTACCCATGATATTGTTATATTCTGAATAATATTTATTAAAATGCAATAGACATGTATCTTATTTATAATACTTCACTCATATACACTTTAATGCAATTAATTTTCTTAAAACCTTCTTTATTTTCTTACAGTTTCGACTGTCCATCAGTCATCTTCAGAGCTCCATCTTCCTTACAGTTATTTTAACTTTAATTAAAATACATGGTAATCAACAAAAGTTTAACATCTATAGGATAGTAAATAAAAAGCATTTTGTGATTAAAATGGGAAATTAAGAAAATATAATATATGGAAATTATTTAAATCAGAATTTTTTTGACGGTGATTGTTTTTGCAAATAATGTTTCAGATCTTCAGAATTATTTCAAAAGTAATCAAATGTAAAAAAGACAATATAAATGTTAAGAAAACTAAAATTATATCCAATGGATTTTTCAAAATAAGAAAAATAAAGTTTGATAATCATGGATTAAAAAAAGTTAACAATTACAAATACCTTGGTGAGATTATTAATATAGATGGAAATATAATGGATGAAATTAGTCACAGAATTAAAGTTGGATGGAGTGCTTTTTATCTATTTTTATTTAAGGATATGAAATTTGAACATTTAATGTAAGGGTATTATTGAGACTTCAGACCACTAAGTAAAATATGGAGAGATATTTGATGGGAATAATAGGAGAGATAAAAATAAAATACTTGAATGAGAAAAAACCAGGTATTATTGACTTCATTACCTGATTAAATATATAGGTAAAAATAATAATAAATTGAAGTCTTAAACTGGTTTCCAAGAGATTGTAAAAATTCTAAAAATAGACCAAATGAACATTATTTTCAAAAATTATTGATCCAATAAGGTATATAGATCTCTTCAAGTTTAATCTACTTTCTGGGATTTATAATTTTTCTTTTCCATTTACATCAATAAACTTTCTTATTTCATCATCCATATCACATGTAAGAATAAATAAGCAGGTTTGTTAGTGTGATATAGAGAAGTAAAGCTATGGAGGGAGAAACTGAATTAATCTTGGAGAAGCTTTCATCTAATTGTAAATCAATTATGATTGAAAATGAAAAAGTTATTTTTAATTTTATATTTTAAAAAACCTTTGTAATTTTGGTTATATAAGTAATTTTAAATATTGTTGTTAAATAATTAATTAATTTTAAAAAATAGTCTATTGAAACCAATGTTCTCTTCCTCTATGCAAAGTAATAGAAATAACAAATACAAATAATAACTGCAAAGGCAAGAACAAATAAAATAAACTTTAAAAATTTGTTCTGTTTCGTAATCCTCAAAAATAAATCAAATGATTGTCTTTCATTTAATAGTAAACTTATTTTTGAGGCCACACACATATATATATAAATATATATATATGTAATCTTATAATTGAATATTTATAAATACAATAATTAGATATATGTAAAATATAACTTTAAAAATTTTATCCACTTAGGAGCACTTTTGATTATCCTCGCAGTCTTTGTCAACTAACACTTTGAAAGGCTAACCTTCCCACAATTCTGTGATCTTAACATTTGCTGCCTGTCTGTTAATTAAGTCTTGTTTGTGTTTGTATATTAGCATAGCTTCCTTTATTTTTCTTTTATTATCTTTTTTTCTATTTGCAATAACAAAGACTATGAGGATAGTCAAAATCACTCCTAAGTGGATAAAATTTTTAAAGTTATACTTTACATACATGTAATTACTGTATTTATAAATATTCAGTTGTAAGATTACATATATTGATTTGAAGAAATACAAACATCGAATTATAATATTATATATTGTACCACTAATGAACAGCGGTATATATTCGTAGATTTTATGAATTATAAAATTTTATTTAAACAACGTAAAGATTATGAAATTAAAACTTTAATGAATAATAAAATCACTGCAGAGTAAGTTGTCAATAAATAAATGATTTAAAAACATCTTGTTTAAAAGAAATAATTTTTAAAATTTTGAAGTTTTTTTTTTTCAAAACAATTTTCCGAAAGACAAAAACACTGTGTCATTCATAGAGTTTTACAAATTAAAGAGTAATTAAAGGGAGGAGAAAATTTAACTTACTGAATTTAAAAAAAAAAAAGAGAAATCTTAAAAACTAAAAATTGCTCTCTTATCATTTATCTAAGTATTGATTTTAAAAATGCATTAAAATGTGTATATCATCATCATCATCAATCATTATCAATCCACTGCAGGATGAAGGTCTCTCCAAGTTTAATCCATCTTCTCCGATCTTTAGCTTTTCTTTTCCACAACACTTCTGCACATTTTCTTATTTCATCCATCCATCTCACATGTGGTCTCTTTCTGGGTCGTTTACAATCTCTTGGAATCCAGTTTAAAATTTCAATTGTCCATCTATTATCATTTCTTCTAGCAATATGTCCAGCCCAACTCCATTTCAATCTTTTAATTTTTTCAATAAGGTCAGTAACACCTGTTTGTTGTCTTACCCATACATTGCATTTTTGATGTCTTCTTGTTACTCCCAACATACATCTCTCCATACTCCTTTGAGTGGTCTGAAGTCTCTGTATTGCTCTTCTATTAAGTGTCCAAGTCTCAGATCCATAAGTAAGAACTGGTAAAACACATTTGTTAAAAACCATTCTTTTCAAACACATAGGCATATTTCCTTTTAGTATCAAGTTATTTCTACCAAAAGCACTCCAACCAAGTTTAATTCTATGATTAATTTCCTCCATTATGTTTCCATCTGTATTAATAATATGACCAAGGTATTTGTAACTGTTAACTTTTTCTAATTCTTCATAATCAATCTTTATTTTCATATTTTGAGCAAATCGATTAAACATTACTTTAGTCTTTTTAACATTTATCTTTAGTCCTACTTTTCTATTTTCATCTGCTAACTCCTGCAACATTTCCTGCAGCTCTGAAGCATTATTTGCAAAAACAACTACATCATCTGCAAAATCTAAATGACTTAAATACTCTCCATTTACTTTCATTCGTTTAGTTTCCCATTTTAATCCACAAAATACTTCTTGCAGCACTGCTGTAAAAAGTTTTGGAGATATGGAGTCACCCTGTCTTACACCTTTCTCAATGCTGACTTTCCCAGTATCATTATGTAATCTAATTGTTGCTGTTGAATTTTTATAAATATTCTTTAAAATATGACAATATCCTGGATCTATACCTTGATGATCCAATGCTTTAATCACTGAAGAAATGTGTATAGAATCGAATGCCTTTTCATAATCTACAAATCCAAAACATAATGACAACTCATATTCATTTGTCCTTTCTATGACTTCTCTCAATACCTGGATATGATCTATTGTACTAAAACCACTTTTAAATCCAGCTTGTTCTCTTGGTTGGTGGAAATCCAAAGTTCTCTGTAGACGAGTTGTAATTATCTTGGTAAAAATTTTATATAAAACTGATAAAAGGCTGATAGGTCTGTAATTTCTAATATCTTCTTTATCACCTTTTTTAAATATTAATATTATTACTGCATTCTTCCAATCTTCCGGTACATCTTTATCATTTAGACATTTGGTATATAACTTTGCTAAAATTGTTTTTATTTCTTCACCTGCTTCTTTTAATATATCAATTATAATTCCATCATTTCCTGGAGCCTTTCCTTTCTTCATACATTTAATTGCATGTCTCACTTCTTCATTTAAAATTCTGGGCAATTCGGAAGATGTAATAGATATAGGAGGTACTCGTTCTTTATTACTATATAATTCTTGATAAAAATCTTCTACCAATTTCATGATGTCATCTCTCTTTTTAGTAATAATTCCATCTTTTTTCTTATTGCAGATATAAATTTCCTACCAATACCAAAATGTTGTTTAACATTCTTGAGACTTTTATTTTCTTCTACAGCTTTCCTTGCTATTTCACAGTTATACTTTCTTATATCATTTTCAACTCTTTTCCGTACCATTTTACAAAATTCGAGATATTCAATTCTTTTTAATACATCATTTTTGTATATCTTCATATTCCTTCTTTTCTTCGTAAATTCTCTAGTCTCAGTAGAAATTTTATTAGTCAATTGCTGCTTTTTTCTACCAGCTATCTTTGTTGCAGTTTTTAAAAGTGTATCAGTTATTTTCATATTAATTTCATTCAAATCTGAATCATGTTCAAAATCTCCTAACACTTGAAACCTATTTGTAAGTTCTAATTTAAATTCATTAGAATGTTTCTGAAGATTAGGAATACCAACTGTAAATATTGTTTTTCTTAATAATTTTTGTCTCTCTAGTTTTACATTAACATGTAATTTACACCTTACTAATCGATGATCACTTCCTGTGTTAAATTTATTAAGAACATTACAATCTTGAAATATGTATTTCCTGTTAGTCAAAATATAATCCAATTCTGATGTACCTTCATTTGGATGCTTCCATGTCCATTTCCTTTTAACATTTTTCTCAAAAAATGAATTCATAATATAAAGTTTTTCTTTTTCTGCAAACTCCACAAGTCTATGTCCTCTCTCATTTCTATTACCATAACCAAAACTACCTACAGCAATTTCATCTTTCATTTGTCTACCAATTCTAGCATTAAAGTCTCCCATAACAATTTTAAAATGTTGTTTACTCTGATCAAAAGCCTTTTGTACATCCATATTTTCTACTACTTCATCACTATGAGAACTTGTTGGGGCATAAACCTGAATTATCTGCATTTGGTATCTGCTATTACGTTGTATAACTAATCTTGCAACTCTGTCCGATACACCATCAATCTCCACAATATTGTTCTTCCACTTTTTATTTATAATGAATCCTACTCCACTTGTATTTCCAATATGTGTGCCTTTATAATAAAGTATATGTCCACTTTTTAAATCAATTGTTTCTTCACCGTTTCTTCTAACTTCACAAAGTCCAATAATGTCCCATTTAATATAAGACAATTCTTCTTCTAATTCTTGCAATCTTCCTTCACTTGAAAGTGATCTGCAGTTGTAAGTACCTAAATAAAAAGTCATCATCAAATGGCAGCCTGGGTCCACAATTAGGGGATTCTTAGCACTCTCCGCCTTCGGCCACCAACCGCTGCCTTGGTTGGTGACTTTACAGCCTCCTGGGAATAAGGGCCATGCTTTATTTTTGTCTGTCATAATTATATATATATGTATTGGAAAAATATTTATCATTTACACAAACATTCATTCTGCCTTATCAGGCATTGAGAAGAAAGACCATGGTGTTTCTTGATCTTAAACTCAGAGGTAAAAAGCCAATAAACTCACCATGCTGGCTAATGTGTGTTGGTGAGCAGCCCATCCATGTTCATATACTATATGAATAATCACATAGTAATAACAGCTACAATGACAAGAACGTATGGAGTGGACATTAGGAATTTGCCCTGCTCGGTTCCTTTAAGGCCTCCAAGAGGAATCAAAGGGTCTCCTTTCAGTTAATAGCACACTCCTTTCTGCAGCCAAAATGTGTATATATGTGTGCGTATAAAAGTAAGATTGGGTTCTAGTCTTATAGCTAAAGATGCTGCTCTATGGCGCCGTTTTCATGCTAAAACACATAAAAATGCCGTTTCCATGGCCGACACATTCGAACCCGCATTTTCTATAATACAACTTTTTTGTTGTGCTACAGATTGCAGGCCGCTATGTCGCATCGCAGTACAGCATGTATGTCGCATCACAGCAAATAAATTTTCCAAATTCGCACAGTTTATAAAATGGTTATGGCTTGGTGAGAGGGTGTGTGTATTTGAATTGGATTGAAATATTGTTTTCATTGGATTTTTTTTATTTTAAAGTATTGAAATCTTCAGATTTTCTAAAGTAATAATTATCAGACTTTTTACACCGTACCGTATTGAAGTTTTAAGTTGGAAAATGTTGACAAGATATAATGTGTAAAGTGAGTTGGAATTAGGTAATGCATCAAGTAATGTACTGTTCGTAACATTCCACGAGACAAACAAGATTCTACCATGTGTATATTTTTGAAGTAAAAAAGAGCGGTAACACAAAAATATCCAGCAAGAAACATACAATTCTGCACAGTTTTTTTAATTTTCATAAAAAGCATATATTATAAACGTGGTTAATAAGTAAAGAAGACATTTTCTAGATATATATATATATATTTGTTGTTGTTTAAAAAAGTTTTACTTTCTTTCTTTTCTCCGACTACTGTTATACTTTGTTGAATATAGTTTACATTTATTGTTATCATTTATTTTATATATGTTACTAAAAAAAATATTTACAAAAATACGATTTTGATATTTTTTATTTTAGCATTACAAACAACAGAACACTATCCCTAAACCTAACCCTAAAACTAACCCTAAACCTAACCGTAAAACTAAACCTAATCCTAACAACTTTTACTTTTTGTTGTCATTCTATTTGAAGTAAAAAATAGTGGTAATATCTGTTTGTCTGTAAAAAAAAAAAGGAAAATGAAGACTAAAAAAATAAAAAATAGCGGTAACACAATAATATCTGTTTCTCTGTAGAAATAAAATGTAAAAGGAAGACTAATAAATTTTTCTTTTTATTCCGATTATGACTTTTTAAACAACAACAACAACAAAAAAAGCCGTAACCCCAGTAAAAAAATATCCGATAGAAAATTGATTTTTCTAATAAAGCAAAATAAAAAACACGAATCAAATTGTAATTTGTTTATTTTATTTTACATTTATTATTATCATTTAATTTGTATACATTAATAAAAAATAATATTTAAAAAAGACGATTTTGTTTTTATTTTCGCATTACAAAAAACACATCAAAATGATTAAAATCAATGGTCCAGGAATGGTCATATTTTATAGTTTTAGCGTGAAAATGGCGCCATCGAACAACGTCTTTATCTATAAGAGAAACACCTAAGATTGAATTAAAAAAATAAAGAAAATAAGTTTGTAACCTAAACATTAAGTTAAATTCAAAGATGGCTACAAATAAACAATGGGAACAATTAAAAAGTTAGATATTATCCTAAGTAATTTTAATCTAATGTGGAATTTAAACAAATAATGGGAATTTAATTAATAAATTTAATTTTAAAAAAAAATGTTAATCAAGATGAACAATAAAAGGGCCACATATATAGACTTAAAAAATCCTCATCATCAGCAGAACAAATCAGATCTTTTAGCAGTATTGTTCCAGTCTGTAAAAATAAAACTTATTTTTTAAGAACCACCTTCACCAGCTATCCAAATTCCAATCATTTGGTATAACATGCAACACACAGGAGAAAGAAGCATTCGTCTATCTAGGATCACGAATTTGAAAATCTATAGGTATTATTATTCTTTATTCCCATTCCTATTGATTCAGTAATTTATTATTGTAGCCATTGTAATATTTGAAATATCCATAGTCAACAGAACTGAACTCAACTAGCATAAAAGAGCTATTTATGTGCAGTTAGTGTAAGCAGCAAATATTCCCATAACTTTTCCAAATCATACCAACAAATAACTTATGATAAAATGTGTGTGTGTGTGGTATATAATGTTTTAATGCTTATGTTTATTTAATATTGTATTTTAATTTATAATATGTGTGCCTGATATATGATATGTAATTATTGTTTTATGTAGGGAAGAGATGATAAATTGGGTCTTAAGTAATTTAGAGTTTAAAATAAATTATTTTTTGAAAATTAGTATTTTGTTGGTCAATTCTTTTACTAATACCACTAATTAAAGCAGTTTATTATATTATTTTTTTCGATTGAGCTAGTTGGGATATTCAGGTGCTGACTTAGTAGCTGTCATACAGAGTATTTTAGTTACTTCTTGTAATTAACTAGTGCCTGAAGTTTACTTCAAAACAAATAAAGTACTTTGAATGGCAGTGTTTGAATTCAGAAGTCGAGAAGTCCTGTAATCTGGAAATATGGCTGTAGGTTATACCTTGCACCAGTCTGGCTACAAATACCTTTGGTATTGTGCTTCTCTGCTTGAGGTACCAGTGTGATGCAATACTTAAATTGCAGTTGGAGTAGATTGAATTCATAATAAATAATGTGTCATATTTTATATATAAAAGAAGTCAACAGTGTTGTTTTTTATTAAAGAGTAAAAAAAAAAATTGTTCTATATTTTTTTATTTCATCTTCTCCCACCCAGTTCAATATAAAAGCTAAAGCCAATTTAACTAATACATCAATATTTTACAACCATGAAAAAGAACATAGACACAATTTTGATCCTAGTATTATTAAAATAATGTATGGAAAAAAACCAATAGGAAATGTAAAATTAATGAGACATAGTTTATTGTATAAAATGAATATGTAATGAATCAAAGATCAAACAGTATTCAAATAAGCAAACAATGGTCCTTCTCAGCAGAATAACCATGATTATGATGCATATGTGTGGAAAGTATACTTCATCTAATTAATTTTATTCATTATATTTAAAACTCTGTTTTGGTACTTTGTCAGCAAACTAAAGTTCCTACCATCTAATTATTTAAGTATATATAAAAAATTTCAGTAAGTTAATTACTACTGCAACCCAATTTATCAGGGTTTGATAGTTAAATGTTAGTTTCATCCTTGAAGTCATTTTTGAGAACATTTACAAGTCTTAATTATTTTTAAAAGTCTCACTGTAGTAATTTAAAACCATCTGTGGTTATAAATGACTTCCAATTGCTTAAATTAGATATATTTTGCCCTGCACAATAATAAGTTAATGTTAAAATTATTAAAAGATCAAATCATTTTAATATATCTTTTAGTATATTAAAATTCAATGTACAAATTAAACTTTAAGAATAACTGAATTTAAATCTTTAATGTTAAGTATTAGTATTTGATTTACATGCTTATAAAAAGCATTTTTTATTTAAGTCATTTGTTAATAAAAGTGTATTTTTCTTAATACTAATTGTAAAAAGATTAAATCAGTGAAAATAAAGTTAAATCATGTTAATTAAAAGAAGATAAGGAGTTAATTTATTATTATTAAAAGTTATTAGTTTTCAAATAAATAAAAAATATTAGAGAATGTGTACAAATGTGCTTACATGTTAATTTTTAGTTTTCACTTTCTTGTTGCAATGTTTAATTCTTAAATTGCTTTAATTAAAATAATGAAAATTACTTTGGAGAACTTCACATTCGTTAAATATGTATTACATTGTTTAAAAGAGTAATGTAAATTTACGTTTTATTTTTAAAAAAATGTAATTTATTATATAATATTTATTGTATTGTAATAATTTTAGTTTCATAAATAATTGTCTTAGAATTTAATAATTTTAATTAAAAGTCTAGATGATATGTAAATGAGTCTATTTTTAGCCTTATTTCCTAGGAAACTAATTAAATTTGAACTGTAATGAATTGAGTCAAGTAGATGATCTAAAATGTCGTTTTTAATCATCAAAATTAATCACATAACCAGGAGTATGAAAGAAGAAGACCTTGCACACACTTTCTTACTATTATTATTACTTTTATTTATTTTTTAAATTAGTTATTTAGTTGCAGAATTAACTATTTTTAATAATTTTTAGCTTAATTATTTTTAATCAATTTTATTTTGTTAAAGTAGTATGTATCTTTAAATAATTCAGATGCTAAAGCTTCTAACTAAAGTTTAATAAACATCATGTAAAATTTGAATAATTATTCTTCAACAGTTGTTGAATTATTTTTATGTAGAATTAAGACTTCAAGGAAATTTTCAATGGATCTCCACACTTATGTAAAAACTTTTATTGATTCATATTTTTATTTACAATAAACATTATCAGTTCAATATTTTTATGCAATAGTATTAAGACTATTAAAGACTTTATGCTTATGCAATATTTTATAACAGTTATTAATATTTTTAAATGCTTTTGCTTAATTATTGGAAGATGCTGAAAAGAATAAGAAATTTTTTAAAAGATTTTAAAATATTTATTTTTCAGCAATATTTATTTAAAAATGTATTTTTTTTTTCAAAATAATCTTTATTTGCACAAAAAGTAAAATATACATTGTAATATAGAGTTCATGTTTACAATCATGACTGGCACATTAAAGACTAACTAGTTATTAAATTAGATGATGATTACAAGATTAAAAGTAAAATTTTAAGTTACGTTACTTATCAGGGGTGATCTAATTTGGCATATAAATCCCATGGTGTGTAAAGTTTGAGTGTCAAGAATAAATAATATACATGGCTATTGCTAAATATGTAATTGACTCCATGTTTGCTCAGCAAGGCTGGGCAGGCATGTTCTTAGATTACTTTCTTTAGCTTTATATAACTTTAAGAAAATGTCTACAATAGGACCAGCCAACTCACTATCAAATAATACCTTACATCTAATCTTCCATATGATAAAATTTATGAAAGTGTCCAGGTGGATGGAGCCAAAATTTCCATTTTTGAATGCATCATTAAGGTAGACATTTGAAGAATTGTATCCTATAATTCTCTGTAGAGAAATATTACGTAACCAAGTCCACCATTCACATTGATAGAGTATGTGTTCAATTGACTCGTCAAATCTACTACAAAAAGAACATATTGTATCAATGTTGTGTCCCCTCTGATTACAAAGAAACATCCCAGTAGGCAAGGCTCCAAGATTGACCTTAACCAAAAAATCAACAAACTTTGGCTCCAATTTCAGGAACTTAGTCAGCCTTATGAGATGAGGGATTGCAACTGGGAGAAGATTCTCTGTCCTAGATTTACCAGAGTGAACTAATTGATAAGAACTCCAGTATGATATTTTTTCATCAAACATGGAGCAAGAGCGTTTGATGCTATTAAAGACAATAGTTAATTGTTGTTGCATCCAGATATTTCTTTTATGAGGGGGTGGGCGATCAGTGGGGATTATTTTTTCAAAAGGTATGGGACTTTCTATATTTGCATTGTCTCGGAAAATTTTAACAAGGACATTGTAAGTCCTCTGTATCAGAAAAATTTTAATCGAGTGCAGTCCTAAACCATTAAGATATCTTGGTTTTTGCAAGATATTAAGACTTATTGCTGGTGTCTTCCCTCCCCAGCACAGCTTTCTGCATAGAGATTCAACCTTGCAGATGAAGTAAATTGTTGGTGAAAAACCAACTAGATAATAAATAATTTTCAGTAAAATCACAGAATTAAGGAGTGCAACCTTTCCAAACAGAGAAAGATAAATTTTAGATAGTGAAATAACAGTCTTTTCAATCTTTAAAATTAATGAATTTTCCAAGTTCTTTTCTCATGGCTACTGGAGAAGAAGCAATACTAAAACCAAGAAATTTCTGTGGGGAAGCTTTTAGTCTACCAGCTATTTGCTTCCCTGTCAGGATGGACCACATTGCTGACTTTGATCCATTAATTTCCAGGCCAAATTCACATGAAAACTAGTCTAGGAGTTCCTCAAGTCTAGAGAACTCATCCCGAGATGAAAGAAACACAACCACATCATCCATATAGAAAATATGGCATATGTTCTCTCTCAATAAAGGAATATAAATCCCTGGAAGGAAAGACTCAATGCTCAACAGCAATGGGTTCACATAGACTGTGAAGAGTAGTGCACTTAGTGGCAATCCCTGAGCAACTTGCAGACCGATTGATTGAATTAGGAATCCTTGTATAGTCTTTGAAGACTTCAGTCTTCATTTGCAAGCTATTTTTGTAAACAGATTTTTTTTTATTAATTATATTAGAGTTATCACATAAAATTTGATGATAAATAGAAGATTTATTTCTGAAACCTGTATGAGCTTGAGTAGATTGGAAATTTATAGATTCACATCCTCTAAATGTATCCTCATCATCCAATTTTGCGTTAATAAGGTTTAATTCATCAGAATTTGCGCAGTAATCTACTCCATGAATATTAGCGCTGTTTAAAAAATTTTTTTCTTTAAATGGTGCCATTGTTGTATCAGATTTTGGCGAATAACTTTTTTCATCATTCTCAAAAAAAAAAATATTATCCATATTACATTTTTCATTTGCATTAGAATTTAAGCCGCCATCTGAGTTCTGCAAGGTTTTCCCACATTTCAGCAATTCCGGAGAAACATGTTCATACCGTAACTCAAAATTTTCGTTAGTTTTCTTAATAGAACTTTTTTTTCCCATGCTTGACTTACTTGTTTTTTTTAAGATTAATGGATTTTGAACTTGTCCCTATCATTTTGGTAACATTTGAAGCTTTAGGAATCTGTTTAAAGTAATCAGAACTTTGTTTAAACATTACATTATTGATTTTCTGTTTTATATCTATTTCTTCGTTAATATTTTCAGTTGAGATTGCCTTTATCGATTGATTTAAAGATTTCTTAAGACTAGAATTTAATTTTCTAGTTGATTTTTTATTATAAATTTTCATAACAGGCTTGCAAATTTTTTCATGTTCTTTTTCAAATACTGGTGTTCCACTTGTACTTCTTGAGTTAACTAAGATCTTTTTAAAGGTTGCCATTATCGTTCAGAACGTATGGCTAGCCACAAATAGTGACTAAATATATCTTAATATATTTCAATTTTTAGAAAAATATTATAAATAGAGATAAAAGAACTTACTTGATTTTTTTATAACTTTTGTTTTTAAAATATCAAACTTAAAAGGTGCAAATTGGACTGCTCAGGAGGCGATATTAGAAGTAAACAAATTCAACAATGGTTTTCTTGGAATAATTCATTATTTCACTGAATAGACTATTTAAATTCCAGATGGCAGAATCTATTTATTAGTTTTGAGATGACATTTTAATTACATATTTGTTATCTTAGCAGCTAAATGAAAGTATTTGCTCACAAAACTTTTAACTTATATCTAATACAGGCTAGAGATATAAAAAATATATCCCAAGTCTGTGAAATGAAAATTATAAACATACTCTTTCATTTAAAAAATATTGTTGAATTATTTGTTTAAAAATTAATATTTTTCGATTGTAATGAAACATATTCAGAAAATTTACTATTATTGTCATTCAACTGCTATGGGTATAAATAACTGCAGCAGTCATAATGTAATAAAACATAAAATGATTTTAAGAAAATTATTATTCAAGCTTATTATGCAATTAACTTTTTATTACAAACATACTCCACTATATGCTTCTCTATTATTCTCATTATGATTATAAATTTTAAAAAACTGCTCTATAATAAAATCTGCAGTATCCAAAGAATATATGCTCCTATACTTCAGCATTGTTATATATTTTTCATGAATTAATGAAAAACTAATATTATATTAGAGGTTTACAGTGTCAAATTTAAATAATCTTTCACAAAAAATTGAATGGCCATTGATATATGTATGTACTCATGCTTACCAAAAAATCTATTGCTCATACAAAACATTTTGAAGGCTGTACACATAATTTGCTGTGATTTCAACATTAGAAGATAATCTTCTATGTTTGTAAAATGGTAATTTCAAAACTGCATCTTGTTGAATCATACAATTTCTAGGATGAAGAATTTTTAATTATTTATTTTTTGTAAACTGGTTATAATTTTAAATTATAATTTTATGCTATTGCAATATATTATGTATTTTATTTATTTATATTATGAATTTTTGTCTAGTATATTTGTATGCATTATTTGCAAACTGTAATATCCCGAAGTGTACAGAATATTTATTGTTATAATACTATATAGTTTTAAAGTGCTATTTGTCCCTTATTTATTTGAATGTATATGTTTATGTAGAATCATAAAAATATTGCATATTTTTATTGCTTATTTCAGGCTTTCATTTGTCAAGATTTGGCAAATAATTTTATTGTCAGTTTTACACATCAGTTAATTATTATAACAGTTTTTGGAGATTGTACAGTAATCTCTCTCTCTCTCTCTCTTGCTTTATTGTTCATGCCTATCTTGACATTATATTATCCAAGAGATCATAGCTATGTTTCTCTCTTGTGGGTATTTATTTTATATTTTTTCCAAGAGCTCATAGTTGTGCTCTTACTTGCGAATATTTATTTTGCTACACATATTTTATAAAGACGTTGTAGAGGTGTTTTTCTCTTATTATAGTATATTTCATGAGTTATAATTTCATGTTTATATTTAGTGTAAATGCTTTATTTAAGATAGGTCTTACTATTCCTAATAATTTTGTTGGTTCATTCTCACTTTCCTTATGTTCAGAAATAAAGTTCTAGCATAATTTTTTCCTTAAAATGTAGGTGCTCCTTTTGAGTTCATGTCATTATTTATGTTTATTGCCTTATTTATCTATCCCTTTCAGATGTATTATATTATGTGTATCTTGTATGGAGCCATGCATGGGTGTATTACCATGCCTTTATTATTTTGGCAATTGATTTTATTAGTTTTTAAAAATATCATATTTTTTTCTGTTACATTCATGAATATTCTGAGTGTAGGTTAGAGATGGTTTTGATATATAGGTCTGTTTTGCTGTGCTTTGTTAGTATTGCAGAGTGTAAAACTGATAAATATAAATTTAGAAAATAAAATTGTATTTATAGACTTCAATAAGTAACTAGCATTGACTTCATTGCTGGATTGGTAAACATGATTATTATTTAAATATATTCATTGTTAAGACAACATAATAGTCTAATTATTGCATAAATGTAGAACTTCTTGAGCTAATGCTCATGTTAACACAAGCTTTCATCATTTAGATAAAGTTAACAATAGTCAATTATCATTCCATTTGTAAAATTATTTTATATAATCTGTAAACTTTAACCAAAGTATTTATTCTATTCAGTGAATTGAATAGCATAGTGTTTGAACAGGTTGCTTGAAAGATTGTAGATTTCCAAAGTTGTTATTTAAGTGTTTTTATTGATAAAATAAATGTTTTATTGTTAAATATGTCATCTAGTATCAATATCATCACTATCAAATATTATCTACCCAGAAATAAACTATTATACAATTATATTTTATGTTGGTCATTAAGAGTACATACACATAAAAATTGAATATAATAATTTCTTTGCTAAAATGATCCACAGATGTTAAGAAAGTATCTAAGAAATAAATTATTCATTCATTTTCTTAATTTCAAATGATCATTTTAATCCAATTGGATTTATTAGAACTGTTTTTGTGACAAAATTATTATTTGCATTATTCATAAAATTACAGTTGATTAATCATCATAAATTTAAATGCTGAAATTATTAATCTCAAATTTATAAAAAAGATTGGTATGAGTTATTAATAGGATATCCCGAGTGGCCATAAAATCCCTTATTCTTTTATGGTATTCAAATGCTATCCTAGTAGATTATTATTTATTCTAAATTAAGTTTTCATGTTTTTATTATTGTAGGTAATATTTTTATTTAAAAAATATTTTTTATTATTATTATTATTAACTGATTTTCAATTGGATGGATGGTTGAAGAGTTGGAGTGTGTAGAAGATTGGAGCCTGTCCATTAATGTATGAGGATTATCTATCTTAATATATATCTGAGCACTTATAGTATATATGTATGGGAGATGATAATCTGGACCAACTGATGATTGCTGGTTTAGCATGAAATACGAATATTGATGATTATTTATCTTTTCAGCATATATGTGCTTGAGCGTATCAGTGTTATTAGATAGAGTGGAGAGTGATGGTCATCTGAAAGTCTGTGCTCATATACCCTTTATATTATTATTATTATTATTATTGTATATTAGGCAGATTATGGGGTAAGAATATGTATCCTCATATTTTTACTAGGATTATATTCAATGCCCAATAATTCTTAAATAAAAGAGAATGACATTTTAATATTATAAATATTTAATTAATGAACTCGGAGATCTTTGTATTATAATAGATGATGAAATTATTTTATAAAAGAAATTCTTTTAAGAAATAAGGTGGCACAAAATTTAAGAAACCCATAATTCTTTATTAGAAAATTTTGAAATGTGGATCTGAATATTGTAATGAAATGTTTAGAATAGTGGTTGTTAGATGTGTTGTTATTGGAGAGAAAATCTATAAAAAGATGTTATAAGAAAGAATCTACTTATAATATTGAGAGTATCTCTGTAATTTGTAAGAGTGAGTTGAGAATTCTCCTCAGAAATTTTTATTAAATATTAAGTAGTATATTTACATGGCTTATATATATATATATATATATATATATATATATGTGTGTGTGTGTGTGTGTGTGTGTGTGTGTGTGGGAGAGATGATGATTTGGACTAACTCATGAGTGCTGGTTCAGCATAAAATACATATATTGGAGTTCATTTATCTTTTTCACATGTGTGTGGTCATGTGTGTCAGGTGTATAAGATGGAGTGGATAGCTATAGGGAGTTTTGAAAGTCTGAGTTCAAATTCTTTTTAATTATATTTAAATTCAGTATAGATAATATACTTGTATTTCAATATTATATATACTTGTGTATTTTTGTGAAGATGAATATAAAAAATGAATTATTCTTAAAAATAATCATAAATAATGTTCAAAACATAAAAGAGAAATTATAATGCAATAAATATTTCATATGATACATCAGTATTTGGAAACAACAAATTCTGTCAAGTATTTTTTGCATTAAAATTAATGGACCATTTTGAAACAGAAAAGAGAGGATTTTATTAAGTACCTTTATGATTCTCTCTATAAATTTTTAATCGATATTAAAATATAATTCATTGCAACTCTGAACTCATTTACCCAACATCTCAAAAATTGATTAGATTTGTTTTTTCTACTTTTTACATAAGTCTGTTCTTAAAATTAAATTTGTTTTTTATAAATATTTTGTTTTATAATTATTTTATTATTACCCAAATTGTTTAATTACTTCATTTATTAATTATCTGCCAAATTATTATATTAATCTCTTTACAAAGCTTTTTATTATTATATATTATTCACTTTTTAATTAATCAACCTAAGAGAGTTAACCAAAAAAAATACAAAGCATTTTTCACAATATACAATCTTTAATATTTTTTTCAAAATAATTTTATGATTATTTGAATCTTGTTATTGAAAAAAATAATTATTATTTTTAAAACTATATCCGTGTTCATACACTCAAATGACTCAGATATCTCATCATTTTAGAGTTAAATCCAAGCATGCTTGTGATTGCTGATTGCATGACTCTTCCCTAGATAATCGATTATCGGTTCAATAGATTGAAATAATATTATTTAATTGAGGAAGTATTATTTTCATTTTATAATAATTTTTTTGAAGTATCAAACAATTTTGATTTTTAACAGAGGCATGTTTAGTGGTTTACTATTGATTTTTACTATTGGTTGCATAAAATTATCTGCATTATTTTAACATATTTTAATTAATTAGGTAATTATTTTCACATTAGATTTCACAAAGTCTCCTATATTTGAATTATTGTAATTTGAATCCTATATACTTTGTTCTATTCAGTAATCTCATTACTCCTTGTCAAATATGAAAAAGAATCTAAAAATATATTGCCAGGTGTGTCCATTGAAAAGATAATTGTTTTTCTTTCCAAGCTGTTTGCAATCCATTTCTAAATAAATGTGATTGTTATTCCATAAATAGGATTAATTCACTTCTCAAGAAAAGATTTTTTTTCTTTTACAATTTAATTAATAACTCATTGAGCAATGCTTTCGATATGGGATGTCATAATCATAGTGCTCACACTTATCGGCAAATCTGATGTTATTAGGAAAAAACACTAAATTAATACTCAGTGGTTAATATGTAAATTTGTATCTATTGTGTAGTAATATAGGTTAGCTATTTACCATAAACATTTTAAGGCACTAATGTGTCAAGATTATAAGTTTTGACATGAAATGTGCCTGGTTTCAAATTTCATAAAGGCATTTAATTTAGATAAAATTTCTGATGAAACATTTAGAGTGATTTAAACTGTGTATAGCAGTAAAACCATGAGTTTCCAAGTGTTTTCAAGTGATTTTCAAAATTTTGTTAAGGCATAAAGAGGAGTAAAAATGATCAATTACCAGGTGCAACAAAAGTAACTTAAAACAAAGAAAATGTACATAAAGTTTCCAAAATTATTTTTAAGTGATTGTTGTATGTGAGTTTCATTGAGGAATTTACTGACACTTCCAAAAGCACTGTTCATCATAATTTAAAGTATTTTATAAACTAGTGTGAGTGATCTTTGCATCTCACTTTTTGATAATCAACTAAAAAATATAACAGAGTGGAACACTAAAGGAAAATGCAAAAAATTACAATTATAGATTCAGAATTCTTGAAAAACATCATCAAGATAGTTGATATATAATATTTCCAAAATATGTTATCAGCCAAGTGCTGGAATATAGTTAAGAAATCACCAGAAAAAGAAAAATCAAAAAATTTGTGAATGCAAAAGTGCTGGATCTAAATATTGCTCACTGTCTTTATTTATTTATTCTAAAGGCATTTTTCACTATTTATATATTGTTGAAAATCAAATGGTAAATGATAACTACTATTTAAGTGTTTTGGATCATTTAAGTTCCAAACTTATGAGTAAGGCTTTTGGTCAATATTGTATAGTTTTTTGATCAAATAAAGCATTATTATACTTATTTTTTGTTCACATTGATCTTTGTTTATTTCCTAAATTAACATTGGCTGTGAAAAAAGTGTATCATAAGTCAATTCATAATACCCAGAAACTTGTGACAAAATTTTTGCAGAGAATTTCAATGGAGGATAACAAGAACTGCTTCAAACATTTTCAACAATTTCTACTGGTGTAGTGGGTCATAAAAAAACTATTTTGAATAATAAAAACAAAGTATAAAAAGTGCCTTGTGATTTACTTGACATCAGTCACCCACTTATTGGACAAACTGTATAGGTGGTACTCTTTTAAGCAGGTTTAGCACCATTATTCTTTAATCATCCTCTCAACATTACTCTCTCTGATTTCACTCAAGCCACATCAGCAGTTGGCAAGATTCTCTTTGATTGTTATGATTTAATATGTATTTGATTTCCTCTAAAAAAAATATATCCCCCAAGTGATTTATTAACATAACAAAATAGTTTATTATATCTTAATTTCTAATTAAATTTTATATTAGTTCGTAATTACATATGCCATAATTGGACACTCTATTAAATTAATAAATTTATTATTAGCAGCATAATTTTTCACCATCTCTATGCCACTTATTGTAAGCTTTAGTAAATAATAACAGAAACAAGATGATAGTGCTTATCCTTATCCTATCTCATACTAGTTTCAAGTTTATGGCTTTTATTAATGAGGAGCTTTGGATCTTGACCAGTGCATCTTTTTATCCTCCTTCCAGCATTTATCTCTTATTTATGCTATCAAGCTAATATCACAAACTAAAAAAACCCATATAAATGTTTTCAACCTAAGCCAATTTATTTGCATGATCATATAAATCTAAAAACAGTTCATTTTTCATATAGTGTTTTTTTGTTTTTTAATAACTATGGGTCCCTTTATGCTATAGTCAGGATTAGGTATAAAACCAATAAAATGTCACCTAACTCCATCACATCACTTTAACTTACACATTGCTGTTGCGGCATAATCTTTTACCATTGCTATGCCACTTATTGTAATCTTTAGTAAGTAATAATAGATATCAGATGATAATACTATGCTATTCTACCCAATATTCCCAGACTAATTCAAGTTGAAGTCTTTCGTCAGTTAGAAGCTTTGGATCTGGTACCAGTGCATTATATTATAGAGATACAAGTTCTTTAAGTTCAAAACTAGTCTAGGAATATTGGATAAGAAAGCTCAGGATAGTGATTTAAAAATCACACAGGATAGGGATTTAATCATCACTTTAATCTTGTATCTATTATTTCTTACTAAAGCTTATAGTAAATGGCAAAGGGATGCTGAAAGTTATGCTGATACAACAATAATATGTATGCTAAGTTCATGTGATGGAAATTTTCCTGGTTTATACCAAATCCTGGCCACAGGATATGAATATAGATAGTTATTAAAAAAGTGAGAACACTATAATAAATAGAAACTGAATTGGTTTAGGTCTAATATCACTATACAAGAAAATTGGCTTATATTGAAGACATTTATACATTTTTCAATTGGGTTGATGTCTTGATAGTAAAAAAGTTAAGTAAATGATAGCACTTAAATGGAATGTGTATTATATCCTAAAGATCCAGGTGCACTGTTCCAAGATCCAAAACTTCTCATTGATAAAAGACATAATCTTGAAACTAGTTGGAGATATTGGATAGTATAGTACATAGTAGGAAGTTAATAAGCACTATTGTCTAGTATTTATTATTACTTATTAAAGGTTACAGTAATTGGCATAAAATAATGAAAAATTATGCCTCTATAATAGCAATGTGTAATTTAAAGTCACATGATGGATTCAGGTGATGTTTTATGGGTTTAAATTTATGATTAAAAGTTATATGTCAAATAGTTTACTGATTTCATTATAATATCAATTTATGAATGTCTATGTCTAGTGAATTTTACCCTACAATTTAATATTCAGTTTTAAAAATTTTTATTTTATGAAAATATGTAGTTCTCTAATGGTTGCACTTGTAATATGTATTCAGGATAACTGACACTTAATTTATTGATCCTATTATTTTTTAATTGAATATTGATCAAAATAATGCAAGAACATAATTTCAAATAAAAATATTTCACAAGACAAACAATAAATAATTTGATGTAGTTTAAAATCAAATCAAATGTGAGCATAAAGATAAATAAGGATTTATCTTATCAGACTAAGGATTAATGTTCACTCGAACATTATCACTCGAACATTAATGTGACATGTGATAATATTTTGGACTATTTTCATCATCTATCAATAAGTGTTGAATGTACAGAAAATTTTGAACTTTATTTAAACTTTTCAAATGTAAACTAAATAGACAACATGGGTTAATAATTCCTAATAAGTTGTTTGTATTTGAAAAGTTTAAATAAAGTTTAAAATTTTCTATACATAATTGATGACAGAAATAGTCCAACATATTGTCACATCTAATATCCCATCATCCCAAAACTTCTAGAAAATATTAATATGACAACATCAAAAGTATCTTACTAGTTTTAAAATTTTCATTTTAATACATGTGATAAGCAAATCTCTCTCAGCATAATAAATTTTCAGGATCCAAATTTTACTCTATAAATTATAAAGATATTTACATTTTTAAATAGTCTTAAATAACTACCATTAACTACAAATAATACTTTTTAAATATATACTTTTTTAAACTTATGTGGATATCATCATTATTTAAAAAGGGAAAATGTTTTTCTGATAGCTAAGTCCCAACCAACTTTTAATTAAGGAGCATATTGGAATGTACTTCAAAAGTATTCATTATTAGCTTTAATAAGTTTTTCCTCAAACTCTACTAATCAATATTTAAGAATTATGGAAGGCATATAAATGGAAAAAAAACTATCATATATATATATTTAAATGACAAGCAGTAAAGCAATTAATAATTGTGGGGCACTCCAAATTAAATAAATAGAGATAAAACTTTTCCTATAGTAGTGCCACCCAGTGCAAACCAGAGTAATGAATGGATGCAACTTAGTACATAAAATCCCTATCTAGTGCCTTTTCATCCAATATCTTAGAATTGTTTCTAGCTTGTAGTTTTATCAGTGAGGAGCTTTGAACTGAGAGCACTACATTTAAGCTTCCCACTGTTGAAATCACAAGCTAGAAACTAGTCTGAAATATTAGAAGAATTGGTACTAGATACAGATTTTATGCACAAACCTTCTTTTATTCAATGATTACTCTGGCTTGCACTGATTGGCACCAAATGTATGAGAATTTTGCATCTGTTGTACCAGCTTTTGTAAGTATTGGAAATGGTTATTTCGTGATGTTTAGTAGTTTAATATCTAATAAATAAAAAACAAATATTCTCATTTGTTAATCATTATTTATAAAAATAATAAATAAAATGTACTCACATATAATTTATTATTCATAATAAAAAGCATAAATAGGTTATATGATTATGATATAACTATTCATTCACAATGCATATTTGATTTATACATATATGCACAGGCACATATAGTATGCGTGTCCATTACATTGGCTTCTTTTTTTTTGTTAAAGATTGTGAATTTATATTTCTTTTATCAAATTATTTCATATAATGTTTATCTGCTTATATTTAAATTTAGATAAAAAAATTTCTATTAAATTTCTTTTAAATATTTGAAAACCAGGCACTCTTCACAAACCTGGGAGCTTAATTGTAAGTATAGGGGATTTGAATTCAGATTTTCAAGCACCTGTCAACTATCCACACTATCTCATACAACTGATAATTGTAAGTATAGGGGATTTGAATTCAGATTTTCAAGCACCTGTCAACTATCCACACTATCTCATACAACTGATACACATGACCACATACATGTAGAAAAGATAAATAATCACCAATATACATATTTTGTGCTAAACCAGCATTCATCAGTTGGTCCAGATTATCATCTCCCACACACACATATATATATAATCAGTGCTCAGTTTATATTAAGATAGCAAATTTTCATACTTTAATGAACAGGCTTCAATTAAAGTATGAAGATTTGCTATCTTAATATAAACTGAGCGCTGATTATATATATATACATGTGGGAGATAATAATCTGGACCAACTGATGAGTGCCGGTTTAGCACGAAATATGTATATTGGTAATTATTTATCTTTTGCACATGTATGTTGTCATGTGTATCAGTTGTATGAGATAGTATGGATAGTTGAAGGGTGCTTGAAAATCTGAGTTCAAATCCCCTATACTTAAATTTTTTTTAGTAAATTATTTTTTATTCATTCTTTTATTCTAATGCATAGTATAGTTGGCAACCTGGATCAAATTTAAATCTTTGACTTCCTAAGTTTGTCTTAAATTTAATGTATGGCCTCACTTTTCATATAACTTTTACTTTAAATTGGAGTGTTTAAAATATCTGGATTGTCACTTCTTTGATCTGATAAAATTTAATTTAATTATTTTTGGAAAATAGTTTCACGGTATAGATTTTTATGTCATATCGCATGGAGTTATTTAATGAATGTCAAACAATTTTAAAATGGTAATTACAATTTTTTCCTGTTTCTTTTCAGGTAGTTACTTCAATTTGAATTTTAAGTGATAATTTGGCTACCAGAAATACTTTAAACTTAATTTTGGTTCATATTCTCCATTTTTGATTCAGCTTACATTTTATAGGCTTATTTTTAGATTTGATTCTGTATCAGATGAATGTTGACCATTGGTAAGAATCAACAAAAAAAAAAACTCATAATATTAATGATGGTAATTTTAACCAAACTATAACAATAATTTTTTCATATTATACTCATCCATCTAAATGTATAAATATTTATTTATCTATTTATTGTTCTGTGATCAATATTTATTGCTGTTCAATGAACCAATTACCAGATGAACTATTAATTATTATCATTAACTTATAAATTATTTAGAGTGAATAAATTCATTAAGTTTCCAAAAAAATGTGTGTGTGTTTTCAATTAAAGTAAAAGATGAGTGGTATGGCTGATAGTTTATAGTCTGGAATTGTACATATCAAAAATGGGACAGTCTTGAGAACTTGTGTAATGTTTTGTGGAGCAATCATCATTACCAGTGTAAGGATTAGTATAAATGTATAGAAATGCAAAACAGTACAATAACATCTTTTGATGTGAATAACCTGCAACAGTGACAGATATACATAAACCATGTAGTGAAATACATAATTATAAATGTACATGATTATAAATGGGGTTACTGATTTACCACACTGTTACAAATATCAGGACAGAAGTCCTACAATTATCAAACTGTTCATGTGATCCAAAAACCATCAGAAGCCAATAACACCAAAATATAAGATGCATCTTCATTTTTTGAGAAAAAATGCAATCACAAAATAAAAGCATATGTGAACATGATTTTATACTATGAACTTTAACTAAGAAATGTAAGTTTAAAGACTATTTTGAAAAAGTGCTACTGCCCAATTAATGTAAGACTTTGACAGATGCTTCTAAAAAAATCTATGCTAACTTAAAATGCCACCATTGAATGTGGGATACTACTTGAAACTGTGCTAAACCACATGCAAGCATCCAACCACCTTGAGTATCTGAGCAAATACAGCAAAGTCACAAGAAACCTAAAGTAATTTGATATACCCCTTTGTATCTGTTATTATTGTGGAAAAAAAGGTCATGCAAATCTCATGTAAAAACAATGTATAAATTATTTAAAGCATATAAGTGTTTTACCAGAGACTATTTGTCAAAGTTTTTTAAAAATAAGCACCAAATTCCAAAAGATTTACTATCATATAATAAATCAAAGGGAGAAGTGACAAAAAGTCATGAATTTGAGGCCAATAAAAAAAATTGATGATATGCCAAATATACTAAAAGTAAAAATCTAGGGACAAATAATAAAAATGGAAATAGACAGTGATGTGGGCATATCATTAATGTTGCTTAAAGAATGGATATCTATTCATTAAAGAGTAAATGTTAACATTGAGATGAAGAAAATTAATTGAAAGATGTAAATGAAAATGGGATAAATATTAAAGAAGTTGTATCAGTACCAATGGTAAATAGCTATAACAGAAATTTACTATTATTTATCATTAAGAGAAACAGCCAATATTAGGAAGTAGTTGGTTCAAGCCTCTGCATTTTAGAATTAACATAATAAAAAGGGTTAAGTTAGAAGCTGAAATTAGATGTGCATTCCCACAGCTCTTTAAATTTATCTCTGTAGAGCTTAAGACCAAAACCAGTGAATATACAACTAATGGTTAATACACAACAGATCATTTATAAACCAAGGAAAGTCTGTTTTTTTCTTAAGCTCAAAGTAGAGAGAAAACTAAAAGATTTGATGAATAAGGGTATTATTACATCCATAGAGGAATTTTCCTGAGCTACACCAATAGTAGCAGTAATGAAACTGGACAGAAATGTGAGGATATGTGATGATTACCAAGGTGCCTACACTCTAACCAGATGCAGAGAAATATTAGTGTATCTGCATAAAGCTATGTATTACACAAAATTAGATTTGAAATTGGCATTCTACCAAATCCCTTTTACAAACAGAACAGCTGAGTTATATAGGACTGTTGAAATTTGACAAACTGTCACATGGAATAACTTTAGCATCTCATACCTACCAAGAAAAAGTACAGTAGTAATAGGGGCTATGTTGTACTTAAATGACATTTTAGCAGTTGTCAAAAATGAAACACAATTAATGTAAAGAGTATACATAGATTGTGAGAAATTGAATAAATTTGATGCAAGATTGAATGAGAAAAAATGTATCTGGTTGGTGAGAGAAATCAAATTTCTGGGACATATTGTAACAGAAAAAGAAAAATATCCTAACCTTGAGAAAGATACAGCAGTAAAAAATGCCAGTGCAGAGAGTGTGATAAAAGTCTTAAACTTTTTTTCCATGCATGGGTATCCTGAGACTATAATAATAGACAATGCCATGGAATTCAGTTCAGAAAAATTGAAAGACTTTCTTGCTCTAAGAGAGATATGGCATGTATTTACATCACCATACCTTCTCCCAATCAAACAGAATTGCAGAAAATATAGACCAATAGTTGAAAAGTGCTCTAAATAAAAGGGAGGGTGCTGATATAAGTGAAGTGCTTTCAACAGTGATGGTTTACTAACACTTCACATCCAGTTCCATTGCAAGAAACCTTCAGCAGAATTGTTAATGAAGTACCACATAGGAATGTATATGTTTGTGATAATACTAGATAAAGTCAAAGGGAATCATGTACATTTTGAAAACATCAAATTTAAATCACTAAAGAAAAAATGGCTGCTGGGAGAAATAAGCAAAAAAAATGTCTGCACAAATACAAGAGGTAAAACTAGATACATAGCGAGACAGCATATTAACTATATAAAAGAATGCCAAATGAGAGGCTAAAAGATATAATTGGTAATATAGATGAAACTTCTATTTTGTTTAAGAATAAAGAAATTAAGACTGATGCATCTAACAATATTGAGGTAGAGGTAGAAGAAAAATCTTTGGAATAAGAAGCTGAAGGAGAAATTCCTACCCTATATTTACAGAAATCAACTATTTCTTCAAACAGTGATGTAGTGAACAGATTTTCTTTTAAGAAAAAGAAAGATTTTTTTCTAGAAAAGCCACAGTATGAAAAAAAAAGCTGCAAGGCTATCCAATTAAATTCTATTTATTTCTAGAGTAAAGTGAAGGTATTGCTGTGTACTGACTGGTTTATATATTTATTTAATAAAGTTTTATATATATATATTTGTGTGTATGTGTGCAAAGCTGGTCAATACAGATAGTGTTGTAACACTAGAAATAATTGTATGCTAAAATTATATGCAGAAAGTAGAATCAGACACATTTAATTTGCATAGTATTAGTTTCTAACAATATGCAAATTAGTATAAGTATTAAAATAGACAGCAGAATTTCTAATGGAGAGGAGGAGAAAAAAGTAAAATGAAAAGTAAACTAGTACAACTTGACGAGTAGAGTAAAACTGATAGTGCAGTTGCAAACCAGTTATAGCATTAGAAAACAGATTCAGTCATATCCAATTCGACTGACTCAATCAAGAAGTGCTTATTATAATTGCTAGCGAATGAAATTGCGGGAATTGAATGATTATCATGAAGGAAATGAACAGTTAATAAAGACTTTTAATAAATCATGTAAATAGAATTTAGATCTATCCATTTAGATATCTATTTATTTATTTATGAATTGATTACTGATCAATATTCCGGTATTTATTGCTGTTCAACTAGCCAGTTGCCAGTTGAGCTAATAATTATTATTACTAACATATATATTATTTAGAGCAGGGGTCCCCAACCTTTTTGCACTTAAGAGCACATACTATAATACCGGCCAGGTGGTGGGCACCATTTATTTTTTTCAACCAGATGGTGGGCACCATTTATTTTTTCAATGTAAATTTATAGTTTGGACATTGTTAATAATACACATAATGTACAAAAAAATATTTATTTCAAAAATAAAATGTTAACATATAATTAACGTTTATATTTTTACGCTGTAAAAGTATAGTATGCCTACAATTTGATTACAATATAATACAATAATTTATAAGAAATTTTAAAAATTAAATTTATTTGTATCAGATAAATATTTTTTATTGTGTTCAGATAGTGGCGGGCACACGTAAAATGGTCTGTGGGCACCATGATGCCCACGGGCATAGGGTTGGGGACCCTTGATTTAGAGCGAATAAATTCGTTAAAGTTGTCAAACAAAATTTGTGTGTTTTCAATTAAAGTAAAAGACATGAGTGTATGGCTGTTAGATTATAGCTGGCATTTAGATATCATCAGTATTAGTGTTCTGAATTTTGATTTGCATGCATTAAAGACAACTGCCTATTAATTTAGATTTAAATTACTTAAATAAAATTAAACATTCGATATTTTTATCGCACTTCGGGTACTATCAATATTGAATACCTTGTAAGAAATCAAAGTCTTATTTTTAGAACACATGACATTCTTTACTCTTCAAAATTCTTTGTCCTTTGTAGTTAACAAATAACAAGGACTAAAATATGTAAAAATAAAAATTCGATTCAAAAATATATAACTGAATGGTTTCTAGCTTCACTTAAAAACTTATATTTTGTTTGTAAGTTTTAGATCTAAATAGGCTTAACATAACTGTATAAAAGTTTACTGATTTTTATTTCAACTATATTTTATTTTTAAATAAAATCAAATAGTCACAAATAGATCAGAAATCACTGGGAATAGTGATTTGTTTTATCAATCTATTATTGCTAATTTTAAATATTCATAAATCTGTTGATAACAGTATTATTTTATTCACTGTACACATTTAAAATTTTTATTAAAAAAATTACTAAAATTTGAGAAAGATTAATTGTTGTAGCAACTTACTCCATACAATAGTGTCATCTAGTGCAAGCTATAATAATGAATAGATGCCAGAAAAATTTGTGCATTTAAATCTCTATCCTTGCCAGAATCTAATATCCTTAAGCTAGTTCCTCACTTATGGCTTTCATCAATAAGAAATATTAAATCTGAGAGCAATACACATGCATCCATACAGAATCTATCTTTTACTTACTTAGTCAACTATAGAGATCTATGTGCATTGCTTTCAGATTCAATATTTCTTGTTGGTAACAGTCATAAACAATAAATTAGCTCTAAATGCACAAGGCTTATGGTATTTATAGATTACTATACCTTGCACTTGATGGCACTATTGTATGTAGAGCATTGCTACTATTTCAATAATTTATACAAAGACAAGAAATGATTGTCATGTGATGTTTAAAGATTAAAGACAATAAGAAAATATCCTATTTCAAAGTAAATATCTCTTCATTATCCCTCTGTGGAAAACAATGAAGAAAAAAAGCTATAATTATAAGAAACTAGAATCATAACACTAGCTAATTCCTGGTGGTGAAACTTTACAAATTTTTGTTAATTTTATAATCATCTAAATAAGAATAATTATTTATACATTTTATAATCAGTAATTGAATGCTTATCTAGATTAGCTATGATCTGTATATTTAAAAAAAGCTTTTAAACTTGTTTGAAATTTTTTTAAAAATTTTATCTAGTTCAAATTCCAGGTTGCCTGCAAAATAGTAGATGTGCTAAATAAACATTGCAAAATATATTGCCAAACTCATTTATTAATTATGATTAGCATTTATTTTATCTACTTTATATGATATTATTAATAGGCTGCAAACAAATCCAATTATTGATTTCAAAGTTGTTGGTTTTTTGGTGTTTTTGTTTTTTTTGTAAAGATAATTATTTATTATTAAATAATGATCTCCAATAAAAAAAACTTTTTTTTTTAAAGAAAAAGCCAGTTAAAATTAGCAAGTATCATATTAAATTTCTAAATCACTTTACTTATTAATGAATACAATAAAAGTTTGATATCTCAATCAAACTATATTTTTATCATTTGCTTTGATTGCTGCTACTGCTACTGCTACCACTACAACCACTACCACCATTATGACCACTAATACCACTACTACCACCATTACCACCCCTACTACTACCACCACTACTACTATGACTATGGCCATTGCTGCTGCTACCACTACTGTTACCACTACCACCATTACCACCACTACTACCACCACTACTACTACCAGTACTACTACTATGACTATGGCCACTGCTGCTACCACTACAACCACTATCATTACCACCACTACCACCATTACCACCACTACCACCATTACCACCACTACTACTACCACTACTACTACTACCACTACTACTACTATGATTTTGGCCACTGCTTGCTGCTACCACTACCACTACCTTCAACACCACCATTACCACTACTACTACTACTGCTACTACTATTACTACTACCACCACCACTACCACTACTACTACTACTACTACTACTGCTGTTGCTGCTGCTATTACTATCACTACTACTACTACCACCACCACTACTACTATTACCACCACCACTACTACTACTACCACCACCACTACCATCACTACTACTACTGCTGCTGCAGCAGATAATTTGGCAATGCTTTAAATAATGATACAATTATTTTGTAACTTTGTTATAGTAATTAAACATTGTGTCAAATAAATAATAATGTTTCTTAACTCATTTGCCCATTTATAGAGTAAAGAATTTTAAGAGCTGCTAACAGCATATATGTAAAAAGATCCATTTATTCAATTGAATGAAACTGTTTAACTAAACATCTATTTGATGGCTCAACTTCACATGACTTTTTTCAATTAAATACAACTACTTTTTAATAACATTAATTTCAATCCAATTTATTTATGATGCAAATTGTTAATATTAATAATAAAATAACAAGGAGTGGGGATTTTTCAAAAATATTTAGAAAATTAAATTAAATTAAAAATATGTTAATTAAAATAATATATATATATATTGTAACGGGCACATACGTTCGTTACATTATTTTTTATTAGTAAACATAAACAAAAAAGTTCGCCAATAAAAATTTCTTTTTTAAGAATTAAAAACTGAAAATTAAAAAATCATCTTAAACTTGTATATATAAATTGCACAGATAAAAAAAAAATTATTAAAATAAAACTTTATTAAAAATAGAAAGGTATTTTAAAAACTTAAAAAGATTTAGAGATAAAAATATATCTTTAATCCTGGAAAACACATTAATTAATCAGAAATGGAAATGATTGTTTTGATTAGTTAGATGTGAACTAGCCTTGGGCATTTAAATGTAAAAGCATCGGTCAGGTAGGAAAACAATAGAAACTAATAGCCAATGAAGAGAAAAGCAGTGGAGTCAGGCCTCGCCGAAAGGACCATCTCATCGATGACGCAATGTAAATTCAATCCTTCAGATTGGTTTAAAGGGACAGGTTTGGAAGTTATTAATAATGATAGATTGATTATTATTGAGAGATGTGACAGATATGTGTTGTTGCGGAGGTGAAGGAAAAGGGATTGAAAAGATGCACTCTTCAATCCCTTCAGTTCTGCTAAGAAAGAAAGAGAAATGAACTATCATTTTCTACATTGAAGACTAGTTGGAGCAAAAATCTCCAGATGGATAAATAAATCGGCCTTCAGAATATCAACCTCATTAGGATGGTGTGGGAATTCACATTCATGGCAAGCAATGGATAAAGTTGGATGTTTTAAAAATCGTAAGAACTTTATATTCACTTGAAACAATAAGAACTCTGGTTTTTAAAACATTTTAGTAGATAATGCAATAGAATCCTATCTGACCAAACTAAGTTCTTTATTAATAGTGTTATTTGATGTATTTTATTTATTTATTTATTTAAAATCATTTCCATTTATTTAACTTTGTTCTTTAAGTTTATTTATGATTTCTGTTTTCCGATAAATTAAAATATATCAATGTTAAACTTAAGTCGGGTGTGAATGGCTGTATAGATTTGTAAAGTTATATTAGGGGAAAGTAATCTTAGGTTATTTGTGTTGTTGTTAAATTGGGTCAATGGATTGGATATATTGATGTAGTTAGTAGATGTAGTCGAAGATTCGGTACTGGCAGAATCGTTTATATATACACCGCACTCACCCGTTTGCCTATGGAGGGAATTATAAGACAGAGAACGCAGTTCCTTTCTATGGAGTTTTTTTTATTGTTCTTTCTCATTAGATAGATGTAATATTCCTATCTGATGAGAGTCAATGTCTTCTCTTAATCTTTTTGGTGCTGCTGTATTCCATATTACATTGAATACATCGATATATCAGATGAATTGATGCCAGTTTGACTGCGAATTTTAGCCTAAGGTGAAATAGGGATATAATATTTTGTTTTCAAATGCAAATCTATGTAGTCTATTCATACTCGATCCTAAATAAAAATGCATTAAATTTAAGTTGTTTATAGACACTTGCATGGATTGGTTATCGGTTAAGTATGTTTTGGGTTTTCATATTTGATCAAAATATATAGACATTCGATAAATAATGATACCTTACAGTGAGTATCTATAATGTATTTATTCGGATGTCTTTTAAGTTATTGGTGACAATGCAAGTATCTTATGGTGAATACTATTGGGCTACTTATAAATTTCCCTCTGCAATTGTCGATATCAATGATTTTATATTTTGATCATTTATGTTTATTTTGAAATGTTTTTAACCATTGTAATCTATGTAACCGATCTATATTCAACATTTTAAAACAAACTTTTATAAACTCCTCTGTGCGAACTTATAAAAAATTAAAATGTAAAGTTGTAAAAATTAAAAATGTAAATTAAAATCAAAGTTAAAAATGTAAGTTAAATTTTAAAAGGTAAACTGATGCTAAAATAATTTTAAATCTTATATATGTGTGTTGATAAATGTTTGTATGTTAATTACTGGCAGTGGCTTATTTTATTCTTTAAAAAAAAAAAAAAAAAAAAAAGTAGATAAGATATTATATTATTAAATCTCTGCTATTCCCTGAGCTAGTGACTTCGGCTAACGACCGGAATCAAAATTTAAAAAAAAAAAAAATTTTTTTTTTTTTTTGACTTATGTATCTGCCTACTTTATAAATGATTCCGGTCGTTAGCCCAAGTCACTAGCTCAGGGAATAGCAGAGATTTAATAATATAATATCTTATCTACTTATATTTTTTTTAAAAAAAAGAATAAAATAAGCCACTGCCAGTAATTAACATACAAACATTTATTAACGCACATATATAAGATTTAAAATTATTTTAGCATCAGTTTACCTTTTAAAATTTAACTTACATTTTTAACTTTGATTTTAATTTACATTTTTAATTTTTACAACTTTACATTTTAATTTTTTATAAGTTCACACAGAGGAGTTTATAAAAGTTTGTTTTAAAATGTTGAGTATAGATCGGTTACATAGATTACAACAGTTAAAAACATTTCAAAATAAACATAAACGATCAAAATATAAAATCATTGATACCGACAATTGCAGAGGGAAATTTATAAGTAACCCAATAGTATTTACCATAAGATACTTGCATTGTCACCAATAACTTAAAAGACATCCGAATAAATACCTTATAGATACTCACCCTAAGGTATCATTATTTATCGAAGGTCTATATATTTTGATCAAATATGAAAACCCAAAACATACTTAACCGATAACCAATCCATGCAAGTGTCTATAAACAACTTAAATTTAATGCATTTTTATTTAGGGTCGAGTATGAATAGACTACATAGATTTGCATTTGAAAATAAAATATTATATCCCTATTTAACCTTAGGCTAAAATTCGTAGTCAAACTGGCATCAATTCATCTGATATATCGATGTATTCAATGTAATACAGAATACGGCAGTACCAAAAAGATTAAGAGAAGACATTGACTCTCATCAGATAGGAATATTACATCTATCTAATGAGAAGAACAATAAAAAAGACTCCATAGAAAGGAACTGCGTTCTCCATCTTATAATTCCCTCCATAGGCAAACGGGTGAGTGCAGCGTATATATAAACGATTCTACCAGTAGCGAATCACCGACTACATCTACTAACTACATCAATATATCAAATCCATTGACCCAATTTAACAATGACACAAATAACCTAAGATTACCCTCCCCTAATATAACTTTACAAATCTATACACCATTCATGCCCGACTTAAGTTTAACATTGATATATTTTAATTTATCGGAAAACAGAAATCATAAATAAACTTAAAGAACAAAGTTAAATAAATGGAAATGATTTTAAATAAATAAATAAAAAAATACATCAAATAACACTATTAATAAAGAACTTAGTTTGGTCAGATAGGATTCTATTGCATTATCTACTAAAAAGTTTTAAAACCCAGAGTTCTTATTATTTCAAGTGAATATAAAGTTCTTACGATTTTTAAAACGTCCAACTTTATCCGTTGCTTGCCATGAACGTGAATTCCCATGCCGTCCTAAAGAGTTTGATATTCTGAAGGCCGATTTATTTATCCATCCGGAGATTTTTGCTCTAACTAGTTCTCAATGTAGAAAACGATAGTTCATTTCTCTTTCTTTCTTAGCAGAACAGAAGGGATTGAAGAGTGCGTCTTTTCAATCCCTTCTCCTTCACCTCCGCACCAACACATATCTGTCACATCTCTCAATAATAATCAATCATTATTAATAACTTCCAAACCTGTCCCTTTATACCAATCTGAAGGATTGAATTTACATTGCGTCATCGATGAGATGGTCCTTTCGCCGAGGCCCGACTCCACTGCTTTTCTCTTCATTGGCTATTAGTTTCTATTGTTTTCTATCTGAGCGATGCTTTTACATTTAAATGCCCAAGGCTAGTTCACATCTAACTAATCAAAACAATCATTTCCATTTCTGATTACATTAATGTGTTTTCCAAGATTAAAGATATATTTTTATCTCTAAATCTTTTTAAGTTTTTGTTTTTAAAATACCTTTCTATTTTTAATAAAGTTTTATTTTAATATTTTTTTTTTATCTGTGCAATTTATATATACGAGTTTAAGATGATTTTTTAATTTTCAGTTTTTAATTCTTAAAAAAGAAATTTTTATTGGCGAACTTTTTTTTTTATGTTTACTAATAAAAAATAATGTAACGTACATATGTGCCCGTTACAATATATATCTATTTCTTTTTTTTTTAAATATTTTAATTTTTTTATTATGGCAAATATACCTGATAAATTAGTTTAAAACAACTTTAAAAATTATATATATATAACTTTTTTAATAACAAATATTTTGAAAGTAAAACTATTACCTGAGTATTAACGGGGTAAAGCTCCAACTTGTAATTTTCTAAAATATCATTTCTTTTATTGATATGGTCTATAGCGAGTAAAGCTGCTGGTAAGATCCCTTTAGCCCATAAATAATCATCACCAGATAGACAAAAAAATCCACCAATAGTCAGGGTTGTGGACAAGTTGCTTGAGCTAATGTTTAGGCCTAAAATAAATTTAAAAAGTCATTTGAAAGTTAGGTTGTATCATAATGTTCACTTTTTAAGTAGCTAGTTTACATATAGCTGGGAGAGCAATAATCTACATAAATTTAATATTTAAGTAATGCATCAGAACTGAATTTTATTGTATTTGCCTGAAGATTTGTGATAATAGTGTATTAGATGTGATAATATGTTGGGCTATATCCATTATCTATCATTAAATGTTGAATGTATAGAAAACTTTAAACTTTATTTAAACTTTTCAAATACAAATAACTTGTTAGTAATAACCCACAAATAGACAACACAGGTTAGTTTACACAATGTTTGGAGTAGTATTATTTCCCACTCTTCTTCAGACATTGCTGGCATGACCAGTGACAGTATTAGAATAAGAGGTGAACTTTTACATTTAGATTCTGAGTATTGAATTTTAAGGCAATGATCTAACGAACTGAGCTGTTCTACTTTTACTTTTGCAGAATAACTGGATTAGAGTATTGCCTTAAAATTTCAATATTTGAGAATCTAAAGCTGTAAATTCAATTTCTATGCTAATATTGTCACTACTCAGACCAGCAACATCTGAAGAAATGTGGAGAATAATACTATTCAAAACCTGTGTTGTCTATTTGTGTGTTATTACTAACAAGTTGTTTGTATTTGAAAAGTTTAAATAAAATTTAAAATTTTTTATGCATTCAACATTTAACCCCTCAGTTGTTATTTTCATTTAGATCCTGTAGCTAGTTTACTAAGCCAAAATACTATTTACAGTTTTTGGATGTAGCATGCACCATCTCTTCGTCAATTTTTGGTCACAATTTCATCATTTTAGGCTTATTTTATAGGAAATGCAAAATTTAAAATTGTAGTTCTAAAAATGTCTGCATATAGTATTAAAAAAAAAATCCAATTTTCTTTGCTGGCTATTGGTGCTTAGACCAGTTTCTTTTCTCTGATTGGATGCCTGCCAAATCTGGAAATTGTGCTGTAGGCATTTCTAAATGACAAAGTCAGAAACTAAACCAAGATGTTCTACATGTTCGTAATTGATTTTGAGGTAAATAAATATATTTATTGTAATTTTTTACATTCATAAATAAGATTTTACATTACTTTATCAAAATATAAAGTTTGATTCAGAAAATTTTAAATTTTACAAGAAAAATAAGCTTACAAAAGTAATTGCTTTTCAAGACTAGTTGTTGACACCCAACAACTGTAATTTAAATAATAGGTGTTTCTAAAGAAATCAAAATAAAATCTTTTACACATTCATATTTTGAAATAAATAATTATATCTATCATAATTTTTTACATTCATAAATAAGATTTTACATTACTTTATCAAAATATAAAATTTGATTCGAAAAATTTTAAATATTACAAGAAAAATAAGCTTGGGAAAATAATAGCTCTTCAGAAAAGTAAATTACATTGACAGCTACAGACTGAATAATGACACCATGGGTTGGTTGAAATATAATTTTTTTGTTTTACCACTGGCTATTTTTTAAATGTTTTTTCTTATATTTTTCTTCAGTTATTAACATTTTTAATTTTTCGTTACATTTAATCAATTTGAATCTAAAATTATTCAATTTTTAGAAGTTGAATTAAAAAAATACTGTGTATTTTAGGTTAATATTTTAACAATAAAAACCAGCTGGAAATGATACTGACAAATAATATTGTTCTCATATTTAAGTAGTGGACCAATACAAAAATTAGACAAAGATTAGATAAGTTGAAGAAATCAGTTAAAGGGTGATAGATGATGAAAATAGTGCAACATATTATCACATGAATTTTGTTGTCATTGCTATTGCTGTAGAAATTGCATTGGTATTACTTTAAAAATAGTATGTGCTCATATATTTAAATTTATTAAACTTCTTGTTTTATGTCTTTGATTCTTCATGTTTAGCTATGTAATGTAAAAACTATAAAATCTTTAAGGTATATATTTTTTTCCTTTTAAAACATTTTCACTATACAATTTTGCCCCCTTTCAAATTATTTTCACGATATACAAGATTTTTAATATAATTAACAACCATGTTTGAAAAATTCAACTTGTATTGAGAAGCTTGTTTTACAGATTTTTTTATTTATTGCCATGCTTCTTGCAGTTGAGAACAATGTTAGAAGAGATGAATGGAAGCTCAATATATTATTTCTAGTACTAAAACATCATATAACTTTCTGAGTATTTTATTATCATTATAATAAAACCTCTTCTTAGCCAACTTGCAAAACGTTGAAATAAATCAGTTAAACTTATTAGGCAATTGTTTGTAACTAATTAATTAGATAGCAAGTACTTTCTTTGATTAAAATTTTAAATCCTGAAAAACTAGATTTTATAAGATTTAATAGGCTGGCTATCAAATTCAAAAATAATAATAATAAATTTGTTTTTATATTTTTAGTACTTTAATTTTACCTACATAAATACGTTTAACAGAATATAGATTAATATTCATTAGGAGATATCTATTTCAACATGGTTAATACTGTAGAATTTTTATATGCCTGCTTTTATTTTTTGAGACAGACAGAGAGATTAAAATGTCTGTCATAAAGATTTTCTGTGTTCACTGTTTTTAATATAATTATCTTTTCTTTTTTATATCTGTATAGGTATTTATAGTTTTAATTTTGTCTTAATTTTAAATTATAGATTTATAGGTTTTACACCTATATTTACAAAATTTCTATTCACATTATAATTTTCTTTATTTTATACACGATTAATTGGATTCATTTCTTCAAATGAATATATTCTTAACTAATTTTATGCAATTGTGCAAATTAGAAAATGAATAAAAATTTTATAAATCTAAGTGTGAATCAAAATAAATCAATAATTCAAATTTAAAAAATAAAAAACATATAAAACCATCAAAACATCACATGATCATCATTTCATATACTTACATATGCTGTTAATAAGAATACCAAATTCTCCATTGATTACAAACGCTAGCACTTGGTGGCACTACTGTAAGGAGAGTTTGGTACTGTGGAAATGGGAAGGAGCAGATTATGGGAAAACTTAGGATGGACAATGGAAAAGGAAGGTAAAGTGGGTAACAGGTTTCTCTGGGCATAGCTGCTGAGATATTCCTGACTCCGTTTAAGGAGAAGTCACAGTACATCACATCACATCATCACACCACATATTCTTATTAGAAAACATATTATACAATAAAAATATTTGATATATTATCAAAGATTTACATAGTTTATTTATCTATCATACCCATGATGTGAATTTTGAATCTGAATCAAGTTCGAATCTGAATTCGGCAAAATGTGAATATTTAGTTTTCATATTCCAATTGAATTTTTTTTATCAAATAGCCAGTTTATACTCTCACCAATTAGAAATTGATAAACTTTATTGACAACACACTTTTTACTGTTTCTTTGATAACCATTGAAAAGACTTTGCCTTGCAATGATTCTTTAAAAGCTGCAGTATTTTTTTTCTTATTTATTATGTCATCATGAATTCGATTGCGAATCGAGCTTAATATATGGATACAAATTTAAAACTGAAATAGTATAAAATTATGTAAAAACATAAGTTAGGTAAAATAATTTAAAATGACGGTTTAGATGTTATAACAATATTGTTAAAAAAAGTTTTAACAAAATGTAGATAAAATAAATAAATGTCAATTTATGGCATATAAAAATATGTGCCTTCATAATATATAACATTTAATAATTTTATTTTTTTCATTTATCTGATTTTTTATAGAACTTTAAAAGAAAAATTGAAAAGAGGATAGTGTACGGGACTTTTGAATAATGGAAGGCTGGAAATTGAAATAATTTTTATATTTAATATTTGAACAATCAATGGAAGCTATATAAATTTGGTAGTCTTTGTCTTTTCAAAGACTATTAAGCTAAAATTTTCATTTTTTATTATAGTGTGTAGATAGAGAAGACTGGTCTTCACGAATACATATAGTTTTATTTTGTAGATAAGCCTAGTTAACTAAAAAAATATAATTGTCAAAGAAATATATTTAAAGATTTTAACTGACAGTGAAATCAAAAATTTTCAGCTATATTAAGTTTAGAAAATTCACTAGATTATAATATAAAAATAAATACTTGCATGTTATAAATTTTTAATTTGTAAAACTAAAAATATTAATTATAATTAGGAAAATAATTTATATAGAAGTCACAAGTATTGAAGAATTTAAAAACAAAATAAAACAAACAAAGATAATTTTGGAAAACACCTTTCTTTATGCATGTGAGATTAGCTTCTATATTTTGAAAAATGTATGTTACCAGTTCTCAAAGGGATGGTAATATGGAAAGACTATAAAAGATAGTTTAAAGAGAATATTTTGGATTACAATTTAGATTTGAGACTTCTAAAACAATTTATTATTAATTTTTCAATCGACCCAGAGCTTAAGCAATCACACATCTAGTACTTGCTGCAAATATCAAATTTTCTAAATAAAAAGGATACCATCAACATTCATTGGTTAGTTCTAATAGTAAATTTCAATAGCATGAATTAACAAAATCTTTCTATTCCTTCTACAGAAATAAGAAAACAAGCAACCAGTATGAACAAATACTTTTCACTACATTCCTCATTATAACAATGATGCCATATATATAAAATAATCCAGTGCATAACGCTATACTGAAATAAATATACAAATATTAAGCAATTAAATCATCCCACATGATTAAGAAATCCAGTACTACCCCCTGTGAACTAATATATAAATACATTAGAGTTCGTATTTCAAAATAGCCAGGTCAAAATATACGAACTTTAATGTATTTATATATTAGTTGACAGGGGGCAGTACTGAATTTCTTAATCATGTGGGATGATTTAATTGCTTAATATTTGTATATTTATTTCAGTATAGCGTTATGCACTGGATTATTTTCTATACATTTGTGTTAGGTGGTTTAAAGATTAAAATTACTAAAGTTTAGTTTGTCTTTATATAATAATGTAAAAACATGTTTGTTTGTAGCAAAATTTAAGATCGTTGTTTGCTAATTTTCAAGTTCTTTGTTTGAGTTTGTTCGTATTTAATATATAACATCTGATAGCAGACAGGTCAAAGTGGATACCATTTAAGGATACCATTTTGACCTGGCTATTTTGAAATACGAACTCTAATGTATTTATATATTAATTCACAGGGGGGAGTACTGGATTTCTTAATCATGTGGGATGATTTAATATATATATATATGGCATCATTGTTAATATATATATGGCATCATTGTTATAATGAGGAATGTAATGAAAAGTATTTGTTCATACTGGTTGCTTGTATATATATATATATATATAAGTTTCTCAAAATGTCCAGTGATGGTCATTAGATATGCAATGGCTCATTGATTTCTAGACATGTAATGCTTTAGGTGAAATGGATCTCTTTCCAAGGTCTAGTACAGAGTCTTAAGTTGCAATGATTGTCTTCTGTATCAAGGAATAGGACTGCTTTGATGCTCTGGTGTCTACTGGCCATAATAAAGACTGATGATTACAATTGAATTAGTAAAAGTGGTCTTCAATAATATCAATAAACTAATCACACATGGATTTAGGGAAAACCAAGCTAGAAAAGTAGATTCTATTATAAATTAATAAACAACTTTTTTAGTTTAAAAAATGAACTTAACTTGCAAAAGTGCTAGACATTAGCATCAATATTCAACATATTTATTTAAATAGGTTTGAAATATAAGTAAATTGCAAATGTATAAAGAACAAATTCTTTTATAAATATAATTATTTTCTTATTAAAATTTGGAAAGAAAATTATCATTTTTTATGAAGATAAATTGAGACTTTAGATATAAAAATAAGATTTTAATAAAGATAGATTGAGACTTTGGCTGTAAAGATAAGATTTTAATGATTTCCTTTTAGTTTTAAAGTTCTAACATGGATAAATCCAAAGCATTTGTCCAGTATTATTAAATGCATAGTAATTCCACAAAGAACGATGGATAGTATCAAAATAAGTAAAAAGAAAGCTAATGCTTAACTAGAGGACAATATATATCTGACAGATGTACACATCCAACTCACAAAATATATAAATATATAGGTCTAATTATATCAATTAATTTCTTTTCTTGATGAATAAAAAATATAACTTTATCTGGGGGTTTTTCTAACCATTAAAGGTTAAATTAGATATTGATATACCCAGTTACCTACATTTGATTTTTTTTTTGTTGAATCTTTAGACATTGTTTTGATGTCATGAAAGAATACTGGAATGACTAATTGATCAATTAAAGATTCTTTGGATTTGGAAAAATAGTGATTTATTATAGTAATACTATGAAGACATAGTATTTGTTGCTCCCTTATTCCTGCTCTATTCATGACTTTATCCTTATCAGTGTTGAAGATGAATTAAAAACTATTTTTATCAGTTATACCTTTTCTAATCATTAAGGGTTAGATTGGATACCAATGTATTCAGTTACCTACATTTGATTTTCTTTTTTATTGAATCTTTAAACACTGCTTTGGACATCATTAAAGAATATTGAGATGACTAATTGATCAATTGAAGATTTCATTTGAAAAAATGATGTTTTATTACATATACAATGATATAATTTATAAATTCAATGTGTATTCTAAAACATTATTATTACTTTTCATTGACAGATCTTTTTTTTTTGCAAACTTTTTGTATTATTTATCTTTTCAATTTCTTATTTGGTTTTGAGAAAAGAGGAGAAGAGGTAGTGAGAAATGGAAGAGAGAGGAAATAATACAGTTGATTGTAAGTTTTCAAGATTGATTTTAATTTCTTGTAGCATTACCTATCTATAGATAATTTCAAACAACTTCTTATTTGTAATTAATAAATCAGTTTAAAATTTTTAGTTATTTTTGTCTTTGAAAATTTTTAAATTTCTTTTTCATTTGCATTTTGAAAAGTGGGGGAGAGTGAGGATACAGAAGTATGATTGATTGTAGAAGTATTGTGACTTTTCTAGCAAAACAATAATTAGTTATCAACTAGATTTGATACAAATTATAAATAAAAATCAACAATCCAAATAAAAATGAACTCGCTGACTTAGAAACAATACTAACAACTGAAACAAATTAGTATAAAAAAGGTTAAAATGAAACTTTTTTTTATATATAATCAGATTCCCAGCACTGCCCAATAATTGTTTTTTATTTCTTGTAATGTACAGGAGGAAAATGTTTCTTTTTAGTTTTTAGTTTTCCATTGTACTTTTTAATCACTTAAAAATCTAAAATTTTAGAGATGTAAAGTATGTTGAATCTTAATTTTTTTGATTAATTATTCCAGAATTATTTTGTGACATAGACACAGTGTTTTGAAAAAAACAAAGAGCAAATTGAATGTAGGTAATCAAGTAGTACCCTAGATTGTGGGTCTAAAATGCAACCAGTTATTTTAGAAATACATTATGACATAATAATTCCAAATACTTGGTTTAATCATCAACAATAGCTTAACATATACATTTTATTATAATTAAATATTTTAAATAAACTCAATCATTAATATTGTGCGTGGTATACTATATATGTATTATAATTATTATTATAAAACCTGTAACTATCATACAGGTTAATTGAATTATATTCCATTATATCTATCTGATAACTATATAAATGTGAACATTTGTTACTTTGTTTGTTTGTGACTTTATAATTCAATAAATATTGCACCACTTTTGAGGAATCTTGCATGATTTTCTTTTTTTTTTTTTGTAAAGTTTACTAGATATAAATTTTTGTTTTAATTGTTTTTTAAAAAATTCTACTTCGCAGTATAAAATGTATGGAATATCTATATCACAACTGTTTCTGAATGACATTATAAAAATACAAAAAGAGGGCAGCACTGATCAGTTATAATAATGAATTTGCTAAAAAAATTATTACATTTATAACCACATATTTAATTTCTCATTTGAATAATGACAATTTAGATCAGTTATAATAATGAATTTGCTAAAAAAATTAGCATATCAAATTTAAATATATATTCAATGTATATTAAAGTAAATTTAAAATGGCAAAGGTATAGCAAGAGAAGTGATAAATTTTTAGAATCTCAGTTTAAATATATTTAATACAAAATAAATTTTAAAATGCCATGGGTATAGCAAAAAAAATATTGAATTGATAAACTTTTACCATTTCCCTTTAAGTATATTCTCACTTGATAAAGTAAGATAGTGTGGTTACATATGGAAATATATAATAAAGAAATTAAAAGGTATTTTTTTTGGTAATCCAGGTAAAATGTTGTTGCATAATCATATTTTAAATTATTTAAATTTTGTTTGGAGCCATATTTAATTTTTCACTTGTACATACTACACTATTAAATTTCATAGCCATTTTAATAATTATCACATAAAAAATATAAAATAATTCATTTTAAAATTATTGTTTATTGTATTTAATAAAAGTTATATTTTTGTGATACTGCTGTTGATAATTATTTCATGTAATATTATATAAATGTATTTTAATTAGCAAACTTTTTTATGAATTCAAGGGGACAGGTAGAGAATTAGTGAGTAAAATTTTTATTTGTTATTCAATACATTGAAATTGTAAATGGAATACATAAATATATTTTAATTATCAAAATTCTATTAATACAAGGGTATAGCTAGAGGTCAAAGTGAAGTATGTAAATATATTTTAATTATCAAACTTTCTAATAAAATGAGGCAACAGATAGAGAAATGAAAAGAAATAGTGAACATTTTTTTATTATTTAATATTGAATATACCAAAAATGGAATTTAGATAATAAAACATTATAAAATTTCAACTAATCAGAATATATTTTCCTTATATATATATATATATATAAATGCAAAACCATAAAACAATACAATACTAGATTAAATTCAAAATTTTACCAAAATCCTTACACAACCATGGTTTCATCTACTACAAATAGACCTTCTCAAGTGAAAATCAATCTAAAGGAAAACATATATATATATATATACAAACAAACAAACCTTCCCATAATTAATTTCAAACTCCACCTTCCCTTAATATCAAAAGAAGTCTTCATAAGATTGATAGCCCCAGAATCAAGGAGCCCCACTATCAAAGTCTCCCCCACTCTTCCCCCCAACTCACTCCTTCCACAAAAAACAACCAAAGCACTGCCAAACAACACTCCACGACCTGCACTCAACCCATGAATACACAAAGCTGAGCCAAGATACCCATGCCCAACTCCACCCATATGAACCCCAACCCCCTCATCAAGGCCAAACCCACTCTGGCACACACAAAATTCACCACAACTACACGGAAGGCTTAATAATTTTAATAATGATGCCGACATTCAAAGAAGTCAATCTGCTGCTGAACATGTAGAACTGGGTCATAGTCATGACTTTATTAAAAAAGTGGTATTTAATAATAATGTTTATAGTTGTGATTTGGATGACAAGAATTTTGCCGGCAAGGATAATGATTATATGTCTTTACCATTTAAAGCATCAATTTATAATTTGGTTTATAGGAATAGTCATTTGTCAGGTGGAAAAAAGGCTGCATGGAGGAAAGGTTCTGACCCAAATTCACCACTTAATGGCTCCAAGCAGTCCATTGACAGTAGGTCTATTCCTGGTATTGTTTATAAAATTCCATGTAGTTGTGGCAAATCCCACGCAGGCCAGAGCAAATCCAGCCCCAATGAAAGGGCCAAGGCTCACACAAGCAGAGTCAAACACAGATATCCCAACTCAGCCCCACACATTCATGAACCGAACACAGGCCACAGAACTGCCCAACAATGCTTCGGCCACTCCCTATGAAAAGAATGCATCAAAAAGGAGACCCCATGGGGGTCTCCTTCTTTTTGACTCATGGGGTCTCCTTCTTTTTGACTCATTCTTTTCATAGGGAGTGGCCAAAGCATTGTTGGGCAGTGTTCTGTGGCCTGTGTTCAGTTCATGAATGTGTGGGGCTGAGTTGGGATATCTGTGTTTGGCTCTGCTTGTGTGAGCCTTGGCCCTTTCATTGGGGCTGGATTTGCTCTGGCCTGCATGGGATTTGCCACAACTACATGGAATTTTATAAACAATACCAGGAATAGACCTACTGTCGATGGACTGCTTGGAGCCATTAAGTGGTGAATTCGGGTCAGAACCTTTCCTCCATGTGGCCTTTTTTCCACCTGACAAATGACTATTCCTATAAACCAAATTATAAATTGATGCTTTAATTGGTAAAGACATATAATCATCATCCTTGCCGGCAAAATTCTTGTCATCCAAATCACAACTATAAACATTATTATTAAATACCACTTTTTTAATAAAGTCATGATTATGACCCAGTTCTACATGTTCAGCAGCAGATTGACTTCTTTGAATGTCGGCATCATTATTAAAATTATTAAGCCTTCCATGTAGTTGTGGTGAATTTTGTGTGGGCCAGAGTGGGGTTGGCCTTGATGAGGGGGTTTGGGGTTCATATGGGTGGAGTTGGGCATGGGTATCTTGGCTCGGCTTTGTGTATTCATGGGTTGAGTGCAGGTCGTGGAGTGTTGTTTGGCAGTGCTTCGGTTGTTTTTTGTGGAAGGAGTGAGTTGGAGGGAAGAGTGGGGGAGACTTTGATGGTGGGGCTCCTTAATTCTGGGGCTATCAATCTTATGAAGACTTCTTTTGATATTAAGGGAAGGTGGAGTTTGAAATTAATTATGGGAAGGTTTGTTTGTATATATATATATATATATATATATATATATATATATATATATATATATATATGTTTTCCTTTAGGTTGATTTTCACTTGAGAAGGTCTATTTGTAGTAGATGAAACCATGGTTGTGTAAGGATTTTGGTAAAATTTTGAATTTAATCTAGTATTGTATTGTTTTATGGTTTTGCATTTTTATTTTTTGCTAGTATAGTGTTAGATAGTTTTGGTTTTATATATATAAATTAGAAAGATATTTTAATTATTAACTGCATTATATTTTTTATACTTTTATTTTTATTAATATTCTACTAAAGCAAGCAAAGGCAGCTATGGGTTTGGCTTCACTTAAATAGTGAAATAAAACAATGTAATGTAGTTGATAATTAAAATATATTTAAAGAATATTTTCATGAAATAATAATACACGAGGTATCAACAGCAATTAAAAAATAACACAATATTTATAAAAATGTGTTACAATAGTTATTTGTTCCAGCTGTTGGTAATTTATATATTATTATTTCATGTAAATATTATGTAAATGTATTTTAATTATTAACTACTTTACATTCTTTAATTTAATACTTTGAGGAAAGCCTTCAATATAGCTAGTATATATTCTAACCTCCCCCCGCGCATCCTCACCCCAAAATTACTGTTTATTACGAATATTCCGGGTTCTAGCTAAGTTAACAAATAAATAAATGAAATATTCAGCATTGATTAAAATGATTACTAGCTCTAATTTCTAAAATACAAATACGGTTCAATTTTAAAATGAATTAACAAATATTTACTATTTTCATGAGACATGGAGTGACAATACGGGGAACGAGATAGACTACATTGAGCTATTATCCACACGATACTACCTCAATGGCATAAGAACACTATTCCCCCTTTTTACTATACCAAATAACTAACTCATAGTATTCTTACGACTTTCTAAGCTCTATTCACTACGATTAAAATAATAATCATATCTTACTCTTCTTTATAACAAGAATCTAGCTTAATTAAATAAAATAAAATAAAATAAAATCTCAGGTTCATAAATTGTATTCTAACTGATTTAAAATTACGGTAGTAAAATATGAAAAGGGAATTTTATGTCATAATCTACTACACAGCAACTAACATAATAAAATAATAATAACAATAATAATATAATATAATATTATTTCTTCCTAAATGAAATAAATAAATACGTACGTGGTAGTATTTTAATAATCTGACAACAGAATACGTGTGGCAACTTTAGCATATAATTTAATGTAATATTGTGGCAACCGACTTATGACCAATAAATAATATAAAATTATGATCTTTTAATTTTAACATACCAATAAATTCTCAAAATTATTATAACACTTTTATGTTTACCTTTTTGTGCAAAAACTATATGTCTGTTTCAATTATAAATGTATCGTGATTTCATGCATCCATGTGGAGAAATAACAACGCGGGCACACAACTTTAAAATAAATTTTAAAACAAAGTTTATTAACAACATAAATAAATTAACAATATTTTACATTATGTACATTGGATATCCCTTACTCTCCTATCTCAACTTAGTTTATTAGTTTATAAAATGAAACCAAAATACTATCTATTTTTCCTAGTTAAATCTTATCTTTTTAACACTTAAAAAAATAGTATTATTACTTGATTTATTATTAGGGTTAGCTTATTACAAAATACATTTCTTATATGATTATCACTAACACTTTGCATCCCTAATATTATTAAAATTATATTTTTTACAAAATTTACATTCGTAGTAAAATTCTACAAAATAATAAAATTTTAGTTTTATATTGGTTGTATGGAATCTTACAAAGTCAAAACATTGTTCTACATTCGGTATTAGGTTTTTATTGTTCATTATCCGATGTTTATTAATCCTAATATTCTCATTCAAGCCTTACTTCGGATGATATAATTACAACTATTAATATACCATGCACAAGTATATGTTTTTCACACATTATTGAACTATTTCTTAATAAATATGCAATACTTATTTTCTAAATATTATTAAAAAAAAATTTCATTCAAATTTTATTATCACTTTTAAAACACTTGGTTTAGATTTCTTTTCAAAATCTTATAATTCATTTCTGAATTAATTTACAATATATTATATGATTCTTTCTCTCTTTATGATATTTTGGACTTTCAATCTTAAAGTTACATAATTCTATACATTCCAGCAAATAAACTATTCTTACATAAACGATAACTTATCTTCAGTTCTATTTTATTCATTATTTCTTTGAAAATATCTTTCTGACTGATGCAGATTCACGAAATAAGGATAGCGAAGATAGATGCATAGGATCAAATACAACTAGAATATTACTCATCATATATCTTGACAATCATGGCACAGTGAGTTAAAAGACACTATAGAGAAGTGACCTTTACCTGTCTACCAACCTCTATTATAGGAGCGATGTTAAAGCTATTTCTTCAGCTTTATTCTAACATCAAAAAGTTTAAAAATATGCAAAAAACACTGTCCAAACTATATGTGTTCAGTCATAGAGCTTAGTTAACTATACTGAAATCACACAAACTAAATATGATCCAAATCCTTTATTTTCCTATTTCTTAAAAAAAAAACATCATCTTAGTTTCCTTTCCACTAGTACTTCCAAGTCACTATCCGATCTTATTTCTCAAGATTTTTCTATACTGTACATCGACAAATACATATCTGCATTACTAACAATAATAAAATTCATTTATTTTAAAACTATTCCACTGTTCTATAAGAAAATCTTTTTACTACTTTCCTCGTATATTTAATCATATACAAACTATTTTAAAATATCTGAATACTTTATCACATGAAAGTTCAAAAGAATCACACAATTGTTCTGTTAATTTATATTATTAATATACTTTAAATAAATTATTGCATGCATATTCCGAATTACTCCTATCTCATTATATGTTAAAAATGTTGTATAAAATGTGTGCATATAATTTAAACTTTCACACTTCATTATTAGTCAATAAATGATCTAAAAAAAATACATTATGCATTATAAATAAATATCAAAATTACCAAATGATCTTTATCTTCTCGATCACGTTCCGTAGGCTTCACCATCCCATTGATCCTTGTAGATATAATATTCACATCCATACATTTTATTTTAAACAATATTTCTATAATTTTATCAAGCTATTATATTTAAATTTTAATATTACTAAATTTATGTTTATATGTTTTCCCTAATCTCACATAACATTTTATATTCTAAAATAAATTAGTAAAATATTTAAACTATATTTACTGTACTTCTTTATCAAACTTTCTTGAAAACCATTCATATTAAAGCTAAAAAAAATGTTTATTATTTCTTCTTCAGTCCCTTAATGTTCTTCTCCCTGCTTGTTCAATTTTTTAAGGCAAAACAATTATTGCTCTGTTTAATAAATATTCATAGATGACAATCCTTGGTTTTTTATAATATTTAATACAATTATTAATTATGATATTAGTTAATCCCGTAAAGAAAAACGTCTACATATTCTCTTCTAATATTTTCTGCTAATATTTTCCCGCGCAACTTTTATGATGCATCTTCTAGGTACTTTGATTTAAATATTCAGTAAATTTTTCTGTCTCCATGGATCCATTTTATTAAGTATATTAGATTTATATTTTCCAATTTCTCTTAGAGAAAGTTTTTCTATTCTTTTTTCATAAAAAAAAATAATGACTCTTTCATATTATTATTCTATAACTTTTTCCTTTCTTTTAAAGTTCTGGTAACTATATACTTTGTAATGTTTCCTTTAAAAAGATAAACATTCTTTCTTCATTATAACTTTTACATAATTTTTTCTCTATGATAAACGCATCTTAATTTTTTTTTCATAGAGAAGAATAAAAAAAAACTTCAGAGTAGCCTTATAAATTGTGCGTCATAATTTTTCCTGACGGCAAGTAACTTCTCTTTTAAGTTTTCGTATAGCATCCAAATTATATTCCTCTGAGTTACAATAATAAGTTTCTGGTTGAGCACAAATAAAGCTGTATCAAGGCACTTTACAAATATCTTTTCTTTAACAATATTTTTAGGTATTTTTTCCTGTAGTACTTCCATTTTTACTGTAAGGTTTTGGCTAAACTTGAATAAAATTACTGGCAAGAAAACTTTTAAAATTAGCCCTTCATGTAAAGGCAGTTCAAAATAACATTACTTAAAAAAAAACTTTTACAATAAATATAAAATTTTAAAATTATATCCCTTTTCTAGCTTACGATTTTATCCAGCTAAAAAATATGTTACTCCCTCCTTCACTTACACATTACTTTCTCCCGCTTCATCTAATTCTTATATTTTGTCTGCTAAAATTACCTCCGTTGATTGGTTAATGACTTTTTTAGCGCGAACAAATTTACACATTTTAGTTTTATAATAGATTAAACATTTTTAAAATAAAGAATTTATGACGTCATGTTTCAAATATTATTTAGAATGTAATTTTAAATTCAATTATAATTTTATCAAAATCATTTAAACTTTAAAAACAATTATTAAAATAATATTTAATATCTCAACTTTTACTTTAACGACAGATAGCAATTATATTTAGTTTCATAATTCACAAACTTTATTATTATATTCTAATAAGCGTGTGTGTGAAGGTATATAATATACAGTCACATGATTACTAACTTTATCAGATGATTTTTTTTTTTTATTTATGTCTCGGTCAAAATTACCAAAACTGATATATTTTATAAAAATTTGGAAAATAATTTAAAAATGTAGAACTAAATATAATTCTCACCATCCCAAAGTTTATTTTAAAATATATTAGATTAAATTTGGATATTAACTATAATTATAATACTACATATAGCGTTTATTTAATTTATTAGTTTTAAAACATTACAATTGGATTGTTAATATACTTTTAACTATTTATAGCTGTGTTATTTTATATGGCCAGCTTTTACAACCATAAACAAGGATATAATTAAGCTTTATTTAACTGTTTTCTTTTAAAATAATCCATTACACTTTTATATACCAGGTATTTTCAGCCTTAAATTGTACTATAAAATCTAATTATTCTACTATTATTTATATATCATACAAACATATCTTAAAATTTAAATTTTTTTAGTAATTGACCATTCTACCTTATTATGACCTATAGATAAGGGCACAATATATATATATTTCACTTTTTATTGCCTTTTAGATTATATTACACTCATTAAAATTTATTTTGTTAAATATTATTATTATTTTGTAAATGATAATTATTTTTATTTAAAATATTTAATAAATATATTTAAAGTTCTATTTATTATATATATGTTGTACCACTATTGAACTTGAATAGAAGGTGTGGGTGCCCAAAACAATGGTTTCCAAATGTACTACAACCCCCTCAACTACAATTAACATATATATGACTTATTAGTCCAATCATTAACTATGATAAGCATACTGAGGGACATTATCAACTTATAGCATATTGCTGATAATGTTAACTCCACACAATAATATTTCTTGCTCATCATATGGGTATAAATTCATATTATCTAAATATACTAGAATATTTGTTCTAGTGAGACATATTATTAAAGATCAGAAAAGTACCACTAGCAACACAGATTTAAACCTATACCCTTTGAATAGATATTGTCAGCTCTGGTTCATAGATTCTCATGATTTTTTAAAATTCAGTAGTAATGTTACAATACTTAACTAACTTGATAAAATGCACAAGTGAAAAATGAACAAAGGCAGAACAGTTATAATAATAATAGTTTATTCCAATATCAATGTGTGAATGGTATTTACATCCCCTCAAACCATTAGCATTATAACAATCACATTTAAAAAACAAAACATATAATGAACACACATCTAACTATATAGTAAATACATATACAACATATAAAAATAAATTAGTATAGTTGAGAATTAACAATTTAGATTAAAAAAATATTTATACATATTTATAAATATAATAAAAACTAAATAGTTTGTCTTACTTCAGTTCTAGTATTTAATCCTTTTGTATTTGAATCTGGTCCTTAGTAAAAAAAACATAGTTATTCAAATAAAAAAAAAATAACCTTTTGTACTGATAACATTTCTTATGATATCATTTATTTTGTTTCCTTTCATGGAGTTTTGAGATATATTTCTCATTTATTCACAGTTTAAAATGATTTTTTCATTCACTATTTATTCCTACGCAAATTATAATTACAAATTTATCCATGTAGTTTTTTTTGTTTTTTAAAAAAAATGTGAATTGTACAAAGTTTAATAAAATAGTTGTGACCTTTCTGCAATGATCAGTCTGTAGTTAGCTAGTCATTCTTCATCAATCATTTTCTTTCCCTTGGTAAGGCATGTTTAACTATTTACATGCAATAAAGCTAGAATAGAAATAATTATGTTTCTTTTTCCATGCTATGTTATTCAGCTAAACATTTCACATTCTTTTACCATGGAGCACTATACAATTGAAGAATGAACTGCTTAAGTTTCATAGCAAGCCATTCATTTTGTATTTATCACATATACATACAAAACCATTGTGTATTTGATTTACATTATGCATGTTTTTATTTTTAAATTTCTGGTGTGTATATATGGTTCTTCAGGTTTTCACAATAATATGTACAAGTCCACACTCATATTCTCTTCAAAATATAGACTGAGCTGACTGCAGAGCTTCTGACAACTTTTTTGTTATCAGATTAAATTACTTTCATTCAATCTCTATAATGTATTTATCAATAAATGGGTTAATTCTTAAAAAAAATCTCTTTTACAACTATTATCAAAGTCTGTCTTTTGAAAAACACATAGAAAAAAATTATGATGATTTGCCATGATTGGAAATAGAAAAAGACAAAAGAGAGAGAAAATTTTTTTTTATACTTTTAGTCTTACAAACTTATTCATATTAAAATACCATGTCTTTAAACTTCTACCGTGGAGATGATAAATTTAATAAAACTATTTTTCCTTCACCTTTCTTTTTTCAAAATTAATTTTCACAATCAGTTAACAAAATATTTTTTTGTTCTTATATAGGAATATTTGTTTGAGAGAAAGTATAAATGAACCTACATGAACAGCTCTGGAATAAAACATTTTTTATTTAGTTAGGTTTTAAAAATAATTTGCTATTACTTAATGTTATATCAATTAACTATTTATCGAGTGAGGTTTCAAAATAAATAAGAAAATATTCATTTTTAATATATGACTTTTGCTATTAATTACCATTTTATAATTTAACCATTTATCCACCAATGGTTTACATAATTAACATGCTATTACTTATTAGCATTTATATTTGATATTCACCTTTAATATATGATGTGGCTACACATATTTACAGTATATATCTGAAACAAAAATGGAATGTAGATAAATAATAAAATTAATAAAGTAAAAAATGACAAAATATTTTTATAAAGTCACTACCTTATATTAATATAAGCAAAATTACAAAGTAATATCATTTGATTTCAAAGCAAAAACCTTCAACAAATTATAAATTAACAATTTTTGAAAAACTGTCATTGTTTGCATTTAATAAGCAAAATTACAAAGTAATATTATTTGATTTCAAAATAAAATCTTTCAACAAATCATAAATTAACAATTTTTGACAAACTATCATTGTTTGCATTTAATTACATAAATATCAGTCCAATTTAAAAAAAATCATTAGGATTAATTGTTAGTAAAAATAGATTACAAAATTCATGCAGTCATGTGATACATAATTTACATTCATATTTTATCATTCTGATCATTTTGCATTGAAAGCAAAATACAGCTGATTGGTAATACAAAAAATTACCAACTCAGGCATTGCCTTTTAAAAGTCCCAGAAGACATATTTAACAGTAGCAAACTTTCCAAATAGTAGTGCCACCAAGTGCAAGCCTGCAAATTCAATGGATGCAGGAAGGTTTATGCATAAAATTCTTATCTAGTGCCTACTTATCCAATATCCCCAAATTAGTTTCTATTAAGCATATAAAATGGTGATCATGTGAAGTTTTGTTGATTTTAGATATATTTAAGTCCATGATATCTATTCAACATTTTTAACAAATTGGGAAACTGCATTTGAATAACACAATTACTAAAACTTTATTTACAAACTTATGTAAAATATTTTGATTGTTAAATGTTACATTACTTTAAGCAAGGTTGCTAACTCACAACAATAATACTCCATCCTATTACAAATTGCAATAAGTGAAGCAACAATTTAATGGTGTGATGCAAATTATTTTAGAAATGAACACTGATCAGTTTTAAAAAATATTAGGGATCAGCCATTTTATTATTAAAAATAAAATACCTGAATTACTATTTATTAAAATTGAATTATTTAAGCTTTTATTGTCCAGAAAATTTTTTCAAACAAAGATAGTTTCATGCTTCTTTCTTTTTCATTTTTTTTATTCCTCCAGTCCATCTATCTTTCTTTTTTATTCTCCTTTCTCTTTCTCACTTCTTTTTTCTCTCATTTTTGTTTTAAATTATTATAAAAAATTGTAACAAAAAAGGTAGGAGTACTGATTGATTATGTTGGTTTATATATGATATTTGATTCATAAACTGAGTTTGATTTCTCCTAAAAAAGCACAATAAATATTATTTTTGGTAGTTGTGACTTATGCCACATGTGGCCACTTTGCGACACTGCAGTACCATCAACAAGCCACAAGAAGCATGCAAGTGATAAATTTCTATTCAATAATGGCTGAAATTGTCGATGGAAAAAAAACATGAAAAATACTAAATACATAAAAATGAAGAGTAGATAATGGAAAAAAGATAAACAAATAAATAATATTCTTGAAAACATCACTAAAATGAATAAATGAAAGAAAAAAAATTCTGATTTCATCTAGACAAAAAAGAAGAAAAATATTAAAATAAGTTTAAACAAACTCAGTTTGTTTAATTATCAAAAATAAATAATGGGTAGAAAAAAGAGTAAAATAGGTGAGTAAATACAAGGATGGATGAATGCACAGATAGACAGACAGAAAAAAAAAATTAAACAAACAGCTGAATTGATTGATAACTAGAAAAATATATGATTATATTTTGATTTACAAGTGTCAAACTCACTCCACTCATAGTCATGACACCATCCATTTCAGATAAATACAGTAATGATTATCTCTAATCATTTATTAAACTAGATATTTATCTAACACAGATATAAATTTTAAATCTCAATTAAAAATTAATATATCTATTTTGGTTTTTTTAAATTAAGCACCCACATACATGGTGTTATTTATATTTCTCTTCCCATATGTAATATCTTTATAAATATATTAAATAACTACAACATGTGCACACATTCTTTTGAAATCACATAAATAAAGATATAATAAAAGACAAATGACTCCCAAAATACATTTCATGCTAAACCAGCACTCATCATGTGTGTAAGTGTGAAGGTTATTTTAATATATTTATAAAAATATATGGATGAATGAATGGGTGGATAGATAATAAGGCAGAAATTAGATAGGTAGGCAGATGGATGGATAGACAGATAAATCGTTTTGTAGTTAGATTTCTATAGATATAATGATAGACAAAAGATAAACAGTAAGTAGATAGATAGAAAGATTAAACTGACAAATTTTCAATTCAAGAAAAAACAATATATATACTTACTCATAATTCCAATAAAAGTACTTTTAAAAAAATAAGCAATAAAAATCTTTAAAATTCTGAAATCGTATCTTTCATTTATAATAATAAAAAAAAAAAGTATGCGAAAGATACAAACAGTCGCGAATTATAAATGTAAGGAAATATCCAAACAATAGAAATAAAATAGCTAGCAACTTCATAAATTACCTCTATTGTCTATAAATGTCGATTCTGCGGAAATATTTTGCTTAACTCAATTAAAGTAAACATTCAATAACTAATACACTTGATACTTTCTATTTGACGTAAATCATGAAATAAAAGTGTATCACGCATTTTGCGTAACAATTCTTTAAAAAAAATAAATAGAGGAAATAATGTAGCATCTTTGACAATGGGTAAACATTTTAATGTTTTGATTGGTAACAATAATAATTCATGTATACAAGAAAAACTAATTAGAAAGAAAATTTATAACCTGTTTCTATGATAACTTTTAATAATGTTTTATATAAAAAATAATGAATAACGCTGCAAACAAATAAATTAATTAGTTAAACTTTAAAATAAATAACATTTAATACATATTTATTAACAAGTTTTCCAATTTATTTTTTAAAAGTTGAAAAATTTATGACATTATTTTATTAATTATCAACGATTCTTGCTGTTTAATTTACGGCGCTATATTTGTCAACTCAGCAATTGGTAATAATAAAAGCAGCAAAGAGAATTCGTTAATTAAATCTGCTTCGCTCTATGATAACATAAATGAATTGTTAGATGTACCGTAAATTGATTTTTCTTTTTAAATATATATAATCTTAAAAATGGATGTCTTTAAATTCTAACTGGAGAAGTTTTAAAATATATTCTGAAGAGATGTGAGTTTCAAATAAATTCTAACTGGAGAAGTTTTAAAATATATTCTGAAGAGATGTGAGTTTCAAAAATTATTGCAATTTTTTAAATTGTGCAGATTTATAAAGTTATTTTATGTTAATTTATAAAAGTAAATTCTCCTATAATATAAATGTAGTCCATTTCATCAAAAATACTTTCAAGACTTTTATTGAATAAATTGGTTCTGCTGATATGTGGATGGGTTGCCAGAATTAAATATGATTTTTAAAAAATCAAGAAGAAATACAAACATTGTGTTTATTGCCAGGTAAATACAACAAAAAGTTTAGAAACAAATATGGATTTATACATTGATTTATTGATTTAGTTAAGACATTGGAAAATATTTGATTAAAAGTATCTGGTTGTTATACAATTTTTTTCTATTACATGCTTTTACATAATGATATGAAAGGAAGTGTTAGTAATATTAGTAAATCTGAGAGATTTCAAACGAAATCTAGTCTTAAAAAATCCTGAATAGTATCTCCAATTTTGTTTTGTAATTTTGTGGAAGTAATCTTTAGAAGAATTTATAGGGTTTTATGAAATAGATATCATATTAGGAAATAGGTTAATTGGTGGAATTTTTAATTTTAAACCATAAAAAATATTTTTTATTTCAATATTTATAGTATGTTGATAATTGTACCATTCTTATTAATTTATTAATAAAATCTAGATCTATTTTTAATGATTTGAACATATTCTATAAAAATGTTAATTTAATAATTAATGGTCAAAATGTCAGCTTTATCAACCGGTAATGGAAAAAAAATTAAATTACTTTTAGCTTAAATGATTATGAGAATATAAATCAATATGAACATTTTAATGCCTATATTCTAAGAAAAATAGTCTTGGATCTTGAGCTGCAGTATAGTATTGCAGTTGCATTCAAGATTGAAAGATAGAATGTTTTCTCACAATAATGTAATTACTTTGAATAATTTATTTTGTTCAGAGCTTTTGTATTGCCAGATTTAATGCATGGAAATGAGAGACAAATTCTTTATCATCATAACATAAAGGCTTTGATTTTTTTTATTAATAGACCTAGTATCATATGCTAATACTTTAATACAAGATTAAAATACCAATCAATAACTTGTATAGTGTGTTTATGTTGCTTTTATAATAGATTGATTGTTATGATGATAAGTAATTATGGTACTTTAGTATTAGACCTGTTGTAAAATATCATAACCATACTGGGTTAGGGTTAGGTTAGAATTAAGATTAGGATTGAGGTCAAGTTTCACCACAGCAGATGTAATACTAAAGTACTGTAATTATAAACTTTTGTAAAAAAAATATTTTTATTATGAATATGAGCATGATTTTTAAGAGGGAGATTTATTTTATTTGTATTATAAAATTATCTCAAAAGCATTCTAAAAAATGGGCAGAGATGATTACTGTTATAGAGTTAAGATTGTACATTTTTTTATATAATTTATCCAAAAGCATTCTAACAATTGACAGAGATGATTACTTTTATAGAGTTAAGATTGTACATTTTCTTATATAATTTATCATTTATATATGAATACATGGCTGAAAAAAATTCTATTAACTGAGAGAAGGCTTTTATTTTCCTCTAATGCTTTAAAGTAGCCTGTTAAATATCCCCTCCATATATTCTTACTATAATTATTACAAACATGTAATTACTCAAGTAATAAATATAATATAGATAAGTGGGCTTGCTCAATAACATGCATTGATCACTAGAATGAATTTATTGGGTTCTGTGCTGCCTCTAAGAATAGACCTGATTTTTTTAATTAAAACATTTGTGGTTTTATCAATATGGAATATATGTGTGTGTGATATATATATAATTTGTGACTTTAATACCTCAATAGAACATTTCCAAATCACTTTCATCACCTCTTTTTGATAGACACTGTAAAAAAGTCTATATTTACATTGATATATTATTGTTTTCACTCTTGTCTAAAATACTTGCTAATTAGTTATATATTGAAACTATATATTTGTCCCTATAGGCTCTATTATTGTTAAACTATAAAGTCTTAACCTATTCATATTCAAGCCTGCATAATGCAGACTAGCATTTTCAAATTATTTCACTTAATATTAACAGAAATTTACACAGTCTATGCATGTGCTTTTTACACCTTCATTTCTGTCTTTCTTTCTAGTTTCAGAAAATGTAAGTTCTATTTTTTTATGATTAAAAAATATAAATTTTATGATAATTTTTGTAATCAACTAAATTGATTTTTTTGTTTTTCTCTTAGTTTTTTTAATCTTACAGGAGTAATATTCTCCCTGAAAATTACAGAAAAAAAAAAAATAGGACATTCTACCAATGTATTTTGAAGGCTGAACGTTATTGGGGACTAATGGTAAGTTTTTATTTTTATATATTTTTTAATTATTATTTAAATTTGTAATTGATAAAAAATATACGAAAATATTACTATTGAAACTGCTGATCAAAAAAAATAGCTCATAATTGTGTAAATGTATATTGTGAATTATCTGCATTTTTTGTTATGATGTGGGCTTGGGTCCAGTATTTGAATTAGGTGATATGAGACAAAGATAAACATATCTTGAAAATATTATGATCCTATTTAGATTTTTCTATAATGTCTTGTCTGCATTTTAATAATAATAAAAATATGCAAATGCTAAAAGTAAAGATTTTGACAGTACATAAACTTAGGCTGATTATATACTACTGCAATGTAAATTTCAAAGCTGCATATCAAATGCAAAGAATAGTAGCAGTTGATGAAGCTATTACTAAATTTATGGCCATAGTTTTATGAAGCAATATGAGCTCTCAAAACCTATAAAGATAGGATAAATAATGTTACATTGCACTGACTCTAAACTATTAACTTATGTACCTCAAGCTTAACCATATAATGAATTTAGTATTTCATTCACTTTTTATTTTATTATTTTATTTTGTATATAGTGACTATTTTAGTACTAATTTTTAATAAATTTCAAAGTGTATTGAAGTTCTGTTTTATAATATTCAAATTATACTAATTATTGATCAATATTAACTACTTGTTATAAGGGCTGCAGAAAGGAGTTTGCTATTAACTGAAAGGAGACCCTTTGATTCCTCTTGGAGGCCTTAAAGGAACTGAGCAGGGCAAATTTCTAATGTCCACTCCATATGTTCTTGTCATTGAAGCTGTTATTACTATGTGATTATTCATATAGTATATGAACATGGATGGGCTGCTCACCAACATGCATTAACTGGTGTGGTGAGTTTATTGGCTTTTTACCTCCGAATTTAAGAATATTTTTTCCAATATATACAATCATGTCAGACAAAAACAAATCATGGCCTTTATTTCCAGGAAGCTGTAAAGTCACCAACTAAGGCAGTGTTTGGTGGCTAATGGTGGAGGGTGCTAAGAATCCCCTGATGTGGACTCAGGCTGCCATTTGATGATAACTTTTTATTTAGGTACTTACAACTGCAGATCACTTTCAAGTGAAGGAAGATTGCAAGAGTTAGAAGAAGAACTGTCTTATATTAAATGGGACATTATTGGACTTTGTGAAGTTAGAAGAAAAGGTGAAGAAACAATTGATTTAAAAAATGGACATATACTCTACTATAAAGGCACAAATATTGGAAATACAAGTGGAGTAGGATTCATTATAAATAAAAATAGAAGAATAACATTATGGAGATTGTTGGTGTATCAGACAGAGCAGCAAGATTAGTTTTACAACTTAATAGTGATACCAAATGCAGATAATTCAGGTTTATGTCCCAACAAGTTTTCATAGTGATGAAGTTATAGAAGATTTTTACATGGATGTACAAAAGGCTTTTGATCAGAATAAACAACATTTTAAAATTGTTATGGGAGAGTTTAATGTTAGAATTGGTAAATAAATGAAAGATGAAAATGATGTAGGTAATTTTGGTTATGGTAATAGAAATGAGAGAGGACATAGACTTGTGGAGTTTGCAGAAAAAGAAAAACTATATTATGAATTCATTTTTTGAAAAAAATGTTGAAAGGAAATGGACATGGAAGCATCCAAATGAAGGTACAGCAGAATTGGATTATATTTTGACTAACAGAAAATACATATTTCAAGATTGTAATGTTCTTAATAAATTTAACACAGGAAGGGATCATCAATTAGTAAGATGTAAGATACATGTTAATGCAAAACAAGAGAGACAAAAATTATTAAGAATAACAATATTTACAGTTGATATTCCTAATCTTCAGAAACATTCTAATGAATTTAAATTAGTAGATTTTGAACATGATTTAGATTTGAATGACATTAATAGGAAAATAAGCAATACACTTTTAAAAACTGCAACAAAGATAGCTGTTAGAAAAAAGCAGCAATTGACCAATAAAATTTCTACTGAGACTAGAGAATTTATGAAGAAAATAAGGAATATGAGGATATACAACAATGATGCATTAAAAAAGATTGAATATCTCGAATTTTGTAAAATGGTGCGGAAAAAAATTGAAAATGATATAAGAAAGTATAATTGTGAACTAGCAAGGAAAGCTATAGAAGAGAATAAAAGTCTAAAGAGTGTTAAACATCATTTTGGTATTGGTAGGAAATTTATATCTGCAATAAGAAAAAAAGATGGCATTATTACTAAAAAGAGAGATGACATCATGAAATGTGTAGAAGACTTCTATCAAGAATTATATAGTAATAAAGAACAAGTGCCTCCTATACCTATTATATCTTCCAAATTGCCCAGAATTTTGAATGAGGAAGTGAGACATACAATTAAATTTATGAAGAAAAGGAAGGCTCCAGGTAATGATGGAATTATAATTGATATATTAAAAAAAGCAGATAAAGAAATAAAATTTTTTTTAGCAAAATTATATACCAAATGTCTAAATGATAAAGATGTACCAGATGATTGGAAGAATACAGTATTAATATTAATATTTAAAAAAGGTGATAAAGAAGATATTAGAAATTACAGACCTACCAGTTGTTTATCAGTTTTATATAAAATTTTTACTAAGATAATTACAACTCATCTACAGAAAACATTGGATTTCCACCAACCAAGGGAACAAGCTGGATTTAAAAGTGGTTTTAGTACAGTAGGATCATATCCAGATATTGAGAGAAGTTATAGAAAGGACAAATGAATATGAGTTGTCATTATGTTTTGGATTTGTAGATTATGAAAAGATATTTGATTCTATAAACATTTCTTCAGTGATTAAAGCATTGGATCATCAAGGTGTAGATCCAGGATATTGTCATATTTTAAAAAATATTTATAAAAATGCAACAGCAACAATTAGATTACATAATGATAGTAGGAAAATCAACATTGAAAAGGGTGTAAGACAGGGTGACTCCATATCTCCAAAACTTTTTACAGCAATGCTGCAAAAAGTATTTTGTGGATTAAAATGGGAAGTTAAAGGAGTGAAAGTAAATGGAGATTATTTAAGTCATTTAGATTTTACAGATGATGTAGTTGTTTTTGCAAATAATGCTTTAGAGCTACAGAAAATGTTGCAGGAGTTATCAGATGAAAATAGGAAAGTAGGACTAAAAACAAATGTTAAAAAGACTAAAGTAATGTTTAATATATTTTCTCAAAATATGAAAATAAAGATTGATTATGATGAGTTAAAAAAAGTTAACAGTTAAAAATACCTTGGTCAGATTATTAATACAGATGGAAATATAATGGATGAAATTAATCATAGAATTAAACTTGGTTGGAGTGCTTTTGGTAGAAATAACTTGATACTAAAAGGAAATATGCCTATGTGTTTTAAAAGGAAGATTTTTAATAAATATGTTTTGCCAGTTCTTACTTATGGATCTGAGATTTGGACACTTAATAGAAGAGCAATACAGAGACTTCATACCACTCAAAGAAGTATGGGGAGATGCATGTTTGGAGTAACAAGAAGGGATCAAAAACACAATGTATGGGTAAGAGAACAAACAGCTGTTACTGACTTCATTGAAAAAATTAAAAGACTGAAATGGAGTTGGGCTGGACATATTGTTAGAAGAGAGTATAATAGATGAACAATTAAAATTGTAAACTGGATTCCAAGAGATTGTAAAAGACCCAGAAAGAGACCACATGTGAGATGGATGGATGAAATACGAAAGTGTGTAGGGTTATGTGGAGAAGAGAAGCTAAAGATAGGAAAAGATGGATTGAACTTGGAGAGACATTCATCCTGCAGTGGATTGATAATGTTTGATAATGATGATGATGATAAGGGATGTTATTAGGAATGACATATTCCTTTCTACACCTCTGTATGGAAAAACATTTTGAAAGGCTACTAAGAAAAATGAAAGATATTAATGTTTTTATTCTATGAAGGTAAGTGTTATTATATATCAATTTTTTAGAAATTTTATAACAAAAATATAATTTTAAGTTGTATGCATGATAATTTTGAATTTATAAAATAATATGAAAATAATTATTAGAAATATTAACTTTTATTTTTTTTTTATTACTTTGAATATCAATGACTATATTTTTTTCAGCTTCATTACATTCTTTGATATTTCATGTTTCAAATAATATATATTATGTCATTTTGGAGTAATATAAACATATATTATGATAAAATTTGTGGCTTAACATTTTTTTTAAAATATTCAATATACCTGCTTCACCAGAGAATTAAGCCAAATGTTTTTATATTATTAGTTAAAATAATTTATTTAGCCTATTTAACTCTTAGTTACTAAAGAAGTACTTGGATTGTTTAATATTTTGCTTAAATTAGTAATTTGAATCTAAAGAAGAAATTAATTTAAAGCTTGTCATGTTTTTTAAGTAGATGCAATAGATAAAGTTGTTTTATTTTGTATAAAAAATAGTTATTTAATATAGTTAAAATCTGTGTTTATTAATTTTTAAAAGAAATGATTCTAAAATAATAATTTATAAAATATTACTTTATTTAAGAGTGTTTAAAGTCAGAATCTAGAGCTAATAAATTTAAAGCTAAATAATTGGGATAAATTTCAAATTAAATAAGTCTCAACTTGAATAAATGTTAGTAACTAATTTAGCTTCATTTGTTTTAAAATCTTGGTTATATTTGGTGTTCATGTGAGTGTATGGATATGTCTTCATACATTTGAATGAATGAAAACTTTAAAACTTTATTGAAAATTATATTTTAATAAAGAAGGTGCATGCAATATTATACACTTTTATAGAGAGTGTATTTTGAGTAAAGGTATTATATATATATATATATATATATATATATATATATAATCAATTTAAACTTATATATATATATATATACGACGCTATATATATATAAGTTTAAATTGATTAAATAAATTATTTATTTAATCATTAAATTCAATTAATAAAATTCATTTGTATTTTAATTTCGGTCAAGACATCACAAGCTGAAACTGTCTTGAATGAGTTAAAAGTTTAAGGTCAGATCAATTAAAAAATTAAAAATTATGCTAGTAATTTAAATATTTTGCCTCCCTATTTAAACAGGGCTTGTTGAACAATATCTCATGACAGGAAATGCAGTAGAAATCTTGATGTGTGTGTATGTATAAAAGAAACCTACACATTATTATTATAAATCACACTTCACCATGTTTTAAAATTGATTGGTTTTGTTTAACTTACTTTTTTTTCACATTTTTTTTAATCAGTTTAAAAATGTTAAAAAAATTTTTTTTTATCATTTTCATTGCTGAATAGAAAGCAAGAAGTTATTGACTGCAGTATTTCCCTCTGATATATGTTCAATCAACTTATCGAGCAGTAATCTTAATATTTTTTTAAGAAACTCAACAGAAAACTGTCCACATATTAGAAAGCACATTGAAAGGGTATCTTTATTTTATTATTATTCTAAAATTAGTCAGATTTGAACTTTAGCTATAACAATTACATTTAAGTATTTAAACAATCCTCTAATTCATTATTAACACTAGTTTTAACTACTTATGAGATATAATTATATATTCGATAAAACGTCAACCTAAAAGTTGAGTAATTAATGAGTGATTTATCAAAGATAATCACTTAATTTATTTTACAAATACTTATAAAAGTTATTATCATTTGGGTCAAGTTAAAAGTTTTATAAGGATGAGTTATCACAAAAGCACTAAATAAATTGAGAATAGAAGGAAATGTAATGATTTGGAATCATTTTATCAAAGTATAATGAAAGAAAAAGTCATAAGAATCATTCTTTTTAATAAAAGACTATTTATTTTTCTATGACAAATAAGCATTAAATTGATAATTATTCCTCCATGGCTCACCTGTCTATTCATTTAAAATACTTTTCTAAATTGCTTCATTGTTTTTCTGAAATATAATACTTGATGTTAAAAAAAAAGAAGAAATTTAATTTAGATTGATGTTATACTTAATATTATAAAATATGTAAACTTATAATATAGAACTTTATAAAGAACTTTTATTAATTAATATTCTCTTTCTGCTCATTTCTTCTCCAATTTGTATTACAATTAGGAATGCTGTGATAAAGGAACTGGATATTATTTAAAGTATCTACTATCAGTCTTGTCAACTTTAAATTTGTTAATTTTTTATTATGAATATTTTTCTCAAAGAATTCCTGCTATAAATTTTTGTATATGTATCATCTTCCCATCTAAATCAAAGACTATGTTGCTGTATTTTAAAAGAAAAAAAAAGATCTTGAATAAAAGAGATAATTTTCATTATAAGATAACAAAAAGAAATTTAATCTAACAATGGTAAAACAAATAGAATATATATGTTTTATGTATATTTCAAATTATTATTAATATTATTTAGTTATAATTTATGTAGTATATTATTATGATTAATATTGTTTATGATATCATAAATATGTTTATGATGGTATGTACCCAAAAAACAGAGTTCGGTAAGAAAGATACAGTAAAAGGTTTATTTTATAAACTCTTTTGTTATTATTTGGAGTTTTCATATTTGTTTTGCAAACTTAATAAATGAATATACCCAGGGTATAACAGCCTTTTTATATATTGGATATAAATGTTTAAATGAAAGTTAATATGCGAGTATATTCATTTATTTTGCTTATTTTTCATTTTTACCTGCATTGTTAAAAGATAAATACCATGTTATTTGTTTTATTTCAAATGCATTACTGGTAATGTAGTTGGTAGCATAAAATATACCCTTACTGCCTGCTACATTATTTCATGTTATTGTTCATTAAACATTGCATCAGAAGAAATGAAATTTATGTATTTTTTAATTAGTAGAAATAAAATAGTTATATTTGAAGAACTTTAAAATATTTAGAAATGTTTCAATTTAATAGCTATATATTATCTAAGATATATGAATATTCTATTATTGTGTAGTTTCATTTCTGCTTCCTTAAAGTACTAATGTTAAGAATAAAACTAAGAGAAAAATATAAAATATTTAAGGTATAGCTTGAAAACAGTTATCACATTTTAAGAGTTTGAAGTATATTACTGTTACCATTTTTTTTGTTCCAAGAGCATTTTGAATTTGAACCCCAAGATAAAGACATTTTAGAATCTAAGATGGAATTTTTTAAAAATTGTAAAAGAACCTATATTTTAGATAAAGTAAAAATAAAATCTGAAATAAGATTTAATTTAATTTAAGAACATTGTATATTATTAATTATAAGTATTATGTTGTCTATAAGAGGACTCATGCTCTGTGGAAAATCCATAGGTATTACAGTATCCATGTGACCTAGCTTTGAGTGACTATGCACTGTGACTGTTTGGCAGGTTATAATATATATTGTACTAGTTCAGACTTAAAATAACGCTAACCTGACATTAAAAACTTTTTACCCAGACTAAAATAGGTATATTAAAAAAAAGGAGAGAAATAATAAAAGCAAAAATACCCAGATCAGAATTAATTTATTTACCTAAAAGTCACAAGCTATTTATTTCTTTCATTCTTATTTATAAATAGTAAGAAATATATTTTTTGTTATAAGAAAAAGAATGTAATTTCTTTTGATTAATTTTTAATAATAAATAAAAGTTTCTGGATACTATAATTTGGAATAACATTCATAGAAAAAAAGTTGTGAAAGATGCCAGTTTTTTTCCTTTTAATTTTGGTACTTAGAAAGTTTTAGAAGAAAACTTTCTTGCTTTTAAAAAGTTATAATATCATCATAATTAAGGATTTTTGATCAATTCAACCAATGAAAAATATGTTTAATAGCATCTCAGAAAATTAAGCTGATTTTGGAAAACCATACAATAGCTGAAAATCACATTATATGGGCTGAAAAAATTATAATTAGTACACTGAATAACTAAACCTGGAATTATATAGTTTCCTGCAGATTCTAACTTTAAAAGTGTTTTATTCCAACATGCAACAACCATTGAAGATCTAGAATGAGCATTACCTGTCATCTTTCACCTAATTTCTGATAGCTTGTTCATGGTAAGTGCATAATCCAGTCATACCATCATTCTATCTGAAAAATAACTCAAGATAAGTATATTAAATGAAGCCTTAAAATTGAAAACTATCTTACAGATCAATTTTTAAAAAGGATTTGAATCTATATTTTTAGTAAAGGGTAAAATCAGAATTCTGACCCTATGATAAGATAAATATTTAAAATAAAAGACCTTTTCAAAAGAAAAACTAATAATAATCATATTTATAAAAATATTTAATATTAAGATTCTCTAAATAATTTTAGCATTTTGTTTTCCCTTTAAATATGTATTTAATTTTTTTTCGTAACATAATTTTTTTTAGTACCCTAAAGCAAATATTTACTTTCTCATTCAATTATCAATAATTAAAATTATTATAACTTTAACATATCTGTTATCGATTGATTGACATTTTAATAATCTTCATTTGTATAATTAAAGTAAATATCACATGACCACCATTTCTTATGCTTGCTCAAGCTGTTAAAACAGGCAAAACTCTCCATGCAGTAGTGCCATTCAGTGCAAGCCAGAATAATCAATAGATGCAAGAAGATTTGTGCATAAAATCCCTATCTAGTGCCTACTCATTCTATATCCCTAGATTAGTTTCTAGCTTGTGGCTTTCATCAGTGAGGAGCCTTTGATCTGAGAGCACTGTGCCTAGTTAGGTATTATTGTAACCCTCCAGCAGTGACCAATTTGAACTCAGAGTTTTGTAGTTAAGTAGAAATAGAAGGTGACTGTGCTGAAGAGTTGCATTAGATCCCAAGATCTAGGTGCAGTAATCTCAGATCCAAGGCTCCTCACTGATGAAAGCCACAAGCTAGAAACTAGTCTGGAGATATTGTATGAGTAGGCACTAAATAGGGATTTTATGCACAAACCTTCTTGCCTCCATTGATTATGCTGGCTTGCACTGAGTGGCACTACTGTATAGAAAGTTTTGCCTGTTTTAAAGTAAATAGTTAAATAATAATACCTGTATTATTGTTTTATGCTTGATGTAAGAATATTGGAGTTCATACATTAAAATTCAATTTAGTTAAATGAATTTTCTCTGATGTGAATACAAACTCACCCAAAATATATATGTATATTTTATTTTTTACATATTGCATTTATCCATAAATATACTATAAGGTGTTTAAATATTATATATAAATTTTGTTTTATTATATTTATATTAATTTAAGTCTAGTTATCAATTTTTCTCTCATTTCAAATATAGTTAAATATAGCTACATACACCCTATGATGTATTATCATGTTTTTTTTTTGAGCTAGTGATATATAAATGAAGGGATAACATCTAAAAGCTAGGGAGGAATTTGAACCTGACCCATAGATATTTCTCATTTTAGAGATGGTGACCTAATCGGAAGTATGATAGATATGTTTTAAATAAATAATCACCATCTATACTGGTAAGGGATAGACCTTCTCTGTACTTAAACATGTATGATGGGACTGATAGTCAGGAAATGTGGCTGGATACTTAGACTGATTATCATCACTTAGGATATTACATTTAAAAATAGTCTGTTGTTATTCCTAACACTCATTACTCCTATGATTTAAATTCTCATATATCAAAAAACATAAGAAAAACCTAGATACTTTTGCTTGTGTTATTTCTTTCCTTCTTTCTTTTTAATATACTTATGTTAGTGTGTAGGTAAAAAGCTAGATTACTTTCAAAAAAGTGTATGTACTGGTGTAATATCCCTGTGGATAAAAAAAATGAGATAAAGAAAATGTGAAAACATGGTTCCATTTCTCATTACCATACTTATCCTTTGTTCTGAGTGTATTTTTATCAGTCATCCTTATTTTATTAATTTTAATATTTTTAATATCCTCAAAATATTAACAAAAAAAATTCATTTTTTTTTGCAGGTAATCATTTTTTTATCAAGAGAATGAATTTTGACTTGCAATTCTAAAATTATATGGACTGACTATTGACCTTATAAAATATGGAATGCTTGCATAAAAATCATTATAGTTACCTCAATTTCAACACAATAGGCATACACAACTCAAACAACAAAGAAAATTTATATCAATATAAAATCCTTGCTCGGTGAGTAATCTTACACATTTAGAGAATGATAGACATAGAAAACCAAAGTTAATTATGCATTGCACACTTTAGCCATGGTTCATCAAGTCATAGAAGCTAGTCTACATTTATAATTTGTTTGGATCTATGAAATGCCTTGTTCTTATGACTTTAGAGTCTTAGGACAAAAAATTAATAACATTTAAAGAGTTGGTGCAGTGTACAGACAAAACTCAATATGAAATACCATAACAACATTAAACACACTCTTAAAGTACAAAACTACCTTCTCCTCAAAACAGAATAATAATAATAATAATAATAATAATAATAATAATAATAATAATAATAATGATGATGATGATGATGATGATGATGATGATGATGATTATTATTCACAGAAAATTTTGACACTGTCAGTAAGTAAAACTAAAGTTGTTAGAGGTCAAACTCCTAAAAATCTAATAATAATGCCATAATATAAAAATAATATATACTTGTTAAGAAAACAAAAAGAAACTTTTTTGAAGCAATAGTTAATGAAAATTATAAACTGACTAGAGAATATCATCAAAAACATACTCTAACATTATGGTGAAAAAGGAAAAAAAAATGGTGCCAATAAAATCATGTGTTGGAGTATTTGGCATTAATATGGTCACTACAATGCATAAAAATTTAGACACAGTTATTCATATGCAACTGTCACAAAAGCTAATATGCAAACAACTAATATAAAAAGTAATGACTGTAATAAATAATAAAACAGTCCCAAGATTAGAAAAACAAATTCAAACTATATAATACAGCTCAATTTAAAGATTCGGAACAATCAAGACCCCCCTCTGGCATACTGGACCGATGGTGTGCTAGAAACAATCAATGAACACTTTACCAACATGATCCCAAGAGAACTATATACATCATTTAAAGGATTTTTTCTCTGCATTCGATAGTAATATCTGCCACAGATGCAAATCTTTTTCTGTATCATTTTCCGTGATTGTTACTATATCAAGCAATAACTGAAAACGAACTGTGGGAAACAATCTCAAAAATAGCAGACCAACCAAATCCCAGATACCTCGTTATTGAGTTTTTTTTTTGATACTAGCCAAAAGAAGCGATTTCAAAACAAAATCAAAACATTAGGCAATTATACGATTGTTATAGTCGATCAAGATCGTCAAATCGCATTACAGAAATAATTAAAAACACAAGATTTTCAAAAAATGATGGAGCCATTTGGTAAAGTAATAGTATTTCAACCAATATACCTCCAAGACACACCAATACTAATATATAACAATAATTATGACTTTAAGTTGAAATTACACAGACATTGATCCAGAATCTATACCAACACAGATTGCAGATCAGGAGGCCATGTTGTGCCTATATATAAGAGGACTAAAGCCACAATGTTATGCATGTAGGAGTATGGCCACTTATCCACAAAGTGCATTGTTAGCCAATTCATACAGGCTCGGCCAGCAAACAATCAACACAACCAATATCAACATGAAGATAACAGCAATCCACAGATTACCATTATAAATTTAATTAATTAAGATGAAAACAAAAATAATAAATGTGCAAGTGAAGCCTCTGAATCCAGTCATGTAGAAGAAAATGCAAATGTACTTGACTCTACAAAAAAATGAATTGAATAATATAAATGAAAGCTCTGAATATATGGATCAAAATCAAACACATATCTTACTTGATATATCACAAACACAAGTTATATCATCAGACTCAAATCTGGATATAGCCAATGATACATGTAACTGCACAAAAACAAGCACACTACATATAATAATAAACAAAATGTCTGTGAACATCATGAAGTCACTAACTCTATACCTCCCTCTCATAGAGGCAACTTTAACAGAAATCAAAAGATGACCTGGTCATCCATGGTAAAATAAACAATCTTAAAGAGACAAAACAGATGGAAACAATACTCCAACAGAAATGATTGAACACTTGATAGAAAACTTTATATCTATGGAGTTTGATGATAATCAAGACATTGATAAATGCTCACAAACTTCTGCAGACTACACAGAAACTTCACAGATATTAAAACACCACATAAACACAACTTGAACAGAAATCAAAAGATGACCTGGTCATCCAAGGAAAAATAAACAATCTTAATAAGCTAAAACAGATGGAAATAATACTACAACAGAAACACTTGATAGAAAACGTTATATCTATGGAGTTTGATGATAATCAAGACATTGATAAACACTCACAAACTTCTACAGACTATACAGAAACTTCACAGATATTAAAACACCACATAAACCCAACTTGAACAGAAATCAAAAGATGACCTGGTCATCCAAGGAAAAATAAACAATCTTGATAAGCTAAAACAGATGGAAACAATACTACAACAGAAACACTTGATAGAAAACTTTATATCTATGGAGTTTGATGATAATCAAGACATTGATAAACACTCACAAACTTCTACAGACTATACAGAAACTTCACATGTATTAAAACACCACATAAAAACAACTCAAACCAAGGAAAAATAAACAATCTTAATGAGCTAAAACAGATGGAAACAATACTCCAACAGAAACACTTGATAGAAAACTTTATATCTATGGAGTTTGATGATAATCAAGACATTGATAAATGCTCACAAACTTCTACAGACTACACAGAAATTTTACAGGTATTAAAACACCACATAAAACCAACTCAAACCAAGGAAAAATAAACAATTTTAATGAGCTAAAACAATACTCCAACAGAAACACTTGATAGAAAACTTTATATCTATGGAGTTTGATGATAATCAAGTCATTGATAAATGCTCACAAACTTCTACAGACTACACAGAAACTTTGCAGATATTAAAACACCACATAAAACCAACTCAAAGCCAATTACTCTAATGAAGTTAAAAATAACAGTAGTTTAACTCAATCACAAAAATACACCAGCTAAAACAATGGATAAAGATTACACAATCTTTCATACTAGGACTTCTAGAAACTAAAATCTATAGTGGCTTGCAAATTGACCCCTCAGTACAACTAATTAGGGAAGGTTACTGTGCAGCTCCAGAGATTCATAATTTTCCTCAGGGTATAGTGACCTGCTCATAACACCAGATTGTCCATTTGAGATGTTCAAAATCATATACATAGATGTAAATCTACTACTAATAACTGTTAATCATCAAATCATCACACTAAACATTACATTTGTGTATATATTGTAATGGTCAGGTTTGTACATTTGCTCAACAGATCGAGAGTCTGAGCCAGAGAATCAAAAGCTGACCAAGTTGGGATAGTAATATCCTGCATCTGATCATACCTCAACTCTCTTACTCGTGCCTCTTATTCATGTTTATAAGTCAAACCATTGTGAATGACGTGCCTGAGGTTACACTTGATATCTCTTTATTTACGTTTCAGAAAAAGCAAAGCAATAAAACATGAGACACCCCCCCCCCCAAACACATGATATTATATAACTTAACTAGTGATTCATAAAGTAATGAGTAAGAATGGAGACTGAGATAAATTTATATTTCATAAATTTAATGTAACACTTAATAAATTATAAAGCAAATAAATTATGTACAATATAGCTCACATGCAGGTGAGTGAATACTCAGAGTTATGAAGAATATAATACAGCAATTTATATAACTCAGGGTTACAATAAAATTATATAGTGCTCGCACACAGGTGAGTGAATATTCAGGGTTACAAATAATATAATAAAGCAAATTATATAGTGCTCACACGCAAATGAGTGGCTTTTGGGTTTACAAAATGGCTAATTAGTCTATGACTTTAATATGCATATACCATCTTCCATGTCAACTCATGCTATGTTCTATATAGTGAAAATAAATAATAGTTAGAGTGATCAATTTATTGGTAACTGATGGAGATTATATTATTATTTTTACTAAGTTTAAACCCAACTATAATGATTATATATAATTGCTACACAGATAAACACATTAATTCAGATTCTGAATCGGATCAAAGCCGAAGTTACTTTCTAGGGAAGCTGAACTGAGGTGTGGCAGTCAAACGTCAGATTCTAGTGCATTATAAACTATGGTATCAGAATAAGTGTGCCTCAAATGTGTTCTTAATTGAGGTTTATTACCTAGTAATCGGTTCCTCAGACCGGGATACTTGATATAATATGAAGAGACCTTGTTTCCTTCAAATACAAACAAATGTCAGTTGCCTAAACTTTCGCAGCATGACTTGACATGGAAACGATCCTGGTGTAGGCCATTATAGATATAGCAAGAAGAGATACACATTTATGCTAACTAGCAACACATTCACAACGCTAATTTAATATTTTCATAAATTAATTACGCCAAAATCTTAGCTTCCTTCAGTGCTACTACCACTAGTCAGTTCATAAATGAGATTATTAAGTCACATGATAAAGGTGATAATAAGAATCTGATTTAAGGATATCTGCATAGCTTCTTAATCTCTAAATAAATTGAGTTATAACAAATTTAAAGATCTACTAGAACTTGAAACATAATATCTAATGAACTGATTTGTAAATACTCTACGTCAAATATCGATTCTTAAATAGCTCACGCAAAATATTGATACTTAAATAACTTACTCAAATATTAATTTTAAATAACTCGCAAAATATCCATTTCAAATAACTTATGAAAAATATGCGTTTTAAATAACTTATACAAAATATCCGTTTTAAACAACCCATGCAAAATATACATTTTAAATAACCTATGCAAAATATACATTTTAAATAATTTATTTTATGCATTATAACTAACTGATTCACTCTAGAATAAATAATAGTTTGATTTCAGAAAGTTTTGCCTACATTTCTTTATATTATAAGATTCTGACATAATGGAAAGGTGCTTAATCGTGCCTCCAATAATTATTAAACCCCACAAAACTCTGTTCTGATGAACCTAGCATAAATTAATAAAACATGAAAATTAAAACTAAATATAGATGGCATAAAAACAAATTGCAGAAAATGATCAATAAAGTTATAATTTAGAAATGAAGAATTGGTTTGAATGGTTTTATAGAAATTAAATATTTATGGTTACTTAAGATATTTATGATCAAGCAAGAATTTTGAGAGAGCTCTAAGCATTAAAATAAATTTAATACAAACAGTTTAGTTTAACATTTAAATAATATAATTAAATATGAGGTTTGATTAGTTAGCTAGCTTTTAATTTAGAATGAGTTTAGTAATGAATTAATGTATTCTGCAGAATGATTTACCAGTAATACTTGGTCATAAGTTTTTCAAGGTATTGTTTACTGTGTGTCTTCTCTCTATTAAATTGGCTGTGGCTTTTCTAGGTTTAAGTCTGGGATCAGCTTTGTAAATTTACTTCGGTGGCAGCTTTACTCCATCACTTCGGTCAGGAACTCTGGTATTTCAGATGTAGCTTCTCCATCACTGGACTGGGTTTGGGCTGAGGTTGATGTTTTTTCTCTTTCAGTAGCAGTGGTCTGGGGAAAATAGATGGCTGTCTATTGTCTCCTAGCCAATGGTCCTCATTTGAATAGCTTTGGTAATGGCTTAGTACAGGGGTCCCCAACCCTATGCCCGTGGGCACCATGGCACCCGCAGACCATTTTATGTGTGCCTGCCGCTATCTGAACATGATAAAAAATTAATCTGATACAAATAAATTTAATTTTTAAAACTTCTTATAAATTATTGTATTATATTGTAATCAACTTATAGGGCATACTATACTTTTACAGTGTAAAAACATTAATTGTATGTTAAAATTTTATTTTTGAAATAAATATTTTTTTGTACATTATGTGTATTATTAACAATATCCAACTATAAATTTACATTGAAAAAATAAATGGTGCCTGCCAGCTGGCCGGTATTATAGAATGTGCTCTTAAGTGCAAAAAGGTTGGGGACCCCTGGGTTAGTAGAATTCAGCTTGCTATATAGTAATACAGGAACAACTTTTTAATTATTTTTTTGGCACTGGTCTTTCAGAAAATATGTATCAGCAGAAACAACAACTCTTGATGGCTACTACAGGCCTTTTTATATTCTATTTTTGACAGTAGTTCCCTCCCCCTTTTTCGCAATAGTTCCCTCCCCCCTTTTACTTTCGCAATGTCACTTGTTTACTGGTTCAAACTTTGCCTTTAACTAAATTTCCACTTAGTTTTTAATATTTACTATAGTTAAATCTGGACTTAAAAGCTCTATTTCCTTTAGTTTTCCAATTTATGTCATAGCTACACCCAGAGTCAAAGATATATTCCCTAGAGTTTTGCAATAGCACTTAGTATGAATTTATGCCTGACTGAATTTTGTAATTTGTCTTAGTTATAATTTTAAATGGATAAAGTTTCAGCCAAAAATTATTTTTAGACAAAATGTTAAAACTCGTAAACAAATTCCACTTTGTGTAATTTTAAACAAACAATAGAACTTGAAAATTATTTAAAAATATATGCATAAATTCTAACTACACACTGTTATGTTTACTGCAGTTTTAACAAATGTAAAAGAATATGTGTGTATATAAATATTTAAGACTGCATTTTCATATTATAGTTAACAAGGTGATTATACATGCACATACTTTCAATATTACAAGTACCCTCAAAGTTTTAAATTAAAGCAATGCATGCAATCTGAGTGAAATGAAATACACTATTATAGAATATAATAGGTGAAACAGATCTAACTGTTTCAATATCACCTGGTTCTGCAATTGTAACAAACATTATATTAAGCATAAACTCATTACTTTGTACTAGTTCACATCCAACAATACTTATCAGGGATTTCAATATGAAATATCCAAGATTTTATTTCAAAGTGCCTACATCAAATATCGATATCATTTATTAATGCTAAGGGTTTTCTGTCATGATGCAATTACTTTTTACAATGGTCATCATACATCAAGTATTGACCTGTCTTTTATTCATCTATGCTACCCCATCTAATCAGCCTAAACATCAACCCATCTTTCTCTGTTCATTCTGCACAAACCTTAACCTGAAAGAAATTCAGACAGCTTTACTTACACATGGGAAAACAATTATAATACTGCTTCCAACTGCTACCCTGAAATTTATTTTTTCAGATTTATATATATATATATATATATATATATATATATATAATGCTCCAGAATATCAAAAATATGCAACTTCCCCCATCCAAAGATATTTTAGCATTCATAAACATTTTATCAATATAGATCACATTACATGCAGATCCCCCCTACCCTCCAGACTAATAGTGCTGGATAATAAAATACACAGACGAATTACAATGCTAAATTCAAATGCACCAGTCAATAAAATATATGCAAGCGTACTCTAGCATACAACAATATCTGTAACAATCTCAAAACCTACCTGGCAATAAAAAAAATAAAATCTGCCTCAGTCAACAACATACATGGACAGGAAAGTACATTCACTGGACCTTGGGCTATTTATCTACTGTCAGAGTGTCAATGGCACTTACAGACAAGGGAGTCACATATGCAGGAAATAACATGTTAAAAACAATCTACCATCATTTCAAACAAAAACTACAAAACTACCACCTAGTCAAACATCTTTCTGATATTTTTGGAAAACCAAAAACAAACACCCCATTCAACATCACAGAATTTGCTGCTAAACTGGCCACAATATATAACAGATGTCACCCATGGATCCATGGCATTCCAAAATTTGCCCTTGCACATCTCAGCCAGTTCACTTCCCAATATTTTTGCAACTTTACAAATCATATCACAGAAGCTACATGATATCCAGGATTTATATCCAATTGCAATAGTCCCCTTCAACAAAAAAACAAACCTCCATATCAACACTTTCCAATCTTCATTCAATTTTAATGAGACCACTTACTATTAAAATAATTGAAAAAGTGCTTAAGGATAGCTTAGAGACACACATTATACCACTAATATGAAATAGCCAGTTTACAAAGAAGCAATCACCTACTGCACAAGCTGCAATGATCTTCAAACAGTCTTGAACTCAGTTTTGACCAAACAAAGTATGCACCAATTGCAGTTCAACTTGGTATAGAAGTAGCTTTCAACTCAGTTGACATTTAATACATTAATCAACATGTTGGATGATCTCAAGCACTCATCTGTATCTGCTCAATAAACTACTATTAAGCCATGAAGTCCATATCACACCAATGACAAAAAATCTCCATCATTTACTCCCACACAATCCATATCCCAAGTTTCACTACTCAGCTTGCTATTATTTATCTATTACATTAACCCAGTCATACTTCCAAATCATATCAGTACATCACAACATATAGCCTGCATTGCATATATTGATGACATTACAATCTTATGCCAATGCTATAGAAAATTCTTCAAGACTATGAATCAACACACCATCTCAAATTTAATCAGAATAAGACTACTGCCTGGTCACTCTACACAAGTAAGCCATGCACATAAACTTTCCAAAGCAAACCATCAGTGTTCCTTAGCTTTCCCTTCTACATGGGGGCAAATGCAATGAAACACAAAATTCAAAACAGGTTAAAAGATGAAGCAGACTGGATCACTACTCTATCAAGAAAATCTCTCTCAATATATGCTAACATAGTTCAAACAACTATTGATCACAAAAGTAATTTACTATTCTGCCACAGTTCACTTCACCAAAGCTTTCACATCAAAAATGTCTTCATATTGCAATAAACTTCTATGGAATAGAAAGACAAGGTTAATATCTGCAAAATGTCTTAGTTGTTCAACCTAGAATGGTTTGGGGCCGCACAACATAGATATTTTTCAAATACAGAAGACCACAAACCTTATAATAGCCACAATCAGATATTTTCCAGAACTTCAATGTCTAATTCAAATAATACCTACAGACAAACCTCCATCTTCATATTACTACCTATCATCAGTTATCAACCAGTTTATAACCATACATAAGCAAATATCACTGCAAACAACACCAAAATATTCATATTGGCAGATCCATGCACTTGTATACCCAGGACATACACCAGATATTTCCACTCAGATGCTCAAAATAAATAACTGACAGCAGCTTAAAAATTTTTAAAAATGGACCATGGACCCTAAATTGTTTGATTTCCTCCTTAGACTAAATCTATATGCTTTGCCAACACCATACTTCCTAAGATACAGATGCTTTTATACAAAAAAATAGATCCCTTCTGCACACTATGCCACCAAGCAGAAGAAACTCAACAAGATCTGTTTTACAACTGCTCAACATTAAATAATATTTGACATGAAATAACTAACACATACAGACAACCAAACATCTCCCTGCAGGATATCATCAGCGCATTTTACATACATTTTAAATAATTATTATTTAGAATTTATTTTTTCTAAATAAATAAAAATGTATTTAACCACATCTGAAAAATTTCTTAGAACAACGTTAGAATGCAAAGAAACATTCAAAAAATTATTTTAATTTTGTTCAAAGAAATCTACATGGTTTGTTTATTTTGCCACTTGGATATGTTGACATTATTCTTTATTAAATTATTCAGTTGTAGCTGATAAATAAAAGGATGGCAGAGTAGAGTCAACATTCTATCCAGATGCCATTTTGACCTCTCTAACCATTTCCTTTGTTAGTAAGACTAGGTTAATTTTTATCTAAGAAATCATCATGCTTCATGGAAGTCAATGACTAATTAACTCAATAATTAAATTGGATCAAAAACCATCAGCCAAAATGTTCATAAATGAAGTTTAATTAAAGAAAATTTTTTTAACCTTTGATTTTGTTTAGAACTTTTAATTTAATGTTTTTAAAAAAAAATGGAATAGTTAATAATAATATTTACTATTAAAAATTAATTAAAATAATTACCATGTTAAAGTAACTGTTTAACTTAGCATTATTCTTTAAGGCATTTAAGACAAACTTTAGCAATTTTAATGGAATTTCAAACTATGCCAATTGTCTATATCAAAGGTTGGCAATCTTTTTGTGGTATTGTGCTGAATCTATGTTACAATGTTATTGTGTGTGCTGACATGATTCTACCAAACTTATTATATATATATAATATAAAAATCAATCCAGTTATAATGGTCATCAAAATTATATATTATATACTATATATATATATAACAGGATCTTATATTATAGGTCATTAAATATTTTAAAATACATAGGATCATATGTGAAAAGTATGTTTTGTTAAATTATATTGCATTCTGAAACATCTGCTTAAAATTTCCTTTGGTGCTTAAAGATGTACATTGTTTACAAAATTGCCAATTAATCTATAGTAATTCAGAGTAGGCAAAGTGCCTTTAACTTTCAATGATTTAATTTAAAAATCTGATTAATGAATTCTGACAAAATAAAACAAGTATTTTTCTAGCATGCAGAAAAAATGTTTCAAAAAAACTAATTTTTGTAATATAAAAAATCCAGTTTGGTTTTTCATATTTTTTTTTTTTTTAAAAACTATGGACATTTGAAATTTTTTTCTATGAGAAATTTGTTTTAATTACACAATAGACTTTTAAAAGGAAAAAAAGAATGATTTTTAACTTCTTTGAGATGAAATTTGATAACTTCATTCACACATTAACCCATCTATCACTAACTATACACTTTTTTTCTAAGTAAACATGCCAGGACATAAAATGTATTATTATATAATTATGAATAGAAGTTTTTCAAATGAATTAATCGATATAATATTCCGCCTGAATATAAACTTACTTTAAATACCAGTAGTAGACAAAAGTATCAAAAATCAGTTGACAGTCAAAACATTATCCAGGCAAAATTGATTCTCACCCAGCAATATATATTTCCATCCCACTTAGCTCTTATCTTTATTGAAAATAGCCAAGATCAGATGAGCATTTATTGTTCAAAATAATTAATAAATTAAACTGAATCATGGTTTTCATTTACATGTGAGTCACATATGCAAAATGTAGGTGATGGCACAAATGTGTGCCCTGTAATTAAAATTATTTTTTATTATTTCAATTCAGTCAGACTGTCATTGGTAATCATTCTTCATGCCACACTTGGCAAACATGCTCTAAGTTACTGACTCTTGATCTATATTATCCATATGCCAATATATTAACATCAGCATCAGGAATTAATTACTGTAAAGAAAAGAAAGGTATTATTTATTTTATTTTTAAAAAACGTTATATTTTATTTTATTTATGTACTTAATATTATTAATTTATTTTTTAAAAAATAAAAGAATGTGTTTTTAGATCTGAAAGCTCAATGGGAAATTAAAGTTAAAAATCAACCATAGGTATATTATATTAATTTAATTAGAGAAATTAATATGCTACATACTGTACATTGTAGACATAATAATTTATATTCATGTGTGGTTATATGATAAATGCTTTTGATATGATTTATTTTAAGGTGTTTTTCCATTTTTGATGATGTTTCATAATGAAACTCATGGCTAACATCAGCAACTATCAAAATTAATAGTGATAGAATATTTTTCAAATATTTTAATAATTATAAAGTAAATATCAGATTTTAAAGCAGAATTTGATAGATTTATCACAAATCCATCTTTGTTCATTCACATTTTTAAAAAAATTCTTAAAATAAAAAAGAATTTCTGAAAGAGTGTTTTACACTAGTTTAGTTGATGACATTTATAGTACATTGTTTTTATTTACAAGCCAGTTTTTAAATATTTAAAATAGTCAAATGTGAATTTTTAGAATATTGCTCATTTATAAAATTAAATTAAAAAGAAATTAAATCCAGTTTATTGAGTTTTAGTATAAGATAAAGATTTTATATAAAAGTTAAAAGTTTAGCATTTTCAAAAACCCTCACTAGGTGGAATAATAGAAAACATCAGAATATTAAAATGTTAAATAGAATATTTCAAATTTCAATCTACTCTCAAGGTTAGTTAATTAATAGTTAGTCTGCTTGTGTACTTATTTGTGAGTTTGCTTATTTATATGCATAGAAGTACTTTAAAGACTGATGATTACTTATCTTTATCAGAACTCAAACACATTTCTTCAGTTTTTGTATTAATAAAAATTGAATTATACTTTTGGTCATTAAATAAATTTTGACTGCTTTAAATCCTACAAGAATAAATATTAATTTAATTTTTAATTGGCTTTGCAGATAGTCTTATAAAATAAGTAAATAAAATTTTAAGAGAGCATAAATATAATTAATCATATTATTGTTTTTTATTAAACTGCATACTTTATTGTGATATCTGCAAATAAATATATTTAATTTTTATTATTAAATCTGACTTCATCTTTTTTATTAAGTTAAGATTACATAAAATGTAGTTATTTTGCCTCATTCTCTTATAAAAACCCTGAAATATTGCTCTATTATGTAAAATGATGAATGGAATAGGGTGATTTGTTACACATATAATATATTGAAGATTTAATACACTATTGTAGTATATATATTTGACTTATAATAAGATATTTTGGGGTGCTGTTTTTAGTATTTATTATTATTAGTAATTTACTTAAATTTGAATTCAGACATTGTGAATATATTAAACATTTAATTAGATTTAAATACATTTTGGATGTAATAAAATGTATCCTTTATCTCCTCACCATGTCAATGTCTGCATTTGCTCTGCACCCTTTGTCCATTCTTATTAAGTCTCTTTTTTCACTATGAATCAGTACTTTTTATTTTACCATTACACAATATATATTTATATATGAATAAATGCACAGACTTCTAGAATGTTTCTATTTTATTTTGTATGATCGCAATATTTTTTTTTTGTATGATCGCAATATTTTATCTACTAAAACTTAATTTTTAACATAATAAAGGCATATACAATATAAATTTTTAAGTACAAAAATATTAATTATGTGCTATTTATATATAAGGGTACATTAATATATGCATAAATAATTAAAAACTATGTTTGCTTATTGCTTTTTATTCCCATTAGTAATATAAATAATAAATATATGTTTAAATATTCAAACAAGGCACACACATATACATACACAAATATCATAAATTAATAAACATTTATTTTATATGATAAATCATAACTTTATAAATTATATATATACTATAATTAACATGTTGAATCAATGTTTTCATGGATAAAAGATATTTTATGAAACATGTTTTCAGGAATAACTGTGTTTAATAAAATAAAACTAAAATAAATATACCAACATTTTGGTAAGATAACACATTCTCAAGTAGGTGAAAAAATATAATATTATAATTAATGTTTATAAAAATAATTTATCCTAAAATTCAAAAATATACAGTATATCATAATGTAAGCTTTAGAATTGTAATGAAATTTTAAAATACTTATACTTTTTTTTTTTCAAAAGTTTTGATCTCTTTTTGAAAATCATAATTTCTTTTTCCTTTGGAAAACATGGAAAACTTGAAATTTTGAAATCAATAACTTCTTCAAAATTTTATATCCTGTATATTTTATCATATTGCAATAAATGGCATACTACTAAAGATAGTTTTATACAGATTCCAATGACATATTACACAATTACAAGACTCAAATAGTTTTCTTTCAAATTTGGAATTAAAAGCTTTTGTAATTCAATTTTCAAAAATGAGGGATAATAATCAAAATGATGTGAGAGCTGTGATTTATTTAGCCTAATTAAAAATTGATTTTAAAAATTTAACAATAAATAATTTGTAACATTTCTTTTATAATGACAATAAAATTTAAAAGTATTCTGATTATTAAACTTATTTCAAAAGCATTTTGACTTCTTTTTGAAAATGGTAACTTTTTTTATTTGTAAAAGTTGGGGGGTAGACTTATTTTGAAGTAAACAACTATTTTAAAATTTTTATATTATTGTAAAAAGAAAGACATATTATATAAGTGTTGTTAGCCAAGAGGTCAGTGCAGCTGCCTTGCAAGCAAGCAGTTGTTTGCAGACGATTGTTGCGGGTTTGCCTCCCAGCCAATGCTATGACATATGGGAAAAAAGACATATTATAAAAGATACATTAATACAGAATAGAATAGTACAGCAAGTATTTAAATTTTTAATAATTTTGCCAAAATTAAAATGCAAGCTTATATACTTCAAAAGAAATTAAAACAGGCAGATGAGGCATATTACGTATTCCATGAATCATTAATTTGAAAGATAAGCATAGCATAATAAGGCAGAAATCGTTCATGTTGTTAAATATGACAACTTTTTTGTTTTTACATTTATTCTAGTAAAGCAAAAAGCAAACTGAAAACCAAGGGTTGCATGGCATGTATGTCAATATAATAAATCAAAAATCAATACCATAAATATTTCTTTCTTTTTTTTTAATGAAGGAAAAAATTAAGCTATATATTCAATACACAAAAAATTAACAACCTAGATAAGACAAAAGCTAATATATAAAAATAAAGAAATCATGATACATTACTAAATCAAATAATTTTAGCAATCTCCATTCAAATTAGTCTCTTCTATAATTTTAGTTAGTCTGATTTTTTAGAAATATCACATTTCAATCATTAATATTGTACTTTGATCCAAAAGTATGCTATGCTTGTTAAAATAGAATTTTTTTCCATAAATTATACAATGACTAGAATTTGTTTATTTATTATATATTTACTAAAGATTAAATAGAAAATTAAAGAAATGTTTGGGATGTACTATGATCATTCCTATAGTGTATATTAATAATTTTTTTCTTTTTCTTATAAATAAAATAATCTATTTAAAATCTTTAAAAATGTTTCTATCTTCAGGTGGAGAAATTCCACAAAAATAAACTGCCAATATCTTGGTGAATTTTTATTCAGTCTTGTATGCTACAGGTAACTTGTTACATCTCAAGTAATAATAAAACTGTTTGTGAATTAAAGTTTTTCACTACATATTTTTTTGAGTAGTTGTCCAATCATAGTTTATAAAGAAATTAATAAAAGTTTTTGAGTTTTCTTTTGTTTTATAGTCAATTGATTTTTAAAAAAATATTTATTTAAATAGATATTTTTAAAATGTTTAAAAACTCTCTTATAGTTTTTAAATCATATACAAATATTTTTTTAATTATTAATATTTTAGTGTTATCAAAGTCAGAACCATGGTCTATATCTAAAAAATGCAATGTAAAAATTGATATATTGATTTTTGATTGAAATCATTTTTATGCTCTCTAGTATTTACCTAATATCTGTTTAATTGGCCATGGAGCTTTTTTGGCATGGAAACACAGAATTTTATAAATGCATTATTGTTCTAAAAGTACTTGGTCTTATATTTATGAAAACATCACCAAGTTTTTTTACCAGGGAAAAAGAAAGTTTTAATATTCAAATATCAATGATAATTTTAATGTAAGATAAAAAATAATGTTTCACGTTTAGATAACGATTTTTCAATTTCACTATTTTTCTTCTTCCAATTAGAACTACATAAAGCTTGATTTATAAAGTGTTTATGGAAACCATTAGTAAACATAATGTTTTTATTTGCAATAATTTCTTGGTCAAAATATCTTTATTAGACAATTGATATGTTCCCATCAAAAGATTTTTATCCACAGAATATGTATGAGTTCGTTGATGGAGAAATTTAAAGTTGAAATTTCTGTTTGTATGTGTAGATTGTCTAAAAACAGTATATATCAAAATGCCATCAAGCTCTCTATATTATAGAAAAACTTAGATCAAGATGTTATTCATTAAAAAAAAATAAGAAGGGAATGCAAAACTCAATTCCATGGGTCCCTTACAACAAATGTTGCATGGCTATAAAATTGGTGATTATTTTTTATCTTAATGAATGGAATTCTGATGTAAAGTTATCATGAACATTGAAAATAATAAAAAACTTAATTGAAGATATTTTAATTGCTAGAAAGTCTGATATCATTCTATCATATACTGTTTTTTGAAACTTGGCCAAACAAATAGATGTCTTACTTCTAATTTCCACCACCAATCCAGTTTATATATATATACAGAGATAGAGAGAGAGAGAGAGAGAGAGAGAGAGAGTGAGTGTTAAAAATTGTTTGATGACTGCACATCGATTGTCTGATAAAAATCATCTTTTGCTTTCTAATTGTTACAATAAACATCTTACAAATGAAGTTTTATATAGCATTGAAGGCAAGAAAAATACAAATAGTGAAATTGAAAATTTTTAATCTTAGTGTAGAGTAGTTGTTTCAATTTACATTAAAGGGAACACCAATAAAATAAGACAACTATTTAGTAACAACTTCAGGTCTTTCAATTTTCCACTAGTAAACAACTTGGTAATTTTTGAAGATCTAGTATTTTTAGAATTCCATAGGTCTATGGAGTTTAATGTTTTTGGTGCCTAAGAAAATATGTGCAACAATTAAATAGCATTCCTGCAAGAATTAATAAAAACAAAAAATTTTTCAATCAAAAGTCAACTACATCAGGTTTTAGATCAGTATTTTTTTAGATATGGGTCATATTCTGACTTTGATAACACTAAAATATTATCTAGATCGAAAAAATATGACTTCAAAATTATGACAGTGTTTGTTGAAATTTTAAAAAGCTCTAACTGTTTAAATAACTGTAAGAAAATCTAATGGAAAAAAGATCTAACAATTTGTGTGAGGGATTCCATCATATACAAATATTATGGAGGCCCATCATTTTATTTATTTTTCTTTCTCTAGCAATATTTTTTAAAAAGTTAGTTGATCAAAAAAAATACAGAAATATTTTTTCAGTGATTGGAAAACTATTTGAAAAATATCTAATAAAAACAAAAATGATTCACACTCTCATAACACCATAGACTTGACAAAGATAAATAAGATTTCGTTTAATATTGGTATCCCACTTCTGCAAGAGAATTTCAGAATTTTGGTGCCTGTGGATGGTGCCTTTTAAAAGACTTTAAATAGGATTCTTTAAATTCTAAACAGAAAAATTTCTGAATTTGAGAATTTATAAATGGTATGCCCCAAAAATTACTTTAATTTCAAATATATATATACCAAAAACTAGGATATATTATGGGGAAACAAAAACTACCATTACAAACAGAGCATCCCAGCACATATATATGTATAAAAGGGCACTGAATAACAAGGAGTCTACATCAGCATTCTTGGAACATGAAAAAGCTACTGAACACAGATTTGAACTCACCAACCCCAGAATAGTGTGTAGAGAGAGAAATGACCATAGGCACAAAATAAAGGAGGCATATTTCATAAATAACGACATCCAATCAATAGAAAAGACACCTGCTTCATCATTTCAAAAAGATGGACAAACTAATCCAAACAATATTTTTTAAATAAAATACTGAAACATCTAACTAATTAACATAAATTTGAATACTCCTCCTCATCATTATCAACCGCACACAGCTATGAGTATGAAGCCATAGAGCTTTGAAAGCGCTAAGCTTTAAATAAATTATTAATAAACATAACTTCTTTAACGAGCGTTTAAAGCGCATAATTATTGATATGATATATATATGTAGAACTTCCTGATGCAATAATAGCACATCTGCTTTTATTTAGATTTGAATATTGGTGGATTAACTTTAAAAATTGTTTTAAGACTGCCCCCCCCCCCAATAGCTATCCCAAAACCATTTTGCTAACCATACACTATTGATTGGTAAATGGATATCCTGTTATTCTTAGTTAGAAAGTAAACTAAGGATAAAAGTTCGATCAAAGCAATTAAGCAATTTCAGTGCTTTATTTTTTATTGCTCTTCTATGAAGGACTATTGAAGAACTCTTTGCTCTGCAGTGGACTATTAAAAACCTGTTGTTTATATACCTTTGTCATATATATTTAAATTTTACATATACAGTATATATATTTATTTTCATACATTTAGACTACAGACTCTTTTTACATTTTTAAAATGTTTCAGAAAGCAGACGAATATTCAATTTAAAAAAGGCGCGTTAATTTTTTGCCAACTAAATTAAACGTTGGTTTCTTTAAAACTAAACTAAAAATGGAAAACTCACAATACTTATCAATTTTAGAAATACCAAATTTAAATAAACTAGTTGCTTTAAAAATCATTTTATCTGATGTTATTTATCCGAATACTTTATTTAATAAAACAATTTTAAAATGCAGGTAAGTAATAATAGTATATAAAAAAAGACTTTTTTTCTTATTATATTAAGTAATATTTACTGAGGCTATAACCTCGATAATATGCGTGTAAATTTTATCCTATATAAAAATAAAATATATAATTTATTAAAATGATTTTTTTTTTACTTTCTCAGCAATTTTATATGTACATAAGGTAAAAAAGTGTATATGTATATGTTATGTTTTTTGTGTCCTTTCAAATATATATATTTTTTATATAAATTTGCATAAGTATTCATATATGTTCTATAGACAAGAATGTTCTAACATCAAAAGATAAGAGATTGAGCTTCATTCAGTAATCTGTAGCTCTCAAATCTATCATTATACAATTAGGCTTTAGGCACGAATATATATATAGTATTATTTCCTGGAGCTTCTGTGTAATAAAAATATAATAGCTGACGTTTAAATACAATAACAAGTACTTTCCTCAGAGCTTCTTTCTCAAATTATAAAATGTATATGGTGCGATTTAAAATCATTTTTGTTATTTTCTTCTCATTCTCAAATTCTATTGGTTGAGAAATTTTAAAAAATATTTTATCTTCCATTAGCTTTTTCCAAATATTGTTCATTTTCTTTAATTCATACTTTCTATTTATGCTCTTATGCCTTTAAAAAATCTCTACAGCTTTCCTTAGCAGTCTTTGATCGTATTGTTCAATTTTTGCCAGAATATGTGTTTTATTAAAATTGTTGTCATGGTTAATTAATTTAATATGTGAATAAATGGCTGATGAATTAGATCACTGATTTAAACTTTATTCTTAGCATAACTATCGATCTTCAAAAAAAAAATCTTAATATTTCACCATGGATAAATATATATATGGTCTACGCAAACATAACAGTTTATGATATATAAAATAAACAAATACATTTGTAAGTCACAATTTTTTTTTTAAACAAACAAATTATATATGTATATATTACTTTATATATTATAATCATTAATATTTTCAAAGTGATTCACATAGTTTCTTTATTCATTCTATATATATATTATCACCACTACTGCAAATTTCAGAATCATGAATAGGTATATATATATTACAAAAGAAGGTGAATAAACAAAAAAAAAAAATAACAATAACAAAAAAATATAGATCGAAATCAAACGAAGATAATAAACAAAGGAATTTTTTTTGCAACATTTGCTTGCAGCAAGCTTTAAAAAAAAGTATGATGTTTATAAATTATCAAATCTATGAATAATATATATATATATGTCTCAAAATAATAGAACATCCGCTATCCTCTGCTAATAAACAATTCAAATTTTATGCAATAGAAAGAAGGAATCCTCATTTTCTTTCACTCTCTTCCTATATATTTATATGTATATGTTCCTTTTCTTTATTTTTTATTTTTGTTTTTAATAAATATGCAATACTATAGTCAGTGGTAAAGGATGGATCCTTCCATCTTTTACAATATATATATATATATATTATATAAATATTTGTTTTAGACAAAAAAATTTATTTGTATGACTTAACTTTTATGTTTAATCTCTTGGCTGATGTTTTTGTTTATAAAATGAATTATAGAAATAATTGGATTGTTTACCTAATCAAGATATTAAATACTGTAATTAGAATAAAATAATTAAACTTGGCTGAAGATCACATAAAAATATTTCCTATCATATCACTATTTAAGAGAATGAAAACAATATTAGAATATTACTTTTACATAATATAGGAAATGAAATAGAGGGCATATACAATAAAACTGATATTAATCTATGTTACACATTCTGAAAGTTTGCTTGTAAAAAAAAAATTGAATCAAGAATACACATGTAATGAGATATACAATGAGGTGATGTGACTAAATTAAAAAGATGGATTGTGGTTAGAAAAAAAAATCATATATTATGTATAATTTTTCAAGTCTGGATTCTGTTAATCAAACAGCATTTCTAGAAAATGCAAAATATTGATGTATTATATAAAAATAATGCAAAATACTGATATATAAAAATTAAAAATGTATGATCTTAAATTTTTATTAAGTATTATTAACATTAAAAATTTAAATAAATATTTGTTTGTTATGCAAAAAAATATTAATTTTATTCACCAGAAAATAATTTATTTAACTAAAAACATAAAACCAGATAAGCATTATTCAAAATTCAATTAGTGGCATTTATAACATAATATTTATGTAAAATTATAAGACCTGTATAAAATTTTGCAACCCATTGAATAATGAATGATGTAGAATAAAGTTTTCTCGAAGTTTAATTAATCTATTTTCTTTTATTCATAGCTTATTTTTTTCACTTTTCTATCGTCCTCAAAGATTTTCTTTTCAGACCTTGCTATAGATTTTTGAAATTCAGTTGAAGACTTCAACTCACTTCTTCCAGCTACATGTCCAATTCAGTTTCATTTTAGTCCTTTAAATTTTTATTAATGTTAGTGATACTTGTTTGCTTTTTTTACTCTTGTAGTTCACATTCAATCTCTCTTTGATTACTCTCAAAATAAGTATACTTCATTGATGTCATCTGAAATCACTATATTACTTTTCTGTTAAGTATTCAAGGCTTTGGCCCAATAAAACTGATTATAAAAAAACATCAATTAAAATACTTTTTTTTTTCAAACATATAAGCATATTTTCTTTTGATATTAATTTATATCTACTAAATGCAGACAATCCAAATTTAATTCTATGATAAATTTTATGCATTATGTTTCCAATTGTATTAACAATCTGATTGATTAATTGGTAACTTTCCAATCATTATTATTATTCTTTACTTTCATCTTTATAAGAAAAAAATCATTGAACATTAATTTGGTCTTTTTTTAGTATTTATCATTAGTTCTACTGTTTTACTTTTATCTGATAATTCTTGTAACATCATTAAAACTCTGTAGCTAAAGTTGAAATGCAAATACATTATCTGCAAAAATCTATATGCATGAAATAACCTCATTTGTTTTTATTCTCTTAATTTAAACAATTATATTATTCATTTGCTATTTTTTGAATAAATAAAATAAAAACTAATCAAATTATTGTTGTTACTATATTAGTGATGTTTGATATCTAATCTGTTATTATTTGTGTAGTAAGAATATTTTATTTATTGATATTTCTAGTCACATTGATAGTAAAAAAAAATATATCTGTTATTTGTTAGTTGTTACCTATTTTATCCATTATAAAATTTAAAAGATCAAATTAAAAATGGAGAGACAGTAAATAATGATAATATTTTTACAAATATGTTTAATAAAAATATTTTCTTATAGAAATAATTTTTGTCATTATTTTTATTAATGCAGTTAATTCTTTTTAGGATTCTAAAAATTCCTCTGATAGCTCTTTAGCAATGTTGGTTACATCTAAATAAGATATTAACAATAGTCAATTTGAATCATTTAACAAGCAATATATGTAGGATGAATGATAAAAAAGTTGATTGTTAGTGAAACAGAAATTTAACAAAACATTTATTAATTGCACATGTCTATGTTAAAAATCTTACAAATCATATGCAATGAATTTTATGGATATCCTGGGCCTTAAAAAAATTGAATTTAATGTTTTCATTTATTGTGAAAAAATAGTTATTATTAAGGCATTTTAAGCCATTATTAATTTCTTCATTTGTTCATTTTATTCAAAGAACAACTGCCTTAGTCTGCAATTGCTACAATCGTTATCATATGCCTCTATAAATTTTTAAATGACTTAATTTTATATAATTTTTTTTAATTGAACAGGTGTCCATTTTAGTTTCTTTCTAAGTATGTCATTATTTTGTAAAAATCAAATTAGTTTTAATTTAGCTTGCATAGTTTAAATTTTATATCTCTTCTTTCTCATCTTACACCTCATACTAATTGTAAACTAAATATCTGTAACTTTTTTTCATCTTTGTCAAATGTTTGATATCTTTTATACTTTTTAAAACAATTTTTTTTTTTCACATGCGTCATAGCATTAGCAGGGAAGCGAACCCGTTACCCCGGGACAACTGCTTGGAAAGCAGCTGTCGCTGACCTCTCGACCACCAATGCTTGACAAATTTTATACAATTTATTTGAGCTAATGCAAAAATGATAAAAAGCAAATTTATAACTCATTAACACCCTCCCTTTAGCATGTATACAAAATAGATATATTTTTTTTCATCGTTTTCATAAGATTGATATTTTTTTCTACTTTTTTTAAAAAAATGTTTTTGAACTAAAGGGAAAAATAATAAAAAATATTTCTATAACTCATTATAAGAGAGCAAGCAACTGATTATTAAAAAAAACTGCCAAATAATTTAAACGAATTATATAAAAGTAATTTTATTTCTTGCAAATTTTATGATTTTCTGGCTATATATTTTAAATTTTTTATACAAATAACTTAATATTATTATAGATAATGCTTTTTTTTTTTAAATGGATTTAAAATGATGTATATATAAAACAAATACATGTCTCAGGAGCAGTATGTCATGTCGGTATGGTTAATTGTAAATAAGTATATTATTTTATTTTCCTATACTTGCGCATAACTTTATTTATTGATTCAACAGTACTTTGATATCATTACACAGAAAATAACATATCTTTAAAAATGATTTTTATTCATGATATTTTGAATGCATTTATTTTACATTACTTTTCTTTTTTGTAATGCTTAATACAATTATAAAAATTTAGTACATTTTGTTAATTTTGACTGCTGTAATTCCACTGAGATTTAACTGAAAAACGACTATGCACCACTATATACATTATAACAATGATATAATTAAATGCAATGTTCTCTACTTGCTGAAATGAAAGTTTTTTTAAATAAGATAATTCGATAAGAAATATATTTTCCGATTTTTCTTTTTTTTTTTTTTAATTTTAAAATGATGAGAGCCTGAAAAGTATGTTTGAATAGCTTATAAACAATGAGAGTGAGCTCTCAACTCGTCTTTATAGTTTTGATAAACTCATTAGATTGTTTTTGCACACCAATATTTTTATAAAACTATATGAAGGATGCAGAATATATCTATGAATTCACTTTTCTGTATTATAACAAGTGTTTCTAAGTTGATGAAAGCAGTTTCCCTGACATATTTTGTTGGCTCTTTATAAAATATTTTACATAATAAAGAACCATGCTGTTAAACTATTTTCTTTTAATAAACTGTACTGATTGTATTGGTCATTGAGTTTCGCAACCTGGATGATAAATTAAGTCCATAAAGACATTGAAAACTTTTTCCAAAATTATTCATTAGCATTTAAAATTTTTTATTTAAGAGAAGTCAAACAATTTTTTGCATTGCAGCTTCCATATATTCTCTACATGATTTTTGTTGTTGATGTTTTTGCATTAAAATGTTTAAATTTTGATTTTAAGTAGTTAAATGCATACTAATCACTTTATTTAAAATGGAACTTTTTTTTCTCTATATAAACTTAACAGTATTTTTTCTTTCTTTTTTTTCTAAACGAATGCCTTCATAAAATAAAGCAAAGTGATCATTTTTAATTTGTATCCTGAGTTTTTTGAGTTTGCAAATTTAGATTTCTTATCACTTTGATATATTTTTATTGTTACTTTTTATTAGATTTTTACTAATTCAAGACCTGACAAGCTTTTTTCAAAAAGTGAAAGTAATTTTGTTGTAAGGTTTATTAATTTATATGACATTTTTTTCATTATTATAACTATTGGACAAAAATGTTCACTTTCATTTTTTATGCTTTCATATTTTTTTGTTATTTTAGCTGATGTATTTAATAAATTTTTTGATAGTTATATTTACTCTGATTTTTTTTAATACTTTCTATTATATTTTATTATTTTTCAAATTATCTCTTATTTTAATTGATAGCTAAATTTGATAAAACTTGTACTGCATTACAATAGGCATTATTTCAAAAAGTGACACATTTGTGTTGCACTTTTATTGGATTAATTAAAGCTTATAATTAAATAATTACATGTCACACTATCTTAAATATACTGAAGTGAAAAACTAAGATTTTTTTTTTTTAAATACTTAAGATTATTTTCAACTGTTTTATTCTTTTTCAAATAAGCCTACTTGCAAACTCATATAAAGTTGATTAAATTTTTAAATCTGAAATTTTCAACTACAGCCTAGATATAATCTAACTTATTACCTAGTCATATTTTAATGACATTCCAATTCAATTTAATTATTTAGCTAAATTATTTATGGTACTTGTGAATTATTCTGTCTGCCAAACTTGGCAGCCATTTTTTGTTTAAATATGTGCTTTCAGATGCAAGTTTATTTCTTATTTATTTCTTCACAATTCAGTAACATCTAGTTAAATTATTGAAGGTTATAAAAAATAAGAAAAGACCTGACACAATTAGTGAATAATTATAATGTAATTTATAAGTTCATATTTGTGTTGATGTTTTTTTTTAGAAAATACTATAAAAATACAAGGATTTTTTAAAAATAACTTAAATCTTCATGCAGTCAAAGTATTAATAAAAATTTTAAATTTGTAGAAATATATTAGATTTAGAAAAATATAAAAAATAACAAAAACTAAAAGTTGCAATTAAAGACATATAAAAAGAATAAGAGCAATTCACATTTGTTTTATTGGGAGTGCATATGGAAGGTGGAGACATCAAATTATTTGAATTATTGTATATATAAATCTAATATTATATTTCAAGTTGCACATCAATACAAAAATAAATGTGCATTCACATTTTTAATTTTTTAAAATCTTAAATGTAAATTTAAAAATTGACAATCTAATTAGTCAAGTCATTTTACTTATCTGTTTTTATCCAGTTCATTTACATGTACTTTAATGTAATTTTAGCAATAATATTCAAAGTGTGTAATAATTAGTTTAGTATTGAATAAATAAATAATTGATGACTTTATTGAAGTTCATAAGAAATTTGAGCACAAAAATGTAATAGAGCTGGGTGCATCCATGGATCTTAAGCTGCAGAATCTTCCATTCTACCACTACACTAAACCACACAAAATATTTATTTCAAATAAATGTATTGAATTGTATATAAAACAGTTTTGTTCAAATGATTTGTATAGTTAATAACAAAAGAATGCTAAGATGTCTAAACAATAATATATAATAAATAATAACAAAATTATGATTGTTGCTCTGTGAAGTTTTTCTTTAATTGTATTTTTCTTTTTCATTAATTAGAGAATTACTATTTGCAGAGACAGAAGTTATAGCAGCACCATCAGTATTTCAAAGTGGAACTATAGAAGTAATTTTACAAGTAAGTCTACATATTGTGATCCTCAGCTTTTACCCTAAAGCTGAATGCTAGGTCTTGTGTTAACATAGTATTTTAAAAATATTTCAATAATTTATTTTACCAATAAGTAATCTTTGTTGTATAATAATAATAAATTATTTATGTAACTGATTAGACAATTTTTGGATGACTTTTATAATATTTATAACTTAAACATAATCTTTAAGTGTTATTTTAGAATATTAAATGCTTAATTATCAAAGTGCTAATAAGTTTAATTTTAAAATATTAAAATGGCAATCATCTTAATTCTGTTATTATATTTTATTAAACTTAAATATTCAATAACTTTAAAAATGAGTTCAAATTTTAAGACTAGGTCTTGCATATACTTGTTAATAAAGAGTATTATTTAATCTCAACTGTATTGCAAAATAGTTCCATTTGATAGACTTGAAATTTAGTTAATTAAAAAGATGTGTAATGACTAAAATCAAATAATTAATTTCCATAGTTAGGATAGCAATTTTAAATCAGAGGAAATAATAGAATATTAGTATGCATGCCTGCATGTTAAAGTTATTTCTTTAAAACTTCCTGTTAAATTTAATGTTAAAGTTATTTTTTAAAAATATCTTTATTTTAAAAAATATAATAAAATAGTCTGGGAACTTTAAAAAAATGTTTAAAACAAATATTGTAATATAATATTTTATTAAATAGTGTAAATTTATTATACAATAATTTTATTTTATTGTAATATATTTCAATTGCTAAATAATTTGTTTTAAAAAATGTTTATTTAAAAATGATGTAATACTATTTTCTATACTTCCTGTCAGAACACTGTTTTTTCCGGAAAACTCTGGAATTATGCCAATTAGTTTATTTTTAATAATTTTTTAGGATACTGAGAAAGTTTCTGCTCTTAATTAATATAGGTCAATCAAAATTGATCATATGATTTGCATTATATAAGGGGAATGTGAAGACTTTCTACAAACACCTAACTACACACCTGCACCTGTTCAGCTTGTAATTTATCTTCACCTTTAATTTTAAAATATAATTATTTTAGCTATTATTATTATTTTTTAAGTTAAAATTTTTTTTTGCTAAAGTAATATTTATCCAGGTTTTATTATAAAACTGTGAAACTTTCGGCATTTTAAGGTTTATCAAATACTGCATTATGGGAAAGCTTATAAATTTTGCAAAAATAAAATCATTTTTGGAAAGTTATTTTAAAAATAAGGCAGCAATCCCTACACCTATTGATGGACCTGGTAAAACCATGCACATGATCACCCAATCAAATATGACCAAAGCGATAGTGTCTGAGGCATACATCCTTTTCCAGAAAATAAACATCCTTTCCCTTCCTGCTGAGGAGGGCTGGTTTTCCTTCATCGGAATACTACAGTCCATATTAAATCACCACACCAGGAAAATCAAAGGACCTAATGGCCTTCTAAATGACCTAACAGACATTAATATACAACTTCAAGCATCACAGCAAAATTTCACAAATACAGAAAAAATTATCTTCCTTAAAAATCTCTACAAAATCAAGCAAAAGTCCCTTGCAGAATATATATCCATCAGAAGAGCCAAATGTTTCTTAGCACAACAACACTGCTGGATGAGAGACTACCTCCGATGGGCACTGGGGTACAATAAAAAACAAATCACTCCCTTATCCATTAATACTAATGGAACCAATCTCATTGGCTTTCCAATGATGCAGCACATCAGCAAACAATTCTTCCAATTAATGCAAAAAGATGGAGCTCCTCCTATAAACAGCTGGTTGGATGCTGGTGACCCCAGCGAACATGGCATCACAGAAATCCAAATCAAAAAGAAGATAACATCTCTCCCTGATGGCATTCATCCTGGCCTTCATGGCATCCCAAATTTCCTTCTCATACACCTCAGTCAATTTACTGTGCCAATTATTAAAAAAATGATTGATCACCTAGCCTCCGGCAACAGAAACATAACAGATCTTTACCCAGTGGCACTCATGTCTTTTATTAAAAAAGAAAAACCACTAAATGACATTAACAGTATTCGGCCAATTTCCAGGACTCCATTACTTATTAAGATAATTGAGTCAGTCATTAAAGATCAAATCCAACTCAAATTCTTAGCCATATCTCATCAAACCAATATGGAAAAAAGGGATCATCAACCTCGCATGCCATGTCCAATGTAACTGCACTCTTCAATTACATCAGAGTTCATCGTAAATCAAAACCTATTGCTGTCCAGCTGGATGTTGTGGCAGCATTTGATTCAGTCCAGATAAACATCCTCCTGGATATTCTGTTGGAATGTGACATTCCAGCCAGGATTGTTCAGATGGTCAGCAATCTACTCAACAACAGAGAGATTTTTCTCTCTCTTGATGGCAAGATCACACCAGGCTTCAAGCCATACAAGTCGATCCCTCAAGAATCTCTGCTCAGTGCCCTTTTCTTCACAGCATACATCAACCCTCTTCTGATGGATATAGAAAAAAACCTCCCTGGAATATTCCTTCCCTCTCTCAATAAAAACTTCAATGTATTTGCATATATAGATAACATCATGGTTGTGCTTCCCTCCATTAAATACCTTCCCCATCTCATGAACATCTTAAACAGAAATACAGTGAAACTTGGCCTACAAATAAATTTTAACAAATCTTCCATCTGGAAGATAATGTCTGGTAAATAAATTAACTCTCCCTTTTCTGCAAAACCCCAAAGATACCTAGGTTTCCCAATCTTCAAAACTCCAACTGCAATGGCAAGAGAGATTCAAGATGCAATCCTACATTCAACTGAAGCCATCACCACTTCACTCTCTAGAGTATACCTTTCATTATATGAAAAGGTTGGCCTCCTCAACATGATCATAATGCCAAAAATTTCATATTATCTTCCATTCGTAAAAATGTCTAAACACTTTCAAAATAAAATTAACCGATTATGCACCAAACTTCTCTGGAGAGGAAGAACAGTTGCTATTAGCTTGCGAGGTATCCAACGACCATGCAGGTTCAATGGACTGTCATTCCACTCAATACAAGCAATCATTTTACAGAAAACCCACAACACTCTACATAATCTGACCCTCTCCAGCAGATACTCCAACATTATTAAAAAAATTACACCGACAGATCATCCTCCACCCTCTTCCAGTTCATGGATAGCATCCCTAATAGACCACCTACAACTCTATAACCCGATAATGCCCTTTAACCTTAACCAAAAAATCACCTTATGGGAAGCATACAATATAATCAACTATAATCAACAACCCATTAAAACCAGCCTAAAAGTAACCAACCAAAGACTCATTACTCACTTCAAAAGATGGAGTCTGGAACCCAAATTCCTTGACTTCATCATTAAAATAAATCTTAACGCGCTTCCCACAAATTGGTTTCTTTATCACCTAAGAGGTTTTACCAGCATTGACCCTATATGTGGTCTGTGTGCTTGTGAAGATGAAACCATAGACCATATTATACACCGGTGCCCAAGACTTAAAACACTGAAAGATACAATTATAATCAATTCTAACATAAGACCTGATATGATTTTCTCACTTGAAAATGCCATTCATAATGGATTTTTTTCAATAATAAGGCTTTCTACCTTTGTCCTTTATTCCATATGGATAGTGAGATGCAAAACTCTCATGGAATTACCCCCTCCACAAATCATACCATTGTTTTATCAAACACTCAAAAAAATCAAGAAACGTGACCAGCTCCTTGCCTCCAATAAAGTCTTTGACGACACCTGGTCTTTAACTGCTCTGTCCTTTTCCTGATTATCAACTCCTGCCTACCCAGCATTATAGAATAGGAAATTCTAAAAGAAAATATTCATGTTTATATTAAAAATGCTAATACCATTAAACAAGTTCTTAGAATCTCTTCAATATACCTAACCACATAAGAGTATAACAATTGTGCTCTCATAACATAATCTAGCCAGATGACAAATAGAACATTATATAATCATATTATTGTACAAATTATTCATTTATATATCCTTTATTAGTATGTAATCACTATTTATTGTTAATAAAATTTTTGTTGAAATGAAAAATAAGGCAGAATAAAAGGTATTATCCCTGTTCTGTACAAACATTATTAGTTTTACTTATTATGCTTTATATAAATAATTATTTGAGAAAAATAATTATTAGGATACTAAAAAAAACTTTAAAATTGTTTCAGTTTAAATTAAGGATTTTCTATTCATTCTTATTATGAATTTTATGCAATTTTTTTATTATAATTAATTGAAACTAAATATCTTATTATCTTAAATATCTTCAGGTATAATTTTATTTTACATGAAATAAAAAGTCTTTTTTTAAACCTGGAATTGATGAACTATTAAATAATAGAATAATTCCATCAATATTATATGATAAAAATTATCATGTTTATTGCTAAAGAAAATAGTTGAATAATGATAAACTTTATTGTATAATTATTTTATTCATGAAAATTTATCTGCCTAATGTAAGAGTTGAACAAATGTTTTTATTAGAATTACATTTTAAGTGGAAATTATAACTTGACTTAACAAAAGTTAGTCAGCTTTCCTTTAGCAAATATCTATTAATTTGTTTAGTAGACTTGATTATAGAAATGCTATATTCAAGAAAAATTACAATTCATTTATTAATTATTATGTTTACCAGACATCTTTTGCTTTCATCAATGAATATGATTAGTGACAGTGTTATAAATGATATTATTATGTGCACATTTAAAATTTAAAGAATGAAAATATTTCTCAAGATATCTGACACAAATGCATTAAATATATGCATTTCTCCAGAATTCAAATATGTTATTATCACTTTGCTCAAGTTTATGCTTCAGAAATATGAATTTTAATAGTTCTCCTTTAACTTATTATATTTCCTATCCTGAATTATTACACTTTATAAGAATAATTATGAATAAAGTATAAAATGTGTTTTCTCTTAAATGACATTTTAAAAACTTTTATGCTCCATGTTCCAGGATATTTTGCTCTTTAATATCCATTAAAGAATTATCACCACGTGTATTTAAGAATTATTGTTCTTCATATAATTATTTGTGAATTATTAAAATGTATTTAAGAATAATGCTCAACCTTGTAAGCGGAAGTACTCATTTATTATTATTTAACACTCGTGAAAAAGCGCACAATAGCTTAAATCGCTGATTAAATTTATTATAATAAACTATGTGAAATGTACAATGTTCCATCTTTTCAATATTTATTTTTTATTATTATCAATAAATATTAAAGCATACATTTATAAAATAAATATTCAGTCATTTTTATATATATTAAAAGATAGCTAAGGTCATTATATTTGTTATATTTATTAATTCTGAATAGCTATACTTATTCATCTGTGTCTTCAAATATTTTGCTTCATTATATTTTAACTACAGTATGTGTGCTTAAATGTAATATGCTGTTTAACAGTATCTCAGAAAATCTACAAGATATTCCAGAGCTCCTTTTTATTTTTAGTAAGTGTATCCAGAATAATGGTAGAAATATCAAGACAAAGGACTTTATTTTATTTTATTTTGGTAATGGGTATATTTATTAATTTTAAATATTTTTTTCTTGTATTTAAAATATTATGTATTTCATTTTTATGCATTTTGATGTAATTTATATGCTATGTAATAGTTCTTTATATTAAATTTTCAGAGTATTATCAAAGTATTAGCATTTTAAATGCTTTTGCTTGTTTCCTTATTGAAGTTATTTTTATAAATATGTTGTAAATGCTTGAAGAGTACAGAAGCTGATGTATATTCATTATTATTTAATTACTATGCCATAATTTTATATTTATAATTAGCTATATTTAGCTTTATTATTATTTTTATCAGTTTTACATATCATTTAACTGTTTCACAAAATTAAGCTGTGGTCGCACTATCATATTTGACAGTTTAGATCACTACTTTTCTATGTTGTTTTAAAGCATTATATGGGTTAAATTACAGTGGGTGGCAGGATGCAATGATTCTTTTGAAGAAGTTTCCAATTTTAATGCATTAATTTTTAAAATTTTTCCAAGAGATGTCAGCAGTATATGGACCTTTATGGATATTTGTCTGTTATTGACAGCATGTTCTATTGTTTTGATAAAAAAGCCATGGAGAAGATGATTTGCAATTGACTGATGTTTTAGATTCATTTCTCCTGTGGCTAAATGCCACACAAAATATGATTTTCAGTAATTGATAATGACTACGATGCAATATTTTTGTAAAAGACTTATTATTAAATTAAAAACTACATCACTAGGGGGGGGGGGTTGTCCTTGAAAACATTTTATTCTTAAAAAGACAGCTCTTAAAAAGTATATAAAGTATATTATGAAAAGCAAAAATTACTAAAGGAAAGTCATTAGTGGCTAAAAAAAAAATCATTTTTATAAAAACTGTAAGTGAAATTTTTTAATAATAATTAATACTTTATTAACTTTTAGAATTTTTTTGTTTCTTTGATGATAACTTATTTTAAATATATCATTTTAGTACCATAAAATTCTAATATCTAATATTTCATTCTTTTAACTTTATCAAATAGATATTATGAAGCCAATAATGATGTTTGCCTTTTTTATCAGTAAGACTGTCAGTTAGATACTTCTTTTTACAATTTTAAAATATTGATTTTTCATGTTTTAGAATTTTAATTATTAGAAGGCTTAAAAATTTATAATATAGCCTATAAATACTTTTTGTAATATTGTACCGGTCAAAATTGTGTGTTCATTCAATAAGACCTAGAATCCAAGCAAACTATAACAATCTAGCATGTGTGAGATACACAGATCTGGAACAGTACTAAGTGCTAACCTATTTGCCTGTGCTTCAGGGTCTCTCACTATACAGACAATGCTTTTGAGAATACTATCAAGCTTTCATTTACTCCAGACCTTGCAATGAGAACAGGGTGAGCAAAAAACTTGGGAATATTCAAATAATTAGCTAATGATTATTACAAAATATAATACTTAAAGAACGGTGCAGACTATTGCTTAATATATTAATAATCAGATCCATAATGTTATTTAAGGCAACTTTAAACAAAGGGAATTTAATTAATAATACTAATAAATCTTTCATTCAATTTGAAATAACTTAATCAAACAATTATACTAGAGATTCGGGCAATGAATGATAAATGTGAGAATACGGAGAAATTATATAATATACATTTTATTAAATAATTAAATACAGTAATAAACAAAATAGGTTTGTAGAATGTCTGTACAATAGTAGTTATAAATTTGATTATGGTTTAATTTGCAAGCACACACATTATGGACTAAGTCAATAATCATTGAATTTACATAAATACATAAAATCTTTATGATTACATAAAGTTAGTTAGTGCAATTTCTACATATATAAAATGAGTAATTTGTGCAATTGCTTATATATGGTGGTGTGGTTAATATGCCAAGGATCAGATAAATTAATTAGGTATTCAACAATACTTTGTAGTTTAACCCTCATTTAATATATTATAGATTCACACTAATGAGTTTATTAGTCATTACATATATCTGAATAAGAGTTCATGATGTGTGATTTGAAAAGTGTGCAATATTTCAGAAATCACTCAGATGTGTGGGAGCAAAACGATTCAGCTTTCATAATCTGACTTAGAAAATTAAAATGAATGAATGGCAAATGACATGCAATTACAACTGGCAGAGAGCATTGCAAGTAGATAGACAACTCAATAATAAATAACAAAGGTGGTATCACATTATCGCTTACAATCGCATACAGAGAGGTGGTTACTTAAGATGCTCTTGAGTGGCTTTGTCATTTTTGTATGAAAGAAGTATGCCTGCACGATGGCAAAGGTTATATCTCTGAAGAACAGTGTCACAAGTAGCATGTTGGGACAGTTCATCCATATGTTTCTCAGGTGCCTGGAGAAGATCCCAAATAGGAAATGCATCTACTTTGAGAGGGATAATGAAGAGTGGGCTTGGTCATTCCGAAGATCCCAAAATACATGGTAAAGCAAGAAAATCATAAATAACGATTGCAATGACATACCTATAATGCCTAAAGCAGATAAATATTTCATGTCACTAATGCACCTGATTAATATACGATGCTCTCCTGTGTAATGGAATGCTTAAACACAAACCATCCCGGGTACTTAACTAAAGATTAATAACAGGCACATAGGATGTCACAGTTTAAAACTAAAAGGGAATAAACTGCTCTCTTCCACATCTCCAAAATATCTTCTTACATTTCTACAGGTGATCATTGCACAGATAACTTATATCACTTGCAAAATAAAATCATTAAATCCACTTCTGGTGAGATTTAATTAGATAAAATGATAAAATAACTTTAATGGTTAGATGAGAGTTAATTTTCAGTTGGAGGTAATGATTAAACATAAACATTAAAACCTTCCGATCATTTAAAGAATAAAATTATCATAAAATAATTGATATAAAATCGAGCAAGATTGTAACAATGAACATCAAAGAGAGATTGTAACAATGAACATCAAAGAAAATTTACATCTCCATAATTTAGTAGGAGAAAACTATTGATGGTGGATTTAAATTCACTCGCTAGATTGTATACCTTCTTGGCATATCAAAATGAATTAGAATAATAAAATAAGGAAAAAGCAAATTAATTCTAAATTGCCGTACCAAACATAAGAATTTATATAGCATTACAATAAGTTTCACAGACATTATTAACATTTATATAACAGCTTTAAAAATTAAGTAAAAGAAAGAAAGGCACACAATATAGTTTAGAATTAGAATAATTTATCAATTAAGAGTTCATTAGTTGAGGGCAATGTAGATATTACCTTGGTTTGAGGAGATGATGATGTAAGTAATTGGTGGATCATGATCATAAGTTGGCTTGGGTTTGAAACAGGCATTGGTAAAAATTAAAGAGTCACTTTCAGGCAAATGTCATTGAACAGTCCACATTTTTGGTTTAGATGTTCCAGGCCACGGTGTAATGAGCTAGATAAGTTTCCCAGAGGTATGGGGAATCAAACAATCTCCTTTACCCCACCATGATTTGCTGCACAATGCAAGCTTGGGTGAAGTATATGATATCTGAATAGAGCAAAAGAACAAAAAGCAAAAAAAAAATTAGCTATTTATACACAAGCAAATATTTAAAGAATGCTGGCCACTGCCTCAATCTTAGACAATTGGTTGAGATTCGAAGTTGACCTCCATTTCCACATATGGGAATAAAAAAGACCAGAACAATGGTTAAGCAAAATAATTAAATAACCCCTGTCACCTCTAACCTTCCATGCAACTTTTAGAATGACATAATGGCCCACAAAATTTACGACCAACTGATTGTATTGTTTCATTCTTAAATATCAGTTTTCTTTTAGACAAACTATTAGTCATAAATTTCCAAAATACTATTATTTGTCTCTTAAATGACAATTTTACTTTTATACAAATTATTACTTGCAAAATATAAAAATTACAAATACATATATATATTATACATGGGTGAGAAAGTTATTGAAATAAAATTACAAAATTTTATAACTTTCAAATGTTGACTTTCATACACATATACATGTGTGCAAGTTGAATGGGCAGATGAACTAAATGTTCATGTAGCTCTCTATATATACTATTGCCTATTAAAATTATATATAATTTGAGTTCAAACTGGTTCTAGTGCTTATATAATTGGCACTAGGTGAAGTGCAAATCTGTAGGACAGATTTCCTGCTTCAATATACATAAAAAAATTTCATTACACACAAAAAAAGTCAAACATGATATCATAGAAAAAATTTTTCATCACTAAAATTTATTCAAAAATTTGGAGGTCAGGTTGATACTAAAGAATTAATTATCATTGTTGTTAAGAGATTTTGCATTAATCTTTCTTTTATAGTTATTCTAATTTGCTATTATATATTAAGATATTGATGCATTAGTATCTTTTGTATATTTTATTATCTTGCCAGTGTATTTAAGAAATTTCAGCTTAGTCTCTCATTTATATTTTGTTATCTTTTACTTGTGAATTTATTACTTGTTTATGATATTTTAGCATGTAATGCTTTATTAAGACAAACCCCTATTATTATTATTGTCATTTTTCTCTGACTAGTGATAAAGTTTTATGTCATTATTGACTCATATATAGATGTTTCCTAGCTTATGCCATCATGTTCTTTTGCCTTTAGCTCCTTATCCCTTAGTGTGAATTATATTTGTTATGCACTTATTTTAAAGCCACGTGGGACATGTTATTATGACTTTATTCTAGAAATTGATATTTTGAAATACTGTAGAATCATTTTTATCTGTATTTGTGCTCTTAGTATATCTGAGTATTATTCTACATGTGTAGATCTTGTAGTTGTGCCTATTTTTGCACTTCAAGGTGTTAAATCTGATAAAATGTTTAATTTGTTGTGTTAAATCTGATAAAATGTTTAATATTTAAAATTTTAATTGTTTAAGTGGTTCTATAATATGATATATATCTTATTAAGAATTCACCATCAAAAATAAGGATTGATAAGTTTATATTTTAATTCAGGTGTTAAATGTTTTACCTAAGGAAAAATGATTAAGTATGAGAACTTATAACTATTAAAGTCAAAGAAAGATTTATTAATCTTTAATGATCCTTACTATTATTTTTAAATTAGTAAAACATAGTTTATTGATGTTAAGTATTTTATTTTATTTTTTTCCTTAAGAATTTATTTAATAAATTCAGCATGCAATTTTAAAATAGCATAATATTTGTTCCATAAATGTACTATAACTTGATGCTTTATTATTATAAATGTTATTAGTACTAATAAATGTTATTTTATTGCTAATACAAGTTTAGTTCATTTTAATCATCATCTACATTCTTACAGAAATCTAATCAAAACATTTACCACACAAATTTTATATTGTTTGTTATTCAGTGAGAGTATATGAATGCAAAGATTTGATATGGAAGTCATTTTATTTAAATTTCATATTTTGATGTTAAGAAGGCATCAAATGAAAAGGTTGTTTTATTTAATTAAAATCATAAAAATTATTTACTTATTTTAGTACTAGATCACTTTAGTCAATTTTATTCATTGTAAAAGTCATTGTGTTTATTTGGAAGATCATTTTGTTTTATTTAGAAGATCAGTTTATTTATTTTGAAGAACACTTTCCATTTAAAATGACAATATTGCTTGTTTCCACTTTAGACAAGATTAAAAGAAAATTTATTAATATGATATTGTGAGTTGCCATAAAATTCCTTATCTACTCACGATATCATAAATGACATACTACTATATTATGTTATTTTGTTTTAAATAATAGGCTTTCATGTTCAATTTAAATTATAAACTTATAATTATAATTTAATGAGACATTAACTTAAGAGTAAGAGTATGTCTTATTGCTTTGTTGTTTATTAGAATCACATTCTTTGTTAGAATTTCAAAATTTAAAAAGAAGAATAAAAGAATAAATTAAAAGAATATTTCCTATAATAACCCTGAGATATATTCTATTCATAAGATTATTCAATAAGAAATTGTTACATATAAAAATAAATAATTATTTTAAGAAAGTGTTTATATGATAAACATAAGAAAAGATCTGTATTTATTTACAAAAGATAAAAGTAATGTTAAATCTGATCATGACCATAAGATACTCATTACTGTTATAAGGTGGTGGTTTATTTGAAGATGTGTTGCAAGAAAAAAATTTAAAGTAACCTAATTCTTTTATGATGTATGTTTCCAATATTAAGAGCTGTTATATTTTAAAAGAGTATGGGAAGTCTCTTTCTCTTAATTTGCTAGTATATTATATATAATGCACATTTATTATTACTTACCCTTAATACATTGTACAGGCTTAAACCTGCATTTATATATGTAATATTTGTGGGGTTCGAACTCAGACTTTCACACAACCCACCACTCTCAGTGCCATCTCATATTGCTGACCCACCTGATCACACACATGTTGAAAAGATAAATAATCACCAATATACGTATTTCATGCTAAACCAGCAATCATCAGTTGGTCCAGATTACTATCCTCACACATATATATAATCAGTACTCAGCTTTATATTAAGATAGCCAATCTTTATACTTTAATGGACAGGCTTCAAACTATTCCAACTCACAAGTGTGAGGATAGTAATCTGGACCAACTGATGATTGCTGGTTTAGCATGAAATATGTATATTGGTGATTACTTATATTTTCAACATGTGTGTGATCAGGTGGGTCAGCAATATGAGATGGCACTGAGAGTGGTGGGTCATGTGAAAGTCTGAGTTCGAACCCCACAAATATTACTTACCCTTATTATTGCTCTTGTTATTGTGGCATACAGGAATTCGAATGCTGAGCTTAGTATATATATATTGAAACAGATATTCTGTTCCTCATAAATATTCAAAAGATTCCCCCCTCATTCAAAAATGTCTAGCGTGATTCAGTCTAATTGGGAACGCAATAAAGCTGTGAGTTGTTAAAAAAAAATCATATTTTTAATTTTGTGATTGATGGATTTGAACAAAATGTTATGTCGTCTTATTTTTTTTTTTTTTTATCTGTCTCGATAAAAAAGAAAGAAATTAATTATCCAATCATTAAAAAGAAAGAAAAAAGATACTTGAGTTAAACTGAGGCAGTATTCAAATTAGGCACGTCGTTAAAAAAAGGAAAAAGAACTTTCGTCTTACACAGAGAAGCAGAACATATTGAATTCTTTTTTTTTAAAAAAGAAAGTGTATTACTTAATCCTTTTGACAAATTAAAATATAGCTTTAACTAAACATGAAAATGGAAAAAGAAAACTTTGCTAGAGGAATTATAATAACAATGGGGTAATTTAGCGGCTTCACTCTCTCCACGCTGTGCCATGACTTTCCATTGATGAAATAACCCGCCTTCTTTTGAGTAAAATGGACTGCAAAACTGGAAGGTAATTATGTTATAGGAATGTTTAGACATCTTTACCATGAATTATAAATTGACATCATGAAATATCTACATAAAAATTATTTTTATAAAGTATTAAAATATTTTTATAATATGTTATAAAGTGAAGTTATGAAACGGTTGCATACATTTTGTTTAATAAAGTATTAAGACATCTTTATCATACGTTATAAAGTGAAGTTATAAAATAGTTGCGTGGGATTTATTTTGTAAAATATTAAAACATGTTTATCATACGTTATAAAATGAAGTTATGAAATGGTTATACGCAAATTTATTTATAAAAATATTTGAACGTATTTACTATATGGATTAAAAAAAATGCTTTAATTGCATATTACTTCTGAGTAATGTAACAGAACTTATGTGTATGAATATACTGTTATATTTGATTAAATTAGAAATGCTTCAATTACTAAATGATAAATGCTCCACAAGCCAAACAGAGTTTATGTGTAAGAATATACTTCTATATCTGGCTAAATTATAAATGCCTCAATTATAAAATGATGAAATGCTCTATAAATCATAAATACTTGACTGCTTCTAAGCTTCTTATAATGTAACAGAGTTTATGTATAAGAATATACTTTTATATTTGACTAAATTATAAATGCTTTAATTACCAAATGATGAATACTCCACAAGCCAAGAATCGCTGAGTTTAAATGTTTACCAATCGGTAATAATTCATAAAATAACAAAATGTTATATAAATCATAAATGCTTAACTATTTCCAAGCTTTCTCTCATAAATGAATTCAAAACAAACTATTGTTGGATTGGAATATTTCCAAGCTTTTTCTCATAAATGGATTCAAAATGAATTATTGTTGAATTAGAATATTTCCAAGCTTCTTCTCATAAATGGATTCAAAATGAATTATTGTTAAATTAGAATATTTCCAAGCTTCTTCTCATAAATGGATTCAAAATGAATTATTGTTGAATTAGAATATTTCCAAGCTTCTTCTCATAAATGGATTCAAAATGAATTATTGTTGAATTAGAATATTTCCAAGCTTCTTCTCATAAATGGATTCAAAATGAATTATTGTTGAATTAGAATATTTCCAAGCTTTTTCTCATAAATGGATTCAAAATGAATTATTGTTAAATTAGAATATTTCCAAGCTTCTTCTCATAAATGGATTCAAAATGAATTATTGTTGAATTAGAATATTTCCAAGCTTTTTCTCATAAATGAATTCAAAATGAACTATTGTTGAATTAGAATGTTTCCAAGCTTCTTCTAATAAATGAATTCAAAATGAACTATTATTGAATTGACTATTTCCAAGCTTTTTCTCATAATTGAATTTGTAAATGAACTATTGATAAAAAAAAAAGGAACTACTTCTAACTCTTTTATAAGTAAAATAAAAATGAGTTATCATGTGGATAGAAGTGAATTTCGTTAGAAATTGCAAATTAATTGTTATTTAATAAATTTTTTTTGTTACAAAAAATTAAATTGGTTATCCAGTTATCCAGTTTTGTTTATTTATCGCATCACTCACCAATTATAGCACTGGTTCATGAGAATCTCATGCCTTCTGAGCTACATCTGACATAACTAGACCTTGGCAAGTCAGGTTGTAGTGAGACGGAACTCTAATGGCGCTGTTTGGAAAACCAAACATATAAATGTTTAGATGTTCACAGTCTCTATGGTACTACATCCTCTGAGAGCAGGAAATATTGTTGTAGGAGGCATTAACATTTGCATTAGGAATGTCAATTGATAGTTCCTTCCTACAGCATGCTCATCAGAAAAAAATTACAACTGATGTAATAGAAGGGTTGTACGCGGGTCTGGTTACAATATATATATTATTATAACCTACATTATTATTAAGCTAGTGGTGTTAGCCACTCTTTACTTTGGTAGTAATTTCATCTTTATCACCTCTAATTTTAGGTTACAATTTTGGCTTTCCCAACATATTGACTTTCAGTCAGTTTGAGGAGTTCCCAGAGCTGTTTACATTGTGTTCATTATAACTATGTCTATTTTCTTAGGTTACAACATATATAAAGTTAAATTAAACATCATTAAATAATGCGTAATATTAATCAAAGATCTGAACTTCCAAGTGCTAGCCAAAATTAATGTAGAAGTCTCTGCAACAAATAAAAATGAATCATTTTTATTACTTTCCAAATATCTTAAATTGAATTCAAAGCAGATAATATTAGCAAGTATAAAATTTTAATCAGAAGTGATATTGCATATTATTTAGTACCTTTAATTTACCTTTATATATTTAATGGTTTATTTGTTTACAAAATTATTTGAATAGTGAATAGTAATTAAGTTTGCCGTTATAAATTAAATTATAAATTTATTTGAGTGATGCTGTATGGAAATCATAAAAATAGATTTGATATTGAATAATGCATTAATGTGACCAGCATTTTGAAAATTTATATATATATATAATCACCTGGTAACACCCAGGCTTATCAGCAACAGGAATCTTCAATTTGTTGTCAAGGCAACTTCTATTTTATCATAGTTTAAAGATTCCTGATGTTTATAAGTTTGGGGTACTATCATGTGATATGCATCAGTGAGCTTATTTTATGCATAATCAGGTTTATTATCTAAATATATATTTTAATATTTATTAATATTCTAATATACTTTCAATACCTTACTATGATATATGTAATAAAAAATAAAAAATATCTTTGAATATAGCCATAGAAAACATTTTAATTTTTGCTCATTTTTTTATTTTATTGTTTTTTTTTCTTGTTTCTTTGACATTTCCATGGTTAATATTTATTTATGGTTGTTAAGAGAGCAATGGTAATAATGAATAAATAGTAGATAAAAGAATTATATGAAAATTATATTGTTAATAACATGAAAAATTAAAAATTTGTAATAAAAAAAATTGATTTATATATATTTGTATGTAAAATTGTTTATATATATTTTTTATCTGTATTTTTTAAAAATAATGTCAACAATACAATATAAAATGTTCAAAAAGAAAATTAAAAGGATTATTATCAATATACATGTGAATTTAATGCTTAAAAATAAGAATTAAACCGAATATTCCTTGAGAGGCTATGAATCTAAAATACTATGGAAGTCAATTAAGTAGTAAAAGGAAAAGATGTGTAAAGATTGTGTTTTACTATTATTTTTTCCATTATATAGAGAACTAGCAAAGTTTTACTTTTGCTAATTTTGCGTTATACACCTAAAAATAAAAGAATTTCTATTTGAACTGAATATGAATAAAAAAATCTGTGAGTAGTCAGGCCAGATATCTGAGGTCTTAATCCCTCTTGGTCTATATCTACTAGTTTTCACCAAATGAAAGACCATTAACAAGCATGCATCTGTAAAAGAGTTTGTATTAAGCAACTAGCAATCCTCACCTGGAGACAGGAAATAGCATTATGATGAGAGAAGCATTCCAATAATTCTGATTAATCTTATTAGTTCATATTAGCATGATTTGCAGAAATAATATTTCAAAATTAGTTTAAACTCTTCAAAAATTCATGTTTTTATCGTCAGAATACTTCATCAGACATATTAATAGAGTCAAGACAAGGTCAAAGCAAAGACTTCAAATAACTGTTTACTTTATTAATGTAAGAATAAAAGAAATGTAGACTTCCAAATTAAACAAGTAATATGTCTAAATGTGCATCTCTCTCCACTTATGTCTGTCAGCACTGTTACTTATACAAAAATGCTCTTAACAAACCTGAATACAATTCCATCTTTTTAAAATATCAAAGATCCATCAGCCATATGTTGAACCATCTTCCACTTCTATCACATGAATAGAATGCAACTCTAAACATAAAATTAAAGAATCATGGCTTATAGCTAACAACACCTACATTTTAAACTGAAAAGAAGCATGCTTTTTCCTCTTCAAAAAATGGACTTTCTAATCCATTTTGCTTATATTTAAATATTTGTCACATACATATTGCTCACACATCCCATTTGCTATGTTTATGAGAAGATAAAACTTCAAAAGTGCTCAACCAATTAATAATACAATTTGTACTTAGCTTTACTATTAGCTGTATTTTAACACATTTAGACATATTGTTTATCTTATTAATAAAATAATAAAATTATAAGAGAAGGTTGATCGAGTATAATTAATGTTTAAAACTGATGTGTATATACATTTGTCTTTTTTTTGTCATATTTTTTTTATTCTTTAATATTTCATGAAAAAATAAAAGCTCATTAACAGGTATTATTATTATTTATGATTGATGAACACACACGTATATACTTAACATATAGTATATATGTAAATATGTTAGGTGAACTATTAACCAGCACTTGTGTTAATATGAAGATTACTTTAAGTGTTAAAAATTTGACATGATTATTACTATTAAAGTATATATATATATATTGTAACGGGCACATATGCTGCTGTTACATTATTTTTTTATTTATTTAAAATTAAACATAAAAAATAAAAGTTCGCAAGTAAAAACTTCTTTTTTAAGAATTAAAAATTGAAAATTAAAAATTATCTAAACTCTAATATATAAAATCGCACAAATGAAAAATTACTAAAAGAAAACTTTATTAAAAAAAAGAAAGTTTTAAGACTAAATTTTCAGCAAAAACTTAAAAGATTTAAAGATAAAAATATATCTTTAAGAATGCACAATAAATTAATTAATGCTATTGTAAAATGGAAATGATTGTTTTAATTAGCTAAACGTAAGCTAGCCCTTGGGCATTGCAGAAATGTATAAGCAACAGTCAGATAGGAGAGAAAAACAATAGAAACTAACAGCCAATAAAAGAAATCCCTCAGAAAACAGATCAGAATGAAAAGACCATCACCATCGTCATGACGTAATGTCCACTGAATTTGAAAAATTAATATAAAAAGAAAAAGTTTGGAAATAAATTTTTAGTGCATGAGAATTAAGAGAAGATAAAGATGTGAAAGCAGAAGTGTGTTAGAGTTGAAGGAGAAGGGATTGGAAAGATTCACTCTTCAATCCCTTCAGTTTTGCTAAAAAGAAAGAGAAATGACCAATCATTTTTCTATATTGTGGACCACAGGACATTGGGGGAATTAGCACTGGATCCCAAATGGCAAGCAATGGATAAAGATAAACTTTTTAAAAACCGTAAGAACTTTATGAACATTTTTAAAACAATAACTCTAAATTCTAAACCTTTCAATAAATAATACAAATAGAATCCTATCTGACTAATGTAAATTAATATTAATAATGTTATTTGATGTATTTTTTTAATTTAAAATCATTTCCATTTTTTTTGTTCTTTTAAGTTTTATGATTTTTGTTTTCATTAAACTAAACTTAAGTCGGGCATGAATGGCTGCATAGATTTATAAAGTTATGTGAGTTTAAGGGAGGGTAATCTTAGGTTATTTGTTTAATAGTTAAATTGGGTCAATGGATTGGATATATTGGTGTAACTAGTAGATGTAGTAAGAGATTCGCTATGGGCAGGATCGTATTATATGCCACACACCCCCTTTTTGCCTATGGAATGGGATGGTAAGATGGAAAATGCAGTCCCTCCCTATGGGTTTTTTTTATTGCTCTTCTCATCAGACAGATGTAGTATTCCTGTCTGGATGAAAGTCCATGTCTTCTATTAACCATGCTGTTCAGACATACATTCCTGATGGTGTGGTATTTTGTGCTTTCATATTCGTGCTACATTGAATACATCGATATATCAGATAGATTGGCATTGGTTTGACTGTGAACTTTTGGCCTAAGGTTAAATAAAGGATAGAATATTTTCTTTTCAAATGCAATCTATGTAGTCTATTCATACTCGACACTTTAATAAAAAAATTAAATTCATCTGTGTGAACTTAGAAAATAAAAGTTTAAACGTAAATTAAATTCTAAGAAAAAATCAAAGTTAAAATGTAAGTCAAATTTCAAAGTAAAAGTGATTCTAAAATTATTCAAAATTTATATATGTGTGTAAATAAATGTTTGTGTGTTAATTACTGGCAGTGGCTTCTTTTATTTTATTGTTTAAATATTAATATATTTTGATAATATAAATCTTTATTAAAACTTATAAAATGTTTTAAAATTCTGCTACTCCATGAGCTAGTGGCACTGGGCTAACAGTCAGAATAAAAATATATATAAAATAAGATCTTAACAGTGCATATCTGCCTACTCTATAAATTTTCTAGATTCAAGTAGCCTAGTGGCGCTCTGTAGTGTGTAGATATGGTAAGACTCGATTGATCCCCATTCCATTGGACCGTTATAATATATATATATATATTGTAGATATATATATATAGTATTCAATTATTAAAAAAAAAAAAATTTTTTTTTATTCTTTTATACATACAGAGATTTATATGTATAGATTTATTATTATGAATAAGCAGTTCTTTTTTGTGATTTATTATATAATATTTTTTTTATTAAATAATATGTGTTAAATTTATTTAACTTTCATTTTGTTAAAATAGAGTAAATCAGAAAAGTGTGAAATAAGGCAATTAAGATTGTTAGATTAGGAGATAAAAAAATGTACACGTGTGACACAATGAATACATCTGTACAAACACAAAGATGCTTTTACACTTATTCCTGATGGCTATAGATTCCAGCTTTGTTGTTATCTGTATCTTAAGATTATTTTTACAAAAGAGGTGCTTTGATGTAGATAACGATAGCGATCAATTTTAAGTCTTTATTGATTGTGACCGACGTCAAACTTGTGAAGCTTTGATTTTTTTTTTAAGATAAAGATTTCCAGATGTTTTTTTCCTTTGGTTGAAATTCGCGATATAAATGATTGAAACAATTTTTTTAGTCAGTCAGTCATAAATTTTTTTAGAGAGATGATCAGTCAGTCTTAAATTTTTTTAGAGAGATGATCAGTTGGTCTTAAATTTCTTTAGAGAGATGATGAGTTAGTCATTAATTTTTTTAGAGTGAGAGTCACTCAAATTATTATTATTATTTTGAGACTCAACTCAGTCGGTCCTTCCTTGTTATTATTCTTAAGCAGAAATGTAAGCTCGGATTTTTTTTTTAAAAGAGAGTGAACGCTTTAATTTTTTTTTTCTCACTCTTTGAAAGTTGAAAAAAAAAAAAGCAAATGAAATGTGCGTTGATATAAAGCAATTTCCAGCAATATTAAAGAAGAGGAGAGAAATGGAACAAGATTGAATTTATTATAAGTTAGTAATAATTATAAAAATGATATTAACATATTTGGTTATGCATAATACTATGCCTCTGCATTGCTAAACCATTTTTTTCTGCTTCCTGGTTAATACAGAATGAGTCAAAATCGCTGATCTGTCTATGAAGTCATGTATCCAGTAATAACCAACAAAATGATAGATTTTGAAGCCAACCACACAAGCTATATGGAATGCTTTGTTTCTAGTTCCTGGCTTATTAAAAGCTCATTACCTTCGAATGAATGGAGAAGAGGAAATAGGAGGAAAAGAAAATCTATAACAGCCATGTAGAACCAAGTTTGAAGCCATAAATCAAATTTTTGTTGATTTACCTCAATCATCTAAAGTGTCAACAGCAATTATTTTTTTAAAGGAGAGAGACAAGTAGCAAATCCACCGGTACCTACTTATTCAAAGTACTTATAATAACTTTTTTTTTAAATGGTAGAAGGAAGCCAATCAACAGTGAATAATAATGGAATTGAAGAAACAAGCAAAGTCAATTGATTCAGCATTATCTTAAAAGTATCTGCAATAACTTTCTTTTTTTTTTGTTGTTGTTGTTGTTGAGCAAAGAAAAGCAGTCTGAAAATTCAAATTCAGGACATTAATAAGAAGTAAAAAGTAGACGGGTAAATATGAACTTTCTTTAACCGATTTTATTCTTTTGCTTATTAAAAGTAAACCTTAATTTACTGGTCAAAGCAATTTTCTTTTTTGATACAGAAACATTAAAGACTTGTTTATCTATAGTTATTTGCAATATCTCACAACATAGCACAAACATAGTTTAAATCTTTAAACTTAAATTTTTCATTATTTTTTTTATTATTATTTTTTTATTATATATTGTAATGTTGAAATGTTTTTTTTTTAATTGTTCTTCAGATGTTAATGATAATGAGCAACCTATAAATATATGCATTTATAATGTTTTTTATTTTTATTTTACCTTGTTGCATATAAAAAATTAATATATGTATTTTATTTTCTTTCGCTATAAGGTTGCAAAAGAAAAAGATATTTTTATATGTGTAATTTATGGGTATACATTTTAAACATATATGTTAACATTACCGAATGCGTGAATGTGTAACTGCTTATCCAAACACATCAAAGAATAGGTTATATATGATTAGTTTAAAAGGGTAAATTGAAAAGTAGGGCATTACATTTGAATGGAAATGAAATAACATATACAAGTAACACCTGAAATTTATTTTATGATATGATAAGTAAGAAAAGTCTTAAATAAGCATTTATAGAATATGTATTTTTTTTTCTAATATTGATTTAAGTCAGCTTATTTTGAGATATCAAGAAATGACAAACCTATATATTAAATTTATTTGCTTATACTTATATAAATTTTTATATTAATTTTTGTATTGAATTGATATGGTAATAAGCCATTTATTTAATTGTCGATTTAACTTTAAAGAAGGAAAGAAAGAGTAGTAGTGTTAATAAAATATAATTATATATCTTAATTGGTTTCCGAGTTATTATTAAGAATATTGTGTTGTTTTTTTTTTGTCTTAATTCTATCATTTTAATTCATCATCATTGATCGCAGTTATTAAGTATTACTATTCGTATATATTGAGCAATCACTTGCAAATATTAAGCGTCCGCAAAATAATAGGTAAACTAGAATGTTGATATTTAAGTATTTAAGGATTATGCTTTAGAATAACCAAATTTTGATAATGATAGTTCAACATAGAAAGCTAAAATTGTGTTGTGTCCATGAATTTAGATCATCCTCATCAAAGATGGATATCATGTTATTAGTTAAAATGTTTCAAATAATACTATATAAAAGTTATGATCGCCATCAATCATCATTAATAAATTATAATCATTAAATTTAATGTTTAGCGTAATGAATATATTTTAGTAAATAGGGGTTTATAGAAAATTAAATATTATGCAAAGAGATTCATGATGATTAATCATCACCATTAGTATTATTAAATCCCAGTATGAAATAGGATAATTTTAATAGATGCCTATAAGTTTATAAAGATGAATTTATTGTTGTGAGTTTATTGATAAGCCATGGCTGGTATCATCATCACTATTATAATCATTATTATGACATCACTATTATAATCATTATTATGATATCACTATTATTATCATTATTATGATATTATTATCATCATCATCATTATTACCTTTATTGTGATAAATAATTTAGTTAAATGGCCATCAATATCAATAATGGTCTTCACATGCTTGTTTGGAAGCCATTAATAGGATTATACATGTCTGTTCATCAATATACGCTAATGAGCTAGCAATGTCTATAAGAATCTTTGATCTATAGTATAAACTTTGGTAATATTGGGATCTTGTAATTTTATCAATATAGATAAAATGTAAGAATGTCATTTTTGTTCAATAGTCATCCAAATCATGTGTAATAAATATGTACTGAATGAGTTTGAACTCAAGTACACTATAAATAGATACTTATCTAGATTGAAAACAATCTAGTGGCGCTCATGGGAAAACACATGTACTTAGCTAAACTGAATAAAGAGTGATATCATCCCTTTCCAACTTCATAATATTAGTTTTATAAAATATATTTTTTTATAAGTTGTCATGAATAGCACCCGTGTGTGCATATGACCATGAATGGTCTTATATATTTAGAAAGAAGGATAGGAAGGATTCTTTGTTAGAAGAACCTAGTATTGGAGATAAGCATAAGGCACTCCAGGAATCTCACAGTGGGTACTTTTATTCAGTTGCTATATTTAATATTATTTTTATTAGATGACAATGGCCAGTCTGTTTTATTGTTCAGATGACTGCCCCAATATATAAATAAATACCAAGAATCTTTAATTCTGATATTTTCAAGTGGCACAGTGATTCTATAATTTCTTTATCTATGCTATGATGAATTGATATAGTTACAAATGGTACAGATTGGATAGGCATATATCTAATAATTAATAATTTCCCCTATCTAAATATTTATTATGGTTACAAATGTGACATATTAAAATAGCTACAAATTATAGTTACAAATACATATCTTTTATATTAATTTAATAATTACAATTACATATTTATATATTAATTTATAAAAATATTGTTACAATATATATTACTTGTGTATAACTCAAGATCATTCAATAATTATCAAATACCTTTGAAGGATAGAATTACTATTATAAAATTTTATATATAAATATATATTTATATATGCATAATGTCATATAGTATTTATAATACTTATTTTAAAGAAGTACTTATCAGAGTCACTATAATGTGATGATGAAATCCCTATTAGACTTTATAAAGTTAGGCTGATACAGATAGATGTAGTAATACTTTTGCCATATTTAAAGGTTTATTATTAAATAAAAAAAATTATTTTAAGAGATGATTTGTATTTGATTATCTCAGAAAAGGTAAATCTAGTTCAAAGGAACACAGATACATCTAGTACAGTTTGAAGAAAAAAAAATTTTTTTTTTTACTTGAACAGTTAGTATAACTCTACCCAAAGAACAAATTTCTGATATTGAACTATTTAAATATTAGCAAGTATTATCATTATTATACATTATTTAGCCATATGATATAAATAGTCTTCATTTGAATATAAATGTGATTTAAACAAATATATCACTGTCAAATGTTATTCAACATGAGTTTTATGAATAAGTTGAGAAATCTATGAAATTGAATATAAAAGATGAACCAATTATTTTATTTAAAGTTTGACTTTGTGTATTTTATAATATTATTTTGGAATCACATCACTTATCTATACATGTGAATCATAGTGCAATACTTGATTTTAATAATATAATTATTTTACCCTGAGAACATTGAGATTCTACTGATTACTTGTACAAACCTTAATAAACATCCATCTTATTTAACATTAATGAATTAAGACACTAAATAAATTCTTTATATTTAGTTGGTTTATAAATATAGTTTAGATTCAATAAAATATTTCCTTTGCTTCTATTTATATTTAGCAAGTGACCAAATCTCATTAGTGGATTTTAATATTAAACATAGAAAGTAAATACTCATTGCATAGAGAGATAATAAAAATTGGACATATTCTTTTCATTATTATCAGGAGCTTGTGAGGTGTTATTTTAAAAACTAGCATAATTCCATATTAATTACTGTTAGAGTTTGACATATAAATGATAAAGTTTCTTTTTCTTCATTTAGTCACTTTTTGTACAATTATAATTTGGGTGTAGAGAACCTATGGAGCATTTGAATAAGAGAATCTTTCTATACCCTCCATCAGTTAGTCTTTATGTATTAGGTTTTTTAATCAAAAAACCATTTAAGTTTTATTTTTATAGTTTGCTATTATTAAATTGCCAATGAGTTTCACTTCAGAGTTTTAATATAAGCGCATATTGAATTTATATACACCCTATAAATTAAAACATTAAAAGGAAAAAATAAAATAATAAAAGCATTACAATTATATTTTCATCATTTGTATGAACACCATAACATACATTCGGGTTCATTATACACAATAAATATGCAAATTTTTATCATTATTGTTATTAATAACTTTACATTTGTTTTTCTGTTTTTTTTTTTTTGTAAACTGTATTTAATTAAACATGAAATAATATTTTTATTTATACACTATTTTTTTATAAATAAAACAAAATAAAGCAATCACTAACTTCATATTATGATTTATTTTTACATAATTTTTTAAATATTATTTATACAAATATAATTTTTTTTAACATTAAGACAAGAGTTATATTTATCTACATATAATGTTTTAATAGCTCTTATATAGAAATTCATTACAAAATAAGTCATTTTTATTATTTAATAGTAATACTTTATCTTTATTGCATATTTATAAATTATTACTTTAGTTAATTACTATTCCTTTGTTTTTAACAGTATTTGGATTTTATTTCATGTTTATCCCCAAATTTTCTCTACTTTCCTTTTATTTAAATTTAATAAATTATTTGCATTAAATTTTTTTTTACAAAATAGAATTTTGTACTATTTTAAATACAAGTATACTATATATACCTGGAGTCTACATGTATATCTTGCTTGAATATTTTATTTTATTTTTTTGGTGATTGTATTCATTGTTTTACATATAACTTTATCTATTTTTAAACTAATGTATTTGTTTTGTTGCTATTAAGTTTTTATTTGGTTACTTATTAATTGTGGCTTCTATTTTAAGATATTTATTTCATTTGCTAATAATTGATTATTGGAACACTGTATATTCTATTTTTTATTATGTTTTTTTTTTTGTGTGGACATTATCAGAATCTGATTTCTAATTTATTAAACATTCATAAATAATATATGTATATAATATACATTAGTTTAAATTTTTTTCTTTAATTATTTAAATTTACCTAATTAATATATTTGATTTTCTTTCTTTTTCCATTTTGAATTTTATGTTTTCTTTTTATTGTTTTTATTTGGCTTTTTTTCTTTATAATTGCTATGTTTTATCAAAGTTTTATAAAAAAAATTCCAAATAAAATAATTGTATGTAAAAAGTCTTATAATTTTATCTAATACAATTCATACATAAACTAAAAACAATATAATTTCATCCCAAAAAGATGGAATTGTTATTGTTTTTGTTTTTTTATTAAGCTAAATTTGCAGTAGATTGGTTAAAGTTATACATAATAAATCTTATTTCAAGAACTTTCTAGTCAAATTTAGAATATAAATATAATTTTTGCCTTAATGGAGAAAAAAATTTTTTATTTGTTTAAATCACACTAAAAAACTCCAGATTTATGGCACGATAATCAACCATAGTACCATAAATTATCAAAAGAGAACACAACTCTATAAAACAACCATAATGCACATAAATGGAAAAATGTGGGTGATTTAGTCTGCAAGTTGTGTGAGGAAGGCATAGAAAATATTAGGCATTTGTTAATTAAATATAAATGCTTGCAAGCAGAAAGGGTACAAATAATGAAGTTGTGGAAGAATAAATATAAACAAAGTGATTGAAAAGAAAGTGGGGTGTTTGTTTTTTTTTTTATATTGGGTTTGGTAAAAGGTAAGGGGATTTAGATATAAGGGCTTTGGAGTTGACAAAGATTATGTTGTAGAAATGAGATGGAGCAGGATAGAGAAGAATATAGGAAAAACTTAGGATGGGGAATGGAAAGGGGGGTAAAGTGGCTAACAGGTTTCTCTGGACATAGTGACTGAGAGATTCATGACTCCATAAAAAGAGAAGTCACAGTGCATTGCATCACAAAATTTTAATGTCGTAAATAACAATATGACATAATTTGAATATTTAACAGCTAAGATGTTTTAAGTAAGGTTAATGATTGTTTCATTTTGTATTTTATTATTTAAAAAAGATAGAAACAAAATATTATTTCATATTTAATTAAATATAATTATGTAAAAAAAAAATGTGATAAAATTGATAATAACAATAGTGGCAAAAATTTTGTGTTTAAAAAATGACAGTGTGTGGCAGTATTCATAGAAATAATTAATTTGATTTTAATACATTTATTATTTTACTTTATTTTATTTGTTTAATTTATAAAGTTGAAACCATAAGATGATCCCATACATAAAAAGATTGAATCACCAAAAATTTAATAACAAAAACAATTTCACTCTTTTTTATGTACAGATATATCATTGAAAAATAATCAATCAAAAGATTTTAGAAGTATGAAAGAAATAGTAGATTAGAAAACAAATTATACAAATAGGAGAATGAAAAGATTGAAACTATAATGAGAAGATTATTTTTTATCTATTTATTTCAACACGAAGTGACCAGTCAAACAACCAATAATAACCACTATTACTAATCTGAAACTGTTTTAATATTGTTTTCTATAAATTGTAATTGTAATTTTGCCATGAGAGAGTATTGTTGCAATAAATCTGTTCTACGTTTTATATACATTGTGATTAAAGGAAAAAAGATTATAGAAATTCAAGCTTGTTTCCGAGCTCAAACTAAGCAGTAAATGAATGAATAATTTATTATAAATGTATGCTTATGACATTTCCAACTATGTTAATATCTCTTTCAGTGGTACTCTCTACTATGTGATTAAATATTAACCCATGGAAATAAATATTATGATGCCTTGGTAATATAAGGTAAGATGAAATCTAATTCATCTCAGTGAATAATCATTGTCTATGTTTAGAGAAAGTAGCAACATATATTCACTCCTTCATCTGAAAAAATTGTGAAACATTTGATATTCCAAATATAATTTGATGATAACCCTCAGTAAATTTATATTTATATTTTGGGAAATTATTATTGTATGATTTAATGGTTCTAATAAACTATTAACTGTGCAGCCTTTGGTGGCGCTGTTTCTGTGTAAAAACACAGAATTATACCGCTTTCATGGCTGAACCTATGGCTAATATACGAGTGATCATTAATATACGAGTAGATCATATGTAGTGGTTATAATACGCGGCCAATTCTTCCGCGTTCAATAACACTACATCTACTAACAATACTATGATCGTATAGTTTGCTATTGATTTCATTGTGGGTTGAATTCCTATGCATATTGACAGAATTTGTATTGTTGCTAGAATTTCAGATGATAGGGTGAGCATTGTCATCTTTTTCAAGTGTTTATTTGTTGATGTTTATGATTTTCTGTATTTTCCAACTGAAAGATTTTTGCGTACTAGTAATTTTCAGCGTATTATTGATATTTGTCAAAAAAATTTTTTTTGGCTAATTTTGGCTTTTTTGGGGGTCAAAAAAGACAAAATACAATTTCTCAAGCTCTCTGGCAGACAATTGGAGTTGTTTGCGGAAAAATACCATTTCTGTCGTGACTCGGACGAGAGTTGAAAAAGAAGAACAAAATGTCTACCACGTTATTATATTTGTGGGATGTCCCAAACAGAGAAAGTGAGGCAGTTGCATTTTTGCAAGCCCAAAACATCCTGCCATTCATTACAGTTGATTTAGTTCAGTCATATGTGGTTAATAAATTTATTTTCTGGAAAGAATTTGTGTTTTGTTTGCGATTAATTTTATCTGTAAATCATGTAATTAACACCCAGAATGACAGTGTTAAAAAGGGGCGGCGTAGTTTGTTGAACATCTCTTGATTGATTGATTTTTAAAAAAAAAAAAACAACAAAAAATACTTCTTCTTTTGACATACCTATTCGTTCCATTTAGAAGCAAAAAGAGGTTTTTTGTTGTTGTTGTTTTAAATCAATAAACAGCACGTTAAGTAGATTTTAAAAATGAACCCGAGCTTAATTTTTGTTGTTAAAAAAGAATAAAAATACCGGACGTTTTATTTGTTATGAAAACAAAAAATCTTTAACAAACTTGTACAACTCTTAAAAAAGATAAATAAATAAATCCTACAGAATGTAACAAAACCGGTTAACATACATATTTTTTGTGTTAAAAAAACAATACCGCGATTGACTTTTTGGTTTTTGTTTTGGATGTTTTATTTGTTGTTATTAAAAAAAGCAAAAAAAAGCAAAACCCACTGACACAAAAAAACAACAACCCGTATTTATAAATCTAAGAGAAAAAAGAAGTCCCGTTTTATTTATTATTATTAAAAAAAAACAAAAAAATCAAAACCCCATTTTATTTGTTATTATTAAAAAAAACAAAAAAATCAAAACATGCCGACCAAAAAAAACCCCCGTATTTATAAATGTAAGATAAAATACCAAACAATTCTTTTCGTTTATAAGCAAATACGGATATCTGAGGTAGAGTTTGTCAGACAGGTTTGAATTTTTTGTTGCTAAATCAATCAACAGCAAACCCCCTCATTTTTAACATAATTCAAAAAGAAAGTGTCAATTCTAATTTTAAATAACAACAACAAAAAAAAAAGAAAGTCGTATGTAAAGCAAATTGTGTATATTTGAGATATTCCAAAAAAAAGTTAAAACTGTCCCTTATTACTTTGAAATGTATCGAATCCAAAACAAAAAAGTAAAAGACATCTGTAAAAAAGAAACAGTAGATTTAGAATGGAAATCCCTCCCCAAATAAAGGTGTATGTCAAAAATTATGTACTTTTGAGATCAAAAAAAAAAAAGGTCAAAGTCTCCTTTATAGTTTGAAATTTATCAAATGAAAACCAAAAAAATAATTATGCCCAAAACAAACAACAACAATATATTAAAAAAAAAAAAATTATGTCCAAAACAAACAACAACAATATATTAAATATTAAAAAAAAAAAAAATACAGCCGTATGTCAAAATACGATCTATTAGATAAAAAAAATCTAGCAGCCTGATAATGTTATAACGCTCTGTTTTTAACTAGAAACAGCACCACCAAAGGCTGCACAGTTAATAGTTTATTAGAACCGATTTAATATATTAAGAACTATTATTATTCTCAAATAAAACTAATGATATTTTCATTACATTTTAAATTTCTCAATGTGTATCATGTTATTATTACACCTCTGAAAAAAAAATTATTCTATTAAATGTGGATTCCATAAACTTACCATCCTGATAACATCATTATCTATCAAAGAGAAAGATATAGTCATATATGTATCCACAGTATAGAATAGTGAATAAACTAAGACAAATTAAAATCAGTGTTTAAAAAAATAGGCTGAGATAGAATTTCCAAAAAAGATAGAGTTGAAAATATATAAGTAAAGATAGAAAGTTGAGTGAAGAGAAGGGGATGTGAGGCTTACTTATATAATCTTTTTTTAATTTTATGAAATAAAGTAAACAATAAAATGCATATTAACAAAAGCAAAAATGTGAAAAAGAATGAAGTAGCAAGATAATCATACCCAATTCAGACAACAAAATAAACAGAAGATAAGATAGTTATAGCCACATAATTTTTTATAAAAAAGTTTGATGATGGCAATCAAATGATGATAATAAAAATGTAAGAATTTGAACAAAAGAGAGAAGGCAAAAAGATCATTGAAGATAATGTTACTCAAAAAGATTGAACAAAATAGAAATGAATGCCATCAAATGATGATGAAGCAGAGAGGTGAGGAAGACAAAAATAAAATCACCAGATAATTAAAAAGCTAGATAAAAAAATCAGATGATAATAGGAAAGATCGATAAATTGATAAATGACTATGAAGGGATTAAAAGTTTGTACAGAAAAAAGGATAATCAAGGATGAGTAAGAAAGCCAAAAACTAATCAGAATCTGATCAGAAAATGGAGAAAGATATGAAAAATTAGAGGAATATAATAGAATATCTTATATCCAATGCAACAGATAAACGGATAGGAAACAACAAAGAGAAAGAACAAAAATCTAAGTTGGAAGAAGGAACGTTGAGACAAAGAGAGAAATAAAAGAAGTAATAGCACAAGTGATGGCTCAGGAATCAAAAATTGAACAGAAAGCTCAAATGGAATATTAAATCACATCAGTGTATACAAAATGACAATGTAACTTTATGTATTTTAAGTTAGTAAATATAAGAAATAAATGGACCACCTATTTATTAAGCTTAGATGACAATTAAGGAATCATTTATTAATGTTTTTGGAAATAAAACTGATATTTGTATATTTGTTTGATGTTAAATATAGTATCTGTCTGAAATTAAAATTTACATTTCATGACAAAGATAGAATATCATTTTATGACCTCTAATATTAATATAAAATCAGTTTTTATAGATGTAAATATTAAATATGCATAGAGCTAGAAATAAAGAGTACTCCGCATCAATAAATGTATCATCTATTTTTTAAACTTAGACGGGAATTATGCAATCATTTATTGACATTATTGGAAATCTGATTTTAAAAACGACATCCTTCTGAAATTAGAATTAAGAACTATAGGTGAAAGATTGTCTCATTTTTAATGACTTCTAATATTAACACAAAGTCATCTTTTATAGAAGTAAATATTTAGTAAGCATAGTTTAATGTGGAATCTATTTAATCACAACTCTTAGAATATGGTTTATTTCCATTTAATATATACATATAACTCTCTCCAGTTAACCAATTCATCTTATACAACCAATACACATGACCACATACATGTGAAAAAGATAAATCACCTCCAATACACATATTTTGTGTATCAGTTGGTCCAGATAATCATCTCCCATACATATATGCAATCAGTGCTCAATTTATATTAAGATAACAAATCTCTAAACTTTACAGAAAAGCTTCAATCTTCTCTTAACTATCTATATCATTAAAAATCCAAGGATGGAATGCTCAAAGCCCTTGTTATTCCAATATTATTGTCATACCCATGTTGTCCTTAAATCAATCTGACCCATCACACGTAACACCTTAATATGTCCATTTAATTATACAGAAGAGGGATGGGCAGAATACAAGATAAATGTGTAATATTTAAAGATATATATTGTCTATACTAAACTTAATGTAATTATAAGGAACTCGAATTCAGACTTTTAAATTCCCTACAGCTATTCACAATCAATACACATGATCACATACATGTGAACAAGATAAATGATCTCCAATATATATATTTCATGCTGAACCAGCACTCATCAGTTGGTCCAGATCACCATCTTCTACACATGTATACAATCAGTACTCAGTTTATATTAAGATAGCAAATCTTCAAACTTTAACAGACAAGTTTCAATCTCCTTCACTCTCCAACTCTTCATCCATCCATATCTTAGAAAATCTGAGGCTGGAATGCTCAAGATCTTTGTTAATGCCAATATTAGTGCATATATGTGTGGGAGATGGTTATCTAGACCAACTGAAATATATATACTGGACATGATTTATCTCTTTTAGATGTATGTGGTCATGTATATCAATTGTATAAGATAAATTGTAAAGCTGTGGGGAATTTGAAAGTCTGAGTTCAACTCCCTTATAATTACATTAACTTTAGTATAGACAATATACATGTATTTAAATATTACATATTTAGCCTGCATTCTGCCCATCCCTCTTTTGTATAATTAAGTGGACATATTAAGGTCCTATGTGTGAAGGGTCAGATTGACTTAAGATCAACATGGGTATGACAATAATATTGTTATCAACAAGACTTTGAGCATTCCATACTCAGATTTCCAATGATATGCATAGCTGAAGAGTTGGAGAATGGAGATCGAAGCTTGTCCATTAAAGTTTGAAGATTTGATATCGTAACATAAACTAAACACTGATTGTATACATGTGTGGGAGATGGTAATCTGGATCAATTGATGAGTGCTGGTTCAGCATGAAATATGTATATTGGAGATGATTTATCTTTTTCACATGTATATGGTCATGTATATATATATATATATATATATCAGTTGTATAAGATGGATTGGATAGCTGTAAGAAGTTTGAAAATCTGAGTTCAAGTCTCTTATAATTACATTAAGTTTAGTATGGACAATATATATGTATTTTAATATTATATATGTTGCAGGATTCTTTATATCAATCTGGAAGATTAATAGAAATGTTTGACAAAATGGAACTGAGGGTAAGCAATATAAATAAATTTTTTTTTTAATTATTATAGTTTTCAAATAAAAATATATAATAATTTCAAAAAATTATTTAAAATAAATATTATCACATTTTAAAAATATCAAGATTTTTATTAATACTATTCACTAGTAGTAATAATTTTTATTATCTTTTATACTTTTAACATAATTTATTTTAGCATCTCAATTTTCAGAACTTTTCACAAACCTTAATGATCTCATTTTATTATTATCAAAATAAATATAATAAAGCAACATGTAATATATAATCTGGTATTTTATTGACAGTAATCAACCTATTCATAAGGGAAATAAAAAAACAATGGAGAAAGATAAAGCCCCTTTTAATTTTTGCAAAAATTTTTATGAAATTTAAAATCAGCATAGTAATTAAAATATATTTTTTCATTTACATAAAGATAAATAGTAGGTCAGTAGTCAATAATTATTATCTCAACAATATTGTAATTAGTTAATAATAAATATCTTATGATGAACCTATACTTACATTGTAATAAAAAAATATAATAAAATATTATATTAAAAAGTTAAATATATATATTAGAACAGGATGGATAATAAGGGTGGAGGTACCTGGAGTGATAGTAGGGTGATGGAATATAAGATATAATATAAAATTTATAAAAAGTATAATATTTAATATTTTAGTAAGTTATTAAAATATAGATATTAAGAGATATTAAAGTAAGAGTGATCTAGAATAAGATATTATTAAAAAATGTTTAAGTAATGTTTAACATCACAAAATATATAAGAAATTTTATATATTAAATAGAGCATGAGATCATAAGATCTATGAGAAATCACTCTGAGAGATCAACCAGCTACTCCTCAGAGCAACTATAAGTATAATTAACTATATATTAATCAGCATTATCAATAAAGTATAAGTAAGTACCAGTAATACTCAAAAGAAATAATCATCATTATCAATGATCAACAATAAAATAAATCAACAGTCCATTTTGTGGCTGGATTAGAAATGGGTCTACCATAGACACAGCTAACTACTGAGCCCTTGCCAACTTGGCAATTATTTAAACCTTAATTTGGATGCACAAACTTAAGTGCCAATCCATCTGAATATATAACCATAAAAACAATAATCTGGGATATTAAAACATGCTGATCATCATCAATGCTCTGGCCTCTTAGTGCTATTAATGTACTGGACAACTATAAATTTAATTTTTAATAAGACTAAAATAAAATATAATGCATGGTATTTGAAGAATTTAATTCTCACACCAAAACCAGGACAATGTTATACTGAAATGCCCATTAAGCACTAATATACATTCCTTTTATATATCAGACTGTTATGCATGAATCTAGTTCAGAGAACATAAGCTCTATAACTGTTTTGTGATCAAGAGAATTAAGTTCAGAATAATTTTAATAATTGAATGCATGTAACAACAATAATAAAAATAAAAATAAGGTCTTCATAATATTGTTATAGACATAAGCCTTCTGATTTTGATTACTTTACAAAATTCAAATTATTACATTGATTACAATACTTCTTGATAAGTTTCCATACAATGCTTATATTGATTTGTGCATAGAATCATGTTTATAATATACAATGAATACATAGTTGAATTGACATTAAATAGTAAAATAAAAATAATTAAATTTTACACGTCTATTTGACATGCCTTGGTATTTTTGCACACAGACATGCAGTACAATTAATTTAGATTTCAATCACCATACAAAATACAATAAATGATTAAAATTTACCTATATGTGTTGATTAATACAAAAACGAAATTCAATTTATTACATTGTGATTTACATATATGTTCTACTAGGTTTACTTAAAATGCATATATATATATTATAATGGTTGGAGATGTATTGGAGTCTTCCATATCTGCCATACAGGGTGCTACCAGGCCATTCAAACCTGGAAAATTTATATAGTAGGCAGATACATAGTGTTAAGATATAAAATTTACATATATATTTTATTACAACCATCAGCTCTAGTCACTAGCTCGCGGAGCAGCAGAGATAATATATACTTTATTTTAAAAGAAATAAAGATAATAAAAAAAATAAAATAAGCTACTGCCAAAATTAATAATACACAGAAACATTTATTAAACATATATAAAATTTAAAATTATTTTAGTCTAACTTTAATTTAGAATTTAATTTACATTTTAATTTTTTTTTTTTTTTTAGAAGTTCGCACAGATGAATTTATTAATTTTATTAGAGTATCGAGTATGAATAGACTACATAGATTGAATTTGAAGAAGAGAATATTCTATCCCTTATTTAATCTTAGGCCAAAAGTTTGCAGTCAAACTAACATCAATCTATCTGATATATCGATGTATTCCATGCAGCATGAATACGACAACACAATACCATATTGTCAGGAATGTACATCTGAACAGCATGGTAAAGAGAAGAAATTGTCTCTCATCCAGTACAGGAATGTTACATCTGTCTGGCAAGAAGAATAAAAAAAATCCATAGGAAGGGATTGCAATCCTTTTTGCTGACTTACGATCCCATTCTATAGGCAAAGGGGGTGATCCATGGAACAGGGAATACCGTCTGTCTCCAATGGTCAGTAAGAAATAGGCTTATTTTGCCATGTGTGGCATATAATATGATCCTGCACATAGCGGATCTTCATGACACATTTATAATTATACCAATACATCCAATCCATTGACCCAATTTAACTACAAAGCAAATAACCCAAGATCAACCCTCCTTTAAACTAACATAACTTTACAAATCTATGCAACCATTCATGCCCAACTTAAATTTAACATAATTTAATTAAAAGTTTAGCTTAACAGAAAAAAAATCATAATAATAACTTAAAAGAACAGAAAAAACAAATTAATGGAAATGATTTTTAAAAAATAATACCTTCAATAAAAATAATAAATGATTTAGTTGGTCAGATAGGAATTTCTATTGCTATAATTTAAATACTGGGAAAATTTTATACTTAGTGGTTATGAATTATCTAAAGTTCTTATGGTTTTAAAATACTGGAAAAGTTTTTTTTTAAAATTAAAGTTCATTAGTTAAAGTTCTTACTGTTTTAAAAAGTCCATATTTTCTAGTTGCTTGTAATTTTGAACATGTTAATTCCCACAACGTCCTGAGGAGATCGGTATGGAGTTAGCGGTTGGTCCTTCATTGTAGGTGGTATTTTATTTCCAGGTCCTGGTGTCCTGTGGTCACCGTATAGGAAAACGATTGGTCATTTCTCTTTCTCTCTCTTTTTTTTAAGAAAAACTGAAGGAATTGAAAGTGCATCTTTCAATCCCTTCTCCTTCAACTCTCCCCACACTAACACATATAGCACATCTCTTCTTTCACATCTTTTTTTCCCTAATTTATTTCCAAACTTTTCCTTTTATATTAAACTTTTGGATCAAGTGGACATTACATCATGATGATGACAATCTTTTCATTGAGGTCTGTTTCCTGAGGGATTTTTTTTATTGGCTATTCTGTTCCTATTGTTTTTCTCTCCTATCTGACTTTTAATTATACATTTTGAGATGCCCAAGGGCTAGTTTACTTTGTAATTGAAAATAATCATTTCTATTTTACACAATAGCATTAATTAAATTATTGTACACTCTTTTTATCTTTAAATCTTTCAAGTTTTTTTTCTGAAATTTAGTTTTAAAATACTTTTTTTTCTTTAATAAAGTTTTCTTTTAATAGTTTTTCATCTGTGCGATTATATATATATATATATATGAGTTTAGATGATTTTTAAATTTCAATTTTTAATTCTTAAAAAAGTTTTTATCTGCGAACTTTTATTTTTAATTTTATTTATATTTATTAGAATGTAACGACATGTATGCATATTACAATATATATATATTGTACCCTTTTGTTTAGGGTAGGTTGTTTAGATTAATTTACTAGAAAATTTTAAATTTCAAAGCTAATTAAGGGAATGATGTATATAATGTGTTGATGATCTTTTAAAAATCTAGTTAGAGCAAATAAAAATAAGAGGATTCACTGTATAATATTGTGTTAATATTTTAAAAAACAGTTAACTAAAGATAAATTATAATATTGTCTGGTTGGGAAAACTGGCCATAATAAATACTGCATTAATAAGTCTTTAAGTAAATGATCAAAGTAAATTTTAAAAGTAATAACTTAAAGTTTAATAAATAGACTATTTAATAATAATAATTATATTTAGTAATTCTAGTTAAAAAATCATTTAATAAAGGTGATAATATAGGAGACAAGTGCATATTCGATTTTATAATATTAAAATAATTATTTTAAATTTTGCTATAATATTATTTTTATGTAATATTTTGTAAATTAAATCATTTATTTTATTTTCAGTTAAATTATGAGCATCTCATTTATTTTGTAAATCACGTGATGTGTAGATATTCACACCTGTGCTTGGGAAGTTTTTCTAGTGAAGTTGTAAAACTATTTTAAAATTCTAATATAAGATTTAAAAATATTAGATTTGTCTATCCCAGAATATAATAATATTAACTGTTATAAATATTAAGTTGGGTTTTTAAAAATGAATGTAATAAGTAAAAGTAGATTTTTATTTTGTTTTAAAAACAACTACATTTTAAAAAAGGCTAAAAGTAATAATAAATATTATGATATGATTTTAAAAGTTATTTTGAGGAGTTTAATTGATTTTAATAAAATATAAAAATTAACTGGTAGTTGAATAATGTAATAATTTGTAAATATTTGATGAGTCATCATTTATTTTTTAATTTTAATGCAGCATTGCTGTAATAAGTTGGCAGAGCATTGTTGAAATTGACCAATCAAATCTGTAATTTGCAAAGGTATAAAACAGGTGCACAAGGATTTTCAGGTTACTAATACTGTTGTTATTGTCGGTTAACTAAGTGTACCAGTAATAGTCAATTTTATTTATTTTTAAAATTCTAAAAAAAGCACAGTAATTCATTATTAAAAGATCATGTAGTACAGAGATGCATGGCTAAAAGTTAAGTAATTTCTTACCTGCTAATTTATTAAATCTAATTTTAATGTCAAACTAAACATGAAGAAATCATCATTGAATTTTAAATTTATGGATAGAAATGTTGAGTCATTATTTTTCTATTAGGCACATAATGTTGCCTATGTTAATCGGTTATGTTAACCTACTAGTGAATTTAGTAAATGGGACTTCATGGAGATTTAGAAAAATTTGTCAGAAATGGAAAGAAAAAAAATATGAAATGCTTTTTATTCAGAAAGCTTATTTAAAATAAGATAGTAAAGTATTTTTTTTAAAAAAAAAACCTTTAAATTTGATCAAACAATTATTTTAAGATGCTAAGATATTTCTTTATGAAGAAATATTGAAAATCAATTTTAAAACTATGATTTTTTAAAAAGATATAAAATTAAGATTATTAGCAAAATGATTTATATCATATTGAAAAATCTTTAAATAAATTAATTAATGTATGCTGGACATACAAAAGTTATAAAATTATTTATGGAATTTTATCTACATCTTGAATACCCAGGAATGCTAAGAATCTTATTTGTTATATTGGAGAACATTGACTATTGGGAAATTTGGATGGAAGTAACAAAAACTTTTGAAATTATTTCATTGCATAATGTTAAAAAATACTTTCAATATTTTATTTAGTGAAGAATGGAATTCATGAATTATTTTAAAAAACTTTTAAAAGAAATAAAAACTTAACTTTTTTGCTGTCAGTTCAATTCCAGATTTTTCCAAGTCAAGAACGCTACTCTCTGTCAATTTAATTGTCGATTTTTCCAGTCAGGAGAAACACTATCTTGTCATGTGCATCCTAAAAAACCTATTATTACAACTTTATCAATTTATAAAATATTATTTTTATTTAATTTTCATTATTCCAAACTTGATCATTTTACAATAATTTTGACCTCATATAAATTTTAATCTTTAATTATGTTCATTTTATAAGTCAATCAATTAGTATTTTTAGTTATTGAAATTAAATGAATAAAAGAAAAACAATTAATTTCTACCAATAGATGGACGTATTAGTTTATATGCATATATATTTCATGTGTATAGCAAATTTGTTTGTTTTCTGACAATAGACAAAAAATAATGAAACTTAATTTCTCAACACATTAGTCTATATGTATGTCTATAAATGTATATACTACATTTGTATAAGCAAGCATATAAGATATTTTATTTGCCTACCACTTGGTCTGAATTCATAACATTGTAGAAGAAATTGGAAGAGGTGTGAAGGTTAGTTGTAACCCATCTCTTCCAACACCTTTCTCCTAAACAGTCAAAATTTTAAACTAGATTTCAAATTTTAGCACTCACAAGTAGGATAAGAATGTATTATTATTTTGGGTTTGGTGAAGGATTGCTACATCAATTTCTTTATTTTTTTAACTTTTTTTTTTATTATTTAGCATCTGGTTTTGGAAAGTTCAAATAGGGTGCTGGATTAGAGCTTTGATGGTTTTATACTTGAGGCATAACCAAGAATGTGTCTCTGTTACACAAGGCACATGAAACTATTTATTTGCTAACCTTCATGCTCCTTTGAGGCTTATTGGACTTTGAAGGATTATCCAAATATCAAAACATGTCTGTTTAAGTTAGCCTCTAGATATTTTCATAATTGCATTTATGCATTACTTGGGAAATATCCTCATCAAACTTAATATCCCTAATCCTGCACTATATATATGTGTTTATACACACACACACACACATATATATATATATATTCATAATACATTGCACTTGCTATTGTCACAAAGTTTACCCTTTTTTTTTATAAATCTCAGCTATGTTAAAAATATTCTGGTATTATCCTGCATTGTTACTAACATCCAAAATAAGGCTTTAAGATATGGGCATTATGCATGCTATGGATCTCTCCTCCTTGGTTTACCCAAAATGCATTGGGACCTGACTGCTTAACGATGGTATATGGTCCCTTATATGTATTATTAAACTTATGATACTTACCTTCCTGCAGTTTACTGGGATGCGGAGTTTTTATTAGCACTCTGTCTCCAATTCTGAATTCATATCTAGATCTTACATTCTGATTTCTATGATTTGACTTCATAGTAAATTGCTCTCAAGCTTGCAAAATATCCTATTATTTAACTATTATAATTCTCATGGCTACAGGTTTATATTTATTGTAACCATAACTATTTGAAAACACTCTATAAGGAATGTTAAATAAATTTATTACTTAATCTAAGACTTCAGTTAGCTTAAAACTTATGTTCATTTAAATGACTGAGTAAATTATCATTATACATTTAAAAAAATAAAAATAAAAAATCTAAGGTTTTATACAATAAATGTCATTCATGACATATTATTGGGCTAATCTTTTCTTTGTCAGTATCTATCATTGTCCAAATTTCTCTATTTACTTTACAAAATTTTAGTGAATTCAATTCCTATTCATAGTCCTTTACATGTTCCAGTGGTCTGCAATCTTTGAAGGTCCTTTCCTAACATGTGCTTTTTCTTTTAAGCAATATTATTTGCATGCCTAATGTATGTGAATGGGCCTTCCTATGTATTGCTCAACTTGTGAAACTGTAAATCCGTTCGCTTAATGGACCACAACATGATGATTTGCCTTTCCATCTTGGGATTATTCAAACCTAGATCATCATCGGGATCTTAAAGAAGTTTATACTTCCACAAAGCATGACTAAGATGATCAAAGATATAAGTTTTGACTATATAATCGAATTTAATTCTTTTGAAAATGTTCTTATCCCTTGAAATGGATTTTTGAGCTAACAATACTTCGTTTTTGGAACTGTCATCATCATTATAAGTTTTGACTTGATGGCTTGCCTTAAATTTCCAGCAGTGTTTATTCAACTCATTTCTGAGTTCTTTGGTTGCATGATTTAACTGTTTCCACACTTCTTGTTGATGAAATCATCATGTGAGCATTACTGCCACTTTGATTCATCTTAGGCATAAACCTTTCTAAATTAGGCTTGTAGTAACAATCCTCAATACAATTTTCGAATAACTGTGATTTCTGATTAGTGGAAAATTCAGGGTCAAGTGAGACTTCTACAATGTACCCTGAGAAGATTCAAAAATGAAACCAAACAAATCATTTCATATGATAATGGCTTGTTGTCATTTATCTAATATGCAAATTATAATCTCATCATTTCCTTCACAGATTGTAGACCATTTTCCAATGGCTAAACATGTGGAACCAGATGAGAATAGAATAGGTTGACTAAAAGTGTCAAGCTTATCTTGATTGTGTGTACTCTGTAATTTTTTAAAAACTGTTTGTGAGCTTCATAATTATCTGAGGCATCCATAAAACTACCACCAGGATACATCATAATAAATTTCCTATTTATCATGAACCTAAAATAACCAATATTGCCATCAGATAATTCTAAAATTGTGACATCACTCCAAATATAAAGGTGATGTTGATTACGCACACTCCACCAGTTACACTTACAATAAGGTTTACTGAACAATATTTCTTTTCCATCTTTAATCAAAAATTCTTCTGCTGCTTCTTGATCTAATATTGGAATGGTTACTGAGATGTTTCATTCATGTTTCATTTTCTTGGAGTTTATTTGTGGGGTTAGTAATGGAGTAATTAGATTATTCTGATCTATGTTCGGTACTCTCTCTCCCAAACTAAGATTTATAATATGCTCTTCTATCTCATCTTTGGAGACATGAGATATCCAACCAACAGAAAATTTGGCATCAAGTAAAATTTTACCAATAAAAGAATGTTTAGTGCCATCATTGGATTCAACTTCTTTATGAAGTTCCTCTTTAACTTCATTTTTGTGCCTTTTGGGCTTTCTTTTATTTCTTACCTGAAAATTTCATGGATCTGATAAATCTCGAGTTTTGTATCCAACTGAACAACAATACCATCTGTAAATGCAGTATACTGCTCACAACACTGTACAATCATTTCATCCATCTCTTCTCTCATTCTATCCATCCCTTGCTTTAGTTCAACACTATCTTTCTGTACATTTTCTAACCCTATAGATAATTTTCCCATGTTCTCGATCAATTTATTTTCAACTCCCTCTATTTCTGCTTTTGTTCTTGCTTCTACCCTATTCACCTCACATTTCAATTCTTCTCTCAAAAGACACATATATCTCCTTTCAGTTCTGTTTCCAACTTGGTCATATTATCTCTGGTTTCCATACTCTCTAACTTCACGGTCATATTTTCTATCATGGCATCCATTTTAATACACATTCTAGTGTTTATCTTTGTCTCCGTGCTGTTTATGCTGGATTCAATGTTAGCATTGATTTTCACCTTTATATTCACCATCTTACTGTTTATATCATTACTCATGCTACTGATATCAGTTTTCATACTATTGATTTTTGCCTCCATATTTCAATATCCTCCTTGACACTTCATATTTTTATCCATTTTTACTCCATGCTTTTCATTTTGTACATCATGTTCTGACTCATCTTGTCCATCATTTCTTGAAATATTTGCATGATGGTCATATTTCCAATATCATGTACTACTTTACTCTCAGGTGCCTGAGTAATCCTGTCAGTGAGAACTTCTTGTGGTTGAAAAACTCTATGGCTTTCTTCCAGTCTTTGTTCATCCTCCTCCAACATAGATCTCCAGGAGTTTGGATCGATAAAGATACCTCCCTACTACTATTATCAATATCACTTTCCCCTTCAACAACATTAGTATCTAACATCTCTTCCATAGTCTTTATACTTTTACTTCTAAATACTAATCCACTTCTTAATAACATCTAAATAATTATTCAAAAAAAAAACTTTATACTTACAAATATCTAAATACAATACTGTAGGACTCCTAACCATTTCATGTAATTATTTATTTATTTCCTGTTTATTTTTTTAACTGGTGTTTAAGCTTGCCTCCTTCCTCTATTTTTAATTTTACACCAATTCTTTATTTACAAGTTGATCCCTATTTGTTCTCTCCATCACATGTTGCATTCACCACTTACTTTTAATGTTATTTACTTTTTTAAGATGAATTTTAAATTTCCAAAAAAACAATTGATATATCTCTTCATCAGCATACCTATTGAATATATATTTTGGTGCTATATAAGAGAGTATGTCCAATATGGATTAAAGATTTAAAGCTTAAGGGTAAAATAAAATAAAAAAATAAAAAAATTTTTTTTTTAAAATTCCAGTCCAATGGCTGAACCTCCCTTGCATCTAAACTATGTTCATGACACACATTGGGTGCCAGATATAATGGAACCCACTACCCCAAAGTTGATGGTGCCAGATATACTGGAACCATGGGGTACACCATACGACAACATGAATATGGCTAAGTAGTTGGATGATTTGAATAAAATGTGTCAACCAACCTACAACAAGTCATATCCAAAATTCCTGATTCAATGGCACATTTGGGTGCATCAGATGTTACAGAGCCAACAGTGGCATATAATAAATGGAGCACATCTCACTACTGTCAGACTTAGGCCTTTAAATAGGATGCTACAGATGTCACAATGAAATGCTCAGTTCCAAGTCACATCTAATTTCAATATACTAACTTATAATTTACTAACAATATTTCAATGTAACTTAGACCAGTGCATATTCATTACATCTCCCTTTTTAGGCCCCATTACACCACAGAATTCAAACTCAGGGAGTTCTTGCAGCCAGCTCTTTTCAGGGATGGACTTACTCAATTATAAACCAAATATGCCTATATATAAGCATAGATATAAAAAATACTGATGATGATCAATTATTTATAATAGCAATACATAATGAGGATGATGATCACCAAACCTTTAATGATGGTGATTATCAAACATCTTATGGAATCAATGCACAGTGGTGATGGCGATGATCAAACAGAGATCAGATTGGTTTAAACAACTTAATTTATTAACAACATATATAATAAATATTTACAAACAAAAAATAATTAAATAGATAGATATTCGGTTATCAAGAATGGTTTTTCTATCATCTTGATGGCTTCATATAACAGAAACAAAATAATTTGAAATACATTATACAACCTGGGTCTCGTTTTACACGATAGATAGGTTCCTCAGAAAATGCACAAACAAAATCGCGCAAAAATAGACGTAACTTACATTGAAAAAGGGGAGATGCAGTCTGTGATTTTTCAAAATTCGCATAAAAGCAAAGCACCAACGTAAAATTACTTTAAAATTCACGCAAAAAAAAAAAAATAAGGAAATAAAATATGACTAATAAAAAATTTTAAATTTGAAAAAAACTGATACAAGACAAACTTTTTTAAACTATAATATTTAATTTTATTTAAAATAATATATTTTTATGCATAATTTACAGTACGGTAATTTACATTTTTTTATACACATTTTAATTATTATCACTATTTGCCAAAACAACGTTCGTTTGCACTCTCATGTTGTGTTAATGTTTTTCTGTTGACAACGTAATTAGTAATTAATCTTTGAGACAATGATTTTATTAATTGTTTATGAACTTAGACTTATGATAATAAAAAGACATTTATTCACAACTGCTGGGAAAAATTTAATTAAAACTAACAACTAAAAATTAAATTCTTATTTTTGCCTTTAATTTTCAATTCCGTTTAAAAATCAAATTTCACATCACATTATTTCAAGTCACGTAAGTAATTTTTAAATTGTTAATTACAATTAAAAATCAGATTTTAATTTTTAATTGTCAAATTTAATTGTGCCCACTGCTATTACTAACCTTTTAAAAATAAACTTGTGGACACTAAATGATTAATAATTGATTACGTTCTTTTTTAAAAAGCAAAAACAGAATGTGATTTAAAATGCAAAATTAATACACACAATGTTTGAACAAATTTACATTATAATCTTGTAAAATTTAATGTGTGTATACATAAAATGTGGAAATCATGATTTTAATTTCATTATTGCATAAAATCTTACTATTATAAAGCACTGAAAATATTGAAATTACTAAGTTGAAAGTCGAATTCCAATAATGTGCTATTACTTTCAATATAACGTAAGTGCACGAAATTTATTATTTAAAGTAATAGCGTAATATCAGAGTTCGACTTCCGGTGAAACATGAATCACGTTAAATAAGTCTGCATAAAAAGAGACCCAGGTTATACAAAATTATATCATGATTTCATTAAATATATACATAAAACAAAAAAAAAAAGTAAAATGAGAGTTTACTAATTCTAAAACTACCCTGTTAATGTAATTATTAAGCTGATATTTTTAGGCTAGGGTAAATATATTATAATTATAACTATTTTTTTACTATATATATATATAGCCCCACTCCCATTTATTTGTGTGTGTAAGTCATAGTAGAAATTAATGATAGATACAAAGAAAGACATTTTACTCAGTGTGTTAATTGTGCATTCAGAAATAAAACAAGATTACAAGTAAATATTATTAAAACTGATTAGTAGATTATCTATCTAGTATTGTCCTAAAGTTTTGCCCTCAATGTTAAATATATAAAAAACCTTACTTGAGTTGAGGTCACCTTGATGGATTAATGTTGAATTCTAGAGGAATCTGAAAATTTACTTTTATTAAACAAATAATACATATTAATTGAAGAGGATTCCTTTTTTAATTTATATTAATATGACATTTATCCATCTATTGCTTCTACTTTAAATTGCATATGATCAAATTTGAAAAATGACTGTTAAACACACAATAAAACAAAAAAAATTACAATATATCAATTTTCAAATAAAAAAATGACAAAAGCAAAAAAATATATATATTCACGTGAATCAAAATAATGTATATTTATCTTGAATAAAGCAAGCATTTTCTCTCCATAGCTAAGAATTTATAAATATAAATGTCAATCTCCATATATAGCATTCCTGTTTCCAACTCTGTTAATATTCATACAGTTCATGCTGCTTGGTTAAAAAAAACACATCCAAATTATCTCTTCTGAATGTATATAAATCCATGGAAAATTGCTGTACACCAGCATTCTAAAAGACAGACATCTTAAAAAAATTTTATAATTTCATAATTCCATACTGACATTGAAGCCAGCTTTGGAAAATCCCACAGCATTGGTGTTTTACCCCAAATACATCATAATGTTTCCTTTATTATAAACTATTATTTATAACTTGGCTTAATTATATATAAAAATAGCTTTTAAATACAACAGTTAATTTTCAGTAGTTTCAGATTTCCTTTGCATTATCTCTATTATAATGAATTTTAGCTTGCAGAATAATAACTTAAGTCACTAGTTCATTCCTGCTAATTATAAATTAAAGTTTAACTACTTGAACCTACAAATATTTTTTAAAGCCAAAAAGTTATTTTCTTTCTTTAAAAGAAATAAAAACTTAACTTTTTTGCTGTCAGTTTAATTCCAGATTTTTCCAAGTCAAGAATGCTACTCTCTGTCGATTTAATTGTCGATTTTTCCAGTCAAAAGAAATGGTGTTTTGTCACATGCTTGTTAAAAAATCTATTATTACAACTTGATAAAAAATCAGTTAATAAAATATTATTTTTATTTAATTTTTATTATTCCAAATCGATCATTTATTTCTGTCTGTTTTATAAGTCAATCAATTAGTATTTTTAGTTATTGAAATTAAATGAATAAAAGAAAAACATTTAATTTCTACCAATAGACGAACATATTAGTTTATATGCATATATATTTCATGTGTATAGCAAATTTGTTTGCTTTCTGACAATAGACAAAAAAATAATAAGACTTAATTTCTCAACACATTAGTCTATATGTATGTCTATAAATGTATATACATTTGTATAAGCAAGTATATAAGATATTTTATTTCAAACACATTGGTTTATCTATGTTTATATATGGATGTACTACATTTGTATAAGCAAGTATATAAGATATTTTATTTGCCTACCACTTGGTCTGAATTCATAACACTGTAGAAGAAATTGGACAGGTTTGAAGGCTAGTTGTAAGCCATCTCTTACAACACACACACACACATATATATATATCAGTGTGATATAATAATGTATTTACATAACATATTTGAATTTATCAAAATAATAGAATTATTAACTTTTATATTGTGTAATTAACATATATATTTGTGCACATAGAAATGTATGTGCACATTTCATTTTGTCAAAATAATAAAATTATTAAAATACATTTTTTTAATCAATTCCATTTGAAAAATATACATAAAATTCATACATACATGTATGTATCAATAAAAAAATAGTATCAATTAAAATTATTAATTTCTATTTTTTTTAGAATCAATAAAAGTATTTATTTTTTCTTTAAAAAATGAAGTCAATTTCTTGACTGCTGATAAAAGTTAAATCCTCTATCAGGTGTATTTTTCTTTTTCATTATTATTTTGACAGGTTACTTTAAAATGATATTGCATATTCAGCCTGTATTCTACCTATCCTTCTGTGTTTTTAAAATGACATATTAAGGTCCAATACATGAGGGGTCAGAATGACTTAAAGTCAACATGGGTATGAGAATACTATTGATGTCAACAATGGTTTTTAGTATTCCATCATCAGATTTTCAATGACGTGGATGGCTGGAGAGTTCAAGGATGGAGAATATTGAAGCCTGCCATTAAATTATGAATATTTGCTATCTTAATATAAACTGAGCAGAGATTAATAATGTGTGTGTATGGGAGATGTTCTGGACCAACTGATGAGTGCTGGTTCAGCACAAAATATGTATATTGAAGATCATTTATTTTACTCACATGTAAGTGGTCATGTATAAATGGAGTTGATGGCTGTAGAGAGTTTGAAAGTTGAATTCAAATCCCTTCTAATTACATTTAGTTTAATAATATAGACAATATACTTGTATTTAAATATTAAATAAAAATAAATGTTAACTTTGCAGTATCATGTGACAAACTGAAAGATACATAAATTATTGGTGGCAGAATAGATCTTAGATTGATATGAGAAAAAAAAATTTAATATCAAAAAATAATAAGTCTTATTTATAAACTTATATTTAAAAGAGAAAAAACTGATATTACTTTTAATTATGTATTTAAAAAAACAAAGTAAATAAGAAAAAGAATGAAGATATATTATATTAAAAGAGTATTTTGAATATTTTGTTAACTATATTTTAGATTTGTTACAATGATAGTAATGTATAATACAACCACATAACAGAAATTCTTTTGATTTTAGTATTTTCTGAAAACCAAGTTTTTACTATGCTTATCATTTCAATCGAATATAAGATTATCATTATTATTATTAGTTTATGTTTGAAAGATGTTTAAATTTTAATATCTCTACAGATATTTTCTTCCTTCCCCTTTTCTTTCTACTCCTTTTTATTCTCTTTATTATTATTATTGTTTTGCTTTCTCTGTATGTCTAATTTTTTTGATTTGTCCTAACTTTTTCAGTTTTATATTTGACTGATTACATAAATTTTCTCTAATAGTTTTTTTTTTTACTTTATTATTTATTTATAATCAAAACTATAATTTAATTTATATTATATTTCATTGTGCTCTATTGTTTTTAGTGGCAGTAATATAATGAAAAACTTGAGAGGTAAAAGTTCGTGGATTAATTCATAAATTTTAAAAACTGAATTGAAAAAATGATTGTTTTACCCGCTATTTGGTTTTCAAGAAAGTGACTGTATGATTTTTTTTTTTAAAAAAAAATAATGAAATTATTTTCCATTATGCATATAAGAAATTGTGGACCCCCCCCCATCTTATATTTATTCAGGATCGGTACATTTAAAATATATATATATAATCAATTCTATGATTCTATCCCAATTTTTTTTCTGGTAATTATAAAAAAAAGAATAGTAAAAATACGGAGACTTCTAATACAACGAAATAATTGGTTAGAGAATATCACTCTTTATATCATCCAATTTATTGTAGCTTATATTAAAAAATACCAAATGTCTAAATGATAAAGATGTACCAGATGACTGGAAGAATGCAGTATTAATATTAATATTTTAAAAGTGATAAAGAAGATATTAGAAAATATAGACATATCAGCCTTTTATCAGTTTTATACAAAAATTTTACCAAGATAATTTACTCAGATAACATTGGATTTCTACCAACCAAGAGAACAAGTTGTATTTAAGTGGTTTTAGTACAGTAGATCATATCCAGGTATTGAGAAAAGTTACAGAAAGGACAGATAAATATGAGCTGCCATTATGCTTTGGATTTGTAGATTATGAAAAGGCATTTGATTCTATAAACATTTCTTCAGTGATTAAAACATTGGATCATCAAAGTATTGGTCCAGGATATTGTCATATTTTGTAGAATATTTATAAAAATGCAACAGCAATAATTAGATTACATAATGATACTAGGAAAGTCAACATTGAGAAAGGTGTAAGATAGGGTTACTCCATATCTCCAAAACTTTTTACAGCAGTGCTGCAAGAAATATTTTCTGAATTAAAACGGAAAGCTAAAGGAGTGAAAGTAAATGGAGATTATTTAAGTCATTTAAATTTTGCAGTTGATGTAGCTGTTTTTGCAAATAATGCTTTAGAGCTGCAGGAAATGTTGCAGGAGTTATCAGATGAAAGTAGGACTAAAGATAAATGTTAAAAAAACTAAAATAATGTTCAATGGATTTTCTCAAAATATGAAAATGAAGATTGATTATGATGAGTTAGAAGAAGTTAATAGCTACAAATATCTTGATCAGTTTATTAATACAGATAAAACATAATGGATGAAATCAATCATAGAATTAAACTTGGTTGGAGTGCTTTAAGTAGAAATAACTTGATACTAAAATGAAATATGCTGAAAAGGAAGGTTTTTAATAAATGTGTTTTACCAGTTCTTACTTATGGATCTGAGACTTGGACACTTAATAGAAGAGCAATACAGAGACTTCAGATGACTCAAAGAAGTATGGAGAGATGTATGTTAGGAATAACAAAAATAGATTGAAATGCAATATATGGATAAGAGAACAAACAGGTGTTACTGACATCATTGAAAAAATTAAAAGACTGAAGTGAAGTTGGGCTGGACATATTGCTAAAAGACATGATAATAGATGGACAATTGAAATCATAAACTGGATTCCAAGAGATTGTAAAAAACTCAGAAAGAGACCACATGTGAGATGGATGGATGAAATAAGAAAGTGTGCAGGGGTGATGTGGAGAAGAGAAGCTAAAGATCAGAGAAGATGGATTGGAGAGATCTTTATCATGCAGTGGATTAATAATGGTTGATGATGATATTAAGATACATTTGTATTTAGGAGTAATCTGCTTTAGGCCTATCATTTAGATCAAAATTATTATTCAAATAATCATTTAATTAAACAAAAAAAAAATGATACAAAATCACAAATGTAAAAAATACATTTGATTAATGAACATATGGTACAGTTAGATTTTAATGAAAACTAAAAATATAAATAAACGTATACATTCTGATAAAAAAAATTCACACATCATTGATTTTGTAATTTTCCACTTTTTTTTGGATTGTAATCATCTGCTTCACAAATTTCTTAAGATTATATTTATAAGTAATTTTAACTGTGCTGTAGCTTTATTATACCTTATAAACTATGCAATCCAATTCTTTATCTGTGCCTGATGAACCACAATTTGCTGGCAATGAACTCTCATATAAACAGGCTTGTTTTAGTAAAAAAAATTCCTCATGCATATGTTTGGTCTGGTCTTTTCATAAATAATCCCATCATTATGGTTGTCAATTTCAATTAGTTTTTGATTTATTTATTTTTATTTTAAGATTGATCTTTTTTCCCCACTTCAATACTAATAAATGTTTTGACTATTTTTCTCACTTATGATTAGACTAATACTCATATATATGCATGAATAGAATTTTTTTAAAAAAACTAAGTTAAATAAATTGCAGATATAAAACTTAACACTATTAAGCTTGCAAAGTGGGACAAATACTTCTGATGCTTTACACAAATCTAAAATGTTCTGAATATCTTATATACATGATTTTTATATTAGCCTCTATTGTTCATTGCAATGTTTGCTATCTCAACCAGTGGAATTTGTGAATTTAATGATTCTATGTTCAATATATGGCTTCTATGAGTATTTTAACATAAATTTAATATCAACATTAATCAGTTAGCAAATTCTGCATTTATGGCTCATAGTTAAAATTATTTAAATATGCAGCATCTAGAAGAATACTTTTTTTAAAAAATATTTCTAATATTATAAGTCCACTAAAATTTAGCAATTCTATGTTTAGCACTTAGATTTCTCAAATTTTAAGCTTTATGTTCATTTCACTATGGTTCACATTAAAGTTATTACAGTGCACATGAGAATACTTTTTAAAAATATATATTCACTGCTGAAGATTTAGCAATTCTACGTTTAGCTCTTACATCTCCATTTTGTACCATAAGTTCATTTTGATTATTTTTTGATGTTATAATGATCCAAACGAAGTGGGAGATCGCATCGCACCACACCGCACTACCAAAGGGCGCCATCTAGGCATTTGAGCCTAGAAAAATTTATAAAGTAGGCAGATACGCACTGTTAGGATTCCACTTTATTTACATATTTAGATCGTTAGCCCATTGTCACTAGCTCAGCGGAGATGCCGAGATAAAAATCTATAAATTTTATATCTTAAATATAAAAGAATAAAATAATAAAAGCCACTGCCAGAAATTAACACAGAAAAATATTTATTTACGCACATATAAAATCATTCTAAATTCGAGGAATAAGTTTAACATTTAGATTTTTATCTTAATTTTTAATTTTACATTTAAAATAGCTTGCTATAATGTTTAATATTTTATTTAGAGGGTCGAGTATGAATGGACTACATAGGTCTGCATTTGAAAGGAAAATATTCTTCCCTGATTTAACCTTAGGCAACAAATTTCGCAATCAACTGGCGCCAATCCATCTGATACATTCATGTATTCAATGTAGCATGATACGACAACACAAAATACTATATTGTCAGGAATGTACATCTGAACAATAAGTAGAAATAGAGAAGACATTGACTCTCCACCAACAGGAATGTGACATCTGTGGGCAAGTAGATCAATAAACTAAAAACTCCATAGGAATGGACTGCGGTCTTCTGCCGACTTACAAACCCATCCATAGGCAAACAGAGGGTGTGTGGCGTATATCTATAATCCTGCCCGTAGCGGATCTCATACTACATCTACTAATTACACAAATATATCCAATCCATTGAACCAATTCAACTACGAAATGAATAACCTAAGATTACCCTCCCTTAATACAACTTTACAAAACTATATAGCCATTCGCGCCCGACTTAATTTTAACATTTATATACGTTCGCACAGATTTATTTAAAAATGTTGGGTATAGATCGATTACACAGATTCCACGGTCAAAAACATTTCAAAATAAACATAAACGATCAAAATACAAAATTATTGATACCGACAATCACAGAGGAAAACTTATAAGTAACCCAATAGTATTCACCATAAGATACTTGCATTGTCACCAATAACTTAAAAGACATCCGAATAAATACATTTTAGATACTCACCGTAAGGTATCATTATTTATCGAATGTCTATATATTTTGATCAAATATGAAAACCAAAATCTAATTAACCGCAAACGAATCCATGCAAGCGTCTATAGACAACTTAAATGTAATGCATTTAATAATTTCTACAATAAAATATTACTACACATAAAAATATTAAAAGGGAAATGATTCTTTTCACAATCGGGAAAGATATAAAATTAACCATTATTAATTTGATTTAAACTTACAAAAAGTCAGATAAGAGTCCATTTTAAATAAGTCGGCTTGTTTATTAATTTGTTCAACTTGACGAAAGTTCTTGATTGATTTTAAGAATTGTTCATTTCCTATAGCTTACGGTAGCAGAACTCCCGGTTCCTGGTGTCAATGTCCACGGAGTCTTTAATTGAAAGATCGATCTAATGTTCAGGAGGTGGCATTTGCTGGTTCATGGTATCAGTCATTCCATTTCAGAGATAAGTGAGAGAGAACGATAAAGCGCGTCTTTATCGCTCGTCTCACCCAACCAAGTTGAAAAAGCTCTTCAACTCAATATTTTTTTCTTTTTATATCATCCACAAGGATTCACTGAACAAAACGTCACTAATCTGTTTTTTCGTTATGGTCCAGGCCAAGGCTTAGTGCTTCCATTTGTCAAGCTAAAATCTCTTTCTTCTCTTATCTAACTTTCCATCTGACTTTTTAATTAAACAGCTTTTAGATAATTAATAAACAATCATTTCCTTTTATAGATTACAGGAATTAATTAATACCTGTTTTTATTTTAACTTACGTTATTTTTTTATTAAAATATTTTTATATTTCAATCTTGTATTTTTTTATTTAAAAAAAATACATTCAAATACTTTTTTTTTTTGTTTATGAAAAAAAAAATTTTTTTAAAGTTTAACATCTGTGCGAATGTATACACGTTTAACAATGTTTTAATTTTAGCGTTTAGTTTTTTACTTTTATTTGCGAACTTTTAAGTTTTTATTTTAAATTAATGTAACGACATATTTATATATCGTTACAATGTCAATATAAGTCAGTTTTCAAATTCAGCATTTATGGTCTATACATAAATTTATTGTAATATATGCAATATTTTGTAGTAATAGAAAAAAGTAATCAAACTAAATTGTGATTAAGCCTTATGTCACAATATTGTTTGCTACTCTAGTGTTAAATATGTGTATTTTCACTTGCTATAAAATATTAATTTAATAAGAGAATTTTTTTTATATAATTTATTTATTCTATAAGTTTTCACATTGCCATATCTCACTGTATCTTTATTTTTGGTTGGGGATTTTCTAATATATAATTCCCAAAAAAGTGTATTGTATGTGTTTATATGTTTTAAGTTTTTTTGTTATGGATAAATAAAATTCTTTGAGTAAGCAATAATATTTATTATCATGGATCACAATTTATTGTTGCTTTTAACACAATTTATTCTTAGAATTTATATAACATAGTGCACTTTTTTAATATTTTCTTCACATTTTAAGCATAGTAAAAAAATTTAGAATATAGAACTAAATTAATAGCATACTGATAGATAGTTAGTAGTTGATAAGTAAGAAGATAAATAAATTTATGTTACTATGAAAACTTAATTATTAAAATATGTTGTAGATTGAAGAAACTAATCCAGTAACTTTAGAATTATTTCATTCCTGTTTTAAATATACAATTATTGCAAAATTGGCTCCAAAATGGAATCAAGTTGGCAGTTTTCTTATTCAAGGTATATTTTATATAAGCACTTTCAATTAAATATGTATGTATAAACAAAATACATCAATTTACAATCAAATCACTAATCAAAATCAAATTTAAAAATTCACTACTTTTAATAAGTATTGAATTTTAGTCTGATTTTGACTAATTATTTAATTATAAATTGATTACTTGATTTATTATATTGACTAGTTAAACTTTTGGAATTTGATATTATATATATGTTAGAACAATTATAAATTAAATGATTATATTTCTAAACTTTATTCTAAAATGAAATAATCTAATAAGTTTTTTATTTAAATTACTTTTTATAAGCATATATATATTTCAAATAAACATTTTTTTTTAATAATACAGTTTTAAAGTGGTCACAAAGGTTTTATTTTGAATTAAACCATTCTAAAGCAAAATATATTTTTTAGTTTTCTTTTCTTGGCTTGTTTTGTAAATATCACTTATATTTAAAATAGTGAATAAAATTAAAACTAAAATTTTAAAATATAATGATATTTTAATGAGTGGCTAAAACAAACTACTTTTAACATACAAATACATACAGTACTTAAGATAAAGAGATCTAAATAAATAAGCCGAGAATGTTTTTTTTTCTCCTTTCATTTCACAAAAGAAAAATCTATTATTCAAAAAATAATTAAAATTGTGTAAAAGTAAACAAATTGTTTTAATCCTTGTGGGATATAATGTTATTATTATTTTTTAAAAATTGGGTATTATAAAAAGATAAAAGAACTCCATAATACAAACACACACAAAAAAAATTGAATAAAATGAAATGTAAACTTGATAATAAATAAATATAAAGATGCTTTTTACATTTAAACATAGCACGATTCAAGAACAAATACATCTAGATGAGAAAAGTAAAAACAAAATTCAATTTCATCAACTGAACATAACTATTGTATTCAACTTTTCATTTGGATTTTTTTATTATCTATGATTATAAGATAATTTAGTCTTTAAATGCAGCAAAAGACTAAAGTACTTTTTAATAACCAAAAAACTTGGGGATGCAAATAAACTTCATTTTGGATTTCTTTGTATACACTTTAATGTCCAGTTCAGATATAAAAGTATATCCAAAAGAAAACTAAATTTAAGCTTTTATAAAGTAAAGAATTTATATGAGTATGAGAGGGAATTTTTTTTTTTTTTCAAAAAAAATTTCTTAAAAGTAATTTTATCAAAAAAATCAAAACAAAATACAAATTGATAGTTAAAATACCAGTGTAATTTCAAATTTTCCACTTTAAATTTTTTACTGAAAGGCATAGAAAATGCAGGTTGATACTTAAAAGATAAGATTCAATATTTATAAAGGATATTAACAGTCTAATATCAAATTTGCTACTTCCTCTCTCTGGCAAAAATTATTTGTTCAATTATATTTTTTAGACTCTTGTTTTGTTATTTTAATATATGAAAAAATTAAATATATTGATTTAAATATGACACAAGCTTGTATTTAGGTTTACTTTATCAATAATATTGTTCATAGTAAATCAATTAATAAAACGAAATAACATTACAACAAATGTATATATGCCATTTTCTATCATAAATAATTGGAAACACTGATAATGATAATGATGATGATACCATTTTTAATCAAATTACGTTTTCTGGCGTTTCTATCAAAAGCTCTTTAATAATATTGAAATATTTAATGGAAGTCAATTTTATGTTCTGTAATTACTAAACTTTAATAGTTTTTTTCTGTTGATATATTTGATTTTAAGCCAAGTTGTTTTTTTTTAAAAAAAAAAAAAACAACAATGTTCTCCAATGCATATATATGATATTTGCAACTTTTGGAAAATTTCCACGAAGTTATTTTGAAATAATATATTCAGAAGTTTAATGAATTATTATTCTTAACAATATTAAAAAGCTTATAATCTAATTCAAATTCCAAACTGTATGTGTATATCCTATTTTTTCTAATGAATTCTATTAATTTATTCTGTAAATCTTGAATAATATTTTAATATCTTCACATAATTACAAATTCTTTTAAAAAAAGTAAACATTCCAAAGAGTATGCTGAACTAGTGCTATAGCTTTAGATATATAATGGAGCCTATATTTGGTTTGAAAATTCCTAATCTCCTTGATATTTTAGTTAATTCTACTCAAAACATGGTATCAGCTTTGTTATTGGTAGATGAAGTCTCTTCAATAATTTTGATTTTTTAAGTCTGCATCAAGTTAAGAATTTGTACAAACATCCCCTATCTGTTTGCAATGGCTCAAAATCATCTTTTTCAGACTTAAAGCTTATGAAGTAGCCATTAGTGTCTGTGTTGCATCTCTAGATCTAAATCCTCCTTTCTTGTAAAAAGCCACTAAAATATTAAAATTTACTTATTTATATAAGTTTAAAATCATTTAAAGTAAAAGTTTCTGAAGACTTTTCTTCCATCACTGGATGAAAAAGTTGAGTTGAATAACTAAACCAAAATCTTTATATATTGATTTTGCTTTTAAGTAAATTAAATTTAAAATTTCACCATTAAATCTGTATTCATCTTGGAATTCTAATTCACAAAAGTACTTATAAATAAATCCAGAGATCTTTATCATAAAAATTAAACACAAAAATGGAGCTAAGTGTACCAAGCTGGTTAACACCATTTTCTTTTAAATATCTCACATTTTTATTTCTGTATCAAATAAAGTTGTATGTTATGAAAAAATCTTTGATGGAAAATTACTTTCTACAGACCTCATAAATATTTTTTTAATGAACCCTGTTTAGAGTGTTTTATTCTCTAAAGGGCACATTGATAATCTATGATTGGAACAAACTATTCAACAAAATTCCTAAAAGTATTTTTACTGAAGTGTATAACAATAATATTCTATGATAATTATATTAGGGTCTTTATATTGTAACTGACAGAATTGCACAATACATATGAAAATCACCTGGAGGCTATCCACATGTGTATTCCACATTATGGGATCACAGACTGATGGGTTTTTTTTTACTGTTTCCTAAAGTCAGGGAGAAACAAGAAACTCTTAACAATTTTAATTAAGTTATTGATTGCAAATAATGATGACAAACTGCCAAAAATAATGAGACAATCACAATTTATTTATCACACATTGGTGGTACTTTATTTAATTGCTTTATAAATTAATTAAAGGTAACTCAACCTTTCTATATCTTATTAGTATTATTTTAATTTATACACAGATATGGTATATGGTAGCTTAAATGTTTTAAAACAGTTATTGGTAATTACCCCTGTAGAATATTATTATCATTGGATGTTTTTGAATGGATCCCAATCTACTGCATAAACATCTAACCACTCACATGGCCCTACTAAATGAGGGTAATACAAAATTATCATTAAAGAACAATTTAACTAATTAACTGTGTGCTCAATTTCAGATTATGCTTAGGAAGTCATTAAAACATAAAAATAATTGTAAAATACAGGAAATCACATATGTATTACAATAGTTTCTGACAAGAACCATTACATATATAAAATTATATGTGTATAGTAAGAATTAAACTTCTATCGCGTACTACTACTTAGAGTATTTGATACCACATATGAGTGATTCGCAGTTGCTAATGTATTATTACACAACATGTATGCAAATAAAATAAATACATGGTAGGAATTGTTCATCTTCTGCACATTACTGTTTAAACAAAGAATAAAAGTGACTAGCAGTTGCAAGTAGTTTTACAATCATTTCACTAATCCATTACATAAGGAGTTTTAGATGTAACTAGGATAACCTGAGTTGACAGATTGACAGCCATTCATTTTTTATCAATTATGTTTTCTCAAACTAAAAGAGTAGCACCCTCAAACTGAAACCAATTAAATACAACCTTAAGCTGGCCTGTCTATGGAGTGCAATTGTCACCCATTTATAATTTATTAACTGGCTGATTTAACATAATATTTAATAAAGTGGAAATGACTGATTTAATTAACATACGGATTATTAATAGTATGACTAGAGATTACTAAATTATACTTTAATTGGGTATTATAAAATTATTACTTTAACATTATTGTTGATTAAATTACAACTTGCTAAAAAAACAACACAGTAATCTCTTGCTATATATGCTTATAAATAGATTTAAACTAATAATTATTCATTAACAATTTTTTACTGGATTGGAGATAAATAATGATTAACTAGCAATTCATCTAAAGTTCATACCTCTTGTTGCAGCATAAATATTCACATTCAGTCTTAAGTATTGGGTTTGCAGTGTTTTTTTTTTTTATTAAACCATAGCTATGGCAATGGTAGTTTAAGTCAGAATTTTAAATGCATTTAGGATGCTTAAGTCTTAAATTTGGCTAATGCCTAGTGGAGGCACATTTATGTGGCTGCTTCACATGTAGATAGTTTCCCCTCCAGACTCTGTGATGGGTTTTTCCTGCTTGCACTCTGCCATATTGAACAGAGCAATGCAGTTAATGGCTTATCTACTCTTGTTTTGTAGATCTGTCAAAATAACAGAATTATGATAATCTTATTAGAAACAGCAGCATACTGGTAGTACCAGGTGAATTTTATATAAACCTATATCTCTTTGGTAACATTGGAATCTCTCCCAGATATAACAATTGAAGCAGTCTTAAGTTGAACCTGAAAAAAGTTAAAAAGAGATCAACTATCAGAGTAATAAGTATTAAACAATCTCCTGAAAAAAACTAAAAAAGGGTAAAACATCAGAATAATAAGTATTAAACATTCTGCTAAAATGCAATCATCAATTGGTGAATTTAACATCAGTCACACCAGTAATTGGTCTCTTCACATTTAGCACATAGAGAAATATCTGTTCATTAATAAAGTTGAAGATAGAAAACTTAAAATTGTGTCATTGCTGTGTTTTGTGGGGAAAAGAGTAATAAAGATTCTTAATAAGCTCTCTGAACCTGATACTCCTGAGGATTATCCTTTCAATCAAATAAAACATGGGAAATTATTTTAGTCCAGGTTCTTCTGGGAGTATCACCAGACTTCCTTTCAAAAATCACCATCAGTGGAGAAATAAAAAAATTAAAGATTACAATATAGGTCTTCATGATCCTGCAAAAAATTATGTATATGGATCATTTTTTGATGAATTATTCTTTGAGCAATTTCTGTGGGATCACAGTTTAAGACAACAGCTATTATATGATAGTGAAATTAAATATAGCAAAGCTATAAATTGCAGAATAGACCATGAATTGGCTCTTGAACAATCAATGAAATTTGTGGAAGTAAAATTCCAAGATAAAATACAAATGGATATATGTAAGACATTTTAATCAGAGAAAAGGGAATTTAGAAAATTAAAAAATAATGATAGCAGTAATAAAACTATTTGTTTTTGTTGTGGAAAAGCTGGCCATAAAGCCAGTGACTGGTTTCACAAAAACAAACATTGCAAAATTTGTAAGAAAAAAGAGCACTTGGAAATAATATGTAGAAAAAGAATAGATATACCTGGTAAAAACAGCAACAACTGTAAAAAGATATTTAGTAGAAATGAAAATCAGTCAGCAAGTATAAAAATATGTTAACATCTGATTCTGATAAAATTATGATTCAGTTAAAGGTATGTAGCAAGCACACATCTATGGAAGTTGATAGCAGAAGCAGTGTATCTTTGATTTTGGCACTTGAATAGAGTTCTATAATTACTAATAATAAAAAGTTGCTAATAATAGAGCAAACTGACTTAAAAACTTTAGGGGTAAACAGTAATGCAATTAAAATCAAAGGAGTAATTAAAGCTTCTATAAGTAAAATGAATGGTAAAACTTTTTATTTACTTCTGTATATAGTTTATGCTTCAAAAAAACCCAATAATCGGTCATGATTGGTTAAACAAAATGGGCATTAAAATTAGACCAGTTAAAAAGATTGAAATTGACAAAGAAATGAGAGGAAATTTTTCTAAACCAATAAACATCACATGACCACCATCTCTTATGCTTGTGTATAACTTGTTAAAACAGGCAAAACTCACTATACATATTGCCACACACAGCAAGCTAGAGTAATCAATGGATGCCAGAAGGCTTGTGCATAAAATCCCCATCTAGTGCCTACTATGGAATGGAAAAAAATAAAAACTACCCCTAACTCACTAAAGTTATGCCCAGAGGCAGTACCAATAAAGGTCCAGCTTGCACAGAACAAAAGAAATTAATTATATAAATGTGCTAAGGTTACAAGCTAATAGTAAAACAGTAGCTGGTTGGACAAAAAAAGAAGATGAATACCAATGAATTATAAAACAAATATAGGAAGGGTGGCCTAACAAAATTTTTCCATAAAGAATTATGTAATGTCCATGATAAATTATAAGTATGCAAAGGCTGTATTCTAAAGGATGATTGTGTGCTAATACAAGTTAAGGTAGAGATTTAATTCTGCATGAAGGTCACCCAGGCATATTCAGAGCAAAAGCTTTAGCCCATAGCTATGTATGATGGTCAATCATCAACTGCGATATTGTCAATCATGTGCTAGAATGCCATCTAAAAATTTTGAGGAATTGCCAAAAGCAGTAATACTGTGGCGATGCATATACATTGACAACAGGCTCACTTAAGGCATATTTATTTTTTGTGGTGGTCAATGCATACGCAGGGTGGGAAGAATACAAATTAATTAAGATCACTAGTTTCGATGAGACAATTGAAAAATTACATGAATTTTTTTTGGATCACTGCTTTCCTGAAACTTTAGTTTCTGACAATGGAACCAGTTTCACATCAGATAAGTTCTAAGAGAGTATGAAAGAATGGGGGATAAAACATATCCTCACTCTCCCCTATCACTCTCAATTTAATGATTTGACTCAAAAAACTGTCCAAAATTTGAAAGTATTAATAAATAAATTGGGGGAAATGAAAATAAAAAAAGGAATTTATACCACACTCTTGTATCAGCACTCAATTCCGATTGCCAAACAGAAAAATTACCTGCAGAATTATATTTAGGTCACAAGTTATATACCAAATTGTCTAACATAATACCTAGTGAAGATACATTAAATAGAAACCAACCATGTGTATGTATGTTATACCAGGTAAGTGAGTGTGGGCAAAAAATAGATTAAATAAATTTTGGACAAAAGTAATAGTAAAGTGGCATCTTTTAAAACAAGTTGTCATGTTTTGTAAAAATGAAGGCAAACTATTACAAAAACACATTAATCAGCTGCAAAGAGATAAGAGTGAAGGTTTAATTCTGTCTTTATTTAACAAAACTGATTGTGATTCAGAAGTTTAATCTAAGGAACCTAAACAAGAACTCAAATAGACCCAGCCTAATGAGGAAAAGAAGAATGTGTAGCAGAAGAGAATAACACAAAAGAAGCTAATGTAGATGTTAATCTACCTACAGATTGGGTTAAAAGAAAAATTAAAAAATCAAATTATCTTCATGATTTTATTCTGACTTCAGAAAAAATGTAAATCTGTGAAGTTGGGAGAAGTGTGTTATGTTTATATGTGTATGTTAAAATAAATACACATATATAGCTAAATCAGTTGTGTTATATGTGTGTGTATGTGAAATACATATACTTTTAAAGTTATAAAAAGTAGAGTAATAAATTTAAGTAAAATGTCAAATTAAAACTGATTGAGGCAATAGATAAAAGAATCAATATTACTAAAAGATTAATTATAAATCCAGAAATCAATCTTAATTAAACTTCTAAAGAGCAAAAGAGATAACAGAATTCCATCAGAAAATAATCTAAATATTTAGTGACAATTAAGAAGATATTACTAGTAATTGGATGCATCTACAGATAAATAACATTAGACAAATGTTAGTAGAATCTAAGTGACTCAAACAATTAGAGGAATTCTAATTATCAGTTAATAGTAAAGATTGGTCTAGAAAAGAATCAAGTAACACTTGCTCATGGAAGGTACAAGTGTGCAAATGTACTTGCAAAAATAATGATGCTGGATGCCATTGTGAGTTGCCCTTGATTGCTAATATTGTAGAGAGCTTTGTCTCTGAACATGGCAAAGTAAGTTTTAAGGACTAAACAAGTCACACTGACCTTTATTATTATTTGAGAAGACTTTTGGGTATGTAAATACATATGCTTTATATAAAATGTTAATATGTATATATCTGTAATTAAAATGCTTATAATGGTTGTATTAATAATCTACTAAATCATAATCCTAAGTTGCTGCAGTAGTATTTTTGTTACCAGGTGAATTTTATATAATGCTATATCTGTTTGGTAGTATAGGATCACTCCCATATGTAGAAAATTTTCTATTTTTTTTTCCTTTAAATTATTTATATAACCTAACAAGTTCTCTGTAATCCAGAACAATTTGCAAAGACTTTGAACTTTTTCTATACATTAGATGATTCATAATCACATGTTTAAGTTGATTGTATGATATGCAATTAGATTGAAAATTGAATAAGAATGAATCTAACTAGCTGTTTAATTTTAAAATAATATTTTTATGAAATAACTCAATTATAAAAAAGACAAAAAAAATTGAAGCATATACAAAATCACATTGCATTCACCTACAAATACATTAAATCATCCTTATATTTCAAGCTGGGTTTAATATCTAATATCTTACATAATCTCCCTTCTCAATCCATTCAAAGATATATGAATGCATATATATATATATATGGTTAGTGATTTATGTCAATCTTTAATTTATTTTTGCAAATATAGTAATTTCATTCCAATATCAGCCTTTCAAGCTAATTGAGCATGCGCCTTTGAGAGGGTTAAATAAATGAATACTCTCCTCTTCAATCCAAGATATAGCATTTATGCAGAAATAAAAAGAATCCCTCTTATTCCTATGACTCAAATTCTTTTATATGAGCAAATCTGAAGAACTTCTGAAGAGAGCGTGAGTAGATTCTCACTTTAAATTACTATTTACGATGTTTTTTGACTGAATGACGTGGGTGTAATTACTTAGAATTTGCTAGACTTCATTCTTGGAAATGATAGATCAAATTCAGGTTTCATAAATAGGATTGTTTTTTATAAAAATTTGCATTATATTAGCACACACACATTAATAAAAATTTGTGTTTAAAATCAAATTTAAGTCAATTTTGCATTAGTTTTAAAAAGCTAAAGAAATTGATTTATTTTAACTAAATTTATTTCAAATCTGTTTTAAAATTTATGTTATAAGAACAAAGCTTAATTAAATAAGTCTAATAAAATTTTTCCAATTAGCTTGTATCATTATTAATTAAAATTCTTGGAAAACCTATTGCTTTAAAGCTTTGTTTCAGGTTTTGAAAATGTCAATCAAATATATATTTGGAATTATGATAGTTAAGTGTTGTTGATAAACATGTAGACTTGTTTAATTAAAGAATTGTATAAATGTGGAGCCTTGTTTAATTAAAAAAAATTGCAAATAGAAATAATTAAAGTAATTACTGGCTTATTTAATTAAATTATTTTATGAACATGTGGACTAATTAATTTTGCAAAACTGGTAATGATATAAAAAGGCCAGCTCAGAAAATAATTCTATTCTTGTAGTATTTACTTTTGCCTGTTAAACATGAATAATACTGAACTTCTACCAGCATCTGAATGAATTGATATTACATTTTTAACCACCACAAAAACTTCACTCCAACATAAAGTCCATAACTATCAGGTTGTTGAATTCTGCTTGATGAATTTGATCCAACACAATTCCAACTATCTTCATGTATGTAGTTAAGCAGATGCACTTTCTCTACAGTAAAGGAAAATTTTTTTATAGCTAAAACACCTGGAAATATCACCTAATTATGACTAAGATTTGAAACTGTGAATGGAAAAGCCTTGCTAATAAACCACCAAAGAGGTCTTTTTTTTTTTTTTTTTTAGAAAACTATATACATATATATAATTCCACTTTTATATAAAAATAATCTCTGCTCAGCTATATTTTGAACTTAAAGGCAATCTATTTATTTATTGAACTATTTGATAAACTTTTGTTACCAATAATCTAGCTATATTATAATCTCATTTAAGTTATTTATATATTTATCTTTTATGTTAAATTATTTTAGGACTTAGATATTATAAAATGTGATTTTGTCAGTGTATTTGATAGTATGGTATGTTTTGAATATATTTTAAATATTTCTATTTTAAAGGTATAAGACATGATTTTTTTAGTTGGGTAAAATAATTTATATTTTTAAATATTCAAGAGATAAAAAATGTCAGTTTTGTTTATTAAATTGGTTTTTCCCTAAAGAGTTTTAAAATCAATTCCATGATTGTTAATAATCAAAATTTAGTTTAAAATAACATCTAGTTTAGGTCAATATTTTTTTCTAAAGAAAAAATTTTAAAGAAAGAATATAAAAAGAATTTAGTTATTTAAATAAATAAAAATTAATTTAAAAAAAAGAAAAGTATCTTTCTAAAAATATTTTAAAAAAAAAGTTAATGTAAGCTAATATAAGTGTGTATCTAGGATGATGTGCACATAGCTATATAAATCATTTATTTGTATTTAAGTTTATAAGCAATTTGGTCTGTTTACTTTGTTTGCTTCATATTTCACATGTATCTGAAATTAAAGATTGATATATATATATATATACATGTGTGTGTGTGTTTTCCTGAAGGTTTGTGATGATGGTGTTCTGATTGTATTTTTATATTAGACTATTTCCATCATCTAATATGCATATTGAATGTCTTTAGAAAAATGTTAACTTTATTTAAATATTCCAAATACATTCAACTGTTAGTAATAGACATCAAACAGGTTAATATCTGCACAATATTTCAAGAGGTATTATTCTCCCCTCTTCTTCAGGTATTGTGGGCCTGACCAGTGACAGTACTAGCATGGTATTCAAACCTGGATCCTTACATTCTTGATTATTGAATTTTAAGGTAACACTTTAACTGACTGAGATATCCTGCCAAAGGTAACAGTCAGTAGAAATTTCATATACTTATCTATGATGTTCCTCCTAATTTCTCCACTTTTTCCTAAGAGCAAAGTTGATTAGTGGTTTCTATACATAATGTATAGTCACATTAGGGTTGGCTTATGGGTTTTTTGCCCTTGTTATGTGAGCAGCTTTTATAATTTTCTTCTTTGTACCTTTTCTTCTCTATCCAATATTTTTGTATTTTCCCAATTGAACATATGTTCATTGGTACACACATGGTCTGCTACCTTAAACACATCTGTTTTCTCTCTTCTAATCATCAATTTGTGTTCTTGCAAGCACTTTTCAATGGGACAACTGGTTTCATCAATATATTGTTCTTCCCCATTCTCATGGTATTTTATAGATGCAGTTTTTTTCTTTTCAGTATTTCAAGTTTAGGCTTTGTAGATGTTAGAATTCCTTGTAGTGTGGAATGGCTCTGGAAAGCTGTTCTGATGTTATACTGATTGGAGATTTTTCTTAATTTGTCTGGTATTTTTGGAATGTATGGGTACACTACAGTACCAATAATTGCCGTTTTCTTGATGGTTCCTTTTTTGTTGTCTATTTAACATTTTCTTAATAACAGCTGATGGATAAACATTTTTCATAAGAGTTTGTTCTATATAGATCTTTTATTTTTCCGAATTTCTGGTTTCTGAACAAACTTATTTTACTCTATTCCATAGTGATAGTATATAACTCCATGTTTTGTGTTTCTGGTGTGATTGAATGTATAGGCTAGGTATTTTTCTGTATGTGAAGATTTTTGTTAAACTGTAGGTTTGATTTTGCCATGAGGGAGTCTTGTCACAAGAACATCTAAAAATGACAATTTTTGTTTTTGTTCTGATTCTATTGTGAATTTAATTAAAAGGGATATGTTATTGATGTATTTCCAGAAAGTTTGTAGCAGTGCTTCACCATGAGCCTCTACAATAAATGTATCATTCACATAGTGAAGCCAAACTTTAGGTGGAAATGGAGTAGTTTTTATGGCTGTGGTTTCAAGTTCATCCATGTAAATATTGCTAATCAGGGGAGACAATAGTGAGATCATAGCCATTTCTTGATTTTGTTGGAAGAATTCTGTGTTATATTGGAAGTAGGTTTTTATACAGAATGTTAATAGTTCCATTATACTATCAATAGGAAGAGTGTTCTGGTTTGTAAACTATTATCACTATTTAATCTTTTCCTTACAATTGTCAATGTTTCTTCACATGGTACATTCATGAATAAACTTTCCTTATCAAAGCTTACTAGTAAATCAGTTTTTTAAATTTTCATGTTTTTGATTAATTCTACAAATTATCTAGAATCCCTGACAATGGATTAGGTCTTGTATGTCAAAAGACTTAGAACTTTGAGAAGAAATCTTGCTAAATTTTGGCATGGTGAATCTCTCGAACTAGCAATAGGTCTTAATGGAGTATAATCCTTATGGATTTTAGGTAGACCATAAAAATGAGAAATTTTGCTGAAATATGATGTTATTTTACTTTTTTCTGTGATTCTATCTGAGTAATGCTTGTATCCTTGTTTCTGTACTCAGTATCAGATTTTTTTCCACTTTTCTATATTGGCTTGCTGTGAGGAGTTCTTGTATTTTGTTGTTATAATCAGTTGTATCCATTACAAAGATTGCATTGCCTTTGTCAGCAGAGAGAATAATTATAGATTTATCTACTTTGAGATATTTAATTGCTTTCCTCTCCCCATAGGATAAGTTTGACTTCAATTTTTGTTGCTTGTCAAGTGTTCTTTTTGTTCTCCATCATAATTCTTCTAAAGGCAATTTCTGAGTGACTTCCTCGGTGGCTGCCATGATATCTAATAAATGAATATTGGATGGTGTCATGGCAAAGTTTAATTCTCTTTCCAAAAATAGAAATTTCAATATCTGTTAGATGTTTAGAACTGATATTTTTAATAGATGGGGTTGTTACATTGCTTAGTACATTATGATTTTTGATATGCCCATGTAGGTTAGCAAGTTTCTTTTTTTTGACATTCTTTTATTTTTCCATGTAATGTAGAATATGATTTTCTTACTGCTTGAGAAACTCTCCTATAGTCATTATCAGTAAGTTTATTTTTTAGAAACCATTCTACATTATTAATGGAATGCATTTTTTGATACTTAGAAAATCTTTGAGCATTTATTCTTCCTCTTACCAAAGCTTCACTTGCTCTTTGAGTAATTTTCTCAGCTCTCTGAAAGTGAATTGGAGGTTTTAGTTGCAAGCCTTTAGGAAGTATCCCTTCAGATTTACATTTCCATAAGAAAGTTAAAGGATTTTCACACCAGAAACACAAAACATGGAGTTATACTATTACTATGGAACAGAACAAAAGAAGTTTGTTCAGAAACCAGTGATTTGGAAAAAAAGATCTATATAGAACAAACTCTTATGAAAACTGATGCTCCATCAGTTGTTATTAAGAAAACATTAAATAGACAACAAAAAGAACCATCAAGGAAAAAGACAACTATTGGTACTGTAGTGTACCCATACATTCCAAAAATAGACAAATTAAGAAAAATCTGCAATCAGTATTATATCAGAACAGCTTTCCAGAGTCATACCACCCTATCAGGAACATCTACAAAGCCTAAACTTGAGATGCTGAAAATAAAAAACTGCATCTATGAAATACCAAGTGAATGTGGAAGAACATATATTGGTGAGACCACCCACTCCACTGAAAAGCACTTGCAAGAAAATAAACTGGTCATTAGAGGAAAGAAAACAGATGTGTCAAAAGTAGCAGACCATGTATATACCAATGAACATATGTACAATTGGGAAAATACAAAAATATTGGATAGAAAAGAAAAGGTACAAAGAAGAAAATTTAAAGAAGCTGCTCACATGACAAGGGCAAAAAATCCCATAATCCAACCTAGAGTGACTATACATAATGTATATAATCCACTAATCAACTTTGCTCTTAAGAAAAGGTGAAGAAATCAGAAGAAACCCCATAGATAAGTATATGAAATTTCTACTGACTGTTGCCTTTGGCAGGATGGCTCAGTTGGTTAGAACTTTACCTTAAAATTTAATAATCAAAAATCTAATGATCCAGGTTCAGATCCCATGGTAGTGTTGTCACTTGTCAGGCCAGCAACACCTGAAGAACAGGGGAGAATAATATCTCTCAAAATGTTGTACATATACTAACCTGTTTAATGTGCTATTACTAACAGTTGAATGTATTTGGAATATTTAAATAAAGTTAAAATTTTTCTAAAGACATTCAATACGTATATTTGATGATGAAAATTGTCCAATATATATATATATGCATTTTCATATATTGATCCCTTGATATTTTATTCACCATGCTCAAATTTATTATGTTTATTTGACTCCCCATGATCTATATTATTCCTGCTTAAGATTCTAAATAAAAACAGGTAGCTACAGGCAAGGAAAATCATGACAATTCTGCTTTCACAAATACAGTCAGCAATTCACAAATTTTTCTTAAAATTACAAAATACTATGTATATTAACAAAAAAAAAAATTACATACACAAAATTTACTTTTGCACAAATTTATACTTTTTATATTGTTAAAAATATACTTTTTCAGATTTATTTAATAGTCTGATGGATTAGTGTTACAGATTAGAGCTTCTGTGGCATTTTACATATGTATCAGTCTGCTGATAATTTTCTAAACCTTGCAAAAATATCATGAAAATACATAGAGTCCAATTTTACAAATTTATCACTTGAATTTGCCTGAAGTTCCGGTATACATATTATTGTATGAGATCGCAAGATTAAAAAATTATTGATGGATTGGTAGGGTGTGAAATGTTACAGCAGTTCTAATACGTAATTATTCAAGCTATATATATATAGGTGTGTGTGATATTCATTAAATAATTCTTAAAGTGTATCTATATATGTATGCTTGAATTTTGTTACATTTATATTTTCGAAGGTTTTCATAATTATTATATAATATGTACTGCACTTATTAATTTTAAAATAAAACGTTTAGCATCTCATATACAAACAAAAATAATTATATAAAATTTTTTTATAAAATCTTAAAATAAAAAAAAATAATGATTACAAAATATTTTAGTTAACTATAATATAATATAAATTAAGTTTTTTCAATTTTTATCATTTTAGTATTATTATTTTAATGTTTCTCTCTTATATTTCATTTTTGTTTATTTTTCCTTTTCCAGTGTATGAACTAGTTTTGAGAAACGCACTTTTGACAGCGTACCAATAACCATCTTCTTTGTAATGTCACTTTGTTTAGTTTTAAAGTTTTTATCTTCCGTGTGTGCTGTATGTACTTCATATCACTTGTTTTGACGATATTAATATATTTTCTGATTTTTAATTTTTCACAGTTCTTTTATTAGTAGACAGGTTATTGACTCAAAGACACATTTTATTTTATAAGACATTAAGTTAATATGCTATTTATCTGTACTCTTTAAGAGATTTACAATGAATCTACTAAGATTTGCAATAATCAAATAAATTTATAAAAAAAATAAAAATGAATCAATTTTTATTAGATTTCTTAATACTTTGTTTCACCAGAAAATTTGATATTGACATCCTTTTTCTATTAGTATGTATGGGAAGTAATATATACTGTATTTGATTGGGGTTTGTTATATATATCTTTTGTTCTTCTCTGTGAGAGTTTGTGTTTGCCTGAAATTGAAAAACAATGCTAGTTAATGTTTAAAAAAATGTGTTGCCTTGTTTTACTAGATGATATTTTTGTTTTTATGACATTTTTAGTAAATGATTCATCTAAATAATAAATGAATTAAAAAAATAATTATAATTACATTTTATTGACATTGAAATAATGTTTAATTTTTAAAAATTGAAGGTTAAAATTAATTCATAAATATGAGTTATTAAAAATAAAGAAAAAAAAATTCTTTACAAATAAATAAAATTTATTTTTTAATATTCATTTTTTATTCTATACATTAAATTCAATATTAGTTAATTGCATCAAACTGTGCTAGAAATACTTATGAAGTTTTAAAACAATAGTTTTTATTTCATCAGTAACAATTTTAGATTGCCATAAAAATGTATTGTAATTTATCTTTTACTTCATATCACAATAAATATTAATTGTAATGATTATGACATTGTAATATTTTCATCATTTTTACTTAACCTTAACTATAGCAGAAAATTTGTTTACACCTGTCCAAATGATTCAGAATTTCAGAAAAAGACTTTAAATTGTTATGCTATTTCTTTATACATTATAATACATAAATGATTTTTGATATACTGATATACGTTTTTTAAATAATATATATCTGTTAATAATACAGTTTTTATTTTACAGGAGGGAAGTATTCATTTATTATTTAACACTCTCAAAAAGACGCATGCACAATTAACTTGAAAGGCTGATCTTTGAATGTAATATCATATTTCATAATTTGAGTTAGACAAAAATCAGCAATAGTATCCAATGTCCTAACAGGTTTAGTTTTTTTTTTTTTTAGTGTGTGATTTTTATTTCTTCAATTTCCATACTTTTTCTGTCTTGACAAAATTATATATCTTTACTATTCCACATTGTTTATAATTATTAGTTTATATAATACTCTATTATATATCATTAAAAGACAGTCAACACTTAGACAATCCCATTACCAATAACAATCAACAATTTCAAACTGTTGTCAAGGCAACCTCCTTTTAACAATAAAGGTGAAATTACCTTTATTAATGATCCAATATAGTGTAACACTGGGAAAATAAGGGGGTCATATCTGAGGTGATGACCACCAGTAGGAGAACATCAACAGCTCAAGTTAGATAGGCATTTGTAACTCTATGGAAAATCAGGGTTTAAACCATCAGGAGTCTGAGGAATTGTTTGTTTATCCTCAAGGGAAAAAATATAAAATTTAATATCAAAGGAATGAGCATGATAGATCACTCTGAGAGATCAGCAGCTAACTATCTTAAGCATAAGCATAATTAACTAAGTTTACCAGCTTTAAAATAAGTGTAAGACATTTATCATCATGAATGATCAACAATAAAATTAAATTGTCAATTTTGTGACTGGATTTGAAATGGGTCTACTGTAGACCAAGCCAACTATTTATAAGCCTTTGCCTGCTTGAGACAACTATTTATGCATAATTTGGATGCACAAACTAAGTGCTAATCCATCAAAATACATAACCATAAACGCAATAATGCTGGAATATTAAAACATGCTGATCATCATCAATGTTCTGGCTATTTAGTACCATAAGTGTACTGGCCAACTATAAATTTACATTCTAATAGAGACTATAATAAAATAAAATATAGTGCATGGGCTTTAAAAAAATTCTCTTTGCACCAATCAGAATGATAATGATGATCATCATCATCATTATCAACTGGATTCCCATACACTAAATATATATGCCCCTTATTCTATATAGTTGTTATGCATGAATCTAGCGCAGGAAGCAAGAAGTCTAATTTATTACAGTGAGTAAGAAGGCAATAAATAAATAAATTAGCTTATTATAAATAACCTTAAGCAAATCATGGGCTTCCACTACTTATAAATGACTAGCTTTATTGGGATCATCAAAAAAACTAAATCCTAGAATGTAATGTCATGATATAAGGTCACACACACTGCAATTCATGAAACAGAAATTGGATAGAATAACATAATTAAGACTAGAAAGAATATTAAAAAAAAAAAACAATTATTTAATATCTAATTATAAACAACAAAACAAAAATGACATGAGAATATGACATTTCAAATATCTATTTCATGTAAAAAAAAATTTTTTTCGCAAAAATTATATTAACCAACTAATTAAATTTATTCAGGGATTAACCTTAAGTTGATTAGGTTATATCTTTAAAAATAATTAAGAGTTTGCTAAACATTTTCAAAGATAACAATCTTTGATTCAATTTCTTTTAAATATTTAAGAATTAATTAAACATGTTTTGATTCAGCTTAGCAAGAAAAAAAAAACTTTACCACAGATTTTTTTTCTTTAAAAACTATTTCACTATTTGTAAAAGAAATTTGACTGGATTTTATTTTAACTTAGTGAAGTATTTACTATTATTAATTTTTATACAACACAAAAAAAAACTTATACATTTATGAAACAAAAAAACAAATTTTCTATTATTAAAAATATAGTGTGCATATATACAAAATACCTCTAGCAATGGGTTTCTTGCTGTGGAGGCATTTCCAATTGCAATTTCAGTTTTTTTCAATGAAGTTTCTCCTTGAAAGCTTCTAAACATGGGCCTGGTTAAATTTGTCCTTTCCTGGATCTGTAGTAATTCCAGATACATGAAAACTATCAAATTTTGACCATTTGCTTCTCCTTTGAATTTCCAGGTGAGACATGTAGAGAGAGACTCATTACCATTTCTATATTTTCTTCCAGTAAAGATAGGTTACACAGAGGAAGGTAATGCCTAGCTTTTAGCTGAATCTATCACATGATTTTCATTGTACAAATAATTTTTAGTGTTAAACTCATAATAGTTAAAAGCTTGATACAAAAAATGGCTACTTTATTCAATAGCTTTGTAAAGATTTCTGCATCCTTCTTCAGCAGCTGGATTAAACTTCACTGTATTCTCTTCAACAACAAAGTTAGAAATACTTTCTTCTACTAATTGTTTCAACAACAGAATTAAGATTTGTCTGCTCTCTTCAACAGTTAAGTTAGCAATAACCTCTCCAGACACTTGGGTATTATCACTAATTTACACTCCTACATATATTTCTTTCAAGAGCAACCTTTCCCACAAGCCAATACAATCTGTCTCTTACGTGATAATTTTCATGACAGTCAATTAGATAAAAAAATTTAACTACAATTGTTTAGACAACTTCCTTCTTAATCATAGATATTGAAAACAAGTCAAGAATTTAAATTAATATTAAGTTACAACTTACATGTTATGCAAGGAAGTGAAGCTCAATATCAAAAGAATTATCAGGATGAGTACTTTCAGGAACCTTTAGTGCCCATATTCATAGCCTGTCTTGGAAGTGTCAGCTTGAGTTGGGATTTTAAGCAACTGGATAGTAATTTATGCATATTTATTCAATGTCTTCATATAGTCCACCCTCTAGAGATGGAAAAGTGCAATTCTTTATGGTTTATTGCATTGTCATCATTTGCAATAAAGCACACTTTTATTTTGTGTTTAGTATAATTGTACATTATGCACAGTGCCTTCACTATTGTGGATTCAAATATATAGCCCATGGATCTTTGGTATGAAAGGAATATAAATTTATTTTCAGTGTTGTTTAGTGCTCTCCTATATAAGTGGTTTTGCTGAGAAGTTCTGGTAGAGATGTTGACACGGGTCTCTCCATAGTATGTTGCTTTACATGTTGCTTGGGCATGCAATTTTGTACACTGTTTGTGCTATTTAATTGGAGGGTATTTGATCGTTGTTAGTCTGTTCATTGAAGGTGGTGCATGGAATCCTTACTCACAGGACTCAGCAAATATTTTACATTTTCTGGAAATTGACTGCATTCTTGGTTTATTGTTTCTAACAGTGTCAATTCTTCATTTTTGTTATGAAATTGTCTAATCCTTTCATTGATAGTGTTCTGTGAAAATCCAATGCTTTTCAGTTCTTTTATATAGTTTGTGAAGTTCTTTTTGCAGTCTGATTCAAATTTGCATAGTGTGCAATTTTCTGTACAGGAAGGATATAAATCCGGCTATTTTGTGCATGTAGAGTGAGTTTGAGTTTGGATGTATATATCCTCAAATTTCCAATGGCTTGACTATCATGGCATATGTGAGTTGGCTGGGGTCTCTATGGACTTGAATAGCCAGGTATTTAATGTTGTGCTAGAAGTCTTTTGCTATGCTGTTAATTGTTAAAGAGGTCTATGCTTGCAGTTTTTTCTGAATATTCATTGTTTTTCTGGCATGGCTATGAATACATCATCAATGTAGCATGTATATATTATGTTTGGTCCAATTGAGTAATACTTACCCAATATTTGTTTTTCATAATAATTGAGGAAAATACTAGTGATGATCCCACTTGTTGGGAAGCTCATAGACCATCCATCCTTCATTTTAAACCATTTGCATTAAATTTACATGGCTGTAATATTCTGATCCATCCATTTAAAAAATTCCACAATGAAGCTCAGCTGAGCCTGTGGGCAATTATTATTTACAAGTTCAGTTTCTATGTCTATCAAGCTTTTGTGGTTAATTGAGTCATATAGTTCTGTTACTGATTTTGGCTTGTTTAATTTTATCAATGAACTCAAAAGATGATTTAACCAAAAAGGTGCCAAAAGTTATTCTATCAAGAAGCCATTGATTTATCAGTTTTATGGTATTGACGTAATGTGCTCCACTGAAGTCTACCATCAATCTTAAAGGTGCATTAGGTTTATGTAATTTAATGTTAGCAAAGATTTTTGGGGATGTGGATCAAGATGGATATGTGTGATAATATTGTGCCTTTAAGAATGCCTTGTTGCAATGTACTCAAAGTATAGATGCAATAAATTTCTCTTTATTTAATTTATTGTTAAAATTGTCTATCTCCTCGAATTTCAAGTTGCCAATCTGATTATTTTGTCAATATAAACCATAAAGAATCATGCTTTTCCATCTCTAGAAAGTGGACTATATGAAGACATTGAATAAATTTTCATAAATTACTACCCAGTTGCTTAATATCACAACTCAAGCCGACACTCCCAAAACAGGCTATGAATATGGGGACTAAAGATTCCCGAAAGTGCTCAGCCTGATAATTCTCTTGATATTGAGCTTCATTTGTTTGGGTAATGTGCAAGTTGTAACTTACTGTTCTGGAGGTGAAGTAGCAACAATGATTTTATTTAAATTAATGTTATTAAATTCTTGACATTGCTTTATAATTAAAAACCAAATCTTCTTGCAAAAAAACAACAACAAGATAATCAATTAATTGCACTGATTTGATTTTTCTTTTTCATTAGAGATAACATAAACTCTGATTAATTAAAAATAAAATTTACAAAATTATTAAAATCTTATTTTGTTCTTCCTTCTGTTTTATTTTTTAAAAAAAAAAAAAAAAAAAAACACAATTAAATATTTTTAATGTTTGAGAATTTTCATACTGGCATATGGGGTTTTACAAATATTGAGTTAAATAATGACATTTTAAAAAATAGACCTAAGAAAATTTAAATATTACTTTCCTGATTAATAAAAAAAAAATTTTATTCTCAAATCTGATGAACTTACTGCCAATATCTAATTAATTATTTTTCTTAGTACAGCTATGTAGCCAACTGATTACAATACTTATATAGACACTAAAGATTGCAACTTGATCACAGAGATTGAAATTATTGACACAAAGAAGTTTATATAAACCTCTTTCAACAGTAAATATAATCTATTCTGAATGCAGACTAATAAATAGTCAATTATAACATTACAAACTGCAATTATAAATTTCAAATCACTCCCAAAGTATTACTTAAATAATAAGTGTTATAATGCTCAAGGCTAAATGGATTTGTAAGTAATCATTAAAAACCAGTCAACACTTAGACAATCCCAATATAAATAACAATAAACAATATCAAACTGTTATCAATGCAATTTCTTTTTAACAATAAAGGTGAAATCGCGTTTATTAATGGATAAATATACATATATTTTTAATTTGAATCTTATAATATTATAAGCCATTGACTAATAAAGTATATCATGTCTCCCACTGTCTTTTTTTTTCAGCATAATAATAGTTAATTATGACATGTAGATTTTGAGATATATAATAGTTCAGTCAGGACTAAAATGTGAAGAAAATTGTCTTCATTCATTATAAGGTGCTTATAATGTAAAATTAAAAGATTTAAGATCTCATATATATGTATTTTATTGTGAAGATATTCAAGTGTTAAAATCAAGATAATTTATAATCATAATCAAAATATTCAAGTGTTCAAACAGTAAATAATAATTAATAATGGTAGAATATTTCAGTCTTAATTAAATCTCTGTTCCCATGATTTACCAATCTCAATAGATGAAATGGTATCATTACCTCAATGATACTATATAAATACAGCATGCAAAATGAAACTTGGCTTCGAAAGAATAAATGAATTACTATCTTAATTTAATACTCCACATAATGATAAATGAACTTTTATGAAATTATTACTTATTTAATGTGATAGTAATTCTAAATGTAAAAAAAAAAAGATTGAATATGAAGAGATGAAAAATGCTAAAGATAAGAATATATATTTTATCCCAAGAGAAGGAAAATATGACATTTTTGTTATTTTGCCATTATCACTTAATAATATTATTAAAAATTTAAATTATTTTGTTTGATAGACAAGCAGTTGGCACACATGTATATGATTGTACATAAATTTTAACTAAAAAATGTAAACGTTTTAAAAAAAAAATTAAGACACAGATTAAAATTTAATACTTTTGACTTTATCTATAAAAAGATAAAAGAGAAAGAATGAAGTGATATACTTTGGAAAAGAAATATAAAAAAATATGTTATTCATTTAAAGTTTATAAGTATAATTTATTTTTAATATCATCTTTAAAACGTGACTTTTTATTTTTCTTAATTAACAAAAAATCTTATGACAAAGGGTTAATTGGTTATTTATCAAATTTGCTAACTGCAGTTAATTAAAAGATGATTCAGCTTTATTGTTTTTACAACAACCTGATAATTTTTTGATTATTGATTTGTTTTTAAAATTTTACAGTTATATAAAGTACTGTCAGATTAAAATGGTATTTGTTCTAAAAAGAGTTCAAAATTAGTTGTTGTAAGAGAGTTATCAGAACTTTCACCAACTCAGAGATGGTATTAATCAGGTAGGCTAGGGGCAACCCATTTTAGCAAAGATGACTAAGTCATTTGGATTCATTTTCCAACTATTCTATAAAGTATCATACAGATGCCAAGAAAAGAGTATCACTTCAACTTCGAATAACACTTCAAGAAAATCTCCTGAAAAATCAAGTCTACATTAACAATTTCAAAGCCCATAGAATATATATATATATATAAGAAAAGTGGAATCATAATATATTGCATGAAATATCAATATCACTCCTGTTTTTATATGAAAAATTAATCTAGAAAAGAGTCCAATTAAATCAATGTTTGAGCCAATCAGTTATAAAAACAAGAAAGTACTTTCTTAAGTTTGTATTATAAAAAGAATTTCTATTAACAGAATTTGATTATTGCCTTATTTTTTTTTAATTATTTTATTTTATTTTTGATTATTATTAATAATACTGAATATTAAAGAATAATCACAATTATATATAGCTGTAAAATAATATGTTAAAATTTTAATTAATTTTAGTAATTAATAGAATCAAATGCATGCGTATAACATCATATATGTTGCAAATCTTCCTAGTAATTAAATACAATTGTTTATTAAATATTTTTATTGCTTAGATAAAATCTTAGTTCTTTATTCTCAATTTTATATTTCTTCTATGTATGTGTTATGTTAGTAATTAACATTTTAAATATGCATTTTTATAAATTAAAATGAGTTAAATAATTTCTGTTGTTTTTTTAGTCTGGATGTAAAATAATGTAAAAGTATATGAATGTCATAGGCTTGAGGATATCCTGGATATATCAATGTTTCTTCTCTCTATGAACATGTATAATGGAAATATTTTTGTTGTTTTAGTATTGAAGCAGTAAATCTTAGCTTAATATTGTGCTTCATGTTTCTACCTACTAACCCGTGTTTAAACCCCTATTTCCCATCCCGCTCCTTTTGTCGTGTATATATATTTCATGTATATATTTGAGATGCGCACCTAAATTATAAAATTTAATGTTTCAATAACATGTTTTAAAATTATTATTAATTTTTTTTATTAATTATCAGTTCTTTTTTATTAAAGTATTATAGATGCGGCTCAAATATATATAAGGGAGCAAAACTTACTAACAAAATATTGATGTTTTTAAATATTTATTATATGTCATTTTTAGCTTTTTCTTTTTAAATTGCTTGTTTTTCTATTAAACTGTATATTTTTTATAGAATGCAATATGGAAGATGTGACTGTTTTAATTGTCCAAAAATAATTAAGGGTTGGAAGCACTATTGTTTTAATCTGGGGTAGGTATTTTTAATTAAAGTTTTACTTAAAAGGGGATTAAGATTAGAGATACTTTTGTTAAAAATAATTAAGGGTTGGAAGCACTATTGTTTTAATCTGGGGTAGGTATTTTTAATTAAAGTTTTACTTAAAAGGGGATTAAGATTAGAGATACTTTTGTTAAAAAACATGTCAAATCTATTTCTAATCTGGAAATAGATTTGAATTTATTTTTGGACATTATCTTACAATTGCATCTTCAAAAACAACTGATAAAAGAAAAAGTGTAAAATGACTGAATTTTGAATCACAGAGGAGATTGAGCTACTATTAAGAGAAGTAATTGCTACTAGACACTATGCTGTTTTGAAATCTCAAGATGATCTAGTAAAAGCTTTTCCTGACCCTTGTGGGTCGTCTTCTGCGGCTATAATATTCTACTGCCCAAGAGGAAGTAAAAGCCTGACCTAAGAACTTTAATGCTACTAGAAGCTTGCAGTCATTTAAGAACTTTCATTTCAATTGCAGTGCAATATTTTAAATCGGACTCTTAAAATTGCAAGGTAACTTTTATGCTACTATTTGAAAATGAATCTAGCCTCACTAATCTCAAATCCTGCTATCAAGATTCTAATGTATTGTTCAATTTTCTATCTTTTAAATTAATATGTTTTTTTCTATAAATAACATGTAATTTGCTCTTAAATAATTTATATAAATTTAATTCTCACTCATATGCTCTTAACTTTCTTTTAACTTTGGTGCAGTCATTTATTTATATGTATTTATTATTTGATTTTATATATATGCTTTTATTATTCTTATTATGCCAATCTTAAACAATCTGACGAGTTGAATTTCTAAAATCTTTTTTCTGTCTTTTAAGTAAACTTTCATGAATCAAGTTTATTAACGTTCCCTTAAAATATAACGTATTGTTAATTAATACGTTCGCCAGAGTGTTTTGTGAATCAACATTTTAGGTTCGTTTTTAATATAAAAATTGATTTGTTTAACTCTGAAAATCCAGAACTCAAGCTAATTAACGCTCTGAAACATTTATTTTATAATTATTTATTAAATTCTAAAAGGGTGACTTATAATTTGTTTCCTATATAACTGCTAATCTTACTTTATTTTTCATACTCTTAAAATATCAAATATAGTATTTAAATATTCCAGTTATTATGAAAATCACAAAGGTGTGATTGATTTATTTAAAAATAGCAGAAAAGGGATGGGGGTAAATCTTGTTTCTTTTACTAGGTAAAATCTTAATGTATATTTTATTAAATGAAATATTCTCTCTCTCTATATATATATATATTATAATTGCATGGCATATTATAGTATTCAAACAAGGGTCATTTATTTTAAAGCAGTAAAATTTATTCAGTATTGTTAGAGACATGTATCATTATTGCATTTCTGACATTTGGCCGATCTTTGTGTTTTATATATATGTGCTTCTTAATCTGGAGGTTACAACAAGTTCGAACCCATAGATTTCTTTTCGTATCTCGTTCCATAGATAGTTGAGCTATCTGGAACCACATTTATTCCATATAAAATGCCTCTGACAGTGATCCCATAAGTTTGGCACATGCTATGCATATTCTTTCTTCGTATAAAAGGCCACTGGCAGTGACCCCTAAGTCTGGCACATGCTATGCCCATCCATCTCTTCGTATAAAAAGGCCTCTGGCGGTGACCCCTAAGTCTGGCACATGCTATGCCCATCCATTTTGTTTTTCATCCAGAAGCACAACCTTTTTCTCTTAGTTATTTTAGGCTATTATGTCAGCACTGCAAACTTCTTTGTATTATTATTATTTCTTTTGCTTCATGACCCAGTTTTAATGCTCTAATATTAAAATTATGCTTTGCTTAAAATATATATATCAATGCCAAATATTAATAGCTAGATTAATTACTAATGTTATTTCAACCTTATCATACAATCTCACCATCGTAACTTATTTCTATATTTAAGAGTATATGCCTTGGAAAAAATAAAGCGTTCATCTTACTATTGTTAAAATAATTTTTTATTAAATATTTTGTCATAGATTCAAATATAATCTTTCAAATGTATTTTATTTATTTTCACGACCTCAATGGCGTGAAAATAGTTTGTATTTATATCTATAATGAATCTCAGAATGCTCCCTAAATCATATGTTAGTAACCACGTTTCAAAACCATAACCCAAAGCATTAATAGCAATTTTATGTAACTTCTTTCTAATAACTGATTGGCATCTTAATATTAGACCCACCAAAAATGTGTGTTTATTTATAATATATTTTTTTTGGCTAATAAAGAGCATATGAGAAATAATAGCGTGAATGACACTATGTAATTAGAGATCACTTGCTCATTCACACACGCACTAATGTATATAATTAATTTATAAATATATAATAATTCATCAGTATATTAAACTATATTTTATTGTCTAACTTATTTGAGTAGTTCGAATTCCTTCTTTTCTCCACTTCCAAATGTACAGCCTAGTTGATATATATGTTAGTTTAGTCATAGTTAATAGATGTCTCATTGTCTTCTCCGCTCTCCTAGTCAGACGGATTTAAAATTAATTCTCATGTGCCATCACTATTATGTTATTCATTAGGTGTCAGATCTGGGGCTTAGAGAGTGGGTTCGAATCCAGGTTGGTCCCTGATCTAAATCTTGGGCTGGACTGGGTTTGAAGTACATTTTGTGAGTTCCAGCTCATGGTAGATGGATAAATATATTTTGACTGGCACAGTATATACATATGCATGCGCATGTCTATTTCTATTTAACATGATTTTTATTTTTTTATTATGTATTATTTTACAGTCCAATGGAATGTTTCATGTGAGGAACAATTTGTATTTTTTTCATAATGTGTGACCATTTGTAAATAGCATAGGCAGCTTCATTCAGCTTTCTTTTAAACATATATAAGTATAGTGTCATGTGAAATTTACAGTCTAATAATAATTGAACTGCCCTCTACATGTCATGTCCAATAAGATTTTACAGCAAGGAAATGGACTTTTTTTTTACTATATTTTAGACCAAAGTTACTGAACATGGTAGCTAGAGGACAATTTAATTATTATTTAAAATAGACTTGGTAAATTTCATGACATTATATTTATTCAACATTAAAATATTATTTATCATTACATATATAACATGAGTTTATTTATTACTAAGTTTTAGAAATGAGTGAAACAACTCTACTTTATAAAATTAATTTCTTTAAAAAATCAATTCACATTAAAATATATAGGCTGAATTAAGTTAGCACGTGATCTGCTATTGTTCTGTATAACTCTAAATACAAGTATCTAAAATATGCTTTAATAAATTCATTTTTTTTGTTGTAAAGCATTATTGAACATGGTATCTTGAGGACAATTGCTTAATTATTATTTAAAATAGAATTGGTAAATTTCACATGACATTATATTTATTTGATATTAAGACAATAAAGCCAATAACTCAAAGCTTTAATAGGTTTGTAAATGTAGATGATAACAATCAACTCTTAAGCTATCAACAATCTTAATCTGTAGTCATTGCAACCTCTATTAGCAATAAAGATGGTACCACCTTTATCTATGATCTGAAATATTTATATAGACACTAAAGATTGCAACTGACCAAGGAATTTGAAATTAATATTTCAAAGAAGTTTAAACAAATCTCATTAATCAGGCAAATATAATCTGTACTGAACGAAGACTAATAAATAGTCAATTATAACTTCCAGATTCTGAAGAGTAATAAATAGTCATTTATAATTTCCAAATTTCATATAAAATATATATTTTCTAAGATAATAAAGCCAATTATTCAAAGCTTTAATATGTTTATAAATGTAGATTATAACAATTAACCCTTAAGCTATAAACAATTTTAACTGTAGTCAAGGCAACCATCGTTAACAATGAAGATGGTACCACTTTTATCTATGGTCTGATATATTTATATAGACACATCAGATCATAGATAAAGGTGGTACCACCTTTATTGTTACTGGTGATTGCTTTGACTACAGGTTAAGATTGTTGTTTAGCTTAAGAGTTAATTGTTATCATCTATATTTATAAACCTATTAAAACGTTAAGTAATTGGCTTTATTGTCATAGTAAATATATACTTTATATAAAATTTGAAGTTATAAATGAGTATTTATTAGTCTGCTTTCAAAACAGATTATATTTGCCTGATTAATGAGGTTTATTTAGACTTCTTTGCATTATTAATCTCACATTTCTTGGTCAAGTTTGCAATCTTTAGTGTCTATATAAATATATCAGACCATAGATAAAGGTATTACCAATCTTTATCATTAATGGAGATTGCCATGACTACAGGTTAAGATTGTTGATAGCTTAAGAGTTGATTGTTATTATTCAATATTAAAATATTATTTATCATTATATATGCTTATAATAAAATAATAATGTATATATTTATATAATAAAATAATGTATAATGTGATAATATATTTTATAAATAACTATATTAAACTGCAATTTCTTAATCTTCTTCAACTGGTCTTTAGTTCAAGAAAGTTAGTCCCTTTGTATCTTTTGATTTTAGAATAACATATTTCACAACTTGCATTAATGTACCAAAATAGCAATAACTTAATAAAGTGCTTCTATATACATTTTATTATTTCCCCCCTTATTTAATGCATGATTTTTTTATTACTTAAATTTTATGCCATTTTTCTCCTTGATAAATTGAATATCTTTATTGTCCTACATACTATCTGCTTAGTAGCTCGTGTAATACTATTTTTATAATATATATGTAAATAAACTAAAATAAACCAGAAATATTTTCAATTATTTTTTTAAAAATGTAAATGTATTATGTATTTTAATTATATAAACACTTTTAGCACTTTAAACAAAATTTTCTGAGTAAAGATGATTAAAACAATATTTATTGAGATAAATAATTATTGTGATATAAGTCAAAAAACATGTTACATTGAAATTTTTATAGCAAGTAAATTGTCATCATCTAAATAAAAAAGTTGATCATTTATAAAATCCATAGATATTTCAAATATAATTTTATGTGTAACGTAGAAATTAATATATGGAATGAAAATTGGGTATTATAAAATGAATATTATTTGTTTGTAGACAAATTGTTTTTTTAATAATGAACATAGATACAGATAATTTTAAGATTTAAGAGCTCATTTGTGTGACTTCTATTTTTATAAATTAAAATGTTTAAAATCATATATATATATTATTCGATGTCTGTATTTTTAAAGCAATATACGTAATTATATAACTGAATATTTGTAAATACAGTAACTAAATAATTAAAAATTTTATCCACTTATTATCCCAGTAATCTTTGTCAACTAAAGCTTTGAAATGCTAACTTTCCCACAATTCCATGATCTTAATGTTTGCTGCTTACCTGTTAATTAAGTCATGTTTATATTTGTATATTAGCATAGCTTTCTTTATTTTTCTTTTATTGTTATTTTTTTCAATTTGCAATATTTTTACACTGTTAAAATTGAAGTCAAAATCATAAATACATAATTTATTATGTTCGTAAAAAAGAGATGCTGAAATATTATTATCTACTATGCAATTTTGTTTTGATTTCTAAACTCGTTTTAATAATAGCAAGTGTTCTTTAGTTCTTTTTTCCAACATACATCTACATTCACCTATATATCAACTGCCACACCTACATATCCATTTATAAATGACCTATATATCAACTGCCACACCTACATATCCATTTATAAATGACACAATTTTTATTTATAAATGAGGTTTTATCTTTGGAGTTATTTATTAATTTGCTTAATGTAGGAGGTGTGCAAAATGCAATATAACATATACCTTTATAAATTTTCCTTATAAAATTTACTTGATCATTTGAAATATATGGGATTGATATCCATATTTTTTTATTAGCAGGAGAATCAATATTATTATTAAAATTTTTATTTTTATATTAAAATCTCTAGTAACACACACACACATATATATATATATATATGAAAATCTTGAATGTGTGGAGTTATCCATTTAAATCAACTAAATTGGAATGAAATAATTTAATATATCAATCACACAATTTTTCTTTCCAAAATAGTTCATAAATAGCCAATATAGAAATAAAACAAACAATCTCCTTTTTAAAACTTACTTTTTATATGACTATAATGATGAAAAAGAAATCCAACGTTTTGACTATTTTATATAGTCTTTTTCAAGGTACACTAAAATAAAAAAATATTCCAAAAAAAAAAATATTAAATTAACAATTACAATATATATTCATAACTAAAAATTTACCTATCTCCCACTCCCCTTTTCTATTACAAACAATCACAACCTAAACATAAACATTTTATTTCATTTTTTTTTAAAAAAAAAACAACTATATATGTTCTTTAAAACATTTAATTAAAAACCTATTATTTTCTTTTCTCTTTTTCCATTAACATCGTATTTAATTCTGGTTTTATTTCATTAATGTATATACCTTCCTTTATCATCCTTTCATTGTATGACTTAATACATTCCAAAGGTTTTATTTCAAATTCCCCATGCTTAAATTTATTTATTGAATGTAAACAGCAAAATTTTTATCACCTAAATGATGTTTTAATCTAGTTTTTAATTTATTCTTACTAGTCCTAACATATGTCATTTCTACATTTTTTCTAAAACAATTCAAACATTTTATCAAATAAACTGAATTCATAATGTCTAACCTATTATAGTCCCCATTATTATTAATTAAAAAATTTAAACTTGTTTTCTTTTTATAAACTGGAAAGAAAAAAAAACATTTTTTGTATTATCAAATAATTGGTTTTCAGATATTGATAATCATAGTAAAATTAATATTGTTAATAATAAAATTATTAGGGCAATTAAGTTATCTTCAAATAGTAATTTTTTTTAGAATGAGGTTGATATATTCTCAGGATTATAAGATAAAAATAAACGAACAAATTGCAAATCTACAACTCATTCCTGTTGCACAATTCAACAACAAGCTTAACCGCGATAAATTTGTTTCTTCCATTCTCTGTCCACATAAAAACAAAGGCATTTCAATTGCAGAATACTACCGAGTTTATCCCTCCTTCACTAAAGGTCCAAGAATATTTTCCAATATTAAACTACATAAGCCTGGAGAACTGCTGTGCTTAATGATGGATTTTGGGGGAGTCCATTATTTTCAAACTGTGAAAATGGTCAATCAAATACTAATAGACAGCTTGGGCTTTGGAAATTATTCTATTAATTCACCTTTTCAATTTGTGGAGAAAATCAAAAAGATCACAATTGAGAACAACTTCTACATGACCACCCTCGATGTCAAAGAATTATACGGATCAGTTGACAGAAAACAATCCATCCAAATCATCCTACAAGAACTGACCAACTTGCTCTCAGCTGAACACATTAATTTTATTGTTACATTTTTAACATGGATGGACAAACACATCTATACCACATTTGAATATGGTTGGCACAACATGAAAAGTGGATGGCCCATGGGTCTCCCACTTCAGTGGAATTGTAACCAGCATATTCCTTAATCACTACGAAAAATTAATTGTATCCAAACATCAAGCTGACTGCCCTCACACTATATACATGCAGTATGTAGATGATATATTCATCTTAGCCAACCAACACATTACAAATAGTATCACAAAACACTAATCTAACTATCAATTCCACAACAGAAGATGCTTTCCAAAGTCTAAATTACCTTGACCTTCGGCTAACACGGGATGAGGGAACAATAAATTACTCAATGATAATAAAACCCTTTGAAATCAGATGTTTTATACACCCACACTCCAATTCACCAAGCTCTCACAAATTTGCAGGCCTTCAAGCATTTTTATACAGAAATATGCAACTGTGCAAGTTTGAAGCAGATAGAAAGAATAATATACATCTCTACACCAAAGATCTACTACAAGCAAGCTACAAACTCAACACTATTAACAATAAAATTAAACAATTTTATAAGAAAATCGTAGACAATAAAAATGGTACTAAAATTCCATATATCACTCTTCCACACATACCTAAAATCTCCTACCAATTAATTAAGGTTTTGTCCAATAAATTTAAAATTAGTTTTCATACACCCCCATGCACTAATTGTCTAATCAATAACTCTAAGGATAAAACTGAACCTTCTCAGACCCCCCATGTCGTTTACAGCATATCATGTCCACAACCCGGTTGCCAAGCCATTTATTTTGGGGAAACCAAAGCAGGCATAATCAACAGGACAGCACAACATAGATACACCTATAATAGAGCAAAGAAAAATAATGATAATTCATCAACATTCTTAGAACATACCAAGAAGACAGGACATGTGTTCGAACCTTCCAATCCCAAAATAGTCAGTATTGAGAAAAACGACATCAAGCAGAAAATCAGAGAAGCATACTTCATTAATAGCAATAATAATGCTATCAATAGACAGGATACCTGCTTTGACATCTCCAAATGTTGGACTATCTAGCTCATTTGCATACGTTTTGCATACCACTTTGTTTCCTTACCCTATTTCCTCATTATGCATCTCGCATTACTGCTATGAATATGAGGCAAATGGCCTCAAAAATGCTTAGCGTATAATAATTTTTGGAATCTTTATAGCTTCTCATTCAAGTGTTTCATACATTTTTTAATTTGTATAATAAATAAAATAAGAAATAGAATGGGATTAGATAGGAATAGAAATAGAGAAAAGATTATTTATATTGGTTTTAATATATCTAAAGATTTATTTATTAAAGTTAAGAAATTAGTTAAAATGATTAATAGGAAATATAATGTTTCAATTTGTCCAGTTTATAAAAAGAAAGCAAGTTTAATTTTTTTAATTAATAATAATGGGGACTATAATAGGTTAGATATGAATTCGGTTTATTTGATAAAATGTTTAAATTGTTTTAGAAAGAATGTAGAAATGACATATGTTGGGACTAGTAAGAATAAATTAAAAACTAGATTAAAACAGCATTTAGGTGATAAAAATTCTGCTGTTTACATTCACATGAATAAATTTAAGCATGGGGATTTTGAAAGAAAGCTTTTGAAATGTATTAAGTCATACAATGAAAGGATGATAAAGGAAGGTATGTACATTAAGGAAGTAAAACCGGAATTAAATAGAATGTTAATGGAAAAAGAGAAAAGAAAATAATAGGTTCTTAATTAAATGTTTTAAAGGATATATATAGTTTTTTTTAAAAAAAAAAAAAAGAAATAAAATGTTTATGTTTAGGTTGTGATTGTTTGTAATAGAAAAGGGGAGTGGGAGATAAGGTAAATTTTTGGTTATGAATATATTTTGTAATTTTTAATTTAATATTTTTTTTGGGAATATGTGATGTTTATTATTATATATATTTTATTTTATTTTAGTTACCTTGAAAAAGTCTATATGAAATAGTCGAAACGTTGGATTTCTTTTTCATCATTATAGTCATATAAAAAGCAAGTTTTAAAAAAAGGAGTTTGTTTGTTTTATTTCTAAATTGCAATGCACTTAATCTAAAACAACTGCCATAGGTCAAGAGTCAAAGTAAACTGACAGACTGATGCATACAAAAGGAGGATCCTAGGATCATCTTTTAAATTCCATTCTAGATCATTTTGTATGCATCAGTCTATCAGTTTACTTTTATTCTTAGTCTGGGGCACTTTCATGTTAAGTGCTTTCCAATTAAATTGATTTAAATGGATAACTCTATACATTCAAGATTTCCATCAAAAACATTCATTAAAAATTACAATATATATATATATATATTGAAAAAACCAAGTTTGCATTTCAGCTTAATAATTCTTTTACACTACCTCCACCATTCCTTAACGATCCGCCGTTTCTTAAAATTACTTAAATCCATTGTATTCAATATATGTAATATAAATAAAATGTCCATTAATTAAAACAAAATTGTAATTATAATTGAAAAAATAAATTTAACAGTTTACAAACTATTATCCACAATCCTTAAATCCACAGAAGTACTTTAATGGCAGTTGAGGCAGGTTCAAGAAATTAACCAAAAGTACTTCTGTGGATTTAAGGATTGTGTATAATTGTTTGTAAACTGTTAAATTTCTTTTTTCAATTATAATTACAATTTTGTTTTAAGTAACAGACATTTTATTTATATATATTGTAACCTTCTGGATTGGCACCAGAAATATTGATTATAATTATGTAGCACTGTATCTGTAACATCTGATGTCATCTTACTAAAAAAAAAAAAAACCTGAAATTTTAAATTTTTTTATTAATGACCTAAAACTATGTTAAAAGCACTTATAGATGTGACTTGAATTAGATGTTTAATATCTTTCTTTAGTGAGTAATTAGTCATAGGAAGGGGGTGGCTTGGCCCAGAAGTTGTCAGTTTAGTTTGAGTTGATTCCAAGTTTATTTTATTTGTCTGTAGAACAATATTAATATTTGTTTAAATAGTTCTCTAATTTATTAGCTTACAATATTTTAATCAATAGTATAAATAGTGCAATGTGTTTGGCTCATCATCATACAAACTTTCATTTCAGTCAGATCAATTTAGTCATTGAAGTATATTAATTGTAAATGTTAATGTATGCTTGTGTCATCTTTCAGCTTCATTTTCCATTCATGTATTTCATTAAACCACCAAACATCATGTCTCATATCAAAATATTTAATTTTCACAACCGATAGCTTAAATAACCAGCTTAGTTACATTTTAAATAAATTAATGAATCACTGGACTGGTGAATTATTAAATAACAAATATACTACTAAATATTTTATTTGCTAAAATAATTATCATTAATTTTATTCTGTTACTTTAGAAATATAAAATATTTTATTCTTAGTTCAGTTTAATATTTTTTTTATTAACAGACAAAATGATTTTTTTTTGCTCTCTTTCTTTTTCAAGACAAGAAAAAAGTTTCTTGCATAATCTTCAGTTAATTAGGATTTCAGTGCAAAAGGTGGAGCAATTCTGTGTCTAGAGACCTTTGATCTTTCAAATGACCTTGGATTATTGGAAAAATAGATGCTTGGGTAATAGTCTGGGATCTATAAAAAGAGAAATCTTTTTACAAAAAGGGGAATTTCATTTTTACTTCACTGAACTACAAGTTGCTTTCTGATTTCATTGTAAAAGTTTTATTAGTACAATTTTATTTTATAAGCTGATTCTTCCAGGGCCCAATCTGAAAGTGAAAAACAGTATTAGTTCTCTAGAATATGGAAACGTAAATGACAGTAAAGGTACATCTTCCTTATTCTTAACTAGCTATTTTAAATTCCAAAGCCATTGTTTGAAATATGTATGTGTGCTATATTATAAAATTATTTTACTTCAATTTTTTTTAATCATTAATGGAAATGTGTGTTTATGTTTCAAAATTGCTTTACTTAAATCTTAATTTTAATCTTAAAAAAGTAATGAAAATGCATGTTTCTGTTCCAAAATTATTGTGTCTAAAACTTAATTCTAGTGTTAGAGAAGTGTATAAACTCTGTTATTACTTTGGAAAAGTTATGAACATTTCCACTAAATGCCTCCGTGACTCTTTGTTGATGAATTTTGCTAACTATAAAAGAAAGTTTAGATGGAAGAATATATGTGTGAATAATTTATTCTAACCTATTTTATTATCATTATTGTTGAAACATTTACTTAACCATTTGTACCTACCTAGAAAAAAAAGAACAAATGCATAATGTGTCATTTAATGAGCTATTTATTAATTTGTCTCTAAATATTCTGAGAAATGAATGTATAAAATAGCAAAAGACTGAATGTGACCTTTTTTTTACTGTTCCTACTCAGTTGCAATTGGATTTTCTAATTTAAAATGTGTTATCAATAAACGTACGTGAATTTGAATGGATTTTATAAACTGATTAATTATGTGTTTTGAGAATGGCTTTGAAAACTCAGAACAAATTATCAGATATATCTAATGAATAAAGTAATAAGTTATTGCTCTACATATGTAAAAAAAATTGTTTATTGCCAAAATTAAGGAATTTTTATATGAAATATTACCAGTGGTTTTATTAGCTATTGCTAAAAACTTTGAATTGCTGTTAGCTTGGATCCAAATTAATATTATTTTTCTCCCTGCAGGAAATTGTTATATGTTTGTCCATATGTGTTGTCAATATTTATACTTGTCTCGATCATTATTATCATTTAGTACATGACCAAAAATATGTCATTTACAAACTGTAAATAAACATTCGTTTCCCACCTAGAAGAAAAGAAAGAAAAAACTTTCATGATTATTATTATTTGTTAGCATTTAATAGCTAGTTAGTTGTAAAAATTTGTCTTATAATTTATTTTATTATTATTATGGCTTTCTCCAAGAATGTCTCACCAAGTATAGTATGGAAAAATATTATGCTAGGTAATTCGTATTATTTTAATATATTTTTTATTGTGTGCTTATGTTTCTATACGTGCATGCATTTTAGCAATAGAAACATGCATTCAGTGTTAAAAGGTGAATAGCTTATTTTTGAAAAAGCTCATTATGTAAAATTTATAGTTTATCTTTGCGTTTTTCAGTAAGTTACAAAATAAGTATTTCTCAATAATTATTTAACTTAGAATTTAAAGATTTGTTATTTATCCTAAACCAAACTTTTATTTTAATTTTGTGCTAATGCAAACGCACTAAAAAGATTATTTTGTCTTAGCTTGCTAGAAATTATTTTTGCCTTGCTTCTTCAATCATAATTAGTATAATTTCCAAGCTAAAAATATTATACTTGTCAGAAATGAGAGATTTATTCATTATTGCCTTTACAGTTATTAATTGATATTTTTACAGTAATTCTTTATCTGCTGCAATTTGAAATAGCTTGTGTTATTATACTTATAGATATGTGTCTGTTATTTAATCTAGCTCTAATAATGTTTGAATTGAAAGTAAATATACTTTAAAGTCTATCGGTTTTGGATGATGAGAATGGGCCAATAGAAATTGAAAGATTAGAGATTTATTTAAAGGTGAATTTATTTCTTTATTATGCTTAGTTTGAAATGTATTTAGTGGCTATGTAGAATGAAGTTATTTATGTTATATAGTATATGGAATTGAGATAAGCTCTTCCTTTAATTTATTTGAGTATTTGACATGGGTGTATTATATAGTATATTGTATGGGATTGAGAAAACTCTCCCTTAGTTTATTGAAGTATTTGTTAGGAGTAGATCATATCCTCCAGATTTAGTAGTTGCATTTTATGAATTATAGTATGAGAAGCCAAGTAGTGTATCTCCCTTATGTTTTGGTGATGAGACAGTGCCCATGCCAGTTTGTTTTAAGTCTCAGAAGTAGACTTGGGAGCTATTGTATATCGTTAGTTAGATGAGTAGAGTTATGAAAATCTTTTATCCCCATGTGCCATATGGAATGTTTTTCATCTTTTATTCTTGCCAAGTGTGAGATAGTTTGATGATAAAAAAGGAAAATAAAAGTAGAGTTGATTTTTCTCACAAGAACAGCTGAAGTAGAATTTGTATTAAAGCTTGATTGGCCATTGTCATCATCCATATTATGATCTTTATCCCAATTGCATAAGTAAACCGATCGGATTTAGTAATATTAATTATTTTATGACAGGTAGCATTATTCAGACACATGCATAAATTATTGATTTAGAAGGTATGAAGAAATCCATTATTAATGTGTAACTTTAATTATTGTTTCAGATCATTTTGTATTATTTCGATTTCATACCATTAACTCTCATAATGTTCCATCCTCATTTGAATGAGCTAGCAAGAGAAGACAAAGTGTGATTAATTAATAGAATTATTCATTTAACTTATACAGTATAATTTGATCTTACTCTTATTTCATTTTTACTCTTAGATTTAAACCCCTCTCATTTTGTTGATGTGCATTTGAAGTAAAATGTCAAGAACTTTAATTTCATCTTTTAATTTAGTGTTAGTATTTAATAGAGTTTTGTTTTCAAGAGCATATCATAAGTGATTGATAGCTGGAGTGTATTGAAAATAAAATACCAAAATTAAGTTTATATTTAATAATCTTAGTGTAGTATCATAATGTTTCTGTGTTGTATGTTTATCAGAATTGACTGATAGCTTAAGCCAATTTTGCAAGCAAGATAAAAAGTTTAGTTTGTGTTATTGTTTAGTACTGAAAATATAATGTTTCTTTTGTAAGTCTATCAGAATGCACTGATAGCTGGCATATGTTTAAAATAAAATATAGAAAGTTATCTTTATGTTATTTGCTCTTATGTAGACCCTTTAACCATTATTATTGGAATCATCAAAACATGTATATCTGTCAATTATTAAACCAAGTGTTTCTTTAAGTTATTATTGTAAATAAATGTTTTATTTATTTAAAGTTGTGTTCAGAATTCTTTGACATGCATTTATATTTCATATTTCCACACATGCACACACATTTACTTATCTATTATGATATGATTGTACTGTTCCATTTAATTTAATAATGAACATGTTCAGATCTGATGATGTTGCTTTCCTTGATCCAGACACTGTATGAAATGTTGATTATTTAATGATTCTCTAAAAATTTTATCATTTAGTTATTATTTAGATGAATTGAAATCAAAATGCACCTATTTCTTTCATTATCTAACTACTACCATTATTTTGTTAAGATATTGTTTAATTTGTCTCATTACTTTTATAATAGTAATTAGTAGTCGTTGAGAAGTAGAGATTTAAAATTAAGCCATGCAATAAATTAATCCCCTGAGATATTCACTTATTATTTAGAGTAGACAGTAATTTAGTTTAAATTACTGTACAATTAAAAGTTAAGTAATGTCATGTTTATTTTGTATTTAACCCCAATTTTTTAGACAGTATAGTTGATCAGCATTACATCTTTTATTTATTGATTTAATTTTCTAACATAATAGAGGTTGTTCAATGCATGTGGATGATAGAAAAAGATGAGGCATAGACTATAACTTGTCAATTTAAATGGTAGAACTTTACCAATTTTAATTCTTTATTTATTTTAGAACTTAATAGATGTTTTGTTCCTATTAAAAATAATGTTTCCTCCCACATCTAATATACATTTTACACCTTATAGACCTCTGTAGCCCCCAACTGAGCTAAGCTAAGGTAGAACATCATTTAAGAGCCTCATTAATAATTTTAAGGCAAAATCAGACTAAAAGTTTATTCCATGATCAATAGAATTGGCACCCCCAGGTATTTGTTGTTAGGAAAGATAGGAAAGGTGTTGGGTGACGGTTACAATATATATATATATGATAAACAAAACAAGTTATAAATTTTGTAACTTGCTCATAGCTTGCATTTTATGATCATTAGATGGAGCTTTACCAATAGCCCACTATCAAGCTTTGTTTCCATAAATGCTAAGAGAGATAGAATTCAATATCTCTTTCAAATTGTCTCCAACCTTTAAACCATGGTTTCGAGCTAGTTGGCTCACATCATTAAAGAGTAGGAAGACTAGAAACTAGATCTAAATGCCAACTCTACAAACAGCATTTATGAAACATGTTTCTATCAGCTTGAAAGCATGAATTTTTCAGATATGTAAATATCTTCAAATCCATTCAAATAAACTAGATAGCTATATGGGTCTGACATGAGCCAACTAGCTTGAAACCATGGTTTAAAGGTTGGAGACAATTTGAAAGAGATATTGAATTCTATCTCTCTCAGTGTTTATGTAAACAAAGCTTGATAGTGGGCTATTGGTAAAGCTTCATCTAGTGATCATATATATATATATATATATATATATATATATATATATATATATATATATATATATATATTGTGACCTTTTATTTAGGTCCCTGTATTAAATAATCCAAAATTTTAAATCATAAAAATATATTTGGCATTAAAATCTTAACAAGTGGCTTTCAATAAAGACTGTTCTGGATGCACTAGGAAATCTGCTTGAGTGGAGAAGAGATTTCAAACCCAGTATAGGCTTTAATTAGGGATAAAATAACAATTTAAAAGTATTGTTATTAATTGGGAGATAAATATATTGCTATTTTATTATTGTTGAATAGCAATTGAAATAAATAAATAATAAATTAAATTTGTAAATCTTGTAAAATGAATCATTATAGTTAATTCTTAAGCATATTTTTTTTTTGTAATGAATTGAAAATAATCTTTGATTTTATGGGTAGTTATTACAAACAAAGGTAGAGGGGGTAATATTAATATATTCACACTAAGGTTATTGGTCAATTTGTTACCACAATGCTTTGTAATAAAAACTATATATGTTAAAACAAAGTTATAGGGGAGGGGGTGATTAAGAAAAAGAGAACTAGAAACAACAGACTTTGATTCTACTTATATAAAATAAGGAAGAAAAAGCTGAAAAATCAGAAAATTTTGGAATTTAATTGAATAAGGATTATAGTATATTGTCATCTAAAATGATGGAATAGAAATCTCAAAGCCTTGCTATCATTTTGAACACAGCTTTTCCATCGATTGGATGGTTCCTGAAAGTTATACTGCAAAAGAAGAAATGGTAACAATGTGGATCATAATTGACTTCAATAAAGATTACTTCAAACCCAGAACAATTCAAGAAAATGTAAGGAATTATTTTTATTTTTTTGATATTGGTTAATTTTTAGATTTTAAAATGATGCATAAATTATTTGGATTTAAAAGAAAAATTTGACAATGTTGATTTTCATGCTATATTTATTATTAAATAGAAAAATGTGCTTACTTATAAATGATAATTTCAATAAAATAATTTGAAATAATTTTAAAGAAAGATTTCAGAATATATTATAAACAAACTCAAAAGTCATTTTTATATCATATAAATTTAATAAAGTTAAAAGAAGATTATGTAATTTTGTTCTCTATTCTTTCTTTATAAATAAAAACTCATCTGCCAGGTCATTTTAGCGTGAACTTGTGTAATGATAGAAATGAAAGATTACAGATTAATTAAAATGCTAAGGATATCGTATTTATAATTGGATAAATTCTTCTTAGTATTACTAAACAGTTATTATTTTGCCAATGGAAATGTAATAAAAATAAATATTTACTTTTAAAAGTTTACTGTGCAATGTGTATAAATAAGATTTAAAAAAAAAAATGTTTGAAAAATGTCCAAATTACTTAAAATTGTTACATATATTACCACGGAAGAAAAGAACAGAATCAATAAATGTATTTAAAAAGTCTGTTTTGAAGATCATAATAACCTATAAAGTTATTACGGAAAATTATCTATAGAAAAGAGAATAAACCAATATGTTTAATTGCGTTACACTTGGAAGTATTTGAATAGTATTCCTCTATGCCAAAATTGAAGATAATAATCGTAATATATATATATGTGTGTGTGTGAATTACTTATAAACAATTACTCATTATATCAGTATCTAGATCATTCAACTTAAAAAGAGGGGACAAACAGTGAATTAAGAAAGAGAAAATACAATGGGAGAAAATGTCCGTTTATTTTTATTTATGGCCTAGATCTAATATTGTAATATGTGTTTGTAAGGTATTATTTCAGAAATTCTCTTTTTATTTATTTATTGTAGTACAAAAATATATATTGAGTTAAAGAGAAAAAGATGTGTAAAATATATACATCTATTACATGTATTTTTATTTTTCCAATTGAGAGAAAACATAATATTATATATATCATTCGTCTAGACAGAGAAAAAGAGAGATTTATCTCTCGTATTTTTTTTTAAACAGATTTTATTATTTTATTAAAGGATGAATAAACAGACTTAAATTTTGTCAAAGATATACTATAATGATCTAATTGTGTTCTTACATGAAAGAATTAATATGTTTTTTTTATTTCTTAATTTTGCATAGAAATGAACATGTCCACTTTGAATACAAATGCAGGTCGATCTTTATTGTTTACATGCATAGTACTTGCTATAACAAAAGTATAGTTGATTATTTAAAATAATTAATGGTTCATTTGACATATATTTTGGTTTGTCTATTAATACATTCATAGTTTCCGCATTGTGAAATGGAATATTTATATTTCCACTTTTATTGTTGGTGTTGTTTTACCTTGCTATAGTATTGAGAAGGATTTGTGATAGCTTTTAGCTGATAGGATGTGTCACATAGAATGGCATCAAATAGATTAATATTAATGTTGAGCATGGGTTGATGGAGAATCACCCATTGCTGATTGTATGAGAGGATAGTATGGTAGAGGCTGAGTAATAATTAATGCATAGTTAGCATAATGAATCCCAAAAGAGGATATCCATGGTCTGAATTCTATTTTCCTGTGATGAGAATAAACTCACACTTGCATACCTATAGAGAGGTATTAGAATTAGCCATATTATTATACAACTATCATGTTGTTTTATAGAGCCTCCCTTTTTATTGTTTAATCTCTCATGAGGTTAGAGAGTTAGTTTTCCACCATGTATAGTGAAGTCCAGTATTTCAAAATCCAATAGCAAGGATAAGATGATGTTAGATTAAGGAACACTGATCTAGCTATAGTGTTTGCCTAATTATAATAGTGTTTTATGATGTTGTATGATCTTCATCAATTTATAGACAGACCAAACCAAAACCTATTAGTGATTGAAGAACTTATAGATGTAAGAGCAAGAGGTGCATGTGGGCAGTGTGGATTTATCTTCATCAAGTAGTGATTCACAAATGGATTGGTAAGATCAGTTAATTATTAAAATGATAGCATTGTGGACATAGGCAATGTTTTAGTGACATGTGTATTTAACTTTTGATGTCTGTTCTTACTTTAATACACTAAACCTATTCATCTCAAATTTTAATCAATTATTAATTGTGCAGAATATGATAATTGCCCTTATCATATTCTGATAAAAATATGGTTTTAGTATAATGCACTACTTTATAACTTTCGAATTCTAGATTTAAAGTTGATGCATACCCTAAAGTCCTAAATACCCTGTTGTTTTTATAATTTAAGTGCTAGTTCAGCTTAAATAAGGTTTCATTATCTTATTCTTTAAGATAGGCTAAACAGTAATAAGTGATACTTTGAATTTCATTGTATAAGCTGTTTGTATCATTTGCTGAGTATATAGTCAATGTGATACCAAGTGTTTGCCATCCTGGAGTTTAATTTGATGTATTGGTTTTATTTCAGACAATGTGTCTGAAAGAAATATTTGTATATTGTGTAAATAAATCTTGTTGTGTTTAAAAATTTATTTAGTTGCCTGTAGTCTTATTGCCAATCACCATACACACTATTATTGTTATTGATATTGACATCTCAGAAGATTATAAATTGAAATCATCATCGACCAATATAGTACCTTTAACTATATGTTGATATATCATAATAATTTTGTTAGGCCTTATAATTTAAGAGTACAGCTATGGCATCCTCACATAACAATTAAAATGGTAGTACCCTATAGTACATATTATTTTAAGTAAAATATTAAAAGATAAACATAATATTGATTTAATCGGTTTAGTTGAACCCGCAGAGCTATCATTCATTGATCTTGATCACATGGTTTATAATTATTTGAGAAAAGAAATTTGGTAAGTTATTGTGTTTATTTATTAAAAAGTTATTCCTATTTCTTAAATATTAAAGTTATAAGAGTTATTGAGTTCATAAAGTTTATGTATAACTGCTAAATATAGTTGTTAATTTGAGTTTATATTGAGAGCTGTTTTGTGCATTCTATTCGGGTGGTAAAATCCCTCACACTGACCCAAGTATATTTTGTATAATGAGCTTTGAGTTGTTTGAACCCTGAGAAGAATTAGTTGTTAAGTTTCAAGGTAGAATTTGAATTTGTAGTAAATTTTATAGCTAGTTATTTATTATAGTTGGACTTGAAATAGATTACTTTCACTGTTTTATGAAAGTCAACCAAACTTTAAGGTGTAAATTACTTCTTTTGTCATAAAAGGTATAGCTTGTTTTGATTTTATGATAAATATTCTGGTTGTGTCAAGCTTGGAATCCCTAATTTTAGTTAGCTTATCTTCTTATCATTTAATACAATATTAGTTTATAATTTAAGATTTCAGTCTCCATCATCAACATTGTTCACGTTCTTTTATTTATTCATTCTCATTTGACATTAATTCATTATCATAATTGATTAATCATTCATTAACTTTTATTCTTTATCATCTTAACTATTCATTAATTCTTCTTCTATCATTATCTTAATCATTCATTATTCTCATACATCCTCATTCTTTTCTCTTCATTCCTAGACTCATTTCATTCTACTATTTAATTATTACTTATTTTCATCATCCATTTAGTCATCTACATCATAATTTACATATTATTTCATTTATAATTTTAACTTCATAATCATTCCAGAGATATAATTATTAGTATTTATTGGTTGGCTGAATATCAAATTTAGCTCATCACATTTTGTTTGTGTGGATTTTAAAGCTGGTTTGACCAGAAGTTATTATCTTTATTAATCACCTTGTGATCTTCTTTAGATCTATAGTTTCATGCTAATTTTATTCAATACAGGAATCATTTCATTAGTTTAACCTTTTTGTTTCTTTATGCTTATATTCTTGATAATGAGAGTATGATAGGTTACAAAGGGCGGATTTGTTGCCATGAAATGTGCGGCCAGATTCGTATATATATGATTCCAGCATTCAAAGGGCAGGTCATAAGACAGATTATAGCGTCAAACATGAGACTAGATTAGTTGATGATCATAAGAGAAGGTCACAATATATATATATATATATTGTAACCATAAATTCTTGATGTCCAGCTAATGGCCATCGAAGGCCATTGCCCTCTCAACTACCTCTCGTGCCGAACACGTTGTGGCACCCAAAAATTGTAACCATTTGATTGTGCGGTCCCAATTACGTAACGTAAGTGCACTAAGAATTGTAACCTTGATCACTGATCAACTCTCACTCAATTATTGTCAACTATTAAGAGCTGTAACCAAAAAAACATATCATGCTATCTATTTAATGCACCAAAGACCACAATCAACATCTGGAGCAACTTACCATAGACCAAACTAATGATCTAACATAAACTTTTTACAATTTATTTGATCGCAGCCAGGGTATACCATGAAGAACTATCATAGTAGTATGATAAAATACATTAAACAAATTATAAGTGCAATGTTATTACTTTTAAACCTTAATTTGCGATTTTTATGGTATGCGACCCTATGGCCGACCATGTACAAGATGGCATAATTTGTGGAATTACATAAGATTATGAAATTTTAAACCGTCTATATGATTTTTAATACAAATGCTAGTCCAGGTAAAGCTTTGCAATAAATAAACATAAATACTTGGGTTCTGATTTTATAGTTTATCATATTACTGAGACTCTTATTATACTGACAAATGACAATTTAAAAACGTTAAGTAAATATATTTAATCATATCATTATTTGGTAAATCTGTTCACAAGTTTAATAATTAATTTGTATTTTATACTAGAATCAACTACGCAAAGCCACAATGATGGAAAAGGTAAATGGGATTTTATTGTACCTTACTCATCATAAACTACCAAAGACGAAAAGCATCTAAATGTTTTCTCAAAAAATATTTATAAACTCTTATATCATGTTGACGATAATATGTAATTCAATGTATGCTCTTCAATGTATGTTCTATCCAAAGTTTATGATTTCTGCAACGGCACAGTAAGTTTAATTATAAATCAACGTTTATTTACAAATTTATGAACAATAAGTAATTAATTTCAATATTCTAAATAAAACATAAATAAACAAATAAAATAAATAAATGATAATTCCATTGACTTTCTTCAATAACATCTCATAGGTACAGTTTTAAAATCTAATCATACCTTATTTCAATCTAATATAATGAATATTGATGAGATTATACGAAATTCAGCATCAAACTCATGAAATATTGAACGTCATTTCCAGATTCAATAAATCCCTACTGTACACTTATAATAATATAATAAATAATATTATATCTGTAGGATTTAGCTATAATGTAATCATTAATTAAAGTGACAATTTAAACTTACGTTCCGGTAAATAATAATCAACCAACAGTTAATTATTATGAAGTACTTGAATAGAATGTCCTGCTACCATTTAATAATCTAACCGATAAATTATGCTTACAAATGAAGAAGATGATTTAGCAGATTAACTAAAATACTTTGCCCAACTTATATCTGTGAAGCAAAACATATTCCTGTGGATGCATTCATCTACACGTAGGAATTAAATAATACTAAACGTTTTGTGTATTTAAACACCATCATAAAGTAATACGTATAATCACACAATTCCGCGGATTAACCACCGGCGCAGGAATGTGTGTAAAATACAAAAATGGCAATTAAAATAATCTGCGGATTAACCACCAGCACAGATTAAAGCCCTTTAACATTCTAAAAACAACATTATTATTTACTTCACATTAAAGTGCAAAATCATCCTCCTCAGTTCTTCTGACTATTCAGAATACACTAACACTTTAGCAAATGTGGGTTCTTGCATAATAAAATGTTACGCTAATCAGGACAACTAATGTACTACTTATCTTGCTTAAAATAAACATGTGTAATATAATATAAGTAATATTGGCATAGGAATATAAATCTGGAAAGACTCACAAAATATCTCATAAAGATTGATACATCTCATGAATTCATTTAGTACTTTTAAGCTTTTCCGCAAGCGCTATTCTCTTGAATAAATATTTTATTCAACCCTTATTAATTTAAACTTAATAAATATAACTTTGAACTTCACATGCAAGTTCATATAACGATAAAATTAAACAATACATTATTCATCAAATACATAAAATTTAACGGTGTGTGTGTGATAAAACTAAATGTAAAGCATTTTATAGTTCAATACATGAATTTTAGCAGATGTGTGTATCACAAATTGGATTGTATAGCATTTTATAACTCCTAATGTGATCCGTGGAATCCATGTACGATGTGTAGAATAATAAGTATACGAGGTAATAGCTATAACTGTAGTTAAATTCCATACATGCAATTTTATCCATTTGATTAGTTATTATAAGCAATATTAGATTAACGATTTTGCGTGGCTCCCCAAACATGAAACAATTTCAAAACATGATACGCAGAATTTAAATGAAAATGTTTTTCATAAAGTTATTAATCTCTACATTTCTCTATTAAAAGTGTTCCAAGTTTATCACATCCATGCAAGTATTTATTTATCCACGCGTTAATCCAGGAATACTAATTACAGCAATTAATTTATTCATTTCAAACCGACGATAAATTTATAAAATAGCTTTGATTAATTATTTGAAAACTGTTTGTTATCCAAATGTTAAACAAATTAACTAGCAAATATTACTGGCATTGTAAAGTTAAATATCAATCAATATTGTATTTTATTAGAATTAAAAACGGAAATATTAAAATATGTTGATAACTTTAACGTTTTACTTTAACTTAAACTTCTTCTTTTTTAAAAAACAAATTTTCATATTCATAAAACTTCTGTAATTAAAATACTTATTTAGTTTTTCCAAATTGTAGAATAATAAATATTTCAAAACATACCAAATTCTTGCAATTAACTCTTTTAAATTTAAACTGGGAAGCTCCGACATTTTAAAAATGTAATATTGGAAAATTTATTACCGGTGATTCGATCCACTTGGCCAGCCGACTTGAACAGACTTTTAAATTTAGCAATTCATCTTATAATTGATTACCACTATGTTATATTTACGTTTATAGCAAATTTTGTGGTAATCCGTTTACTTATTAACTATTTTTAAAATAAGCTTATCAATTTTACACCATTTGCTTTACCATTTTCTTTTTTTTCTCCCTCCAAAAGCAAACTAACAGACGATCTTCCCTTAAATTCGCGCTCTTTTCTTTTTTTACATTGAGACGCATACGTAATTACTATATTTATTTTTAATAATTAATTTTTAATTGAACAAATGGTTTTTTAATTCAATGGAAATAATAATTTAAGATCATTTTAACAAATAAAAACAAAATATTATTTTTAATAATATTTTACCAAATTTTAAGGTGTTGTCAGATTTTTAAAAAGTTAAACATTTTGATGTGAGTTAGTATATGGGAAGAGGCAAATTTAAATTTATCAAAATAATATAAGAGAGTAATCTGTTCAAAGTGCAACTCAAGCCAATCAAATCACCAAAAGAAGAAAGAGAAATTTTTATACTAGTTACATCAATTAATATATTTTATACTAAAATATATGGTTACAATATATATATATATAAAATATATGGTTACAATATATATATATCAAACTTATTAATTAAATGAGACAGTAACCAAAAATTTATCAAAAAACAAGCATGTCATCTGGAATATAAGTCAACATATTTTTTAAAAAAATAATTTGTTTTATTTATTTTAGGTAACACAAATTAATCATGTAGAACAATAAATATATAAAACTAAATTTAAATAATATTCTAATTAATTGTTTTTAATTACAGTTGCAATCAGTGTCTTGCAGCTTCAGTTAAACCAGATGATGATAATTTCATTCATTAGACACCAGTGTCTGAAAGCAACTTTCCTGGAAAACTAGTACAAGTCATTTCATGAAAAATAATTTAGCATTGATTAACTAATCAAATAAAGCTAACCCAGCATTAAAAAACTAAGTTATCATTAATATTTCTCAGTTGTAGCCATGAAAAAATTATTCAGTACTGGCATTAATTATAATATAGTTTGTTAATTATTAACCTTAATTAAATTGGCGAAACAGTGATAATACTGGCATTAATTATAATATAGTTTGTTAATTACCAATCTTAATTAAATTGGCGAAACAGTGATATATAATCTTCAAAAGGTCTTGTAACCTTCCTATTGTTTGTCCTGCAAGATATGTACCAATGAATTTATGTTCTTTGTACTTAGAAAAGAGTTATAAAAGAAAAAAATCTGATGCATGAAAAAAATTATACCTATAAAGAAATAAAATTTAGCAAAGCTACACATATAGAAATAACACATAAAGATCTGGAAGAGGAACTTTTCAACTATAAAGAATGATTTGCAACAAAGATAGCTATTTTGAATACTTTCAGAAGTTTGATTATTAAAATTAGACTTATTCATGGTGAAAAAAAAAGATAAAATATTAAAATACAAAATAACTAATGAATAATGAAAGTTGGTAAAACCTTAACTTCAAACTTTAATTATCTAAACCATTTTAATCACACTATCAATTAGTAAAAGATTAATAATATTTTATAAAATATGCATTTTAATTTATATTATATATTTTATTTTAAAAAGATATTTCATAAACTGTTTATATATAACAAATGATTTTGTGCAGTATGTGTATATTATCTTAAAAAAGATTAAGGAGAGAATTAAATAAGATATTATATTTTATCAGAGATATATGAAAATAAGCACACTATGCAAGAATGACATATTTATAAATGTATCCACTTTTATAGGATGATTTAATTTATGTATGAAAAAAGAATATTTTTCAAAATTCTTTGTCAATCTTATAATTTGTTAATTTATTAAATTGTTAATCAAAAATTTAATATTATTAGTTGAATTCTTTCTTTGTTCAATTCTCAACAAGACTACATAGCATACAGGCTACTTATATACATGATTGTGATCATGTATTCAAAGAGTTTCTAAATTATGCTAGACTGCAATTAATCTAGCAGATAAAAAAATATTTAATAAGTAATGAGGGTAGGAAAATCAGTTCCCTGCATCTTTGAGATGGTACCAGAAAGTGTTGAAGCATTTTACCTTCAAAAAAATAAATCTCATTTATACTAGCCAATAATTTTTTTTTTGTCAATCCAGAAAAATAACTAAGAGTCATTATTATTAAAATATATAACCAGTTCATCAGGATTACTTCTTAATATAATTCTTTGTGCAAATAAACCATGCAAATCAATGATAGTTCTGGCAATGATTTAGGTACTGCCTAATATTGTGTTAGATGAATTTAATTTTATTATGTTTAAAATTCATAATAAATTTTATGGATGCATAATGATGCATCAAACATGTGGTTTTGTGTAATAAATAGCATTAATAGTATTTGTTGCATTATTTATTTTAGCATCATGTTTGAATTGGGTTCAGAAATCATCTGATACATACCATTGATAGTGTTTTTATTTAGAATATATCAGAGTTCAATCTTATTTACAAATTTGCTACATATGCACCCCTCCCTATATACATCTGGGTTTGTTAACACAAATAGGTATTTTGTATTGGCTTAACAATCAGTAAATGCAAGAGTTGGTTAGAACGTTTGCCCTAAATTTGATATTCAGGAATCTAAAGGTGTGAGTTTAACTTCTAAGAGAATATTGTCACTGTGCATATAGGCCAGTAACACCTGAAGAAGAATGGAGAATAATATTATTCGAAACATTGTGTAATTACTAACCTGTGTTGTCTATTTGTGTATTATTACTAACAAGTTGTTTGTATTTGGAAAATTTAAACAAAGTTTAAAATTTTCTATACATTCAACATTCACTCATAGTTGATGTAAATAGTCCAACATATCATATCTAATAATATACCATTATCACAAACCTTCAGACAAATACTAATGATTTTACTCTTTTTTAGAAACTTGCTGCATATGGCTATTTATATATATCAAATAAAATACCCAATATAAATTAATTATAATAATAATAATAATAAAACAATAAAGTATTAACAATGATTTAATACTTTATTGATTTTTCTATTTTACACATATAAAATGATGAATGGAACAGAAGTAGTACTAAATGACATAGTTCGCTAAAAAATCAGTAAAAATCCGGATGTAACATGTTGTTAAAAATCTGAAAAAAAAATAGCATCTGTAGTATTCTGAAAAAGTATTAATAATTATTTATTTAACAATAAACTTGCTCTGGTGCAATTAGACATATGTTAAAAGAAAAACAGTTGTGTCATATGAAATTGTTAAGGACTTATTTAGCACAGGAAAAATAAAACTTGAATTTCTCCTCATACACAAACAATACTTTATTAAGAATATTTTTGTCAACTCTTTTATAAGATTCTAATATATATATATATGATTTCAGAATTAGGTGTGGGTAAAATGAAGGTTTTAAGCAGAAACACAGCATTTATAGTAAAAAAAAAAAAACTATTAAAAATTATTCATTTAATAGTAAATTTGCTCTTGCCCACTTAATAAAAGAATAAAATTTAATGTGTGCATGTTGAATATATGTTAAATAAAAAAAGAATAATATCATATTCAGCATTTTATTTATTTATTTTTTGTTATTGGAAAAACATGTTAGGCATCAATGGCTTAGGGGATAGATTCCCTTAGTTACTCTATATATGTGAATTTGTTAATTCAAATGGTGATTTTGCATTGTCGTAGCAATCTACTAAATACAGGAATGCTAAAATTATATTAATATTGTTTGGTTAATTAATCAATAAATTGTAAATTATATATAATATTGAGAAAATAGTTATATATGTGTGTATGCATGTATGTAAGTAAAGGTTTAATTAGATTTTCTGTGTATTAGCTAGAGTTTAGTTATTATATATCCAAGCAAACATTAAAAAATCAAACTGCAAAATGAAGTCATAACATTTAGCAATAGTATTTATTTGCCTACCTTGCTAAAAATCTAAAGTTGATCCTTTTGAGCTTATGTCCTAGATTTTAAATAATTGGAGGTAAATCAAACATTAACACCCTATGTATAGAAGATTTTTCTGGACTTATAAACGTATATATCGAAAGTTTTAGTGAAATTTTCCATGCATTTTTTTTAGCCAGAGTTCAGTTATCATGTAGCTAATCAACCAATCAATTAAAAATTGACAATTTAAATTAAAATCATGTCATCTAGAAATAGTATTTATTTAACTTATTATCTATAAACCAAATGTCAATCGTTTCTATCTTATGCCTTAATTTTCAATTTTGTTCTTTTTAAATTTAAAAATTAAAATATAGCTTTTGATTTATAGGAAGGCTGGCAAAAAAAAAAAAAAATACTATAACTAGATAACATGATTTCAGTTTGTTTTAGCAGTGCTGGGTTATATCATATATAAACTCTAAAAAAATACATAGAAAATCTCATTAAAATTTGTAGTATTTACATCAATAAGTTCATATATATATATATATAGTAAATTTAATTTTAAAAAAAACAACTGATGTATAAATTATCATGAAAAGTCTTTAATTTAAAACAATAATTTTTGTTATTAATAATTAAGTATTGATATAAAAATTATGTTGTAACATATTTGAATAAATTTTAAATAATTTATGTAAATTAAATAAGAATAAATGATTTAAATAATATTAAAAATAAATTTGAATAGAATGGAAAATTGGAGAAGTGGTGAAAATTTAAACGTAGTAATTGAAAAAAGTTAATTACTTTTCGATATTTAAAAACCTACTTAACAAATAATTAACAACTATCCATAGATAAGATACTTGGTAAATGTTAATATTAAAATAATACCCATTATAGTTGAAGTTTAAAATGCTGTTAAATATTTTGTTGACAATATATTGATGTGTAGAAATCTGATTGATTAGAGATAGAATAAGAGAAAAAATCATAAAAATAAGATAATTAAATTGCAGTTAAAAATTGTAAATTTAAAAATATGGTCTATAGGAATAATTTTTAAAATGTTAGAATTTAAATAAATATATAAAATTAAATTACAAATGTAAAAAGAAATGTCATTGTGTAATCTTATATAATTGTATATGTTTATAAAGATTGTATCATAAAATATTGAAACTTGCAAAAGGTATCTGAGAAGATATGGAAATAATTGCTTAATATCTATTTTTTCAATCCAAAAATGATAGGCATAATCTTAAAAAATTAACTTGCATGGTATTAATAATTCTGTATTGCAAATTACTGTCATAACTTATTGGAAGTTTTTAGATAGAAAATTTATTCTATTAGTTTCCTATTTTTAGTTTTTGTTGTTGTTTTCTCCAAAATTTTAATCATTCTTATCATATTTCAAAGTACAGATACTAAAAAAAAAAGTTTTGTGATGAAAATTGCTCTAAGTGGTAATCAAGTATTATGATTGGATGATTTCAGAAGTTACATTGATAATTTTCTAAGCAAGAAATTTCTAATCAATTTCAGTATTGTATTGATTAACCAAAAAGTTAATAGTAGTTTGATAAAGAATGTTACCTCAAAAATATTATTATTACAAAAATATAAATTAAATTAAATTTATAGTTACTATGCTTATGAGAATATTATTTTTCCAGAATGTTTTCAATATTTCATAAATAACATGTGGCTTCAAGTATTTTGATTTCTGGAATATATAACTTTATTATCTCAATGAAAAGTTATTAATTTTTGTTACAGATCATGAAGAACATATCTTGGGTTTAGATTTTAATATACTTAAAAGAAGAATAACAATTAGTATTATAAAATATGACACATTTTTATCCCAACACTTACAATAATGAAATTGTATTTTTTATAATAACTGTGTCCATTCTTTGTTTAGATTGTAAACATTTCTAGATTATCAGATTCCTGTATTATCAATAGTCAAATGTGTATTTTTAAATGAAGATTAATTTTTCAATAGCAATAAAACTAAAATGAAGTATTTATGTTAATTTTTAGTTTCTATTTATATTGTTTCATATTTTATATTTCTATATTGTATGATACTTATATTTAAAATAAGTTTATTTACACTTAAACATTAATAATTGCATTTTAATTTAAATTGTAACCTTGGTGAATTTTAATATAATACAGACAAGATATATCAAATTATTATATATTTTATCAAAAACATTTTTGTATGACTCTTTTGTACATCTTTATTTTTATTAAAATTACATCTCTTGTCAATAACATCAGGGAATTTAAATGTGCTTGATGAGTCACAAAATTATATTCAATGTAACTAGTACTATTATATTACTATTATAAAATGGCATTGCTGCTTCTTATAATATGTTTGATTATTATGTCAAAAACTTGAGCTTATATTCAAATGATAAAATTTGAAGTTATATTTTTTGTGATGTTATTTAATTCATTTTGTTTTTACAATTTCTTTTAGAGTATAACAGTTGTGTCATTTTAATCCTTACCAAAACCTTAGCTACACATCTTATTAGTATACTTGATTTTCACTATTGTCATAACTATAAGTTTTACAGTCTTTGGAAATTAAGTAATTCATTTGTTTGCATTTAAAAATGCTAAACAATATGGATTGATCTCTCTGATATTTGATTTTTTGTAATATATTGGTAATCATTCTACTACTAAAAGATTAGAGTTTTATTATTTCATTATAAAATTTTTAAAGTTATTTTGGGTGCTTCAAATTAAAACATCTTTTTTGAAGCCACGTAATAAAAGAGACTTGAAGAATTAAAATGATTGAAATAAAAATAATGATAAAGAAAGTTTAAAATAGAAATATATAAAAGTAAACATTGTGAATACACACACCCATGTATATAATTATCACATATATTTTTTGCTATTTATATTAATTTTGTGTGTGTGTATATATATATAACGCTTTTGATTTTCAGGAAGGGATTTTTTATCTAGATGTCAGAAATTAAATGCTGTCGGTAAGATCATAAAAGTTGTTTATATTTTTAATTAGTTTATTAATTATTGTAATAATTATTTTAAGCTACATCACTAATCCTATAATTCTTCTTGATTCTCTAAAACAGCATTCTTTGTAAGAATTTACTCAATAATTTTTTTGAAAATACTTTTGTTGTAATCGATTACAGTGATATTTCATAATAATTACTTTAATTTTACTGTCTTTCTTATTTTTATAAATTGAAAGAATAGAAGCACCTTTGAAAGCAAATATCACAAATTTATAGCTTTATTTATTCCTAAATAATTTGATTCAGTTTAAAGTTATAGTATCATTAGTTTATAAAATTCACTGGCTAGCTCACCAGGACTCAATTTTTTTTCATTTTGGTAATTACAAAAGATATTTCAATTTAACCAATTTGAAATCTCTGCTAAAATTCAAATGAGTCAATAAGTGGGTATATTATTAATAGAAGTTATATGAATTTTTATTTAAAAGTACTGTGACTATATTAAACCAAATCACCAAAAAATTATTAGAGGGAGTAGATTCAATACAGGATGTTAGAATTACTAAAATCGAACTATCAAAAAATTAAATATAAAAGTTAGAATAAGGCAAAATAAACCTGGGAGATTATTTGAAAAAAAAATCTATATAATAGCACATAAAGGAAAAAAATGGCAAAAATTAATAAATAAGAGACAGTATGTATTATTATAAATGTTTAGTAGCCGATTTTTATTCAATTAGAGTATTTAAAATTCATTAAAGTTAAGATTAAGACGAACAAATGTAAGATAATGTGGAATATTACAAATGTATTTTAAAAAGTGACAACAAAAAGTAAAATATTAAATTAACATAAACTTGTATTTAAAATTTAAATAAATACACAATGTTATCAGATCCATGTCTCATAAATGGACTAAATTATATAATAATTTAATTAAAAAGCATGTCTTTGATTTATGAATCAAATCTTTTATCATTTTAAAGAATAGATAATAGTCAATTCAAAAATATTAAATAAACATAAGATTTTTGAAAATTAAAAAATGAAGCCATTTTTTAAAATATAGACAAGAATTAAGTTTTATCAAGTTGTTTAATATTTATAATATTAAACAATAGTCATAAAAGAATTTGAAAAACATTGTTATGTTTTTCTATACTTAAAGTAAAATTAAAACAATAATTTAACTGAAATAGTTGTTCTTAAAAACACCTGATAACAATAGGATATAAAAATAAAAATTAATTAAAACAAGAATTTAAAAAGCAATGTAGCTTTTATTGTTTAGGTTGTGATAAACATTTTTTGTGGGCAATTATCAGAAATAAGGCTACATAATAGAACAATATACTTTACTACAAACATACAGAGAAGACAAATGCAGATTAAAAGTCTTAATTATTAGAAATTAATCATTTATTAGTACTAGCTTGTACTATCAACATATAATGAAGCAAAATAGCAATAAAGGTAATTGTAAATATACAATAGATCTAATTGTCAAGCAGAATTCAAACATCACTGTGATATAGAACTTGATGTGATAAATACCTGTCATTAGTGTATAACTATTATTGTCATCATATAGCTCCTTAGAAACGAATAGATATCATGTCTTTTAATTTAGGAGAGAACAGATGTGTTGCCATTATCAAAAGTTAGCCTATGTTGCTGATAATAAAACTGTCAAAAATTAAACATTAATAATACAACCTATGGAATTTCCCATTATTGTGGCTGACTAATTAAAAATATGTGGTGACCATCTACAAATTAAACCAACAGAACACGAATTATAACAGGATAAATGAAAATCCAATAGTCTGACTGCCTTGCAACAGAAAATATATGCTTCAGATAAAATACCTAAGCTTGCACACACAACAAAACTTAGAGTAACAAAGTTATTGGTTATCTAATTTTTTAAACATAAAGAAAATAAAGGAATTTGAATTCAGGATTTTTCAGTCTATTCATCCTCCACTCTATTTCAAGCAACTGATACACATACCCACACATGTGTGAAAAATATACATAATTTCCAATATACATATTTCATGCAAAAAAAATCTTCCCACATGTATATCAATTACTTGAGATAGAGTGGAGGATGAATAGACTGAAAAAAAAAAAAAGAATTATAAATCCTCTATTTACATATATAAGACACATTCAGTATAAGCAAGTGAAATATTGCCTTAGAATTAAACAAGGTAAATTTTTTTATTGTTAGTAATAATATACTTTTATTTTTAATATTTAATTAAACATAAATTTTTGTAGAAGTTTAAAGATTATTGGTTAGTTCTTTTGAAGTGTTAGATGAATGAAATTCTTCTTTTGAATTATGCGCATATATATAAGTAATGGTAAATAATGCTGAAAACTGACTCTTCAAATGTTCCACGTATTTGGCTAGCAAAACCATACTGTAGGAATAAAGGTAATGGGAAATAACGTTGGGTTTTCTTAATTAATATTTCCTACGAACTAATCTAATCAAAAACTGTAACTACAAATAATAGATCAATAATAATAAATCTCTCACTTCTGGCTATCTAAACTTATAAAAGGTAAATGTATTTATATCTCAGACTCTTCTAATATATATATATGTGCATATTGCAAAGAAATATACATTGAAATCAAAGGGGCATTTTATTGATCACAAAATATATTTAGAATAAGTAAACAATCCTAAAGTTTCTTTTAATATAAACATTATTTTCTTTTTATATTACAATGTTATAATATCTAATAGTAATTTAATATAGCTAGGCAAAAAAAAATATTGGTCTATACATATTTAATATCTCAGGGTAAATATTAAAGTGTCATCGCGAATCTAATATGTGTGACCATAAATCAATGATAAGTGCTGACCTATAAAGAAAATACATGAAAAGAAAATTTAATAAAAAATATATAAATTTTATTGACATTTATGCGATTTCATATTATCATTAACAACAAACACATTTACGAAGTTATTACAGCTTTTCAAAATATTAAACAAAAATAATAAAAAATCCAACGTGATATTCAGCATGGTTTTCCATAAGCTGAAAGACAAGTCTTAACTAGCGTTATATAAAAGAGTATTATAATTATTTACTAATAAAATAAATAACTAATTTGGAATATAGTTTTATATGTATTTTGTAGATAATTTTTTTTCTTTTCTAACAACACATCGAACTTATCCAATTATACAAAATAGTATGGATGGAGCTTCTGACCAAGCTAACTTAGAATCACAAGTAATGGTGTACTTAATAAAGTAGCACAAGCAAAATGAACATTGCTAATGTATTCATATAAATTCTCATTTAACATAAAATATGAGGAATTTTATCATCTCTTACATAAAAACCAAATAGCTACATGAGAGGAATTCACATTTTTCAGATAAAACAAGTTTGTAATAAGAGAAATTCACCATCTCTTATACAAATAAACATTATATTTATTACTGCATATGACAATGCCAAATATACAAAGGCCACTCTTCAAATTATTCATGTAACAAACTAAGTTTACGAATGTCTTACTTATAGTACTTGTATCCTCAATGACTTCCTTTTACTAAAACAAGCAAAACTCTCTATACATATTGCCACTCAGTGCATAGAGAGTTTTGCCTGTTTTAATAACAGTTATGAGCATGCATAAGAAATGGTGATCATGTGACTTCCTTTTACTTTGGAATGATGTATTTATAAGATTTAAAAATTTATAATGATAATAAATTTTAACAATTATTATGTAATCCTTAATAAGTATAATCATTCACATCAAAAATATTACCTGGGATATTTGCAAATATGTATTACATGTAAAACAAAAAAAAAAAATAATATTATTATCTTTGCTATTTTAAAAAAATGCTTCTTTGGGAGATCTAAGAGAAAAAAAAAAGCACAACAACAATTCATAATAAAATTATTATTAATGGAAATAATATCTTTATTTCTTTTTTTAAATTTTTTATCTAAATTTCTAAATTCAAAGTTCATTTTGAATTGATTTTCAGTGGGTTTCCCAGGTGATACTTGTTGACTAAACAAGAAAGTGAATGTTACTAACAGAAAAGTTATATCTAAGACTCTTCTAATACATATGTGCATATTGCAAAGAAATATACATTGAAATATCTTCTATTATATCATCACTAATTCTGAGGATTCAATAAGTTTTGTCACTGGATTACACAACTCTTAATATACTAGACTTCTGTGAATAAAAAATATAAGAACAACTCCTAATCTCACATATAATACAAATATAAAATGTCTACATACTGATAAATCTTTTTAATGTATCGTATGATGAAGTTATGAATTATTTTCTGAAGGAGAATATTAAATACTAATACTAAATATAAAACATTAATATAATACATTATGTGCAGATTTATAAATGGTTCTTATGAGGACAAACGACAATAAATTTAATTTCAAGCATTCATTGTCTACTACATATATAGCATACGTATACAATGCATATAAATTAAACAATCACAGAGAGTTTTAATGTCAACTTATATTTAGCATATTCTTATTTATGTTGATGGATTGAAATTTAAAACCAATTTACTTCTATAATATACATACATACATAATGCATATGAATTAAAAAACAACAGAAATTTTTTAATAATAAATTATATCTAGCATTTTGTTATTTATATTGAGTGATCAAAATTTAAAATTAATTTACTTATATAAATGGGTAAAATTTAAAAACAATCGTATGCATAAAAAATGGTCAAATTAATTACATTTAATATTTTCTTTTTTCTTTGTTTTGAAAATCGACAATTATTTGATGTGTCTTTATTCATTCTGGCATATATTGAATTCATATGTATGACAATTTTAAATAATGTACATATGAATTCATAAACCATTTGTAGTTGATTTTTTCAAAGTATTCTTTTATTCTGGTTAAACTATAGTGGATCAATTGAAGGTGACATACCAACTGTAAATGTTTAGGTAATCTTTATATTGATTTTCTGGATGAGAATAGCTATTCATTTTTCAGGTTGATTTCCATTCAAATACATGCTTGTTAATAATTTGACTCTTTTCCAATGGATGGTAATTATTGGATTGGATAAGACAGAGGGAAATAAATCCCTAGATTGCAGCTTCTTGTTTACTCTGCCATTTTCAATGATATCAAACCAAATACAATATTGTGAATATGCCAAAAAAAATATTAAACAGCAGCAAAATTTTGTTTCTTTCTGTAACAGTGATGGTCAATAATAATCCTCATTACTATAGAATCTAGTTTAGTCTTTCACACTCCAATGACATCAATCCTATTATTATAACAATTGTCGATCTTCAACTATTAAAGTTTGAACACACACAAAAAAAATTACATACAAACATATGCTTTACAGTTTTAAAAAAGTTAATAAATAAGTAATAAGTAATAAAATTACATCACAAATAATTTCAAAAACAAAATTATAATGTAAACACATTTAGTAATTCATATGCCAATATTTTAATCATTGATATCACTAAATGCAAATATTTTAAATACAACTAAGATCTTTGTAAAAATCTATATACACACATATATTTTTTTATATCACCACTGCAATTTTCAAATCCCAAAATCATAAATAAATACATATTCCAAAAAAAAAAAAAAAAAATTAAAAAAAGTAAACAACAACAATAAGCAAAAATATATATCTAAATAAACCCCTGTATCAAAGCTAAACCAAAGATTTTTTAATTTTATTTTTGACAACAATAACACTGTGATGCTGGGTGTTTCCAATCTTTACAATATCCTCCCCCTAACAAAAAAATTGTATATAAGCAACTACATATGAAAATGGAAACAGAAACTCCTAAGAATTAACTACATATCTTCCATTTATGTCCTTCCCCATTCAAATGAATTCATTTTAACAACAAAATCACCTACAGTAACAAATAAAAAAAAATTTCCAAAACAAATATACAAATAAAGCAAGATCAAGAATCAGATAGTTTTAAGCACATGCAATTCCTAAAAAAAATACTTCTTATATCTATCATAGGGCAATGTCTAATCATAGTTTGTATCAGGATCATTCACTTCTCCAAAGAGCAGGAGAATCAAATATCCTAGGATATAAAGATAAATAAAGATAGGTTTAGGGTTAAAGCACTGTTGGTTGTTCATAAGACACCAGTTGAGACTCCTAGCATTTTATGTCCATTTTAGATCATCAGGTATATTAATCATATAAGCATTTAATCCCACTTTTTTTCAATACTGTATGGCCCTTCATAAGGATTGAAGAAATTCTTAATCTAATGCATCTGTGGGTGACTGACTAACATGAGTATGAACTGACATCAAATATAGAAAATAATTCATCATTCAATAATTTGCTTTCTCAGTTTATACTCACTAATCCATTTCACCAGGCCAAAACTATCTTAACTAGTGTGAAATAATGATAACAATAACAAATTATTTCAACCAGAACAACTCAAAAACAAAAGTTTACCATGTCATTACATCCTTTTAAAATAACATAGAACTTAAGCTGGGAAATGACTTCTAGAAAAAGAACAAAAAACATTAAGATGAGGTATATGACTCCAAACTTGATCCTGAATGGATATTTGAAAATCCGAGTCCAAATTACTATGCTATCTGGATAAGCTATAAATAAAATAATGAACTCTTAAGAGATTCAAGAATATAGACTAGATAATAAATAAAACTTCCATTATAAATAGATGTTTCTAATACCCTGTTTCTTTTACACCCATTATTATATTTTTTATCATTTTTGTCTTGATAGGATATTTATAAAACAAGTCTGGTCCATCACAGCAATAGTATGAATTCCCATTTGAATACTTAGTCCTACACAAAACTATAATGATTGTTCCTTATGATATAAAGTATCATAGTTGGAATCATATCTGGACAAAACTCCCTACTCTTAATACTTTTGTTATCATATATCAAATTCTTTGCATTGGCTCTGCCATTATTGGCTATAGAATGACAAGATATAAATCTATGCATAATGTATTGCCTTTCAAGTAGTTTGTTATCATGATATATACTTGTATAAAAATCCTTCACATCGAAGTCATATATGTACATGCAATTCATAAACCTCTTATGAAGATCCAACAGTCATGCATTCTCTTCAACCTTACAATTCCTTCTACCAAGTCAAGACTATTACTTGCAAGACCATAGTATAAAGACAACTTCTCAGGACATTTTTGACTTATCATGGCACTCTCTTCATAAACGTATTTGTACATATTTTTCTTACAAACAAAACTTCATTTCAGTTAGCAATCTTGTATTTTCTTTCACTTTAAACCTCTCTTTGTCATTAGAGTTCATATATTTATAGCTACACATTTTGCTTTTGCAAAAAATCTATTAGTTTTACACATATTGTACCGGTCAAAATAGTATGCCCACTTAACAAGATTCAAATCCTGAGCAAAAGTACCTCGAATCCGATCATGCTCAAGATATACAGGTCTGGAGCAATCCTGAATTCTAACCTATTTGCCTATTCTTCGAATCTCTGACCCAATGAACAACAATACTGAGGATACAGTAAAATTATTTTAATTCCGTGCCCAGAAGCATAGCGGTAGAGCATAAGATCAGACTGATGATGATGATCGAGGTCGGAGTAGCCCAGGAATTACATTTGTGTCAGTTATATATTAATGATAAGTTATTAGCTAAAGAAAATAGTTCTAAATATTAACTAGAAAATAATAATTCAAAAAAACAACAAACCAGGATTTACATGAAGTTATATATACATTTAATAAATGTAGAAAACGCATATATATGTTACAAAATTGTTTCACGCTTGGAGTAATATTATACATTTGGAAAATTTTGGGATTTGTTTTATAAAATCACCTGTAGAAAATGCATATATATATGTTACAAAATTGTTTCATGCTCGGAGTAATATTATACATTTGGAAAATTTTAGGATTTGTTTTATAAAATCCCCTTTACATCAATTAAATATAATTTTATAGAATGTGTTATAAGTTGTGCGGGGTTAATATGCCAATTTACAAATGTTTACAAATAAAATGCTGTGGATGCATAAAACAATCTACAAGATCGGAACAGATTCGGATTACAGAAAGATATCTTATAAGTTAGCATTAATCATTTTGACAAGTAAATATAAACATACGGTCTCAATCATTTATTTACAATCTTAAAATTATTATATATGTTTGATCGGCATTGTTTTGACATAGCGTCTTTGGAATAAGTATACAAGAAACAAACAATGCGCTACATTTACGAGAATAAGTTATGTAATCATTTATATAAATTAGATTTACGTCTATGGGAATCGATAACGGTTTTTAAAAGAAAGCAGTTTAACTCAATGATCTGAATGTATTTTATGAACTAAATGTATTTTACGAAATGAATCATCATCTTTAACATATCATTGCGACTTACTAATGTTAGGCGGATGGTGATCAAATTAAAGAGCAGAGTAACGGTACTAGCATACATTAAAGAAATCTGGCCTTCATGGCAGTTTTGGATATTCTATCATTTTAAAAGAATATTTGAGACAAAATTAGATTTGATATGTCCATGCATTCTGGCGGAGCGATATCGAAGGAGGGACTAGGTTTGAGAGCCCAGATCTGGGTGTACTGTCTTCCGCAGCACATAATATCATAACCCTCACGTTCCACAGGGAGAGTGTCCCTGATTACGAATGATTTTGAAAAGTAGGATGGGAGCTTCATGCTTCCAATGCCCCAATGACAAAGCAATCAAGAAATGAAAAGATAAAATATCAGAATAAAGAAAAGGTATGCCAGCAACGTTATTGGACATGAATATAATTTTTATAATACAATTTTCATATAATATTATTTTAGAGCTTGGAAAAGGTCTAACCTCTTGTGCAATAATCTGTTTCAATTCTGAGTCGTTTAACAAATCATAATGACTAAACTTTTATTTATAGTATTAAGCTAATAAAATTTATATTTAAATTCGATTCCCATATACGTATTATGGATTACATTAGCCTTTAGGCAACAGCAGAAAAGGATAGACTAATTATTTTAATCAAGGTTCATGATCTTTTAAAAAGAAATTTTAAATACAATTTCCAAGCAGTAAACTTTGCAGAATTCATCCACAATAAAAGTTTTTTATTGACTTCAAGAATAACGAATTTAAAATGAAACCAAACTCGCAAGCAATTTCTATTTAATATAAACAAAACTTTATTGATAGGTTTTAAATAAAGCCTACTTTTTTTCCAAGTAAAACAATTATTTTTCCCCTTACTCACGAAATTGGTGATTTTGGCATATTAAAGAAAATAGATTATATCTATACATTAAACAAAATACATAAAATCTTAATGGAATCGCACACATTTATATATATATAAGTTAATTAAGGCATGAAAGGTAAGTTAAAATACATGATATTAATAAAAGATTACTGAGAGAGAGTTTAAAAGCAAAATTAGCAGAATCTTATAAAATAATATATAAATTAAGATATGAAAGTTGAACTATAGATTACAAATTACAAAAGTATTAACTTATGAGGGCAGTTTTACGTTAAAGGTTACCTAAGCAAAAACAGCCTAGCGGCGTCATTAGCAATCAGCAGTCAGAAGTAATCATGTTGTATGGTCGGCCGGATGGAACATGGCAGTTGCAGGCAGATAATTCCTCAAGAGAAGAAGAGAAAGGCGAAAGAATCCTCTACTCATGCTTCATCGTGCAGGAATTGTGCTGGCTTCTTAAAAGTTAAGGTCTTGAAACGCTTCAAAACTAAACTGACTGACGAAAGTCTCAACTCACTGAAGGATAACTAAAAACTGAACATCTTTTGTTCTGTGTCTCCTTTTATAAACCCTTTAATCCTGCCAAGAATGCAATTTCAGATGCTCATGCTATCTCTGTAATCCCTTTAAAAACACCATTTAATTAGCAAAATATTTTCAACAGATAAGGCTCGAAATACCATTTGAGCTGTTTTTAAAGATTTGAAAACAACTGACAAAAGAATTGCTTTCGATTTTAATTAAGATTTATGAATTTTAATTACAGACAACGATCTGACTAGAGATAAAGATAATGTCAGTATTTCAAGCCTTCCCCATTTTTCTTTGTTGTTACATTCCAATAGTTTAATTAAATACTTTAAATCAAAATACATATAGATATAACAAAAAAATTTACAATTATATAAAGGAAATGTTTAGTTGTCAGCAATAAACATTAAGAACATTATTGCTTCATTCATATATATACACATCACGCACACTACTGTTTTACTTTACTAAATAGTTTTAATGTTATTAATTTCTCTAATCATTATGCAGACAGTGTGTGGGTGAATGGCATATATTTATGGTGAGGTCTGAATTGCAGGCCCCACAGGAGGTTAGTGTAGATGGTGAAGCATGAATCTCGATGATGATTAGACATCAACTGCTTCAATATTAATCAAACAAGATGGATCTTTATCTAGAGAATGACTATCATTATCTTTTTTATCCTGAGTTACTACAAACTCAAAATTATTATCTAAGGTCTTTGGGACTGTGATCTGTAATTCCTTTACATTTCTACCAAAACCCTTTATCATCAATTGACAGAAGGTCTTATGTTTTTCTCTAAATGTGATGATTTCAGCTCTATAATTTTTCATACCCATGTTATTCTTCCAATATCTCACATTTATATCTCTCAATAGTGTTGATTTCATTGGTTTTCACATACTCCTTAACCTGAATTAACTTCTGCTAAATCTCTTTCAGCCTAACATCCATTACCCAGAAATGACTGGATATGATGTTAGTTAGAATGTCCACTTTCTCATCCATATAGTTTGTCATATCTAGCATGTGGTACCATCCCCTCTCAGTACCTTCTATTAAGCTGGAGAAGTTCATCCTGTTCGAAGTCAACAGTGATTTTTAACTTTGGTTTTTATATTGGCATAAACATTTCTTAGAGAGCAGTCAGTTTCACATTTAAATGCTTGAAATTTACTCCATAAGGCCTTATTGTCATCAGAAATTTCAACACTCTTTTCTTAATTCCTTAAACTTTCTACTATCCCTTGATTCATGTACTTTATCTCCTACTTGTCTCATCAGATTTTGCCTTCAGAGAGATGGCTTCAATCCTGACTCTTCCCTAATGGCCACTGCTTCTTCCCTATATCCCTTCATCTTTTCAGAAAACTTGATTTCTAATTCCCTAGGTCTATTAGTGTCTTCAATTTTTTCATTTTATCAGAGTTATCCTTTGATTCATCGTTAATTAAACCTGCATTTTATTAATCCTTTCCCCCATTATCCATAAAATCCTGCATACCAATGCTAGCACCACTCAATATTTCAGTAGCATTATCCATAGTTAGTTTTAAAACAACAATAATAATAACACATGCAAAAAATAATATATATTTTAGGTGATGATTACTTACTATCCAAGGCTAGTCATCCCCTTGCCATTATCCCAAAATGCAAATCATCATCAAAGCAAAAATATAAACTACTTGATCCTAACTTTGCATTATATTTGTCCCAAAGATCAAAATCTCAATTTTAATGTTATCATCACCTTCTTTGCTACCATGGAAAATGCCATCTGACACTAAAGCATTGATATGCATCAAAAGAATTTATTAGAGTGATATTTTGAATCCTGTGAATTACTTAACCCCCCACCCCCAAAAAAATCTGTATAATAATTATACAATTGCACCATGTAATACTGAAATGTGGATATTTCAACATTTAAAGTCAAAATGTCATTCTGTAATATTAATATGTATTAAACATACAGAAAATACCCACATGTGCAATATAAGCCTACATTTAGGTAAGTCAAATACATGGTAAGATAATTTCCTTCCTTGAGGGAATGGTGATCAATTTTACAATTTGAGTACCAATTCTAACCTATTATAGACTCACCCACCATTATACTAATAAACCATAATACAAAATTATTTTTTTTGAAATTAAAATCCTACACCATCTAACAATATATGAACCCAATATCTATTAATTGTTCACATTTCAAGCCTCTTAGTTGTGGGAATCAATTGTAATGGATTGCAACTGTGCAATGGAAAATAAACTAGCCCAATCATTGTATGTCAATTGTAATGGATTGTATTATGATGTTAAGCTCCATAGATTTGGGGAGCAATTGTAATGGACTGCATCTATGCATGAGAAGATAAATTTTAAGCATGCATAAAATATGGTTTAATTATTTATTGACAATTTTAATATTACCTATCTGACTAGCTGTATATAAAGTATGCATAGATACCAAAGAACAATGATAAGAGACTTTAAATGACTTACTATCAGTCGTTTAACATGGCTAGTGAGACTTGATCAATGACCAAAATATAAATTGGAAGCAAAGGAATTTTATTGAATCCAACTATATTTTCAGATGGGGGGATTATATGCAAAATAGTATATTAATTAGTTGTGGTTTCTGCAAGTAACTATAAAATGGAATATTTACAAAACACAAAAATTATCATATAAGTAATTGTCAGTCTCAAGCATTGCATAATGACCTTTATATTGAAAAGAAAAAAATAAATTTCAAATAAATCAGAAAGTCATTTTATCTAAAAGAAATGGTATATCCTTTATTTTGATTATAGTTTAATTTTCTTTTCAAATGGCACTAGTTATATTTAAACAATATACAATATTTGTTTCTTTTCCGTTTTCATTTTACTTCAAAATCATTCACATTCTTAATGTTTTAATAGGCATAGATTGACATTTGTTTCTAAATAAGAACTATCTACTGTTTAACATAAAGAAAGATGTAATAATAGAAAAATAATGAAAATCATAATAGTTTCCTGAAATAGCAGTTCAGAATCATAGATACGTTCGTTAAGATTAGATCATTTAACTTTTACACAAAATTATAAACATTCTCTTCATACTGTGCTCAATATAAACCATTTTCTATTAAAACTATACTTCTCTTTTCAAACTGAAAATACTAACTCCTTAGATTTATCTATAATAGGGCTTCTATTATAGCCCAAAAGATTTAATATCTTCTTTTATATCATCACTAATTCCGAGGATTCAATAAGTAATTATCACTGGATTACACAACTCTTAATACACTAGACTTCTGTAAATAAAAAATATAAGAACAACTCCTAAAAAATATACATATATAATACAAATATAAGGGATTTGAACTCAGATTTTTAAGCACTCTTCAACTATCCACACTATCTCATATAACTGATACACATGACCACACATAAGTAGAAATGATAAATAATCACCAATATATGTATTTCATGCTAAACCAGCACTCATCAATTGGTCCAGATTATCATCTCCCACACACATATAATCAGTGCTCAGTTTATATTAAGATAGCAATTTCAACCATCCATATCATTGAAAATCTGATGATGAAAACCCAAATCCCATGCTGATGCTAATATTTCCATGCCCATGTTGACCTCCAAGTCACTCTGACCCCTCATGTATAGGATCTTATCCATTTAAATACATAGAAGAAGGATGGGTAGGATACAAGCTTGATGTGTAAATATTTGAAAACCAGGCACTCTTCACAAAACTGGAGCTTAATTGTAAGTATAGGGGATTTGAACTCTGATTTTCAAGCACCCTTTAACTATCCACACTATCTCATACAACTGATACACATGACCATACACACATAGAAAAGATAAATAATCACCAATATATGTATTTCATACTAAACCAACACTCATAAGTTGGTCCAGATTATCATCTCCCATACAAATATATAATCAGTGCTCAGTTTATATTAAGATAGCAAATCCTCATACTTTAATGGACAGGCTTCAATCTACTCCAACCTCCAACTTTTCAGCCTTCCACATCTTTGAAAATCTGATGAGGAAAATCCAAATCCCATGCTGATGCCAATATTATTGCCATGCCCATGTTGACCTTAAATCACTCTGACCCCTCATGTATAGGACCTTATCCATTTAAATGCATAGAAGAAGGATGGGTAGGAGACAATCTTGTGTAAATATTTGAAAACTGGGCACTCTTCACAAATCTGGAGCATAATTGTAAGTTTAGGGGATTTGAACCCAGATTTTCAAGCACCATTTAACTATCCATACTATCTCATACAACTGATACACATGACCACACACACGTAGAAAAGATAAATAATCACCAATATATGTATTTCATACTAAACCAGCACTCATAAGTTGGTCCAGATTATCATCTCTTATACAAATATATAATCAGTGCTCAGTTGATATTAAGATAGCAAATCTTCATACTTTAATGGACAGGCTTCAATCTACTCCAACCTCCAACTTTTCAGCCATCCATATCTTTGAAAATCTGATGATGAAAACCCAAATCCCATGCTGATGCCAATATTATTGCCAAGCCCATGTTGACCTTAAATCACTCTGACCCCTCATGTATAGGACCTTATCCATTTAAATACATAGAAGAGGGATGGGTATGATACAAGCTTGTTGTGTAAATATTTGAAAACCAGGCACTCTTCACAAACCTGGAGCTTAATTGTAAATATAGGGGATTTGAACTCAGATTTTCAAGCACCATTTAACTATCCATACTATCTCATACAACTGATACACATGACCACACACATGTAGAAAAGATAAATAATCACCAATATATGTATTTCATACTAAACCAGCACACATAAGTTGGTCCAGATTGTCATCTCTTATACAAATATATAATCAGTGCTCAGTTTATATTAAGATAGCAAATCTTCATACTTTAATGGACAGGCGTTAATCTACTCCAACCTCCAACTTTTCAGCCATCCATATTATTGAAAATCTGATGAAAACCCAAATCCTATGCTGATGCCAATATTATTTAAATGGATAAGGTCCTATACATGAGAAGTCAGAGTGACTTGAGGTCAACATGGATATGGCAATAATATATATATATATATGGGAGATAATATTCTGGACCAACTAATAAGTGTTGGTTTAGCACAAAATATGTATATTTGTGTGATTTTACATGTGTGTGGTCATGTGTATCAGTTGTATGAAATAGCGTGGATAGTTGAAGGGTGCTTGATAATCTGAGTTCAAATCCCCTATACTTACAATTAAGCTCCAGGTTTGTGAAGAGTGCCTGTTTTTTAAATATTTATATAATACAAATATAAAATGTCTATATACTTATAAATCTTTTTAATATATCGTATGATGAAGTTATAAATTATTTTCTGAAGAAGAATATTAAATACTAATATTAAATATAAAACATTAATGTAATACATTATGTGCAGATTTATAATTGGTTCTTATGAAGACAAACAACAATAAATTTAATTTCAAGCATTCATCGTGTACTAGCATACGTATACAAAGCATAAAAATTAAAACAATGACAGAGAGTTTTAATGACATTATATTGATGAGTTGAAATTTAAAACCAATTTACTTCTATAATATACGTACATAATGCATATGAATTAAAAAAACAACAAATTTTTTAATAATAAATGATATCTAGCATTTTTGTTATTTATATTGAGTGATCAAAATTTAAAGTTAGTTAACTTATATAAATGGGTAAAATTTAAAAACAATCGTATGCATAAAAAAATGGTCAAATTAATTAGATTTAATATTTTCTTCTTTTTTTTTGTTTTGAAAATCAACAATTATTTGATGCATCTTTATTTATTCTGGCATATATTGAATTCATATGTATGACAATTTTAAATGATGAACATATGAATTCATAAACCATTTGTAGTTTATTTTCTCAAAGTATTCTTTTATTTTGGTTAGGCTATAGTGGATCAATTGAAAGTGACATACCTACTTTAAATGCTTTATATTGATTTTTTGGATGAGAATACCTATTCATTTTTTAGATTGATTTCCATTCAAACACATGCTTGGTAACACTCTGACTCTTTTTCAGTGGATGGTAATTATTGGGTTGGATAAGCCAGGGGGAATTAAATCCTTAGATTATAGTTTCTTGTCTACTTTGTCATTTTCAATGGCATCAAACCAAATAGAATATTGTGATTATGCCAAAAAAAATATTAAACAGCAGCAAGGTTTTGTTTCTTTCTTCTAATGGCAATGGTCAATAATAATCCTCATTACTATAGTATCTAGTTTAGTCTTCCATGCTCTACTAATGTCAATCTTATTATTATAATAATTGTTGATCTTCAAATATTAAAGTTTGAAATGATAAAATTACATGGCAAATAATTTCAAAAACAAAAATACAATGCAAACACATTTAGTAATTCATATGCCAATATTTTAGTCATTGATATCACTAAATGCAAATATTTTAAATACAACTAAGATCTTTGTAAAAATATATATACACATATATTTTTTTTTATATCACCACTGCCATTTTCAAATCCCAAAATCATAAATAAACACATATATCAAAAAAATTAAAAGAAGTAAATAACAATAACAACAACAAACAAAAATATATATCTAAATAAACTAACCAAAGATTTTTTTTTTATATTTTTGACAACAATGACACTTTGATAGAAAGGGTGGGTCTTTTCAATCTTTACAATATATATATATATATATATATATATATATGTGTGTGTGTGTGTGGGGGGGGTGTTACTAGAGGGAACTTACCAATAGCTCCAATCAAGCCTTAATTTATAAATGCTTAAAGAGAAAGAATTCAAAATTTCTATTGGAAAGTCCTCATTCCAAAACCAATTGGTTTCCAGCTTATGGCTTACTTCAGTGAAGAGTTAGAACTCCAGATGCTAGATCTAAAATACCAACTCAAAAGTCAGCACTTATCTAATACCTTACTATCAATTTGAAAACCTAACTTTTTTAGACATGTAAATGTCTTCAAATCCAGCCTTACAAACCAAGCTAGCTATATGGGTCTTTCTCTTTTGTCACTTATAAATTAAAGCTTGTTGGAGCTATTGGTAAGCTCCCTCTAGTAAACATTTTAATACAAGGTTAAAAGCAAGATATACAATTTGTTTCTTGTTATATATATATATATATATATATACATACAATACACATATATATATATATATATATATATATATTGTGTGTGTATTTGTTTACTTATATACATACATTTACATTTATATATGATATATTAATGTTTTTAATTTAATGGAATGTCTATCACATTTGAATAATCATTTAAGACAATTTTAATCAAAAGGATTCTACATAAGATTTTCATAAGGTATATCATTATCTATTTCAGATTACTACATATTTACATTTGTTGTTATTAATATTAGCACTAAATAATGGAAATACTTCTGTTATATTTTGTTTGAAGTTCTCTTCATCGTATATTATACAACACATATAAAATCTCATGTTTTGATAAGAATTGATTGCAATAAAACAATATCATTTACTGAATTGCAAATTAAAGTAAATATATAACAATCCATGAAATTATTCAATTCACCATGTACAATTCTCTGAAAATGTTTAAAATATTACTTGCAGAATGTCTAGAAAATTGTTATTATTTCATATTCTCACATCTCACACCTACAAAAAATAGCATTCTGGGTTTAAATCCATTTAACAACTTAGATTTAAAGAAAAAGACGTCTTTTACTTTATAAAAACTCCAACCAAAAGAGCTATTATAGGTTAATGGAGAAAACTTGTCTAACTTCAGGAGAATTGTCAATCGGTAATAATTATAGTTTTTTGGCAACATCAAAAGGCAAAAATTATCTCTGTTTACATGGATATAATCTTATTTCTATTTGTTATTATATTAACAATCCATAAAAATATTTAATATGTATATAACAGTGACTCTACTTTATGTTCATAGTATGTATGTATAAATTAACATTTTAGCACAAACAAGGTATTAAAATAATAATATAATTATGCATAATATATTGAGGTAGCACATTTGCATATATATTTTCTGAGTGTGTGTTTCCTTACTCATGTTTTTCAAAAGATAAAAATCAAGTAAAAAAAGTTTAAATTTTGTGAAACTTTTAGCTTTATGCTTAGAAAATATTTTATTACATGAAATTTTGTATTCAAATCAAAATTTGGAAAGAAATATAATTAATAAACATGATGTATGGCATATTTGGACAGAAAAATGTCCACTATTAAATTGTAAAATTTATTAAATTTAGAAATTTTTTGATGTTATTATTTTTTGTTAATTACATTTTTTTTAGATATCATAAAACTAAAATAGTGTTTATTGACACTATTCATAATTCAGCTTCACTGTACTGACTTTGGTTGAATCACATCTATCATCATCTGGATAATAGAAGTCACTCAAAATATTTTATGACTCTACAACTATCTTGAATAACATCTACTATCCAGATAATGATTAATAAAATGCAATCATAATTGGTATAATTCTAATATTAATAATAAGAAAATGTGTTATTATTTTTAATTTTTTTCTCTAGAAAACATTTTTTACTATACATATGTGTGTGATTTTAAATTCATTTCCATATCTTTATTTTAGAAATTAATATAACATGTAGTAACCAACAGATTGTTATAGCTATTACTGCTTATTCTATGAGATTACCACTTATTCAGGTACATATATATATATATATATATATATATATATATATTAAATATATATTACAATAAGTTTATATATATATATATATATATATATATATATATATATATTAAACTTATTGTAATATATACTTTAATGGGTGAATTAATGTTACCAATAGTAATTTTTCCAACATTGTCAAACTAACAAAAATACACATGATATTATTTTTACATCATCTCATTTTATTATTTACATTGTTATTTTTTCATTCTAATTATCATTATTGTATAAGTCTTAATATTATAAGTTAATAATTTTTAATTTTTCTAACGATTTAATCACACTTTTCTTTAAATGTTAATCAAACAACTGTCTAATTATAAATACTTAAATCTTTTTACAAATATGGAAAGCAATAAATGCATTTAATTAAAATAAAATTTATGGCTGTACAAAAACTCTTATATATGGATTATGATAATCTATCATGAATGTATATAAATAGTTTTTAAAAAATAGTTAAAAAAATTCTGAAAAAAATAATATCAAAAGATTATAAAATAAAAATTATATTTTGTTTAGATTTATATTTGAGATTTAACAATTTTTTAAATAATATAGTAAACACTAATATTGAGTTTTAAAAAAAGGTAAATTGTTGTTTAAAATATGTTTTAAATATTTTTTTTTTGGTAAATATGTATCATATTTTATTAAAATGAGAAAAATATGTAACAGTTTTATAATAGTGATAATTGCAGAAAATGAACAACATAAAACAAACTATGGATACATGTTTATATACAATAAAGGTGCTTGTCAAAATAATTTATAAAAGATCAATATAAATTTAATCAATTTAATCACAGTTAAAAATTAAGAGAAAAATAGAATTAATATCAGAGTTGCTATTAGAAAACAGTTCACTGTTTCAAAAACATCATCAATTAAAGAATCAGAAAGACTTGGATCAGTTAACTACACATTCTTAGGAGAGCTATCCATTATTTATCATTATTAGCATGCTTTTTTTAACTTAAATCCATTAGAAATAGGATTTTAAAGCTTTTTTATTTAATTTATCAAAGTTATTACTTGTGCTAGAAAATTATTAATGAAGTGCTGTCACATAATATATATATTATAACGATCGAAATGAAAGTGAAGATCGAACCTAACCGCAAACTACGATATCTGCTCTACAAGGCACCATCTAGGCATTTAAACCTAGAAAAATTTATAGAGTAGGCAGATACGTGCTGTTAAGATTCCACTTTATTTAAATATTCAGATCGTTAGCCCAAGTCACTAGCTCAGTGGAGACGCAGAGATAAAAATCTATGTCTTAATTTATATCTTAAATATCAATAAATAAAAGCCACTGCCAGAAATTAACACATAAAAATATTTATTTATGCACATATAAAATAACATTTAAATTTTGAGGAATAAATTCAACATTTTAGATTTTTCTATTAATCTTTTAATTTTACATTTAACTAAGTTTCAATGAGTTTAATATTTTACTTAGATAGTCAAGTATGAATAGACTACATAGATCTGCATTTGAAAAGAAAATATTCTTCCCTGATTTAACCTTAGGCAACAAATTTCGCAATCAAACTGGCGCCAATCCATCTGATACATTCATGTATTCAATGTAGCATGAAAATACGACAACACAAAATACTATACTGTCAGGAATGTACATCTGATCAGTAAGTAGAATTAGAGAAGACATTGTCTCTCCACCAACAGGAATGTGACATCTGTTGGCGAGTAGAACAATAAACATAAAACTCCATAGGAATGGACTGCGGTCCTTTGCCATCTTACAAATCCATCCATAGGCAAACAGAAGGTGTGTGGCATATATCTATAATCCTGCCCGTAGTGGACCTCATACTACATCTACAATTACACAAATATATCCAATCCATTGAACCAACTCAACTACGAAATGAATAACCTAAGATTACCCTCCCTTAATATAACTTTACAAAACTATATAGCCATTCACGCCTGACTTAAATTTAACATTTAAATATGTTCGCACAGATTTGTTTAAAAATGTTAGGTATAGATCGATTACATAGATTCCACGGTCAAAAACATTTCAAAATAAACATAAATGATCAAAATACAAAATTATTGATACCGACAATCGCAGAGGGAAATTTATAAGTAACCCAATAGTATTCACCATAAGATACTTGCGTTGTCACCAATAACTTAAAAGACATCCGAATAAATACATTTTAGATACCGTACGGTATCATTATTTATCGAATGTCTATATATTTTGATCAAATATGAAAACCAAAATATAATTAACCGCAAACGAATCCATGCAAGCATCTATAAACAACTTAAATTTCATGCATTTAAATAATACAATAAGAAAAAAAAATGGAAATGATGTTTATCAATCGGAAAACATATAAAATTAAACATTATTAATTTGATTTAAAAACTTACAAAAGTCAGATAAGAGTCCATTTTAATATTTAAGTTGGCTTGTTTATCAATTTGTAAAACTTGACAAAAGTTCTTAATTGATTTTAATAATTGTTCATTTCATATAGCTTATGGTAGAAGAGTCCAGGTTCCTGTTTTTAATTCCCGCGACGCCTCCATTGGAAGATAATGTTCTGGAGATGGCAATAGCTGGTTCAAGGTATCACAGTCTTTTCATTTTTCTTTTTTAAATAGAGAGTGTGGTATGTGCGCCCTACCACCTCTCAAACACACAATGCTGGAACTGTCTGAAAAAACTGTATTTCCCTTTTTATATTATCCACACGGATTCAATCAACAAAACGTCACTAATCCATCACTTTCATTAGGGTCCGAGCCAAGGCTTAGTGCTTCCATTGGTCAAGCTAATTTCTTTTTATTTTCTTATCTATCTTTCATCAGATCATTTTAATTATACAAGAGCCCATGGCTAGCTTGCTTTTCAAACAATTTATAAACAATCATTTCCATTTACAGATTACAAAAATTAATTAATACCTGTTTTTATTTTTAAATCTTGTACTTTTTTTTTTATATATATAAAAGTACGTTCAAATACTTATTTATTTGTTTTTTTTAAAAAAAAATATTTTTAAAGTTTGGCATCTGTGCGAATGTATATACGTTTAACAAACATTTTAATTTTAGCGTTTAGTTTTTTACTTTTATTTGCGAACTTTTAAGTTTTTATTTTAAATTAATGTAACGACATAACAAAAAATTAAAAAAATAAAAATTCAAAATTATTCTTGTTTAAAAATAGTTAAATTTAAAATAACACCTATTGTTATTATCAATCTCAAAAATAAACCCAGGTTGAAAGAAGCTGAAAAGAATTAAATTATTTTTGTATAATGCTAAAGCTAAAATTCTTAGAAATATTTAATTGATGTTTTCCTGAGGAGACATGAAAATAACTTGTCCTGGAGTAATAAGGATTTTAATGAACTTATTTTAAAACAAAGAAGTTGCAAAAGAAAATAGATGTCAAATCAAGAAATGAATTTTATGTCTAATTATTGTAAAGATTATTAGCAGAGAAAATGTGATGATTTTCCAAAGCACAGAAATAGAGGATTTTTGTCAAATATTATTTTTATTGTTGTTATATTTCTTTTTCTCTCTAGGAAAGTGTCATCAAAATTTTAAAAAAATCATTATTATTATTTTTTTTACTTCGTAATATTTTTTTTTTTTTTGTAAAATTTGCATCTAATTTATTTTAATACAATTCTAAAACAATTTTCTTTCTTTATCTTCAATTTTTTTTAATATTCAGGACCAGCTCTAGAAAATAATTATTTATAGGTAATTTAATAATTGTAATTTAATAAATATTTTATAAAGTGACATGGACACATTGTAATACTAGAGGGAGATGAGGTAATTTAATAGTAGTCATAGTAATATCAGTTCATAAATATCTTTTAAAAACGTCACCAATATTTGTGAGTAAAAAAAAAACACCAATTCATAAGTACATTCTTAAAAAACTAGGACTTCAAACTATTATTTTTTTTCCTTCCAGTTTTTATTCCAGCAAAAATAAGTTTTTTTTTCTGGTTTGAAGCCCTGAAAAAAATGTAGTTTCCCTCTAGAACACTTTCACAAAAAAAGTTATCCCCAACATCTAAAAGTTTGATCACCCCTGATATAAAGCATTTTCTGAATGTATTGTTTCCAAAAGAAATTATTTAAAAAAAATTTGCAATAATTTTGCTTTCTATTTCTAAATAAAAGAAAAGATTTTAAAATATATAAATTCTTTCTTTTGCTTTATGCATTTAGAATTATTTAATTAATTTTAAATATAATAATTGCTTCATCATTATTTAATTATAATAATCATCTTTTATGACCTGTTAACTATATCTCAAATAATTATGTATGTATTTATTAGGGAATTAAATCTGAAATTATTTTTTTATTGTGAATTTATTATACTGCATAATCTATCTTAATAAATCAAGTCTCATATTTTTCTAAGCTAATTTTGACCGTTTATATGCACGCACATACGGAAGGGAATAAAAATTTTAAGGTCTTGTGGCATAATGTTTTTTTAGTTCATTTAAAGAATGATGATATTTATACTTTTTACTGATGGTATAGAATTCTTACAATATTTTATAATTAAAAATGTCATAGGTAACTAGTGAAAAAATGTATAAATATTTCTATTCAAATATCGTAATCTAGCTAGATAACTAAGGCATTCTCTTTTATTTTATTCAAATTTATAAAACCATTACAATGATCCACAATATTTACTATATATTTTTTCAAGTTCCTTTCACTTTTTGTATTTATAGCGGATAATAGTTTGCATTTTATTTATAAGCTTTGATTATATTACATACTGTTTACTGTAGATGCATAGTACTTTTCAACACCCACACATACATAACATATGTCTGTATGTATTATAGACAATTCATATATAGTAAGTATATGCATACAAATTAAAATTGTAGTATAAACAAAATTTACAAATAATGTAGTTATTAATTATAAATTGAGAAGAGTACATTTAGATATAGCTATCATGTGTGTGTTCATTCATTCACATTTACATAAAAATAATAATATAAAACTTACTTACAGTATGTTTATTTTTTTAATAAAATCTTACAAACTTTAACTTTTTTGACACAATACAATAATATCACTAGAAAAACTTTACTAGTTTATATTTTTTATCCATTAAATGAATGTCTTATCAAAAATTATCTTTTAATAATATTATAATTTTAATCATTTTAGGAGTGGAAATGCTTTATTCTTTTCATTATTTCTCCAATAAACTGTTTTTTAGTATATTGCTCACCTTTAAACATTTTCTTTATCATTATAAATTAATAGCTTTGGTTGCTTCCATAAATTATATTTAGAAAATATTTTATCAAATAAAAATATTGAAATAATTCAAATTTAAGCCATTCTCAAATTTAAGCCACAGTAGGATTTTAAAATTGAACAAAAATTTTTTTTAATGATTTTATAATAAGTATTGAAAAATAATAAGCATTTTTATTTATTTTTAAATCCAGTTTGTTCCTTTGATTGGTTTGAAACCCAAATTTATAAATAAAATATAATCATCTTAATAAAATTTTATATAGAATTGATCAAAGTCTATAGTGTTTGCCTTTTCATCCTTTTTGATTAGCATTGTCACTATTGATTTGTTTTTCAGTCATATTGTATATTTTTATAATTTAGACATTTTGGTATACAGTTTTTTAATAATTTCTCTTGTTTCTTTTAAAATATTTGTAACAATTCTTGTCAATTTCAATTCTTTTTATTTTTTTTATAAATTTAATTATGTGTCATTTCTTTTTATTTAAAATACTTAAAATTTCACAACGATTTGTCCTAATTGTAGAAGCAACTTAATTTTTATTTTTATTATTATATAGTTTTTGTAAAATTATGTTCTTTACTTTACATCCCTGATTTTCTCTTTTGATAATATTATCATTTAACTTTTCTTTCAATATCAAGATAATTATTTCATGATTTGGATATTTCTCCTCTCCCATATAAATTTCATGTCATTTCACACATATTTCATATATGGCAATTAACTTCTTTATACCATTTTGTTGAATTCTAGATAATTCAATTTTTAAATATTTTTATTATTTTTTTATTTATATATTGCCTTTCTCATTTGAAAATGTACTCACAAATTGCTGGAGGGGGGGGGGTTGCACCAACTATTTACATATTTATTTTTTATAGAATGTCAATTATCTTTCTCTCATTCAATTTAAGCTAACTTTAAAATCTATTGAATATTTTGAAAAATTATTCAAATTTTAATTTAAATTCTTTAGAATAATTCTCAAGTTTAAAAATATCAACCATTAAAAATATTTTTTCTAATAGCTTTTGTCTTTCTAACTTTTCATTAATTCATTTTTTATAAATCACTAATAAAATATCATTTTCTATGGTAAATATATTAAATACTAACAATTTTGCATTTCATGTTTCTGATAATAAGATATGATTTAATTCTGATGTATATTTGGAAGTTTTTATATTTATTTCAGCTTTCAATTTTTCTCTAAAAACATATATTATATATTATTATAAAATGTATTTTCAAATACAAGTTTCATAACCAAATTTACTCTCAATACTTCATCTTTCAATCATTTTCCACTTCAGCATTAAAATCTTCCATGATAATTTTAAAAAGTTGTTTGACTAAAAACACTATACATCTATATAAAAATCCTTTACTTTTTCATTAGAATGAGAACTTGCTAGAGCATAAATTTGAATTAATTACAAATAATATATTCCTTTAAATTTTTATTTAGTTTGGTATATTATCATTCATCATAATGTTTTTATCTTTTATTTATAATAAATTTGAATCCATTTGTGCTCTTCTAATAAAATATGATTTGACTTATCAACTGCCTTTTCATTTAACTTTACAAATTGTGGCAATATCTTATTTAATATTGGACATTTCTTCTTTCAATTTATGTAGTCTTCCTATACTTGACAGGGATCTATCATTTAGTTAGTTAATTAAAAGAGCATCACAGAATATTCTAATTATAAATCTGAATCTCAGTGTTTCTTAATATCTTCTTCTTTCAATTACTAATCATTTTCTAGTATGACAATTTTACAGCTTCTAGAAAATGAGAGGTATAATTTAGTTTTGTCTATTAATATTTTATCTGTAAAAGAAAATTATTTATCTGATAAGAGGTTAATGTAGGAATTTTTTTATTTTAAATTCAGAAATAAAAGCTAGTAAACTTAATGTGCTGATTGATAGTGTAGTGAATAGAACATTCATATTTTTTACTATTTAATAATAAAGATATAATGCTCTGATTGACTTTTTTAAAAGTCTCAAAGATAAACCAAAGTATAATCTTAAATTAAAATGTGAATTGAAGATGTAAATACTTACACTTGTTAACTTACAATGCTCTATCTCTATGTATAAAGTACTTAAATGATATAAAATAACTTTTCTTGATGATCAATTGTTCATCAATAAATTTATTATTTATATAAATATTAATATCCTCTTTTATAAGTGAGATTTTATAGTAATATTAAATCATAATTTTTAAAAAATTAAGTAAGGTTTATAGCATAAAAAAGAATGGAGTATAAAATATTTTTTAGAATTGTATTGTTTTATAGCTTTCATTGGCACATTATAGAAATAGTGTAAAGAAATCATCTCCCAGTTGTCTTTTTAGTATCAAAAAAAATGTTTGTACATCGCTTATTGTGGTAAAGATTAAATTTTCAAATAGCTTTATAATCTTGTCAACTTAGGACTACTTTGGAAAGATAAACCTAAGCCTATTTATTTATTAAATGTATATTTAAAAAAAATTCATGAAAGAATATTTAAAAAACAATATGATACTGTCTGCCTTGTTTAGGCATATCTCTCATTTTGTTGATTTCTGATATACATTGATCTAAAATATAAAATATTTTAAAACAATTATAGATAGTCTCTAATTTATTTGAAAGTCGCCAAATCAGGTAATGCCTTTTTCCAATGTCATCTTTCTTATTTCCAGGAAGTATTTCACTTTACACATCATATTCAATATGCTTTTTGTATTTGAGACTAAATATAGTTTATGATGTAATGTGCAAAAAAAATTATGGCAGTCACAATGAGAGAGAAAAAAATCTATTTTTTTTTTCAAGCTAGTTCAGCATTTCTCAATGTGAATAAAATAATTTAATAGCTTAAAATAAATTAGTAAAAAATTATATTATTGATTTGCAATAGATGGAGGGCAGAGATAAATCCCTATTATCTTGCCAAATTTTTAATTTTCTTGCCTTCAATGGAATCTCATTAGGGGGTGAATTATTGTAAAAATGACATACTGCATTCATAAATGTGGAATGGTTAATAAACAATACATCTTTTTATACATACTTTTACCATAGTGAAAGTATTCAGTTAATGTTCTCCTAAATGGTCTTTCTTGTTTTTATTACATTTTTTAAACACATCAGCAAATAAAAGGGATACAAAATATTTACATTTGGAAATAACTCATACCATTTCTTTTCTAAATAGTGCCTCTTGAAAAATAATTCTGGGGATTGGTTTTACTTTACTCCAAACTCTTGGCTATCTATATCAAAATCAGAGTTTTTCGTTTTATTGTAAAATTCTCAAATGAAAATGTTTTTTTTCCCCTGAAACTCTTCTATATCTGATTTCATATTCCAGTCATTTCTTATTATGTAATTTTCCTTATTCTATCTAATATGCTTTAAAAAAATTGAACTTAATTTTTTTCTTTACACTTAGCATGTAAAAATATAAAGCAATTACTTATTTATTGCTTTTTCAATATTGGACCACTCTTGACTTCTTTTATCTTATCTCTACCCTTGAGGCATACATAAATTTCTATGTAACCTTCTACATTGCATTATTTCTATGAAAGTTTTTTCAATTGTTTATTTTAAATTTGACTGTGATATTTATATTAGTTTTGTAGAAAAACTCAGAAGAATTTATATCAATCATTGATCTGAGATTCTTTCTAAATAGGAAATATGAAGAATTTCAATTCATCTAATTTTGTAATCATACCTAATTCATTAAAAACTCTGTGAATAAAAAGATGCAACTTTATGTTTGATTAAAAAAATATTCAAGACAAAAAAATATGGCTATAACTTACATTTAAGGATATCTGAACTCTTTTCTGATAAATTGTGAATAATCTCATATGCAATAATAAATCTCACTCTGAAATTAGTAGTAAAATTAAAAAGACATGATTTTATGACTTCTTATTATTAAAAAATAAACATAATAGTTAACACAATTATTTTACCAATCTTGTAGTAAAAATTTATCTTTAAACTATTGCAACAAATAATATAAAAAACAGTTATAATTATGCAATAAACAATTCTCCTGCTTTTTTTTAATCTTTATAAAAAATATGGATAATTAAATTGTAAAAAAATATTAAAATAAATATGTATTTTAAAAAATCTAACTCTGCTATATTTCTAGTGTTTTCTATCCCATCTAAATGGCCCAAATTAAAATAAAGTTTATAAAATGTAAAAAATTGAGGAGTACTTGTGTCTTATCCCATCTGTCAAGTTTGACAGCCATTTTTTCTTTAATTATGCACTTTCAGGGGCCTACAAATTACATTTAGAAGGTTTATTTCATTTTTATTTATATTATAACATTACATTTCTATTTTTTTTTATTTTAATATTAATACAAAAAAATAATAATAAATACAGTGGAAATATTATAATTAATTATAATTAACAATAATAAATAAAAGGTAAATATTATAATGTGCAAAAACCAATGCCTATATATATTAAATCAGTAATCAAATATCCTCCCCTTTTTTAAAAAATAATGAAGTAAAGATGTTTTATGTAATTTGTAAGAAAAAAAATACATGAAACATCTTATTTGATTACTGTTTATATTATAATTTGATGTCTGTATTTCTTCAAATCAATATACATAATCTTATAATTGAATATTTATAAATACGATAATTAGATATATGTAAAGTAATAACTTTAAAAATTTTTATCCACTTAGGATCACTTTTGACTATCATTGTAGTCTTTGTCAACTAACACTTTGAAAGGCTAATTTTCCCATAATTCCATGATCTTAATGTTTGCTGTCTGTCTGTTAATTAAGTCTTGTTTGTATTTGTATATTAGCATAGCTTCCTTTATTTTCATTTTGTTATTTTTTTCAATTTGCAATATTTTTACATTATTACAATTGAAGTTATAACCATAAATACATGACTTATTATGGTCATAAAAATGAATACTGAAACATTATTATTTGTTTTGCAATTTTGTTTCATTTTCTGAACCCTTTTTAATAACAGCAAGTGCTCTTTAGTTATTTTTTCCAACATGCATCTTGATTTCCCTTTATATACACTACCACATATACATATCCATTTATAAATGATGGACCACACCTACATATCCATTTGTAAATGATGCAATTAATTTATGAATGGAAATGTAGGTGTGGTAGTGAATATATAGGAGAATCAAGATGCACATTCAAAAAAGGAACTAAAGAGCACTTTCTGTTATTAAAAAGGGTTCAGAAAATGAAACAAAGTTGCAAAGTAAATAATAATGTTTCAGCATCCATTTTTTATGACCATAATAAGTCATGTATTTATAGTTTTAACTTCAATTATAATAATGTAAAAATATTGCAAATTGAAAAAAATAACAACAAAAGGAAAATAAAGTAAGCTATGCTAATATACAAATACAAACAAGACTTAATTAACAAACAGGCAGAAAACATTAAGATCACAAAATTGTGGGAAGGTTAACCTTTCAAAGTGTTAGTTGACAAAGACTACAAGATAAGTTGAAAGTATTCCTAAGTGGATATAATTTTTTAAAGTTATTACTTTACATATATCTAATTACTATATTTATAAATATTCAATTATAAGATTATATATATATATATATATATATATTGAAGCAGATGGATCTGTAGGCCAGATCCATGCTTCATGTCTTTCTAGATTACTAGACAAGGATCAAACCTGATCCATGCATGTTAAATGTTTGTAAAACTTTCTGTCTGCCATTTTATCCACATTTAAATTTTAGGCCAGTAAATAAGTTATTAAAGTATTAATTTTCTATTAAAATGTTTTATTATAAATATTAGAGGGGCCCAGATATATATATACACACCTGGGTCTCTTTTTATGCGGACTTATTTAACATGATTTTTGAAGTTACGCGAATCGTATTTCACCTAAAGTCGATTTCCGATAATGCGCTATTACTTTAAATAATAAATTTCACGCACTTACGTTATATTGAAAGTAATAGCACATTATTGGAATTCGACTTTCATCTTAATTTCAATATTTTCAGTGCTTTATAATAGTAAGATTTTATGCAATAATGAAATTAAAATAATGATTTTCACATTTTATGTATACACATATTAAATTTTACAAGATTATAATGTAAATTTGTTCAAACATTGTGCATGTTAATTTTGCATTTTAAATCACATTCTGTTTTTGCTTTTTAAAAAAGAACATAATCAATTATTATTTTCTTATTAATGACACTAATCATTAACGTGTTCTTAAATTCCAACGAGAGCTAAATGGTTGTATGTCTGGATATCACGAGCTTCATAAACAATTAATAAAATCATCGTCTCAAAGATTAATTACTAATTACGTTGTCACCAGAAAATCAACACAACATGAGAGTGAAGTTGGTGCTAGTTGTATTTCTTCTTGAGAAAAATCTGATTTTTTTATCAGTTTGCAAACGAACTTGTTTATCGATAATAATTAAAATGTGTATAAAAAAATGTAAATTACTGTATAGTAAATTATGCATAAAAATATATTATTTTGAATAAAATTAAATATTATAGTTAAAAAAAGTTTGTCTTGTATCAATTTTTTTCAAATTTGAAATTTTTTATTAGTCATATTTTATTTCCTTAATTTTTTTTTGTGCGAATTTTAAAGTAATTTTACATTGGTGCTTTGCTTTTATGTGAATTTTGAAAAATCACAGACCACATCCCCCCTTTTTCAATGTAAGTTACGTCTATTTTTGCGCGATTTCGTTTGCGCGTGTTTTCTGAGGAACCTATCTATCGCGTAAAATGAGACCCAGATGTATATATATATAGAATTACAGATGGAAACTTTTATAAAAATCAATATATAAATTTTTAATATGATATTTTTTTAAGTATTTTATTCTGGAGATTTGATTTCACGATAAACCCTACTAACATTCTGTAGCATTCAAACAAAAGAAAATCCATTAACAAAATGGTAATGGATTTTCAAGTTAAAGTTAAATTAAAATAGAAAAGATAATTTGAAATATAAATTCTGCAAATCTACATTTAATTAAAAATAGATTTGAAACAATTAAATCATTGGGTTTATCAGAAAGTTGATCTCAAGAATACAATACCAATATACTTTAGGTATTCCAACATTTGCCACTTAGCCTGGAGCATATGAAAAAGGGAATATCCCAAGAACAGTTAAAAAAGGTAAAAATAGCCAAAGAGAACAACAGAAGCCAGCCAATCACAGTTTTTGTCAGAGAGTGCCTGACAAACCTACGGTTAAATTTTTAAAAAATATCTGCAAGCATGGTAATTGGGTAGACGGATTTTAACTTGCCCATCTCCCACTGTCCCAAAGATGATCGTCCAATATCTCATGCTGGAGAAAATTCATGAAAATGAACTGTTGAACTCTTATTCAATTCATAGCTAGCTATGCCTGTGTGGAAATTCAGTTTTCATCGTGGGATTCCAACTTTCACTTGGACTCATAATAAATTAGGTAAAATATATTTCCAATTTGTAATTTCTAATCGCCTAATTTATTCTTCTAAACTCCAGTGACCAAATAATGTAAACCCTGCTAAATGTTAATGTCTTCTAAAATGTAATCTCCGTAATGTAATTTAAATGTAATTTAAAATATTTAATTTAATAGTCTGTAAACTACTCTTGTTATTGCTTAAAATCTAATGTCTTTGCTCTCTTTCTATCTGTTTTAAGATTATGCCTTTTAATGCTAAACTTCCTTCTAATGCGGTTTAGAAAATATTGTTATTAATTAATTAAATGAAATGAATATATGCCAATTTGGTTCCATCTCGACAAAAGCTTATCTAAATAAATATTTGCTGCCTATTTCCCAACCAACATTTGTCGGTAAATAAAAATGAATAATTCTCTAGCTCTAAAAGATTAATACTTGGAGCAACCTTTATTTTGTCGAGATGAAACCATTTTATATTATTATGTGTTTTTTTTATATTTATACGTACACGGTTTAATTGTGGGGAGACGTGAGATTCAAGTATGAGAGTTTATTCAGTTAAATTATTTCATTTTTAAAGAGTGAAAGGGAGGGGGTTTATAAATTATATTCATGTTAAATAGTTAAATAATAAGAGAGTAATAGAATGTTATTTGAAATGTTAGTAGGATTTTGTGTTGAAGGGAGAGACGGTTCGCTAATTATAAATATTCGTAATAATAATTAATGCTTATTTTATTCTTGTGGTCTGATCTTGATCAATCCTTAGCTCAGAACAATTATATATTTAAATGCTAAAATGTATTCTCCAGTACTCGTATTTTGCCTTGCTGTTATTTTGCTTAGTTACTTGTCTTTTGTTCTTTGCGACTGCTAGATCATAACTAGACGTGATAATTTCACTAGCCATAAATTTTCTTGTCAGGATATGAGAGTTAAATGGGAAGACCCTCGGTAAGCTAAGATCAGCTAGCTTTAGCGATTCTCATTTCTTTCACCTGAAATATTTTAGACTTGCCAATGGTGCAGACTATTTTTTTTTATTTCTTGGCGTCACGGGAACGGGGGCAGGTGAATTGAGTCTTTGCTAGTAATGTAATATTGAATGCTGGGATTTGATCACTTTCTTTTGTCTGAGCACATTATTATGGATTGACCATGATCTGACTAATTTATGTATTTTTAAATCTTGAAATATTTATTTGCGAATATCGCGATCCATTTATATTTCAAATGTGTCACTCTCTCCGACATCGGTTCCTGTAGTTTGAGTTAATCATTTCTGTCTTAAAATAAAATCAATCAGAATAAAATTATATTTATCATAGCTCCTTAAAAATATCTATTTCTATATGTCAGACTTGGGCAGGCATCTCACACAAATCGATAATCGTTTATATTTTGTTAGATTGGCATATAAACTATACCGCTCTCTTGTCAGAGGCATAATAAATATCAGAATAGAAATTTGTGTTAACTAACTTATATGAAATAAAAGCAAAGACATTAGATAAATTATAAAAATGTTTTATTAAATATATATGTGAATTTAAGCTACCTGTGGTTCATCTCGATTCCTTCATTCTAAAATTATATATTTTCTAATTAATTATTGTGCTGCTATCCGATGACTCAAGGTCACACACATACCATTTTATAGTTAAATAAATAGATAGTCCAATTAAAGTTAATAATTAGAGTTAGACATACAAATTAGTTGAGATCCATGCTCTACAGTTGATGCTAGTGGGATGGAGTGTAGAAAAGATTAATTGCTTGCCTCAAAAATGTTGTTAATTAGTTTGCAGATTTACAGAGTGGGTAAACAGGGCAGAATCCATAAGTATTCTTTATCTTTGATCTCACGTACGGTTGGATTCGAGGTACTTTTATCCAGGCTGTGAATCATGTTGAGTTAACATACAATTTTGACCAGTACAATATATATATATTATAATATTTGTCTTCCATTTTTTATTGTTAATTACAATTAACTATAATATTTTCACTTTATTTATTATTTTGCACTAATATAAAAAATAAAAATATAATGTTATAACATAAATAAAAAGAAATTGAAATAAATCTTCTGAATGAAATATGTAGATGCTTGAAAGGGTATATTTAAATAAAAATGGCTATCAAGCTTAGTAGACAAGATAACTCACAAGTACCAATTAAGGAAATTCCATATTTAATATCTATGAAATACCCATTACATTATAATGAAAAATAAAACATCATTATACTTTTGTTGCAATAATATAGAATTTGCAACTCACAACTGTTGTTTAACAATTTGAAAATGTAATAAAATTACATTTTTTTACATTTTTTATTTAACAATATAATAAAATTTAAAATAATAAAGGAAAAAAGAAAATATATGTTTAATATATTAGATAATAAATATATTAAAAATACAAACATTTATAGAAATGCAGTACATAAGATTGAATGCAAAACATATCAAACAAATAACATTAAAAGTAATTCCATAGGTGAAACAAAAACTCAGTTTATTCAAGATTAATCATATACAAGTATAATAAAAGATCATATATTGATTTACATTTACTAGAGATAGGGCATACATTTGAAAAAGATATAATAAAAATGATTTAAATAGTAACAATAAAATGAATAGATCAATTAAAGAAGCAATCATATTAGATCAATGTTAAATAATGAGTTAGACTTTAAAACATTTTTATAAGAATATAATTTACTAAATAAATATATAAATTAAAAGTAGAATAAGAAATCCATTTTAAATGCTCTTAGAGGAATTTATATATAAATTATAAGACTAAATTTTTGTCAGATAATTTTTTTTCAGTTAAAAGATTGATGGAAGGTAAAGTTATAAAAAATACAACAAAATGAAAATTAAAAAATAATAATAATAATTACAATAGAAATAACTCTTGATGCCTATTTATAGAATTAAATCTGACTGGAGAACTTTTGATAAAAATAATTTAACATTAATAGGAATATGTTTATGTGTTTGAAAAAAATTTTAGTATATGTTTTATCAGTTCTCATATATGAATATGATACTTAAATACTTGACAGAAGAGAAATTCAGAAATTTCAGCTAAATCAGTGAAGTGTGGAGAGATGAATTATGAGAGTAACAAATAGTTGAAATAAGTGGTTGAGAAAACAAACAAATATCATGAATAGTTGTAATAAGTAGGTAACAGAACAAACTATCACTAACATTGTTGAAATAATTGATTTAAATGTAATTGGGGAAGACATATTGCTAATAGAGATAATAATAGATGGATAGTTAGGTCTTAATATGCATTACATGAAGTGTAACATGTGAAATGGATAAAGAAAATAAAGACATCAAATTGAAGCTACATTACTTCTGTAAGAATCTGTAATAGTTGAAAATGATGATATTGATAATGATATATGTATAATTGTTGCATATCCTCTTTAATCTATTTTGATATTCCTTAAATAATTTTTTTTTTTACAAACAATCTATTTTGCACAAGACAATAATGCTCATCTACAGTGAAGTTTCTGAAATACTTAGCAATCGATATATAGACAGATAGATACATAAGAAGATAATTGAAAAAATATTTTTCAGCACATCTCATCCAAAAATTGTTCTAAATTATGCATAATCCATTATGCATAAAAATATACTCTTGTGCCATATTGATGCAGAAAAATTTAATCTGATAAGCTATTTCACAATATGCCACTTCAAATTAGCTTCAACTAATTCACAGTCTAAACGTTTTTGAAAAAGTGACATCAGATAAGCTAGAAATATCAAATGGACAAAATGTTTTCAAATTATGTAAGAATTTGGGCTAAAATGAAAAATCCTCTATAGAATCATTTTTGTGTTTCTTGTTATTTGTCATTTATGCTGATTCAATAATCAGAAAAATAGAAGTTTTTTCATAATGTCCATTGTCACATTGATGACATTGACCTTATAGTTCTTTTCAAAGTTATCATTAATGATGAACATCTAGTCTTCAACAGTCTTTGCTATAAGATAGAAATATGCCAGTTAAAAAATATATAAAGCCATAAATTGTGCTTCAATTGTAAAAAAATGTCTAATTAATAAATATATAACACTCAGCATAATTTAATGAAAAATAGTAACATATGTAGTCACATTCCCAAACAATAACTATATATACAAAATACATAGTTAAGTTTTGGAAATTCTTGTTATAAATTTTAAATTTATCTAACAAAACGATTATTTCTTCAGTTGAAATCGATCCAAAAGTCTTTAGCTTTTTAGACTGCTACTATCACTACTAGGCTTCCCTGTGTGGTTTAATGCAGTGTAATGGCAGATTTTGGAGTGTAATGCCCTCGGGTCGATTTCTGTTTTGGCATTTCTGGTGCTCAGAACTTAAGAATTTTCGAACAATAAAGCCATTGGTTATCTATTTTGTTATTAGGACGAACTGTTCAATCCCATATTCTAATAATGTAATCATATTATATATGTTATGCAAGTTATTAATAAATGTGTGTGCATATAAAATAAATTATTGCAGTTTTATTTAAAAACTCACAAATAAATTGGATGACTTTAAAAAAAGAATAGTGATATGTTTTGAAAAAAAAAAAAAAAAATCGAAGAATAATAAAAATAAAAAGATTTGTGTTTTTTTTTCCTTATTCATATGTGTCTTTATTAGATACAAAGATTATTTAAATGTGAATTAATACTGTCTCGATTTTCTAGATCAAAATGCATATCACGTCAAAACTGGAGCCAGATGAGATTTTAAAATGTATTGAAGTCTGTATGGGTAAAATTATACATTTAATTTCATACTATATTCATTTGTAAGATATTTTTATACACCTGGGTTTTTAAATTATGTATGTATGGGTATAAATGTACAAAAATAAGTTATTTGTTTGCACTATGACATTCATAATAGTAAATAATTTAACTCTTAATCATTTTTTTTTGTAATATTTAATCCCAATTAATGTCGAATTCAAATTTGTCTATCGTATTATAATCCAAAAATCAGATATCCTTTGTTTGTTTTTGTTTTTGGAGAGATGGTGGAGTGGGGGGGGGGGGCAATTACTTTTGACAATGTTGATTGTGATATTTCTTTGAGATTAAATATTTAAAAAAAATGCAGTAAGTGGAATTATTATTTTTTTTATCCGTATATATATATTTGTATACTTGTATAGGTAACTGACTTTGATTTATGTCCAAGCATTACAAAAAAGTTCTTGAATGATAAAGACAACATTATTTCTAGTAACATTTTAATGGACAGATGGAGTCATGTATTACCCAGGTAAAATATTTTATTTCACTTGCATATATAATGTAACGTTTTAAAACACAAATAAAATGCATTTTTATTTAATATTAAGTTTCTTGAAGATTTTTTAAAATTGTTTTTGCACTGATGACTCTCAAATCATTTACATTATATTTACACCATATATTTGCTAATATTAGATATGTATGAAGACTTTAACATTCACAAGGTTATTAAAATAAATACTTAATAATTCTGTCATGTAAATATTGACTTTAGCCAATTTTAATAAAGCTTTATTTACATCTAAGCTCCACTTTCGCACATAGGAGTTGTATAACCTTATCCATTTAAAATCTTGGAATTTCAAACAAAGTGGGATTCTGTTTGTTTGATTGATAGATGGATATCCATCTATCAATCCGACTTTCTGTGAAATTTTTAATGCCATTTGTGCATTGATCATATTGAACCTACTGAAGTTTGAGATGTGTTTCAGTATGAAATAAAATGACAATCAAATTTTTTTTCTCCTTTCTATGATTTTGATGGTGAATATGTTAACCTATGAAGCATTGATCTGTGCTGCTATAACAATGATAATATTGATATTAAAAAATTGTTTATTATCAATTGTATTATATAAGATTGTGAACTGATTTTATTCATTTTAAAATGGACATGTGAATAATAAAGCATATAGTTTGAATAAAATTATTGCTCTTTTGTTATTATATGTATTTCATTACTGCATTCATGATAATAAATTATAAACAATACAACTAAATGTCTAATGCCTCATATATATTTGTTATTTTATTTGTATAGTATTGTACTGGAAAAATATGTATGAAAATATATTTCCAGTGTAGTATAATGAAAATGGTTTATACATTGTTTAATTCGTGTTGGGAGAAAGGATGGTCAAGCGTTGGTGGTCATGAGGTCAGCACAGCTGCCTTATAAGCAGTTGTTCCAGATTAGCGAGTCGCTTCCCGGCTGATGCTATGACACATGGAAAAAAATGTAAATGTTTGTCATATAGTAATTGTGAATTTTTTTTTTTATTTGTCATTATTTCATGTAATAAAATTTTAATTTGAGAAATGCTGGTTGGAATTGGCTAAAGAGTTTAAAAAGGTATTGCTATAGATATGCTGATTGTTAATGGAAAAAGTTATAAATAGAACTGAATAGGAAAAAAAGGTTCTCCCTTGTTTTAGCTTCAATAAAAATACAATTAAATTTCTTTACATTAATTTTCTTTTTATTTATTTTAAAAATATTCAATTAACTGGACAAAATGATAGGATGAAAAGCAACCATATTCGCTCTATGGTGTGTGAGGATTTGTGAGGAGTGACAATTTATTTTACAAATGAAAATTAATCAAAAATGATTAATTGCATTATAAACCATCAAAATGTTTCTTTGCGTTAAAAACAGATATTGGCCTACTTTTCAATAATGAGATCTAAATATTAACAACAGAAAAATGTATACAAAGATTATGTTCACCTACTAATATAATTTTATAAGCTTGATAAATAGTTTATACACTAGATAAAAAATTGGTTCAATTTCCATAGCATCATTATGAATGAAACTAGCATCTGTTGACTAGTAGTGTTTTATGAATTGATTACTTGCTATATGAAAGCATATCTACATTGTATCATCATGGATATAAATTAGTGTTTGCAAACTTATAACATTATATAGATCAAATATCTGCTGAATGAAAAGATAATTTGGATATTTGGAAAATGTTGGAATTAACAAAATGTGCTTCAAATATTATAGCTTTTTGTGATATTTCTACTTTCTCTGGAATAATAAAACATCATTGGATCATAATTTAAAAAATAGTTATGAGAACTATGGTACTATTTTTGAAATGCCACATTTAAAGACTATTTCTTAAGTCATTTGCTTATATTTATTATTATTATTGCTATATTTTTTCTCTTCATTTAAAATGTATAGTATTTATTGATATAAATAGTGTAATTTTAGGTTAAGTAGAGTTATGTTTTCTTAAGTTTGAATTCATATTTTACATATTTTACATCATAGTACTTATTGTTTTAATTGTTATTCATTTTTTTTATTTATTGATTATAAACTAACTTCATGAATATTACTTATATTAAGAGTTCAAAATGTTTTTTATTATAATAAGTACTTATTTTATTCTCTTAAATTTATATTAACAAATAAGTAATTTTATATATATATATATTGTAACGATATATAAATATGCCATTACATTAATTTAAAATAAAGTCTTAAAAGTTCGCAATGTATTAAAAAGAAAAAAAAAACTAAACGCAAATTAAAATGTTTGTATAACGTATATTCGCACAGATGCTAAACTTTAAAAATATATATATTTTTTTTTATAAATAAAAAAAAGGGTATTTGAACATATTTTTTTATAAAAAAATACAAGATTTAAATATAAAAATATTTTAATAAAGAAATAATGTAAGTTGAAATAAAAACAAGTATTAATTAATTCCTGTAATCTGTAAATCGAAATGATTTAATTATCCAAAAGCAGTGTAATTAAAAAGTCAGATGAAAAACAGATAAAAGAATAAAGAGAAATTAGTTTGACCAATGGAAGCACCAAGCCTCAGCCCGGACCTGAATGAAAAGGATGGATTAGTGACGTTTTGTTGGTTGAATCTGTGTGGATACTATAAAAGGAGAAATACAGTTTCCTGACAGTTTTTTCCAGCTTTGTTTTTGAGGGTCGTGATAGGACGCACATATCACACTCTCTCTCTATTTTAAAAATGAACTGACTGTGATACCAAAATGAACCAGCTAATGCTACCTCCAGAACATCTGACCGGGTTTTCAAATAAAGACTCCGTGGAAATTTACATCAAGAGCAGTGATTCTTCTACTGTAAGCTATTGACATGAACTCTAAAATTTAAAAATAATTAAGAACTTTTGTTCAAGCTTATGAACTTCTATCTGACTTTTAAGTTTAAAATCAATTGATAATGTTTAATTTTATATGTTTTGCTTTTGATAAAAATCATTTCCATTTATTATTTTATTTGTATTAATATTTATTGTTTAAATTTTAAAATGAGGAAATTTAAGTTGGGTATAGACGTTGCATAGATTCGTTAGCGGTTAATTGTGTTGCTGTTTCATAGTCGATTGAAATACATAAGTCATCATGTCACTGCGGCATCTTACGATGAATGCTAGTGGGTTTTTTGTATTCCCTATGCAACTGATGTTATCAATGATTTTGTATTTTGATCAGTTGTGTTTATTTTGGAACATTTTAACCGTGGAATCTATGCAGCCGATCTATACTTGATCTTATAAAACAAATTGTATAAAATTCATCAGTGTGAAGGTAATTAAATGTTAAATTTAAGTCGGGTGTGAATGGCTGTATAGATTTGTAAAGTTATATATATATAGTTTAAGGGAGAGTAATCTTAGGTTATTTGTTTTGCAGTTAAATTGGGTCAATGGATTAGATGTATTGATGTAATTAGTAAATGTAGCAGGAGATCCGCTATGGGCAGGATTGCATATATATGCTACACACCTTCTGTTTGCTTATGGATGGGATTGTAAGTTGGCAAAAAGAACCGCAGTCCATTCCTATGAAGTTTTTTGTTTATTGTTCTGCTTGCCAACAGATGTAGCATTCCTGTTGGTTGAGAGACACAGTCTTCTCTAACTATACTTACTGTTCAGATGAACATTTCTGACAGTATAGTATTTTGTGTTGTTGTATTCATGCTGCATTGAATACATCGATATATCCAATGGATTGACGTTGGTTTGGCTGCGAACTTTTTGGCCTAAGGTTAAATAAGGGATAGCACATTTTCTTTTCAAATACAATCTATATAGTCTATTCATACTCGACAATCTAAATAAATATTAAACTCATTATTGCAATCTATTTAAAACGAAAGATTAATATAAAAATCTAAAATGTTAAACTTATTCCTCAAATTAGAATGATTTTATATGTGCGTAAATAAATATTTAATGTGTTAATTTCTGGCAGTAGCTTTTATTTTTTATATTTAAGATATAAAGTTATATTTTATAATCTCTGCTGTTCCACTGAGCTAGTGACTTGGGCTAACGATCTGAATATTTAAATAAAGTGGAATCTTAACAGTGTGTATCTGCCTACTTTATACATTTTTCTAGGCTCAAATGCCTAGATGGCGCCCGTGTAGTGCAGATTGCAGTGAGATTCGATCTCCACTTTCCTTTTCGATCGTTACAATATATATATTTTGATTAATTATATTTTTATATAAAGTAAAAAAAGAAGACATATCTTGAACTCCTTTATATTTCAGAAAGTATAAATATTGTACATTTTCTTGTGTGTTACACAAATGTTTGTCTTTGTATTTAGTTTTTAACAAATGAAGATTGATATGTAATCACCTATTTAAATGCAAAGTTAATGTTAATTGAAAACCTATTGCTTAAAGTATAATTGAATTATATGCATATATTTCAAATGTTTATTTTCCAAATATATATTTTTTTGATTTTAATTTATATAAAATTGTTCATAAATTTTGAATTAATTCAAAATACATAAATTTGCTTGATTGTCATTCAATTTTATAATGCAAATTTATTGGTTAAGTATATTTGTATCAGAGAATATTCACTCATTGATTATACCATGTAATATATTAGCAGTTATAAAAATAATTCAGAAATCAAAATCAGGATGAATAGTAAGAAAATGTAATTATACATCTTTTTTTTTGTATTGAATTTAATGCTTATTATCTGACATGGTATAGATTTTATACAGCAATAAGTTAACTGATTTGACATTCTTAAATATTTAATGAGTAATTGGAAGCTTATTGTAATATTTTCTTAGTACCAAATAAGAGATATACTAAAATAAAAATTATATACAAATTTATTTGATATTTGATAAAAGTTCAAATATGATCATTATTGAAGATGAATAGATGTGGTTACAATGAACTGTTCATGTATTTTATTTTAAGTCATTATTAGTTGAAAAAAAAATTATATAAAGTCAGTATACAGTCATAAAGATCATAATCTTATTCAGTTTATAGAGCTGGTAATATATTTTATTTTGTTACAAATTAGAATGATTTGCTTTATATTATATTAAAAGTTTGTTAATGTGGATTGTAAATTTAGTTTAAATCTTAAATTTTGGTATTAATATTTGATTATAATAAATTTAACAATCTTAAATGTGCTTTAACAGTTGTAGTCTGGGATTTTGACAGTTTTGCTTTGTTGAACTGGGGAGTGATTGGATGTCATTTATTCATAGCATTTGAATAAGTATCAAATAGAAATCTATTATTTATTTTATATATTGTTATGATTGAATATTGAAAACCTTAAGGTTATTTAAAGGATGATTTTATTTTATATATTAAGTTGCTGAAAATGGAAAAATGGATTGGATTAATTGATTTTGTATTATTATTATTTAATCTTATTATAATTGACTTAGTTAATAAGAGTATATTGATGTTAATGAAATAGCAAGGTTGAATTAGTAGTACTTTTGTTTTATTTAGTTATATATTATAACACAGCAAATGTTTAATCACTTTTTCTTTTAAAATATATATGTTCTACAAAAATATAAACAAATTAAAAATCCTTCTCCTTTTTCTTTTCAAAAACTTTATTTTCTAATATCAATACTGAACATATATATATATATAATACAAAACTCCAACGTTTCAACTGTTTTTATCTTTATACAGTCATTTTTAAGGATATGCAACAATATGAAATACATATTTGTGAATAAACCTCAATTCCATAAATACCTTCACCTTACATTAACATAAACAGTAACAAACATATTAAACATACATAATTATATTTTGCTTACAGCTCTCTCCCACTGCTATTTTTTATTACTCTTTCTTTTACATTAATCTGTCTTAAAATCATCCAAGAAACCTTTTATATAAATTTAAAAACCAACCCTAATTTCAATTAACCTCCCCCTTTTTTAAATCTTATCTAAAACCCATCTCAAAACTACATTCCTAAACTATAGCTTTAAATGAATATAAAACAAATATAAACATCTTTTTTTATACAAAAAAACTTTTAACAATGATAATAATCTTTGTTGTAAACTCATAGATTCTGATAGGATTTAGAATGGATGAAAATCAAATAAAACATTACTTCAAGCTATCCTAAAATATAAGCATTATTTTGCAATAGCTTAAACATAAAGCAATAAAATTAATTATCACTATCTTATAAATAATAGTATGTGGCTATTATATAAATCCCTTATAACAGAATGAAAATAATGACAAAGAAAGGGTTAAAAATTACAGGGAAAGGATGGTAAAAGAATTTTTTTACATAAAGCAATATAATCCTACTTTAAATAGAATTAATGGAGTAGATAAGGAATCTAAAATAATGTATAATTAAAATGAATGTTTAAATAGGTTTAGATAAATTTTTAAGTTTTTTTGTATAAAAAAAGATGTTTATATTTGTTTTATACTCATTTAAAGCTATAGTTTAGAAATGTAGTTTTGAGATGGGTTTTAGATAAGATTTAAAAAAGGGGTAGGTTTTTTGAAATTAGTGTTGGTTTTTAAATTTGTATAAAAGATTTCTTGGATGATTTTAAGATAGATTTGTAATTAAATAATGTAAAAGAAAGAGTAATAAAAAATAGCAGTGGGAGAGAGATGAAAGTAAAATATAATTATGTATGTTTAATATGTTTGTTACTGTTTATGTTAATGTAAGATGAAGGTATTTATGTAATTGAGGTTTATTTATAAATATGTATTTCACATTGTTGTTACAGATCCTTGAAAATAACTGTATAAAGATAAAAACATAGGAAATGTTGGAGTTTTGTATTATATATATGTTCAGTATTGATATTAGAAAATAAAGTTTTTGAAAAGAAAAAAGGAGAAGGATTTTTAATTTGTTTATATTTTTATTTAGTTGTAATTAAAAATCAATTATTGAGTTATATATCTTTTAGATATCATTGAGATTGTAAACTTGTAGGGCATATTAAGATTATTATTTTATCCATTCATGAATTATTTCATTTACATATAAATAGAAATAATATTTAACTTTTGATACAAGTTTGTATTATTATAAATAGTATGCATGAGGAATATTACAGTTTATCTGTGTAATTCTTTGTCATTATTTTCATTCTGTTATAAGGGATTTATATAATAGCCACATACTATTATTTATAAGATAGTGATAATTAATTTTATTGCTTTATCTTTAAGCTATTGCAAAATAATTTTTATATTTTAGGATAGCTTGAAGTAATGCTTTATTTGATTTTTATCCATTCTAAATCCTATCAGAATCTATGAGTTTACAACAAAGATTATTATCATTGTTTTATTAACTTAAATGTTAGATTATTATTCATTCATTGATGTTCATTTTAGTTTAGCTTATTATTTTCATTCTGTTATAAATGACATTACAATTCATGGGCATTATTAAATTAGAATTGTTCTTCTTTGGTTCATATTTTTATCCTGTTACAAATGGTGATCAATAATTAGTCTATAACTCAGGATACAGTATGACACGTAATATTATTCTGCTATAAATAGTGTTCACTAATATTTTATCTAAAATAATTTTTTAATTAAATAAAATACTCTAGAATAATATTCAATATTACAATCCAAAAAAATATTTCCATTAACAAATAAAATTAAACTTACTACTGTAGGCAAGTACACTCACACTTTTAGAAATCATCCCCTATCTTTTAAACTACCTAACTTAATTCTTTCTCCAAATACCAATAAATTAATTATCTATTTTTAAAATAAACCAATTAAATTTAATCTCTAAACTTAATTTTAATAACACTATTATAAAAACAAATGGACTGATTATTATTACAAACTAATTTAAATAAAATACTTTATTTTAATTATGAAAACTACAAATTAACTTTCAACATTAAATTTAATTCAATTAGTATTATGGTTAATTCAGACACAAATCTAGATATACTAAATTGTATTAGAATAACCTGAACTTCTCAAATATTATTAACTACATTTTTAGATTTAAATTATTAAAATCTTTTTAACTATAAGCTTAAAGTATTTTATCAAAACAATAAAATATAATACAATATTATTTATTCAGAACAGAAATATTTTAAATACTTTACTATTCAGATTTGCTATGTTTATTTAATTTTACTCTATATGATTTACAAAGATAGTTGAACTTAATAAAAGTCTTCTTATAAAAACTTTTTTTAGTTAAATATCAGCAATAACTGAAACCCCAGCTTTCTTGGAAAAGCCAAGGGTTACAAATCTCCCAACATTATATATATATATATCAGCATAATTTACAGGTATATATATATATATCAGCATAATTTACAGGTAACAGCTCACTTTTATTACACATTTACCCAATCCTTACTATATCCTACATTATATTTCAAAAGTTACTTTTATTATTATTAGACCATTCACCCTCACTCATTCTCTTGAGGAATGATTCTAAGGCTTCATGCATTATGGGTCTCTCAAGTTCTTTTAGGTGTAGACAGTATAAAAGCATTCTCTCCTACCTGACTAGTTATTTGACACAAACCTTCATAAAGATTCAAAAACTTGCTAAAGGTATGTTTTTGTGGATGGCTAACATGAGAGGTCCAGGGCAAAACATAATCATGGTCTTTAAATGGATGTGACCAGTCTTAGACTGATAAATACATTTTTTCTCATTTTTGTAAGATTAATCCTGGCTTTTTTTGATCATGCTCTCTGTCAACATTTTCAATAATGACAAGAAAATGAATTTTTATAAGAAATAGTTCAGGCCCTGAAATATAGATAAATCAGGGTAAATTTGGTGGATGCATTAATTGTAACATTGCTGTAATGAATTACCTGGCATAGCTTATTGACCCATTGCCTATGATTGTGTTCAAGATAAACTCTGAACAACATCTCTAATTCTCACATTATCTACTCTCAATGATTAGATTGTGGATTTCTGATGAAACTCATAATGTGTTTAATATTTTGTCTTTGAGTCCAGTTTCTCCATGTGCTGGGTATAAATGTGGTAGCATGATTATTTAAATGTAGGTTGGTTTGCCTACAAAGGGAATTTGGTGATTGTCAAGATACTTTATTACATTTCTAGCATCAGTCTTGGAGACTAGAAAAGACATCATATGTGATCAGTATGAACTTTTGGAAATTGAAAGGCAGAAGTGGCCCATAAAAGTTAACAGCCAATAATTTATTGGGCCTATCTGGTAATATGCACTGAAGTACCCAAGCATAAGATCTATTACCATATTTGGTTTTCAGGCAAACTTCACATGCCCCGAATCTATAAGCTATTGTTTTGGACATTTTAGATCAATAAAAAAATATTGTATAATAACATATTCAACTTTTTGCACCCTATAATGGCCATATTGGCAGTGCACATAATAAATCAACTTATCTATTAGACAAAGTGAATCTACTATTTTCCAAGAGCTATCATCTTTGTTAATTCCCTCATCAAAGTTCCATTACTAAGCTTACATTTGTCCGTGATTCTAATAATGAACTTATTACCATTATTTAATTTAACAGGATCTGACAAGACATTAATATATTTCTTTAAATGTGTAACTTGTGACTGAAATAAAGCTAATTTTTTATAATCCCTAAAAACTGTTTCTTTTAGTAACACTTCCACATTGCTAATTATAATATTCTATGTATTAGGATTGTTATAAATAGCTTCTATGGGATTTGTACTTAGTACATTAGCTATAATATTATTCTAACCTTCACAATACAATATAGTATAGCTAAATTGTTGAAGATATAAACTCCACTTTATCAATCTTTTATTGTTAAGGTAACTCCTATTAAAAAATTCTAAGTTTCAATGGTCTGACACAACTACTACCTTGGATCCCAATTAAATTTGTTTTAACTTCTGGAACCACCATACCACAGCCAGTACTTCCTTTTCTGTTGTAGTGTAAATACCCCTTTTAACTTCCTACTTAAAACATACAACACTTTAGGTTCATTTTTGTCATTTACACCTGGGTCTTGTTTTATACAGTAGATAGGTTCCTCAGAAAACACGCACAAAAGAAATCACACAAAAATAGACTTAACTTACCTTGAAAAATGGGGGATACATACTGTAATTTTCGAAAATCACATAAAAGCAAAGCAACAATGTAAAAGTACTTTAAAATTCGCATAAAAAAGTAAGGAAATAAAATATGACTAATAAAATATTTCAAATTTGAAAAGAATTGATACAAGAAAACTTTTATTACTTTTTTTATTAACTATAATATTTAATTTTATTCAAAACAATATATTTTTATGTATAATTTACAGTATTTTACATTTTTTCATACATGTACAATATTTTAATCATTATTGCTATTTGAAGATATGCAAGTTCGTTTGTGAACTAGTAAGACATCAGATTCATCACAAGAGGAAATACAACTAACATCAACTTAATTTTTTTAATTGCTCTTATAGTATACTCGCCCAAACTAAAATGTTTTCCAATTGCTGTTGATTCTTCCCATTTCACTAAGCGATCTAAAATTGAAATTTTTGTTTCCAAAAAAATTCATTTTCTTGGGTGTTTTTTCTTTTCCATTAGAGTAAACTAAAAGTTTAAAATAAAAATAAGAACTTAAACTTATGATAATAAAAAGATACCTACTCACCACTATTAGGCAAAATTTAATTAAAACTAACAATTAAAAATTAAATTCTTATTTTTGTTTTTAATTTTTTAATTTTCAATTCCGTTTAAAAATCAATTTTCATTGTTTCGCATCACATTAATTTCAGATCATGTTACATAATTTTTAAATTGTTAATTATAATTAAAAATCAGATTTTAATTTTTAATTGTCAAATTTAATTGTGCCCACCGCTGTTACTCACCTTTTAAAAATAAACTTGCGGATACTAAATGATTAATTGATTACGTACACTTTTCTTAAAAAGCAAAAATGGAATGTGATTTAAAATGCAAAAACAACAACATGCACAGTATACGCATCTATAATGTTTGAACAGATTCACATTATAATCTTGTAAAATTTAATGTGTATATAAAATGGGGAAATCCTGATTTTAAGTGAATTATGAACTCCTTTATTGCATAGAATCTATTACAATACTATTATAAAGTTCTGAAAATATTGAAATTATTAGATGGAAGTCAAAATCTGACAATGCATTATTACTTTAAATATGACATGTGAGTGCACAAAATTTATAATATTTAAAGTAATAGTGCAGTATCAGAGCTTGACTTCTGATCTAATAATTTTTATTGCATAAAAGAAAACCACATACAAAGATATTAAGAAGAAACATGAATTGCATAACTTCAAAATCGCATTAAAAAATCCACATAAAACAAGACCAGGGTGTTTTTTATATAAGACTATCCCCAACTGAACCCATTGCTATCAGTTTGTAAATAAACCTTTTCAAATTTAGGTTATGCCAGTATGACAATACCTAGAAAAGTAGTTTTAATTCTGTTAAACCTATGTTCAGGGATTCACCTTTGTCTTTTGCCTTTCTTAAATAACACAGATAAATGCAACATGTCAAAAGCCAAATTTATGATAATAATTACATAACCCCAAAAAATGAATTCAATTGTTTCCATGTCTTAGGTGCAGAAAACTTTTGGATAACTGCTTTCTTTCCAGGATGATGTTTAATCCCCACTTCATTGACAAAATGGCCAAGAAATATAATCTCCTTAGCAGCTATAGAGGACTAAACTGAGGTGTTGCAAATAATCAAACAAATTTTGAGAAGTGATGACAATATCGTATGCATACATTATTAATATGTCCTTAAATTGTTTAGAAAAGACCACATTTAGATATCTGATCAAGCTAACACCACTATTTACTAAATCAAAAGGCATTCTTTCATGTAAATAGGATTGTTCCTGATGTTGGAATGCCATATATTTTTGATCATCTTTATGTAGTAGTTAATTGCCAATAACTGACTGTCAAATCAAATATTGAAAATATACTCCTCCCTTTAAATTTAGTTCAACATTTCTTGCATGGATCATGGAATGTCACATTCTGGAACAATATACTGGTTGATTATGTGAGCATCTAGGCAATTGACTAATAATGACTTTTTCTTCATTCTTTTTCTTTGTCTTTGCTCTATAGTAGGCTAATTAATGTTAATTTAGTATTTGCCTAATAATTATGCATTTTAATAATGTAAAAAATTCATTAATACTTTTGAGACACTTAAATAAATCATATTAAGAAAATGGCAAGTAATAGCGAACCACTATTATTGATGATGATGATTATTTAACTATAATAAGCTAGTTATTCAACCATTTCTTGGGTTTAATTTAGCACATAGAACAAAACAAAAAATACAACCTTACATTATACCTTTTTTCCAATGTTTTTTTTAAAAAATAATTATAACATTTATTCTATCAAATAATAGTTTAAATGTTTTTTTAAAAACTTTTATTAACTATTAATATATTTTATCATTTTTTTGATGGTGTGGGTATATAGCATGAAGAAAGGATTTATTCTTAGCATCACTCACAGTATTCCGTTGGAATGTCCTTTAAAAACTTATAAAGATATTAAAAGACATTGGAAAAACACTGTAAGCTTCTATTATTTTTTTAATTTATTTGTTTTGCTGTCATAAACATTAATTTATATTTTAAGTTTTAAAGCTGATTGTTTTTATTGTTTGTTAAAATTGGTTTATATATATATATATATATATATATATATATATATATATATATATATATATATATATATATATATCAATGATGAAACTTGTAAAAAAATATAATATATGTATAATATAAAAACAGCCTGCTAATAGCTCTAAACAAGCTTATTTATTTTATTTTTTATGATAAATGCTACAAGAGAAAATACCTGAAGCCTTCCCAGACCAGTTTCGAGCTATGGCTCTCATCAGTGAGGAACTAGGAAATTAGATTCAAAATACTTACTCAAGCCAAGCATTTATCTAATTCTTAAATATTAAGAAAAAGATCTAAATCTTTCAGACACCTACTTGTCTTCATGTGACATGTGACTTATTTTTACTAATATATGTGTGTGTGTGCATGTGCGTAATCTGTGTGAATATATTCTGTGGAATAATGGTTTGTACAACCATTTTTCATGCCAAAGAACTAGATTTATCTGAACTGTATAAAATTTGGAAATATTTTAAAAAGCTAATTTAGCTTGTATCATAGTTATTATTGAATAAATGGTAATCTACACTAATTTAGCTAAAGTGTAAAACCAAAATGAAAAATAATTTAAATCTTCACACCTAAAAATCGGCAGCCTGATGAATAATAACTTTTTCTTTACAATTCTATGAAAATGTTATTTGAAAATTCCTTCAGTAATCTAAAAAAACTACTATAAAACTAGTGAATGTTTTTAAAATATATAGGGTCATAATTTCACAAATCCATCTAATCTTAATGTTTATAGTGTTCGATTTTTTACAAATAAGTGTGATAGGGAAGATTGGAATAAGTTATTATAGAATATCATTTTAATGTACTACAGCAAAAATATTTTAATAGTTTTATATAATTGATTGTTTCAGGTATAGATTAGTTGTTACTAGAATCTCTGTATAGTTTTGGAGAATTAAAAAAACATAAAAATATGGTTTACTTCTCAAACAAATTAAAAAAAATATTGTGAGCATTAGTGTGATTGACAAGTGTATTTTATTAATTTAGTCAAAGTATTTTATTCAGTTAAGAAAAAGATACATGGTATTTATTGAAATTATCTGGTTATTATTTAAATTTATATATATAATTTATATATAATGCTATAAAAAATAGTTTTTGCTGGTGATATGAAATCTGAAGCATTTGAATTGAATAATGGTGTTAAACAATAATGTGCATTTTGACTAATTTTTATAACAACAAACTTTATATTTATTTATTTATTTATAAATAACTTTAGGAAATAGATATTAAAATGAATATGGATTTAATTATAGAGTTTTTAATTTAAACCGATTTACAAAAAAAACATCTAAATTTTTAATATTTCCATTGTTGTTCTTAATATATATAAAGCAAGTAGTGTTCAAAACCTCGGGTGATTTATTATCCAGTGATAAAAAACTTTTATTAACAACTTTTAGCTTGAATGGTTTGGCAGAAATTTTAAGAAAAAAAAGCATGTGAAATCTAACAAAAATTTAAAATTTACTAAAATTAAATTTAAATATTATCTACCAAATATAAAAAAAAATAGACCTATCAGTGCTAAAAAAAAAGAAAAAAAAAATTTAATTCAATGGAATGACAAGAATTCTAAATTAAAAAATTAATTAAGCCATATAAATTTTTTTAGAAAATAGATGAAACAAACACCAAATTTGTTGAAAAAAATTGTATTTTATTAATGAAAAAAATTGTAAAAATTGTGAGTTTTTTTATTTATCACATTTTTTATAGGAATTTATTTTTATTAGTTGTTTTAAAAGAAATTATTATTAAATAGTTATTGTTTAACCATGGCTTTTAGATACTAAATTACTACATATTTTTCTCATTTCCATTTTTCAGTTATCCATTATAAAATTAGAAGGGACATTAATTTTAAAAGTAGTTATTATTAATTAATAAACATATATTATGTGAAGTTGATAACATTTGAACAAATTAAAAACAGGAGAACAATTAGGAGAAATTAATGAATATGTGATTCAAACGCAAAATTATAACATCAAAATAAGTGTTATTTGGATTTAAATACAAAACACAAGATATAGTCTTGAAGATTTTTCGGCTATTGTTATTACTCCTAATGAAAAATATTTTATGTAATTATAAAAATACCAGAGCAGTTCATTTACTTTTACTTTCTTTAACAAATTCTAAAATATATAATTATGTTATGTAAAAAAAAAAGAAAAATATTTTGATTTTAGAAAAAGGTGAGACTTTAATCATGAAACTGATGCTGTGAATGATATTTTCAAAAAGTATATTTAAAGGATTAATATGTTGTATTCATTCATTTTAAAAAGCTTTTAACTGATTTAATTGAATTAACACTAATTGTGATTGAAAAAATAGGGAAATTGATTTCAACAAATTTTATATAAGTTTTTGTATATTGATCAAAAATATATATTAACAGTCAGTTCTAAATTAACTAATTATTAAAATAAATAAAGAATAATTTAGAGTATTTTTTCCAATTACTTGTTCAAACAAAAAATGATTATGGGGATTTTTTTTTTTTGGGGGGGGGGAGGAGTTGTAAATATGTATTATTTAAAAGATTTTTGTGGATCTGTAGTTATAAATATTGAAATAGAATTTTTCCATGTAATAATCTAGACAAAATATCAGCTAAGATGTAACCAGGCTACAACCAACTAAAGTTGATGCAAGCTCAAAACAGTCAAATAACTACTGCCATTAAATTATCTACATAGAGAATTCCAGAAAAGTTTAATTTAAAAATATTCTGTATAATTTTAAAAATACAATATTAATATCATAAGAATCAATCAATATGTTTTCAGTTTGATTGGTGAATATTATAGAGTCTACTATTGTAAATTCATATGTTTGATGGATTTGACATGTGAAATGATTGAATACACAAAACTTCCTAAAATGGTGTTTTACAGTAAACATAAGCATAAATTAGAAGCAGTGTTGAAATATTTTAGAAAGAAAAATTTTCTGCTGGAGAATTTAAATGACATCATCGCAAAATATTAAATAAACAGATGTTGCGTTTATGGATTGATTCATATAGTAATTACAAAACTCATCTCTAGTATATTATTGTTGTTGTTATTATTATTATTATTATTATTATTATTATTATTATTATTATTATTATTATTATTATTATTATTATTATTATTATTATTATTGTTGTTGTTGTTGTTGTCTTTTTATCTTTTCTTTTGGAGTTGAAATGGCTGTGCTCATTTGAGAAGATTAATACTGATATTGATTTATATAAATACAATTATTATTATTTATAGTATGGATATCGCTTACCAGAATCAGAAGAAGATGTATATTATTTTAATATATATTTTAGAAATGTTGGATGTACAGTTTTTACGTATCCTTAAAAATTAATGTCAGTCTTTAGGATTTAATAATTTTAAATTTATATAAAATGCGCTAAAACGGATGAACACACAAAGCTTTCAAGGGTCAGGGTCCTCATATCTTTCAAAAGCACATACGTAGATACAAATATTTGGTTTGTATCTATCTGTATTAATATTTCTTTTTCTTCAGCTTTGTGTATACATGCGTTTTAATGCATTTTATATATTTTATACTCTAGAATAATTAGCCACAAAGTTTAAACTTTTCGCTCATTTTAATTTTAAATTTGTAATTTTTAAGTGATTTCTTTACTCAATTTTAAAACTTATTTTTTTTAAACACAAAAACTCTTAGGAACAAAAACAAACTGTTTTGGATGAATATTTTTTAAAACTTTTGATTGTTGCTATTATTATTATAAATTAAAAGATGTATATGGTTCAAGTATAGAATATTTTGTTAATGACTAAAAGCTGATAAATCAATAACTCATAAGAAAACTAGAAAAAGTAAACTCAATCTGTTTTAGAATAGACTACTTCTACACTACAACAATCATGAGAAGTAGCCAAGGAACTTTATGTCTCCAAACTGAAAACATATCAGAATCAGAATTAGTTACTAAAAAAAAAGGAAAATTAAAATATAATAGTGATTATCAAATGACAATTTTAGTTTTTCTTACTTTTGTGTAAATTTTATGCCAACTTCTAAGTATATTTTATCATATCATTAAGGGTGGCAACTAAAATTTTAGTATTTCAAAAAAAATAAGTAATAAAATAATGTATTTATGACACAACATACATAATGTTTTTATCAAGATAAATTACAACAACTGAAAAAATATCTCCACTTTTCATCTGCTACTAAGATTTTAGACAATAACTTAAATTATGTTGGCTCTTATTTAAAATTATAGATTTTATAATTAATTTAAATAATTTTAACTTGAAAAAGAAATAGATGTATAAATGTTGTTTTTAAAGTGTATTTTTGTAAATTCTTTTAATTTAATTAAGAAAATAAATTTTAAACCTTTTGGTATAGCGATTAAAAAAACAATAAGGCAGATTACAGACAAATGAAACAATTAAAGAGTCTAAGAAACATTAAAAGAATTATAGAAAAAAATAATAAAACAAATAAATATATTTTCAAAAATACAAGCTTATAAAAAGAAAGTAAAAAATTAGTTCATTTAAGAATTCAGAGATATAATACTTAAAAAATTATGGAGACAATTTCATAAGTAACAGTGTGGTAGCATGCCCCCACTTGCTATTACAGAACAATTTAATTAGATAATATAAATACTAAATCGACTTATATCATATTGAAGAAAATAAGTAATAATTATTCATGTATCTGAAATATTAACTGTCCCAATCATCATGCTTATTGCATTAGAAATGATACATCCAAACTTTATTAAAGCTCTTACTTACCTAAAACAAGCATCAAGTATGTAACTTTGGAAAATATGTAGAGATTAAACACTGAAAAGAAGAAAAAATCTACAATATTAGCTACCTTTTGTTAATAGATTGTTTGAATTTAGACAAATAGAATTCCCTTAAAAATATTAATAACTTTAAATTCATTTAAAATGCCAATTAATATCAAATATTTAGAACAAATAATATTTAATTCCCCTTAGTTATAAATATATTTTAATGTTTTTAGTATAAATTTGTATGTGTCAAATACATTCATAAAATTAATGTAAATATATATTTCCACTAATTTATTTTAAACAATATTATCAAGGGTGATAAAATATATGTTATACCTAAGGCTTATGGCATGATGCCTGTATAATATTATATGATTAAGAATTTCATAGGTATTTTATGCAAACAAGTATGTTTTCCATTAATATAAATTTTGATCATTTAATCATAGTAATTTATCTAAATAAGTAACACATCCTCTTCTTTAATTTTAGTTATGTTATTGAAATTAATATTTTTGTTGGAATTTTGAATGATAATTCATTTCATAACAATTTCCAGTATTATTTCCAATGAAATATAATTATAACTCTATTATCCTCACTATTAGCAAATATATTCAGGTAAATATAAATAATACACAAAGCTGTGACTGTTTTAATAATCAATATCTAATCATCAGTATCAATGGATGACCAGGATGTTTTTTCTATCTAATGGTAAGCATATATTGAAACAGTACATATATATACACAGTTATATATATATATGTGCTGGCTTCACCGTTCACTGTGGACTAGCCAAAGACCCTAAGTCTGACCACAGTGAATGTGTTTTAAACCAAATGATCTAAATAATCATATAGCAGGAAATAAGTTGTGGATTAAAATTATTTAAAATGTAATAAAAGAAAGAAAGTTTAAAATGTAATTTTTTGTAGTCTTATTAAAATACGTTTGTATAAACGATGATTTTAGTGTATAAATAAAAAAAGATTGTATTGACAAATAAAATGTATAAAATTCATTAAGAAAAGAATTTTAATCTGAAAAGCAATCAAAATAAAAAAGTTAGCTCAAGAATGTAAATCCACTGGTAAAACTCCATTGAATAAGAATTAATTAAAATTGTAAGATATCAGAGGAAAATAAACAATGGGCATTGGTTTCCACTAATTAGTACATGGAATGCAAAAAGCAACTAAAAAGGTATAAATAGGGAAGTTTTCTTTTGCTCTCTCTCTTATACCTGTTGAAGCTCTCTCAGTCTGACTGAAGAAAGCTTTTTGCTGACCAATTCATTGAAGAAATCCTTTTTGCTGAAACTTTTGCTGAAGCTCCTTGAGAAGATATTCCCACTGCACAGTACTTTGAATCGTCGTCCTTGTTCATGTTATATATATAAGAAAATTTTGAAATGTACCATGAAATAGAAATGTGTGAGTAGAGCTCTTGTCTCCACTCTCTCATCCATTCTTGGACCAGAGTTCGAACAATGTGAACCAGCTGAAGAACCTGGAAAGATTTCCTGACCAATGCCTGCAAACTGCCATTGAATAACCACCCCCAAGAAAGTATCATAAAATGGAAAGCTAGAAAGACATATTTACGATAGACCTTCCCTACATTGCTGTATCAACCTGCTATATATTACCACACACTTTCAGTTATCAGTAACTTTCACTTGCATTTTTCACTTTTGTCTTAACTTTCACAGTAAATTTGCATCTTTTATATTTGTAGTTATATATGTTTGAATTGTATAATCTTATATTTAAACATTTTAATTATGTTATTTTTTGATAAGCATAATGGCGATTCTTACTCTTATTCTTGTATATGTAAATCGTCCATTTTAACTAATCGCCATTATACTTTCTAGAATTATATACTTACTTTTAATTAATTACATAATATATATACTTACTTTTATTCTCTTTTGTAAAGAAAGAAGCTAGATGATTTTTTTTATAGCTTGGAATATATATATAATCTATTTAGGAGTAACTGGAAAGTAGAAATAATTTGTCATTTATGTTCCTAGTTTGACCCGCTATAATGAATATGGGAACATTTAAGATTTATAATAAACTTCTTTGAATAATATAAAAACCACACTGTCCCACGTCCTCCTACCGTATTTGTCTCACTAATGTATTTTGTTAAAAAAAGAGCAAATGCAGAAAGCGCAATCGTCTTTTTCTTCTTTTTTTAAAAAATATACTTACCAAGTATTTTATTTTGTATTTTTTAAAAAAAGATCCATGCCAGCATCATGTTGTTATATGTTTTAAAGTCAATCTTGGGGTTACTAATATATATATATGTCTGTTTCTGAAGGACACAAGATAAATTAAACGTTCGCAATCATTTTATATGTAAGAGAGGGAACAGTACAACCATATATTAATTAAAGTTTGAGATATGCATTACCTCTGTGGGTAAACTGGATAAATTATAATTAATTATTAATATGTCAGCCATTATATATTTAATAATAATCAGAATATAATAAATTCTTACAACAGTTATATAAATATCAAATTTTTTATATACATAAAAAGCCTTTTTCAGCACCTGATTTAACTGTTGTAAGAATTTATTATTTTCTGATTATTATTTTATGGAAGAACAGTATAAAGATATTTATTCTTTTCCAATCTGTGAGTGTCTCGGCACATATCCATAACTCTCGTCGTTTTTTTTTTCTTCATGAGCTAATGTCTCCTTGGGATCACAATTGATTAATAGATTGGATCACACAGTCTTCATATATATAACTGGACACAAGCAGTTATACTTTGTTCCTGAGCTTGTTTCACACTATGTTGAATGAGTTCCTTTTCTCTAACCACAGTTTAGAGACAGAGTGCTATCCACGTCAAGTTAGCCTCAAATGAAGCCATCTGCCTCAAGACTTATTCTCGTAACTCACAAATGTATTCACCAAGGACCACAATAATTTATTTTTCATTTTATATTAAAATGTCGTCTTTGTATGATTGAAATGTTACTGTGTGAATCTGAAAAATGTCTGATGGAGGAGGGGTTTTTGTTTAGATTTTAGAAGTTAAAGTAGAGCTATATTTAAATTAGACATACATTGCATTTAAATAGTATCTATACTTTGTAATTACCCCTGGAGTTATTCACTACTGTCTCTCTCCATTAAATTAAAGTAACCCAGTTGTTGGCTTGGCATATAATCATTTTATAATTACTAATTGAGAGCACAACATATAGATTACTAATTTATTGTATACCCAAACTATTTGATCTTATTTATATATATATGTATATTGTTGCAAGAGAAATAACTTGTAACACTTTTATTTAATCCTTTAATTTGCTGTGTTGATATAAATAATAAATTTTCATTCACTATTATTATAACCGTATCGATCTTGTCTATGTCATATATGCAAATCTGATTGTCATCTGTTAAAATTCCCCCTTTGGATCTCATCTCTACTTGACCACCAGGATACATTAAAGAATTAACTCTCATAAGGTTTGGGGAGTAAGTCTCTTGGTGGTAATCTGGAGGAATAGGCAAAGTCTGAAACCCTCCACCTATATCTCTGGGTTAGGTTCAAACAGCTGTACTTTTCTTACCATTACAATATATATTATAATGGACTGCTCTTGTACAATGGAAAATAAAGTAGCCCAATTATTGGATATCAATTGTAATGAACTGAATTATGATGCTAAACTTTTAATTAATAATCCCACAGATTTGGGAAGCAATTATGATGAACTGCATCCATGCATGAGAAGATAAATTTTAAACGTGAATAACTATCTGACTAGCAGTATATAAAATATGCATAGATACCAAAGAGCAATAATAACAGACAGTAACTGATTTACTCTCAGGATTTAACATGACTAGTGAGATTTAATTACTCACCAAAATATAAATTGGAAACAAAGGAAATTTTATTGAATCCAATCTATATTTGCAGATGGAGGATTATATGCAAAACAATATATTAATTAAGGTTGTCTTATATAAGTAATTATAAAATTGAATATTGAACAAAATACAAAAATTATTATTTAAGTGATTCTTAGTCTCATATTAACCTTTGAACTGAAAAGAGAAAAATAAATAAATTTCAAATAAACACAAAGTCATGTCATATAAAACAAATGGTATAACCTGTATTTTAATTGTGGTTTAAATTTTCTTTTCAAATGGCAATAGTCATATTCAAACACATACAATATTTGTTTGTTTTCTAAGTTTTCATTTTACTTCAATATCATTTAAATTCATAGTGTTTGCTAACAATAGGCATGGATTGATGTTTGTATCTACATAAGAACCGTCTACTATTTAACATACAAAAAGATGTGATACTGGAGAAATAATGAAAATCATAATAGCTTCTTAAAATAATAGTTCAGAATTATAGATATATTTCTTAAGGTTAGATCTCTTAACTTTACACAGAATTATCAGTATTCTCTTCATACTGTGTTGGATATATATATATGCCTAATTTTCTATTAAAACTATACTCATCTTTTAAACTGCAAATATGAACTCCTTAGATTTATTATCTATCACAGGGCTTCTATTATGGCCCCAAAACTTAATGTTTTGTTTTATATCATCATTAATTCTGAGACTTCAATAAACATTTATCACTGGACTACATAACCCTTAGTATATGAAACTTCTGTGAATAAAATATAAAAATTACTCCTAATCTCATACATGAAGAAATATGCATATATAACACAAATACGATGAGGTTGTGAATATATTTGTAAAGGGGAAAAATTAAATATTAAACAGTAATATAATACATTATGTGAATATTTATAAATGATTCTTATGAGAACAAATGACAATCAATTTAATTTCCATGCATTGTATACTAAACACACACACACACACACACACACACACACATATATATATATATATAGCATATGCGTACAATGCATTTAAATTAAAACAACAATAGAGTGTTTTAATGACAAATTATATCTAATATTGTAACCACTGTCTGGCACGATTGGAATGGATCAAAATGAAATGGTGAGAAAATGGAATATTGTTGTTCAAGAATATGGGAGGTCTACACTATACCTGACCAATATTTGAGCTTGTCTACAAAAGTTAAGCTCAATTTTAAAATTTGGTCAAAACATAATTTAAGATGGTATACGCAGAGCTTCCCCAACTAACCGGTCCTATCCTAACTTTAAACAACAAATATTTATTAACAAAATATGGGTTCCAAATTTATAACAATTATAAATTAATGAAAGTATAAACATGAATATCATAAAGTTTGGATATGTATCTTTACTATAATACAACTAGAAGTCAGTTAAATATTAAGCATATCAATTTAAAAAAATAAAAATAAAAATTACAATGCACAACCATATAGAATAATGTAACTATTATCCTGAGAATCAACCTATATTATTAGGTGTTTAATGTTTAATTAATTGTGTCATTTGGATGTGTATTAAACTTATGTCTATGGATCACTAATTTATGTGCTATAGATAGAGGCCATTCATAAGATGGTTAATCATACAAACAGGAAAATTACTCATATGTAATTAATCATTAGTAAGTAAAATGAATATTTAACTTTATATACTAAATGCCTAATTAAATGTAGATATTTAAAAATCTTACCTTTGTCCTTTAAGTAAGTGTCCTGACATCAAGTCTAACGCACCCAATTATGATAAGATTTTTTTACAAACATATATAAATTATATTTGTATTGAAACAGTCAACTTTCACAATCCTACTGTTTCACCTACTATATTCTATAGTATTTTTATCTATGTATCTACCACCAAATCCTTGTATATCCTGCTAATATTATCATAGAAACCTGGCTAAATTTAAACCTAAATACGTTAACCATGTATGTGTGCATATATCTACATATAGAGAAAAAATTGCATTTATATACATAAACCTATATAATGCGCACATATATTTTTCTAATAATAAATAAATGAAAACGAGTTGTATGTGTAACTTAAGACTACATATATACTAGAAGAATAATGTTAACAGAATTTAAACATTAAGATTTCTTTATTTAAATTATTCTTAAAAGTAATATTAGAAATTGTTATATAATTCTGCATATATCGCTAAATTAAATGGTCGAGTTACATATATAACAAAATGTTTTTCCATATTTTAGATTTGTTTTTCTAGAAAGGATGATGCCAGAAAAAGTTAATCCTTCTAGCTGAAAATTGACCCAATTTCAATTTAAGTTTAAAATTAGATTTAAATTTAAAAAACTGAATAAATTACCGTGAGTCATTGTGGTTAAATTGACCTAAGTGAAAAATAATCACAGCGGGATCCTACTAAATTTTAGAAACAGTGAGTAAGCTAATAAAACAAATCTAAAAATAATATAATGAAGGAGAGTGGGTGTCCTGATATATAAGCTGCTGCAGCCATCTTTGAAACACTCACTCTATGATTATAATTTAACAAAGTATGTACAAATTGATTGATGATGATGATGTCAGGGTAGAGGGCTAAATTCCTTGCCTTCTCAACCTCGATGAGAAGCTACCTGATGTGAGAAGAGATGAAGTAACAGCCCACCATCTAAAAGAAGTTCCTCAATGATCAAACAGCCTGTCAGCAGAGAAAAGAAGAAAATGGTAAATACTCCTTCAGTTCTAAAGCTTTCAACTAAAGTCAACTAATCCTAAAATGCTAGCTAAATCTAAATCTATGGCCATAATAATAATGTAAACTAAACTTATTTCTTAAATGTAATTTTTATTTTGTTCCAATCCTAAAATCTTGCCTGACTTAATTTAAGTTGATTTAATAATGTAATGATTTATAAGTTATTATTTACACCTCTGATTTATTAACTGCTTTATGACTTTATCTGAGTTATTATTTGCATTAATAACACATTCCATTTGTTAATATGATTTCTTTATTTATTGGTTTACTTGCTGAATTTATTTATGATTGATTTAGTTATGTATTCATCCTATTTTGAGTATTTAAAGTTATTTTATTTTAACTTGCTAAAACCTATATTTTAAATGCTTTAATATAACTTTAGTCATGTATAATGCAAAATGATCTATTTTAAATTAACCATTAAAAATTTCTAAGTTATTTTGTATAATTTAAGCTAATAATAATATTTGCCTTAGTCAATCCTCTTAAACTATTTAAACTGAATCAATCAAATATCAGATAATGTCACCTAAGTTTCATTTTAAAACAAAGCCAAATTTCAGATTTCACTTACGTGAAATCTTATCTTATTTTAAATCTTACATTTCTTTTAATTAGGTCTATGCCAAACCTTATTATTTTTGATTATGTTATTGTTTATGCTATATGTATTCAAAACCGAGTTTTATTCATAATTAAATCATTGGTGAGAAGTAAATATGTATTATCATGCATATATATGTAATTTCACATATATATGTAATTTCGTGTACATTGACGCACAAACCGAAACTCTGTTTTGAAATGGTTAAAATATCTTAATTAAGATATACTTACAAGCTTATCACTATTCTAAGATAGATTTGCTTTAAATATAATATTTAACCAATATTCAGTTGAAGTGATACAATGCAGCATAAATCTATAATTCTATATTGTAATTTCACTTACTATGCTGTAACCCTCCTTAGAGAAATAAAAGCCTATATAGATGGCCTTATAACTTGGATTCATAAGCTTTCTTTAATAGTATAATTATAAATACTATCATATGAACTGATATAGGATAGTTTCATGAAGGAAACTATTATTTCGTGTTGTAATTTTTATTATATGATAATGTCAGCGGTGCATATGTGCCCTTAAGAAATGCTACAGCATACTCACTAGTTGCTATTTTCCTTACTGGGCATATGTGTTAGGGCTACACCAGTACTCTTAGTTCGGGCAATTATCTTCAGATGGTGGATGGGTTCGCACCTCCCCATTCTGCACCCTTAGGAATGGAGCATGAGACTCCCTCAGAGCATGAGACTCCCACTTAAATAAATTGCTCGATCATCCGGACTAAAGGTCTCTTATTTCACAGCAATGAGTATGGTAAAAGGGAACCAATACTTGGTACTGTACCAGATCTATCCACTGAATGAACTTACTTACACAAATATATGCTTTGGCTGGTTTCAAACTTCTTCATAATACATTTAATTATAAATGTTATGTGAATGAATTGGCATGTTCGAGCAAAATGGGAAATATTATTGATAGCTTTAACTATCAACAATAGCCCACCTTGGCTGCTAGATTCAAACCCCTACTATCCAAACACTTTATTTGTTTCTGAGTAAACCCCGGGCACCAGCTAGTCTCAGACTAACGTATTTGGTCAGTAGGCTCATAATCCAGCGCTCGAAACGATCCCAAAAGCTAGCCCAGTCTAATTTTAATCAATAATAAAATATAGAAAAAGAATTGGTAAAAAGAGATTGATAAAAAGAAATTGATAAAAAGAATTGACCAACAAATAAAGTATAAGTTTAAAGACCATTTATTCTAATTAACATTTACTAATTTTAAACATTTTATAAATCTAAGATAACATACGCACATTTTATTTTAACATGCTACAATATATCTTAAATAATCTTTGACATTTATAAATCATATAGCATTCACAAACATGCACATCAATAGTTCATTTTATGCATGCTTATAGAGTTTATATAATTTGAATCTTGAATTTTTATGAAGGCGATGGCTACTATAGAAATAAGAATATGAAATATTGTTACCTAGGATTTTGAATGTGGATGTAGAACTTCATTTTCTTTGATTACTGCTTTAGGTGAAAATATTTCCAGCCAGCTGGGATGTTTTCTTGAGTTTTATTATTCATGATTATTATTTCTGGAGACAGTTGAACATTGATGGAGGATTTTCTGAGCTGTTATGCAGACATTATTTCACGGGCAGGTTTTGATGATCTTGTTGGACTAAAGGGCTGAAGTAAGAGCGTATATTTCCAAAAGCTGCTCAGCATTGCCTTTCTGTTTCTGGATACATAATATAAACTGCACTGTTATCTGAACTGAAACAAGACTGACACTAGACAAACTGAAACTGAAAACTAAATGTCTGATAAAAATCTGGCTATTTATATCTGCGAAGTGTTTTTGTTTTAATATCCTCCGGCAATATGTGTTGTCGAAATTCCTTTAGTAACTAATCCTTTGACAATGTGTTTTTGAAGATTGTTTAATTAGTAGTAGCCATCACAAACATGTTGTTTTTGTACTTTTAATTAGTAGCCCATCACCGTGTTTTTAAATGATAATCTTATGTATTTATTTATTTCATTTTAACATTTATTACGCATACATTTTTATTTATTTACAATCACACATATATAACTAGTTTTAAGATTACTTTTTCTTTAATTCGAATGAAAAGAGATTTGTATTTTTTTTAAACTTTAAATTATATTTTGACTCATAATAATAAACTCTACTTCCTTTTATAAAACTTTTAGTTTATCTTTTCCAACCAAAACTCCCCCTTCCCCCTTTTAATCAATTATTTTCTGACTTTTATTTCAAAAACTAATGATAGAAAACTATTTGACTTTTACTTTTTTCGAAAACAACTGCATTTTGTTTAATAACGACACTTTAGATTTTTATAACTTATTTTTTTAGATAAATTAGTATGTGCCAATTTCAATATTGGTACAGGCTGAATCCCATGAAAAAGGCACATATACGAGATGCAAAAGACTCAGAATTGTATGTTTCTATATGCCTTAGTATCTGAAGTCTGGCTGCCAATAATCAGTTCATCCCACCATTATAATTGTTATTTTCAGCTTTGATCTGAATTTGAATCCAATTTAATATGCGTAATAGCTATATAAAGAATATATTGAATATTCATGCTTAATAAGATATGTTCTTTATAAAATTTATAATCACTTCTACTAACTATAAAGCAGATCTACATCCTATGATATAGCATAAACTAGGCATAGATAGTCTCGAGCAAATTCATTTAGTTATAAAAATAATATTAAAGCTCATAAAAATGTAAATTCAAATGTATTATAATTTCATCACCTGTGAGTGATTCATATATATAGCTAAGTAAATTAAAGATTTGTAACCTAGAAATTACAATCACCTGCGAGTGATTAAATGCTATATATATAAGCCAGAAGTGCCTAAATATTAAATCATCACCTGTGAGTGATATACATATATATAAGAAACCAAATAATTTGTAACTAGAAATTTAGAATCACCTGCGAGTGATTTCACCTACCACCTATATATATAAACCAAGTTATGTATAAAACAGCCATAAAGAATTATATATCTAAAACCATCACTTGCGTGTGAACCCAAACTTTAATGTAAACTATCCCTTAATCACCTGCATGTGAGACCTGGCAGCTAGCTATTGTAATTGTTTTAATTATTATTTCAAAATTTAACTTTATTAAATTTGTTTTAAATTTAACTTTGTTTCATGTCTCAGTCTTGTTCACTGACTCATAATCATTCCATCACTTAGTAATTATTTATTATTAGTGTTTAATAATCATATCCTAGCCACATGGTTCCTATATAGCTATACTAGATAGAATGTCAACTTTCTCCCAGTCTTTTGTTCTACTGATGTTCTACTGTTGGCATGTGATGAAGGAAAATACTGCTGTAAACTCAGGTGTGTCATTCATAAGGTGGTAAATCTCTGAGCAATAGTAAAGGAACTAGGGTTATATCAGCCCTGTGGTTTCACCACTGTATTCTGGTCAGTCTTGGGATAATTTACTAAAGTTTTAGATTTTGTTACACGAATGTACATATTTGGCCATTACAGTAGACCTCGAGTTGTGTATTTATATATTTTTCTCCCTTCATCAAAATTTAAGCATAATGGGTTCTTTAAATTTTAAGATTCTAGAAGAAAATATATATTCTGCAAATGAGTAGAAAGGCGAGAAAAATCGTAACTCATCTTTCAGTATACACAGAAATACAAATACAAAACATTCACAAGTATCAAAATTCAATGATAACTTAAGACTTCTTTGAAAATAAAGGGTTACAATTTGTAAGAGTGGTACCAGTGTCTTTAGCAGATGGTGTCTTTCTTGTATTCATGCATGTTGAATGATTCCAAACTCCAACTACTTAGAACAATTCCCACGATGAAGTCAAACTCATAAAGTTCCTGATTTTGTAGCAATTTCCCCCCCCCCAAATTTATGAGAACTTTCTTTTAAATCAATCCACGCTTGTTTGGATGCTAGTCATACCAATGGTTACACTTTATTACCATTTGATGACACAAAGAAGGCACAAAGATCCTGTGACAATTGATTTAGCAAGATTGCATTATTATATTATATATATCCAAATAAATAATTATAAATAGGTTTTTTTTTAAAGTTCACATTATAATATTATAGAAATGCTCTCATATGCAGCATGTATACATACATATATAGGACGGGTTATAAATCTTACTTCAAAAGAAATGCAATCTAGTATTTTAAATTTTATTTCATATTTTAATTAGTCTGTTTTTTATTTCTTTTTGAAGCATTTTATAATGATTATGTGACTTTTGCAGTTGATAAGCAAAATGTAAATTTTTCAGAATTTATTCAAACAAAAGTTCATAAAACTTAAATAAAGAATATATCTTTTCTTTTTAAAATATTCAGCATTTTACCAAATCCATAGATAAAATGCAATTCAAGTTATTAAACGTCTTTTTTTTCCTTTTTAAAGTAAATAAAGTAGAATCATGATAACTAGTATAATATAAAAAAAATAATGTTCTTATTCTAAAACATTACTTTCTGCTGGTTTCCATTTGTTTCAACAACTAAACTGTTGCTTAGCTTTTTTCATGTTCAAAATCAACAAACTTATACTCTTTTTTTTACTCTTTTTTTAAAAAAAATCTTGGCTGCTAACATGATTTGATGTCAGATTATTATTATTTCTGTCATGTCATGATTGAAACTATTCAATCTACAATGTATAAATATGTATTTGTAGATATTCTATTTCACATTTATTTTAACAAAACAACAAATAAATTCATTTCTTTCTAAAGGCATGGTCATTTATATGTATATACATGTCTCAAGATATCCTAAAAATCATTCCAAAAAATCAGTTAATTTTTTTATAAGGATTGGGCATCACTTTACATTTTCCTCACCCTTAGAGAGTTTAAAATTTATACTATTGTTAAATTTTAGCACATGAACAGGGGTTTGGATGGTTATCGCATTGGATCCTATTGTTATTTCTTTTTAAATATGGGAGAGTTTTAATGCTTACTTATTTATTTTTGAATTACTCATTATATCCATTTATATTTTTTATGACTCATTTTTGTGAGATTCCTGTCCTTATCTCTTTCTTCTTGTTAATTAAACTGCTGTTATCTTACTATTGTTCCTACTACCTTTAACAGAATTTTCTGACCTTATGATGATTGAATAACCTGAATTCAATTGGTTAAGTGTCTCTGTTCCAGAAGGCATGTATTTGTGTTTGTCAGCCTTTATTCTGCTCCTTGGAGTCTTATTGGATTTCTATAAGGACTGAATGAAATATGGAGTCTTCACCACATGGTATGGGTCAACTCCCACATTTCAGCTGGTTTTAAGATACCCCAGTGAATATCTTCACATTAACTTGAGTATATCTCATCATATCTACTTACTCTATCTAATATCTGGGTACAATGTATGTGTGTATATATATATATATATATATATATAACTCCACTTTCATCTACATTAGTCACCTTCATACATTTATGGATATATGAACTCCTCCCTCAATGTTCAACCAAAATGCATTTTGGCCAGCTTGTTTCTCAATAGTGTATGGTCCAGCATATTGTTGACAAAATTTATGATAAACTTGATCCATTGGTTTACTTGGGAGATGTTTTCTCACAAAAACCTTATCTCCAATCTTAAAGTGATGTTTACTTTTCCTCATTTTTATTTCTAACATTAGCTTTATCAATTAACTGTTGGTGAGCCATCTGAATTTTTGTTTCTAAGTCATATTGATGACATTCAGTTGGAGGCTGGAATTTTATAAATAAAGAAGAAATAGGTTGCTTAAAATGTAGTTGAGTGGGTGTGAATCCAGTGGATTCATTTGCACTCCAATTAATGTAATTCACTACCCATTCCATCTGCTTCACCTACCTCCTATGCTCATCCTTTAGATAAGTCCTAAACAAACAGATGAGCCCCTGCATTATGTGTTCACAAGGGTTTGACTGTGGATTTTTAATGGAAGTGAGCACATGTTTGATTTGTAGCTTTACAACCCATCTCTTCCATTCCTTAGATAAGAAAGGTGTTTCATAGTCTGTTAAAATAGTTTTAGGTTTTACTATCTTGGGGAATTGAAGCATTTCTAATATCCTGATCATATGTCTCATATTAGCCTGAGATATAGGGTGAGCAGACATATTTTTAAAAGAGATCATAGGTGACCAAGAGATATCTTTGCTTATTAAATGGATGTAATGGTCCATAATGATCGATCGCCAAGATCTCGTTCAGTCTTTCAGGAATTATTGATCTTAATGTTTCGCTATAGTTTTGATTTACTAATTTAGCTTTTAGGGATACCAGATAATCTTGGAGTGTTCTCAAGATATCTTTATACATGCCTGGCCAGTAAAAACAAGTTTTCATAGTATGTTCTGTTTTACAGGCACCGTAGTGTCCATACAAACAGTGGATATACTTTATAAGTGGAATGCATAAAATTTTAAGTATTACTACCCTCCACTCTACAGTATTCACATCAATTTTATATAATAAGATCTGATTTTCTAACTTATAAAGCGTAAGATTCTTGGGAAAATTCAAAACTTCCTCTCCTTTTAGGGTTCTTATGATTAAGCTTAAATTGGGATCTTCAAACTGTAATTTGGGTAATTTTTCCAACTCATTCTCTACATTACTGTCAGTTATTAGGTCAACATTCATAATGTAGGCATTTACAGATAGATGGTTTTGATCTGATATACATGGATTCTGACTAAGTATGTCAACCACTATGTTCTCTGACTAAGTATGCCAGCCACTATGTTCTCAGATCCTTTGCAATACATCACATTATAATTAAATTCCTGCAATAGCAGACTCCACCTAACTAGGCAACTGTTGGTCAAATATCTGTGGTTCAGGAATTTGAGGCTTTTATGGTCTGTGACCACTATTACCTCTGATCCAAGAAGCATCTGTCAGAACTTCTGGAAGTCCCACACTATAGCTAGTGCCTCCTTCTCAGTTACTATAATTCAACTCTGGGACTTTCAGGAGTCAGCTGATAAAGTAAAGGATGCCTGGTTGACCATCATCCTGGATTTGGGATAACGTTACCCTGATTCAAAACCACTACTGTCAGTTTGAATGACAAATGGTTTATCAAAATCAGGGAAGGCCAAAATCATTTGCTGTAAAAACCCTGTTTTAATATTTTCAAATACCTTCTCCTGTTCCTCGGTCCACTTCCATTTCTCTTCTTTCCTGATTAGTTTCACCAAAGGTTCCATGGGGTTAGTAAATGTTTTGTGGAAACAGTGGTAAAAATTACTCAAACCTAAGAATGATCGAATCTGCTTTTTGTTATTAGGCCCTAGGAAAGTTTTGAATGGCAGAGATCTTGTCTGGATGAGGTCTCATCCTATTACAACCTATGATATGACCTAGAAAGACTACCTGGTTAGATATTAGGGTACTTTTCTTGAAGTTGATTTTATCCCTTTGCATTATAATCATACTTTTATATAGTTACAATATATTGAGGTTAATATTACAAATTAGTAAAAGATGGTTCATAAACTATGGATAAAGATAATAGGAATATAAAAGTATTGGATGAAATATTCAATAAACTATAGAAAAGTTGAAAATAAAAATGTAATCTATCAAAATTCTAATATATATGCAAAAGAAATATAAAAAAACTGCAAGGAATGTCATAATATGCAAAGTTCCCTGTGGACCTTAGTATACAAGAGAAAGAAATTTTTATTATTAAAAGTTTATACAATATCTTTAGTATATTCTATACAATAAAATATTGTGAATATTACAAAGGTTAATGAAACACTCACCATTTTCTGAATAATAAATGAATATTTGTTAAAGACTGAAATGAGATATGAATCTGTAAGGTTCGTATAATACTCTAAACATTTATTTTAACATTATTATTGAACCTCTTGTAATATGCAAAATATATGTGTTGTAATTAAAGCTATTGTTTTGTTTTTTGATTGGAAGAGATAATAAATGTGACAATCCATGTTAGAAAATTGTCATATTTATTTGTTAAAATAATTCTGTGAAACAGGATCTGAAAGTTTATAAAATTATATTTGTTTATATTTAAAATGAGATATTTTATATTTATTTAAATATATTTCAAGTTGAAAGAAAGGGAGAACCAATTTGTTGTTTAAAAATATATTTTTGGTAAAAAAAATTCTAAATAGAAAAGGTAGAATATATTAGCAGTTTGGTATAGAAATTATAATAATTATAACACAGATTATAGAAAAATGCTTAATTAAGGACTTTGAACAACATACAAATAATCATACAAATATTTATAGTAAAACAAATGTATTTTTAAAATCCAAACTTATAAACACAGCACAAAAAATAAATGTAATCAGCTCAATTACGAATTCGGAGTTATAGAGACAAAAATTTATCGATAAAGTTACAATGTTTTATAATGAATAGTTAGTCCTCAAACCGTTTAATTAGAGGGCAGATCAGATAGGGTATGTTACATATTGAATACCCACTAAATCATGTCACTCATCAAGGATTAATTGATTCATAATAGAAATTATATCTTGAATCTTTATTAAAGCTCTTTCTTACATGAAAAAATCATCAAATTCATGTTGGCACATTGCTCTAAAAAATCTATAGAGGTTAAATGCCAAGAAGAAATAAAATGTATGATATTGTATTAACCATATTAATGGGATGTTTAAATTTAGATGGTAAAATTGTCTTTTTTAAAAAAACTATAGTTTTAACATTAAATTTTCTAACTTATTTTAAATATTTAGAATATTATAATTTTATTCTTTTAGAAATATAATAATTTTAATGTTTTTCATTATATATTTGTATATAAACTTGTGCAGATTAACATAATTTGTTTTTAAAATTTTTTTCTTAATGATTGTTTTTAAAATATCTTTTAAGTTTCAGTTTCAGTATATAGATATCATTTTACTTTTCATTCATGGGGGGGGGGGAATAAGAAAAATAAAAAATTTTAATTCTCATAATGATTAATTGATTTTGTTTAAGTATTCAAAACTTATACTTTTGAAGTATTTTAATTATATATCTAATAAGTATGTAGTATTGTTAATTGATTTTATCTTAATGGATTTTTTAATTTATTGTTAATTTATTAAAGTAATTATGATCTATCATAAATTCTAGTCAGATATAAATAGAAACAAACATTAAAAGGGATCTAGTAGATTGGTATCTTTCTTTTTTTAATCAAGAAGTGATGGATTTAAAGTTATATCTCTGGGTTAATGGCTAATGTCTATATAACTAAAAGCATCATAGTATAATTCCAAACATGAATATATGATTATCATTTTAACCATTACTGATCCATTGCAAGATGAATTTCAATGTTTAATTTAATTTTTCTGATCCTAGGATTTCTTCTCATTACATTAGCAATCTTCCTTATTTTATACATCAATTTTACATGTGGTCTGTTTCTAGATCTTTTACAATCTCTTCAACTTTAATCTAAAACTGTTAGCCTATAATCATATTTTCAAGCAATATGCTTATCCAACTTCATAATAGTCTTTAATTCTTTCAAAGATGTCAATGATATCTGTTTATTCTTTTGACCATATATTTCACTTCATTATCAATTTCTCTTGTGAATCCTATCATACATCTATCCTTATTTTGTTGAATGATCTGAATTCTCTATATTGTTCTTTCATTAAGTGTCCAAGTTTTAGATTCATAAATAAAAATTGATAAAATATTTTTATTAAAAACCTTTCTTTTTAAGCATATTTCATTTTTATACTAAGTTATTTTTACTAAAAGCACTCCATCTAAGCTTACTTATATTAATAATTATATCTACTATGTTTCCATTTATATTAATAATTTGACTAGGATATTTTCATAATTCATGAATATCAATCCTTATTTTCTTCTTCTGAGAAAATCAATTAGATATTACTTGAATTTTTATTCATATTTTTTTAATTTTCATCTGATAACTCTTGCAATTTTTCCTGAAGCTCTAAAGCGCTTGCAAGCAAATAACATTATTTCCAAAAGTATTTCTGTAATATATTACAGCAATATAAATGTTTATTATTTTATTGGGGTAGTCTAGCTAGATAATTAACACATCTTCCAATTTCATTTGATTTAGATTATTAAAATCAATATTTTTGCTGGATTTTTTGGATAATCATCACCATTATAATTGGCACTAAAAACTCTAGTTAAACACATATAGTTGTTATTCTTCCCCTCAACAAACACATTGCATCAAATATTGTATCAGTCTATAGCTATTCATTGTTGAAGTTATCATCTGATCATTATCATCATCAGAAAAACGGTATTTTTGATTCTGGTTGCCAAATTCTTCATCAACAGTGAGAAGTCTATTTATAATTATTTTATTTTTTATATGTATGTTATCTTTGTAATCTATTATTAGCATTATTGTATTCCCACCTTCTATAACATTTAATAAAATATTGGCTTTTATATGCAGAAATATTTGATGAAAAATTATCTAACCTCTTGCAGAACATGAGTTTCTTGCAATTAAACTTTATGTCATCAGCTGTTAGGGAAATCAATTGAGATCATGTAAATATAGCAAATCAGTTTTAATTAAAATTACTGATAAAATTTGTGTTCAAATTTATAACAAGTATTGCAATGTATGTTGAAGGAATCTCAACAGGCTTGCTATTGACATCAGATTTGATTAATACATACCCTGTGTTAGTTATTTAATTTTTCATTAAATGTTATAATATTGAGAATTTCTATAAGCTTTTATACAGTATGTAAATATAAGATTAATAGATTACATACTTACATGATACCTAATTAAATAATATGTGCATATTTAAAATGTTTATTTTTGAAGGCAAAGTTATTTTATTTAAATGAATTGAGTTATAAGTTCTGCCTTGTCAATTAAAATTAAGCTGGTTTAAAGGCAGCTTGGTTAAATTTCCAAGAAAATCTATGTTCAATCTTTAGTATCAAATTGAATGTTGAAAATCTATTTAAATAAAAACTGAGTTATTATGTTTGGTGTAATACCAACTGATCTACTGAGTATCTGATGGAATCAGATTCTGTAAAAGTTGTAAATACAATAATTTACTTAATATATATATATATGTAAATTATTAATCAATGTCTGTATTCCAATTATAATAAAATATATATAATTATTCAAAACAATACAATAATTAATGCAGTAAAAAATATTTTAAAAACAAATATATTCCATAATTTAATAGAAGTACTTTCAACTATCTAAATAGTACCGTTACAAATGTATACAAAAAGAATTACGTCATACATCAATTTGCCCACAATTCATTAATTTTTATATTAGCAACCTGTCTACTTATTAAATTATGGAATATATTTGTTTTTAAAATATTTTTTACTGTATTAATTATTGTATTGTTTTGAATAATTATATGTATATGCATTTGTTTAATGTACATATTATAAATAACAATCATATATTTTATTAATTGTTCTCATTCATTTGGGCTATTATGTTTTTTTTCATGACTAAATCTACTTTGGCAGAATAAAATCGTGATATGATTTGTTATATTTTTTAAACTTTTTTCCTTTGCATTATATCTATTAATAGATCCTAAGTTGAATTTTATTCTTTTTATTATATTTGAAATTTTCATTTTTGGATAATCAGATATAGTATGGAAAATCTCTCTGCTGAATATTTGATGTGTAGATAATCTTGTCTTCTATTTATTCTTCATAAGATTACATCATTATGTACATTGCCCAATTAATTCATATCATGCATTTACAAATTTGAATTGTTTTTTTTAGAAAGGTTCAAATTCAACTTTCTTCTTAATACAGTTTATACTGATAAAATAAAATATCAAATTATATATTTTAAGATATGTTTTTTTAAAAAAGATATAAAAATAAATGGCCATTGTTAAAAAGAACTGCAAGTGATTTTGCAAAATGTAGTGCAGATGATGAAAAATGTAAACTAAAGTTAAAAATAAATTAAACATATGACAATGAGTAAATACAGCATAAATAATACTGGAATACAAATGATTGGAGTCTGGAATTATTCTAGTGAAATAAAATGTTACTTTTATTTTGTCAACCAGATGAGAAAAAAAAATCAATACAACCTTAATTTAAAAATACAATATTAATAATAATTTATTATATCTTGTCAATGCATCTTATGTAAATTATTTTTAATTGATGTTTAATTTTGAAAGTTGCCTATAAGTAAAATACTCTCTCGAAAATAAAATGTTTATTATGAAATAAATATTAAATTGTTGTAATTACTATAACTGTTAAACTCTGTATCGTTGTTTCTATGTAGTATATGCAATTATACAATAAGCATTTTAATATGTAAATTAATACACTGTACAGGCTTACACACACCTGCACATATATAATGGAATATATAAGGGATTCACACTCAGACTTTCACACGACCATCAACTCTCCATACCATCTCATATTGCTGATTATGTATCTTTTCAACATGTGTCTGATCAGATAAGTCAGCAATATGAGAAGACATGGAGAGTTGAAGGTCATGTGAAAGTCTGAGTTAGAATCCTTTATATATAAGCATTTTGTAAAATGTTACATAAAAACATATTCCTTAAATTCATTGTTATCCAAATGTTTGTATGCGAGCCTCTGAAGTTTTATCACCACATGAATGTCCAGAAAAATTAGCTAATATATTTTTGAAAGATCTGGAAAACGTCTTAATTCGTATTTCTATTCTGCCATTAAAATTCAAACACAAAATGTTATATTCTTCTACCGAATTTTATTCATCTGAACAGGTAAATGCAATACAAAATAGTATAAATATGTGTGTGTGTATTTGTAGTTGTTAATATTAATGTTATGTTTCAAGGGAGATCATACATGCCATCGTTCCAAGATCATTCAAGTAGTTGTTTTTGGAATAACTTCTGCTATTTGAATGAACGCAGATGTGATCATAATAATTATTGTCAACACATAATTTGCAAGTACATACATAGGTGAATCTGAAATATATGTTTATATATTTTACTTGTAAAAAATCTTATTTTAAAATACATGTATATATATTTATAACTGTAAATTACAAAAAACAATTCATTGTATTGTTTTTTGTACTGTCTGTGCGCTTTTGTGATATATATTGATATTGTAACTAAAGTTTATTATTAAATTAATGTAATGATAATACAAACAGTACATTAATACATTTCCCTAGTTATTATTTTTCTAGAAAATTTGCATAAGTCATACACATCTGAATGCCGTTAGTGTTAATACATGCTGGGTATAAGTTTATGCTGTATTGGCCTAAACAAAATCTTTCACAATGATTTACAATGTGTGTATATGGCAATGAGTCAGTGAGTTCTTTCTGGATTATCCTTAGTCTATAGTTTGTAGTGGCAGTAAGAAAATTGTAGAATCTCATATGTAGCAGTTGGCATGTAGAAGAATTCCAATACTTAGTAATACAAGTAAACGTGATTAATTAAATCAGTGGTACATGTTGAGAAACAAATGACCAAACCAGAAGCTTATTATAGACTATAGAGATTGCAATAATTTCTGTTAATTATTTTATTTATATATGTTTTCTTTTGGCAAGTGAATAAACTTGTTTGTGAGTTTAATTTGAGTAGAATTTTGTTTAATGAAACTTATTGAATGTTATTGTTAAAAATATACATGGGAACATAGTAAAATGGTGCAGATTGACTGTGGAAAAACCTGCACAAATAAATAGAGTGGTATAGATTAATAAATGGTAAATCATGTGCAAGCAAATAGAACTGCATAGATTAACAGTTGAGTCCTTCATAGGAAATAACATAATGACCTGATTAAGTAGCAGATGACATATTTGACATTATAAGAATTTTATGCAACCAAACAAGATAGCACTACTAAATAATATTAATGAATATGATATTAATAGTGCCTTGGATTAGAAAATTTATGTTAAACATGTCCAAAAATACATGTTTATTAATGAAATTGATAATGAAAAAGTTAAAGTTGTGACACATGTGTTTCTCAGGGAAAGAGATCCTGTAAGACAAACCAACTCTGTAATCCCAAATTACACAAAGAAGTTCAATATCAAAAGTTAAAAGAGTTGTTACTGCTTATTTTATACCAGCAACGTCTAAATGGGTGATATGCTTTAGATTCAGAAATGAGGAACAGCTACCTCAAGAAAAATATCAAGAGTATGATATGGGATTAAAGATATTAAAGAATTTAATTTTAATGCCAAGCTGGATGACATGCTTTTGGATCAAATACTATTGGAAATGACAAATAATAAGTTCAGAAAAATCCTACTGGATGAGCTGGATTTAAATTATAAGCATGCAATAAAAAATGTATTGTACATGAAATTGTATTGGAAAATGCTAAATCACAAGGGTACTAGTTACTGTTGTGGTGAGAAAAGCCATATAAAGAAAAATCATGCATATAAAAGGGGAAATGTCATGTTTGTAAATTAATTGGACATTTATCATGTGTGAAAAACAAAAATATTAAAACCAAGCTAAGTTTGGACTGAAAATTGGGGAGGGGAGTATAAAAAGTAAATATTTGATATACATAGTGACCATATCTTGCTAGATGTTAATATCTAGCAAAAGAAAATTAATATAGAACTATTTAATGGAGCTGGCTTATTTCTTATGTTTCAGAATGACTGATCAAAAATTTGTGGAAGGTATAAAAAAAATTGATGTTCAAAGAGATCAGTGTAGTAGCTATAGATTATGGGAAAGTTATGGTACCAGTTAATATTAACTCCAAAGTAAAAATGTCACTGCTTTACATAATTAAAAGAGACTTTATCTTATATTGAGTAGAAATTGATTTAGACCATTGGAAATTCATATTAACATCATTAAAAGAATGTAACTAGAGTCAGGGGTTCATAATAAGAACCAACAGTTGTTCAAGTCAGGACCTGCAGAGTTAATAATATGGTCAGTTGATATCAAACTTGCAAGTGATTGCCATTCAATTGTAGATAAGTTTTGTAAAGTCCTATTTGCTTTAAAGCCCAATGATAGAAAAGATTAAACAATTCAAAACAAACCAAAACTCTCCATGTGATAGAAAAGATTATTAATAATTTGGTAAATAAAAATATTTTAAGACCAGTTAAAGAATTGTCATCAACTATGTCAGTCATAATTATAATGAAGCTGGACTAGACCATTTATCTATGTAGAGATATATTAATAAGAGAGATTACGCTTTTCCAAGTCTGTGTGAAATATTAGCATCATTACAAAAGACCTCTTATTTTGCAAACTGATTTAAAGTCTGCTTTTTAACCAAATTCCTGTAACAGAACCACATAATTGTTGACAATTATTACTCATCTGAGATTATTTAAATGCAATTAAGCCATCTTATGGAATATCCATTGCACCAAATATGTTAAATTTTCAAGGAATAAATAAAATTATTCTTTACTTGGATGGTATTTTAATTACTACCAAAACGTAGTTCTAAACTATCAAAAATGAGAACAAGGCTAAGCACCTCAAAATTCATATGGGCTACCTTTGAAGTAAACTTTCTAGGACATGTTATTAATCTAAAGAGAAAATATGCAAACCCACAAAAAAAAAACAATAAAAATGCACCAAGAACAAAGAATGTAAAAAATTTACAAGTGTTTTATGCCTACTTAAATTTTTTGAAAGTTTTCTATCACATGTGATGAAATTTTTGCACAATTGCTTAAAAGGGGACATCAATGTAAATGGACTAAAATGAAAGATAAAAGCTTCCAGTAAGTGAAAGACTTGTTTGCTTCCAGTCAACAACTTCTTGTACACTATCACAAAGATTAGAAGGTGATAATATCAATAAATGCTTTAGAATATGGAATAGAAGGTGTCATTTTGTACCACTGCTAGGGAGAACATTTGATAATGTATGCTTCAAAAACACCAATAGCTGCTGAAAAAAATACAGTTAGCTTGGTAAGGAAACTTTGGTCATAGTCTTTGCTATTAAAAAATTGTAACAGTATGTGTATGGATGTGATTAAAATATACATGAACTATTGCCCACTATTAGGAATTTTTGGAAACTATAAGAAAACTCTTGATTATGACTGCAAAATCATATTTAAGCCTGGTTAAAGAGATTAGTCATGAAAATGCTTTATCATGTTTATTAAATACTCACAATTGTTGAGATGTTATATAGATGAAATCTAAAATACTGAATAATTTGATAAATTGCCAAATGGACTAAAAATGAACTAAGATGAAATAAATAAAATATTTATGGCTAAAATGTTGGCTTAATTATGAAGTGAAATCAATTTGGAATGTATGGGAAAACTTATCAATGTGTAATGATTGCATATTTATGAGTAATATGAATGGAAAACCAAAACCTAAGTGCTGTATTACTTCATAATTGACATCCAGGAGTAATCAGGATGAAAGCATCAAGGAAATTGTTCAGTCAGTGAAGCATTATGCAGGATGTCAATCTACCATAAACCTGCCTTCAAAAATCTGGAACTCTGGCCAAAGTCTATACAATCTTGACAAAGACTACACATGGGCCATGCCAATCCTATGAGTGGCTACTTATTTCATCATCAGAAGATTCATATTTTAATTGAACAGAGTATAAATTCATAAAAATGTCAGTGCAGAATATATTATAAAAACATTAAAGGAATTTTTTTGGATACTCTGAAACTGTTGTGACTGATAATAGATTTTGTTTTGCACCACAACAGTTTAAATATTTTCTTGTTTGACAAGGGAATACATCGAGTTTTAACACTCCATATCACCCTGATTCAAATCATCTAGCAAAAATGCAGTTCAACGGCTCAAATGAATTTAAGCAAAACTACATTTAAGGATATCAATTGAGCATTAATGAATCATATGTTTTTTAAACATTTTATACCTTGTACATCAACAAAGAAGATCATAACAGAAATGTTAGTGTAGTGAAAACTTTTCACACTTATGATTTAGTGTTATTATCAAGTAAAAATGTGATTAAAGAAAACCTTATTACCTGCAAAAAAAAATGTAAATCACCAAATTATCATGGATATTGAATGTTTTAAGAAGAAAATAGATTTTGAAAGTAATATTAATAGTATTGTCTAGAGAAATGAGATTAATTCATTTGGATATTAAAAAGAGATTAAGGAGGTGCATTTACCATTTCCACATTTGCCAAATGAAATTAACAGGATTATAGAATGCCAAAATTTTCTAAAGAAGAGTGTAGCTACACATCTTCAACTGCTCAAAATGAAGAAATGCCCACTGATAATCAGACAGAAATTTTTAGCTGTAGCCAATAATCAATCAAATATACCTGTGGAGGATTTGTTATCTCACAAAAAACTGAACAAGAGGAATAAAGAACTATATCTTTACCAACAGGATTATTTTCTAGAGTGAGGGGAAGAGTGTATTGTTTGGGGTCTTATATTTTAAATAAGGTTTGCTAGTAAAATAGTTTAATCATAATAAACTTTGTGCTTAAATAAATTTCCCTAGTTATTTTTAATTCTAGAAAATTTACATACATCACACACATATTTGCAACATTAATGTTAATATATGTTAATGATGATATATTTATGTTGGATTGGACTGGTATAAAAAAAACCTTGCAGAGATTACTTCATGTGTATTTATATAGCCTTCAGTCAATAAATTTCATTCTGGATTGTTCTTAATATATAGTTTGCAGTAGCAGCAAGAAAAATGTAGAATCATTATATGCAGCACTTATAAATATTGTGTATATAAAAGAACCCCAATAATTGGTAACATAAATAAACAATGAATAGTTAAATTTATGGAACATGTTGAAAAATAAATCACCAAACCAGAAGATTATTATGGACTGTAGAGATTACAAAGTAATTTTTAACAAATCTTTTGTTTACATATGTTTTCTTTTGGCAAATGAATAAACTTGTTTGATAAGTTTAATAAAACCTATCGATGCTAACCATTAGTATTGCTGAAAATATCCCAGGAAGCACATCATTTTTGTATTTTGAAAGAAAAAAAAAGTTACAATATTATTTTTACTCAAACACGATTTCTTTGTAATTTTTTAAAATTAATTCTCAAAATGGTCAACATGGTGTGGGCAAAAGCCTTAGTTGTTGATGGAAAAAAATTTCTAAGCAAAAAAAATCAAAATCAAATATTCAGTAGTTAATCTTTATATTTGTAATTTATGAATATTTGTAAATGGAAAATATACTAAGAGGTTTTGCAGATAAAAGGGTTTATATATATATATTCGTAAAGAACATATGGATAGAAAATAGGTAGATAGACAGATAAAGGAAGATTTAAAAAAATAGAGAGGTACCTAGATAAGACAATTGATAACAATAAATATAAAGACAGACTGCAAAGAAGACTGATAAATAAAAGAAGAAATAAGTTTATTTATAAGTAGATAAAGTGATAAAAAAAACTTGTTTTTTTTAAAATATACCTAATAATATATAATCATCTGCTTTTTCCTTAAAAAAAAAAAGTTATATATTAATAAAGAAAATTTGCTTAATTTACTTAAATACTTTTGCATGACCCGGTTGTGTGAAAGTCTGTGCTCATATACCCTATATATTACATATATAGACACAGGTATATAATAAGCCAGTGTGATTCAGTTATTAAATACTTTTGATAATATTTTTAAAATCATTCATAGTCATATTTGTAATAAAATAAAACTTTCCACTTTATCTCAAAATGGTTTGTCTTGAAGATACACAAAATAAAAACTTATCTTTTCTAGCAAGGTAAAATGATAGCCAACAAGAACCATAAGATATATTTCTACATTGATGGCCAAGATCTTGCTATAGTAGTGGTGAATATATTGTCATTTTTTTCATTTAAAATTCTTATATTTTGTGTATTAAGGTTTTTTTACATATTAATTTTGATTGTTTTTATAAAAGAATATATTTAAGTTTTTTTTTTTTGCATTCATTCTAATCTTAGTCCTGCTTGAATAGATAAAAATATTATGTTGTTTATATAGATTTAATCTAGAAATATATAAAAACTACCAGAATAACAACTTTGCTCATATTAGTAGAATAAAATTATATAACAAAATATGTAGGTGTTTCCATGGCTTCTATATTTCCATATTATTTAAATGAAATAATAATACATGAGTTATCAACAGCAATATTGCAAAAAATTAACTTTTTATGATCAGTTATATTACTGAATAATCAACTTTTAGTATTTGTTTAAATAAATTTCTCATGTAATAAACTAATTTGTATTTTTAATTATTAAGCATATACTCTGATATATGTAATATATACAAGATATGTAAAAATACAAAAAATATGTAACAAAGTTGATTAATTATAAACAGTAATCATTTCAAAATAATAATTAGTTTTATGGAATTTGTTTCTAGTATACTATTTAGAAATTATAATATTCAAGAGTTTCATTATTAATTTTTTTTCTATTGATCACAATCATAATTACCAACTTATATAATTTCATATAACATTCATTTACATATGGTAATTAAGTTTTAAGACATATAGTTCCTGACTTTTTATTTATAATGCATATGTATTTATTAAACACTAAATTAAATACTACCTAACAGTATACTAATAATTATAAATAAAATATAAATTTATATAACATCACAATACTAGCCAAAATGACAAAATTTTATTAAAATTCTTGCCCAACCATGGTTTCATCTATTAACAAATAGACCTTTTATAAGATTCCTTGCAGTTGTCATAAAATTTATATTGATCAGAGTAAATTAAATCTTAATAAAAGTGTTAAAAGTTTATAAGAGTAGAGTTAAAAATAGATATTAAAACTCAGCTTTGTATATTCAATGAACTGAATACAGGTAATAAATATTATCTGACAATGCAGAGATTATCTTTTATTAAAAAAGTGAATTGAAAAGTAAAAGAAGTTTTAATGAAAATCTTTTTGAATCTGAGGCCATCAATCTCATGAAGACATTCTTTGATATTAAAAGTGTTAGTTTTTAAAGTGAATGATAAAAAGGCTATTTTGTTTTGTATATATATGTTGTATGTTTAGTTGAATTTCTATTTGTCAATAGATAAAACCATGTTTGCAGAAGAATTTTAGTAAAATTTTGTTGTTTTGGCTAGTATTGTAATGTTATATGAATTTCTTTTTTATATAATGGATCAGTTGCAAAACAAGATACATAATTTTACTACAAGAGTAGTTAAGTGCTGGTTATCTTTAGGTAACAATTTTAATACCAATGATATTTAAAAAAAAGGGGAGTAGTCAAATAAGTTAAAAAAAGGAACAAGATTTATTTTTGTTTATAAATTTAAATTTGCTTGTGCCATCTCTAAGATTAAAGTTCAAGGTTCAAAGGTTAATTATTCAAATTTTGAGGTAAAATATGATTAAAAAAAGTTTTAATTTTATTTTGTTAAATATCAAATTTATGAAAAGAATTTTTATATTGGTACAAATATTTTTATTGTAATTAAGAAAATTAGTTTAAAAAATATGATTAGAAAAATAACAGAATATAATTTATTATTTTAATCAATGATAGTTTAAATAAAATATGATTTAAAATTTTTATTGAAAGCTAGCATTCATGCCAGCTTTTCCAGTCTGTCTTTAGTTTTATAATTGTTATTAGTGGCTTGTAAAAACTTTAAGTTTATTTTTATTAGTAGCCAAGTTATGAACAAAAATAAATATTATAAAATGGATATTATGCTTCATGGCAGCTAATTTCTTTGTATATATCATTTACCCTGGATCAATGTAACATGAATTGATTGTTTATCTTTGGCCTAATATATGATCAAATTTCAACTGCCTAGCTAAGCCTAAGACAAAAATTTATATTTGCAAAGTGATTGTTAACTGAAAATCCTCTCTTGTAGAATATTTGTTTTGGAGAGGTGAAGAAATACTATTTAAGGAAATATGATCTGAATAAATTAAAACTTGAAGCAGCTAAAGAAATTAAAAAGAATTACTGTTGCTACATTTTCAAGGAGTATATACAGCATCTTTAATGCTGAAATAGACTTTATAATGAAAAGCAAACAAAGTAAATAATGTTAAGCTTAATATAAAAGGGATTCTAAACTGAAAACATTGATAAAACTTTAGTGTTTAAAACAATAATGTTTAAATACTTATTTTATAATTTTATGTAAAGATGTTTTAAATATTTTATATATCTTATTCTATAATAAATCTTTCTTTTTGTTAGTTATTAATCTGACCCTTTGTTTTTCTTTTCATAAGCTCTACCATTTAAATTATAATTTAAATTTATAATAGCTAGAGAGATAAAAGTTCATACTCTACTGAATTAGTTGTAATGTTTTTAATAAGACTGATGGTGTGGTATATCCTTCTATGGATTTTCCAGTTTGGGATCGTGTTCTGATTTTCAACTTAATATTAATTTGTAATCCATAGAGGATCTAATTTCCCTTCAGTCATTTAGGAGTGATTAATGGTCTAGAAAAGTGGCATAGTTATAATATTTTTTATTGTTATAGCTATATCTGACCATTAGTATGATTTATGATTGAATTAAATTATATTTTTACACCTCACTTGTTTCATTTCTGTTATTTGGATTTGAGTGTGAAATCTCAAAGACTATTTTTAATTATTAAGTACTAACTTTTCACATCTATATGATTATTATAATTTGTGCTTTCTCTTACCGCACTTATCAATTAAGAGCTTGAGATATTCGTATGCACTCTGTATTATAATAGTATTGTTAGGTGAATCTTACACTCAACTGTAATCCACACTAAGATGTCGAAAATAAATTCAACCCTGAAGAGAGCCAATGGAAACATGCTCCCTGGGTTTGAATTTCGAGGCATAATGGAATCCGAAAGAGGGGTGAGGAATAGATGAATTGGTCTAAATTTTGTCTGAATTTAATGAGTAAACCTAGAGCTAGCCCATTGGAGGTATACATGATTATTGTTTAGTTATTTCATTGCATCAATCACAGCATCCTAACCAAAGATCCTAGGTCCGACCAAAGTTAGATGTGTCCCCCCTCTTCTGGTGAAAAATCTGGACCATTACAATAAGAATATGGATTATAAGAATGATTAAACTTGCTTTATATTGGCTATATAAAAAGTAATCCAATATGATGATGAAACATTTTTGTTAAAACAAAACAATTTTTTTCTGTTCCTCATCTACCTGAATAAAATGTTTCTCTTAATTTGGCACGGAACATTCAAAATTTTGAAAAATTAACAACCAAATTGATTTTCATTTATATATTCCAAAGAATAACATGAAAATTAAAATTTTCTATAAATATAGAAAGTGTGGAAAATCTTGAATACAAGGATAGACCATTCCCAATGGGAGATGCATAAATATTGCATACATAAAAATTTTCTATTCAATATTATTTAAACTACTTTCAATAACAGTTGCTTGTTTTGTAAGATGATTTGAAACAAAAATAGTCATACCATGTTTAAAAAGTATTTTGTCAATAATCATTATAAATCCAGGAATTTTATGTATGCATTAAAGTACACTTTCATTTAACATTGTGCTGATTAACTAATTTGTAGAGGATTTCCATTATTTAAATATATCTTTGATATTAAGTTGAAGTAATTTTATTGTGTTTCTTATAAAAAGAATCATTCTGTAAAGAATATATCTGGCAGTTGAAATATTTCATAGGTGAAACACACCATGCAGTTGTTTTTTTTTTTCGAGAGAGAGTTTAGGATTTTTACATCTGTAATCTTAAGGTAGCTATCATCCATAATATCACTGAAATTCACCAGTAACATCTTTACTGTGTATTTTTCATAATTTATTATTCTTAATGAGGAAATCATAAAGATGAATTCTTATTTTATATAAAAACTTTTTTTTCCATATTTGGAACATAAATAAATAGGATTTTACTTAGGTAAGTAAACTTCTCGATAATTATAATAAAATAAAATTAGGAACATGTGAAGCGCTGGAGAGAAAAGCTATAATAAGCACAAAAGCATTCTGTGAATTTTTGTTCAAATCAAATTTTTACATTTTTTTTTTCATTTCTGCATGTTGATCATTAACCATGGTGTTCAGTATGAAAATATTTTTAACAAATAAAAACAAGAATACAAGTTTAGGAAATTGTACTGATTTATATATTTACTCTTTTTAACATTTTATCTATATTAAAAATGATTATTTATAAAAGTTAGATTTATTTAGTAGAACTATATAATTGCAATATATATATGGTTTCATATATAGACAAATTTAAGTAAAGAAGGTGGAATCACCTTTTCCTTATAAAATCTGTCTTGTGTTGCAACTTGAGAGCTACCTATACAATCATCATTACATCTGATTGGCTTTTATATAAGCATTAAATGTGCATACCAGAAGGTTTCAGCCTTTCACTTTAATAGACAATTTAAGAAAACTTTTTTTTATTATTTCTTCTCAGTTCATTTAAATAGACTGAGACTTCTTTAATAGATAGTTGATTAATCTTAGCTTTTATTTAAGCAAACAATATCAATAAATGAAAATAATTTCATGTTTTAATTTCAGTATTAATTATTCTGTAAGTATAAAAATTATCATTATGTTCATATTAAATGTATTTATCTTCCCATTTTAACCTTTATGGAATCTAATGATTAAATTTATTTTAATTAAATAAAGGTCGCATAAAATTAATTGTATAAAAAACTGTTTTGTTATTATTACTATTATTAACATATATTTTTAAAAATAAATTAACTTTAAAGAACAATGAAAATAGAATTCCTCATGTTTGACATGTAACAAATGTTTTTTTTCAGATTTCCCCATGTTTGACAATTAATATCCATGAAAGTATTCATGTTAACATAAATATATATGTAATGAGATGTGTTGTTAAACAACTGATATTAACTGCTATCACATGCTTGTATAATGATAATTTTTTTTATTATATTGCATGTTTATTTGAATATTATGTATATATAAATCAATATGTTAATATTCATTATTATATATTATTGATTTTTTTTTTCAGCTTTTAGATGAACATTTTCCTAATTTAAATAATTATTCAAAATGTAAATCAACAAGATTACCATTATCTCAAGCTTTGACTAAATCTGCAACAAATACAAATAACTTATTCTATCAAAATCTTCATTCACAAATGTTTATCTCAAATCAAGATAAAACAAAAACAATTATAACAACAAATTTAGAAATGTGTTTACAAAATAAAGATAAAAACAGTCCAAATGAAAAAGATGGAAATTTCAAATCCAAATTTACATCTTTAAATAAAACGCAAGACAATTTTTTTTATAATCAATCCAATAATTCTCTTAAGATATATCCAGAAAATACTAATAAATTGCACTATTCAATTCCTAATCCAGTTTCTGTTCATTCACAAGAAAAAAGTTTAACAAATGAATCAAATAATTATCAAAATCATAAATCTTTAAATACACTAAGATCTTTTAAAAATAATATTAATAGTTTAAAACTTAAAGAGAATATAAAGAATAGTTGCTCAAAAATAATTGAATCTACTTTCTCATCGGGTTATACTTTTCCTGTTGCATGTGTCAAAAGAAAAATAACAGTAAGTAATTTAATTCGTTTATTAATATATAGATATGTTTATGTAGATGTTTATGAGCAAAAATTTTGTATCTTAGATATCCATTGCTTATTTATCTAGTATGCTAATTGTGTATATTAAATACAAGTTTTTTTTAAAAAAAAAATAGGATAGGAAATTTAATATTGAATAAAGCTAAAAATAAACTATAAATAAAAACAATCGGGGATGAATAATTTGAATAAAAGTTTATCTATAAATAAAAGTGTGATCTTTTAAAAGTGGAGACATGAAGATCTTACTTTTTTTTTAATTTAAAAAAAAAAGGATTATAATATTTTTTTTAATTTAAAAAAAAAAAAAAAAGGATTATATGAAGATCTTACTTTCAGAAGAAAGTTGTGATAGAAATAGAATAAGTCAATTTAAAAAACTAATAATAATATTTAAAAAAACAAATTTTAAGATAGTAATGTAATAATAAAAAGAAATATTTTTGAATAGATAATAAACTTTTCTTTAAGTTTTAATATATACACATTTTGTTTAATTTTTTTTAAAAATTTCGTTCATATTAATATTTATAAACAAATAAGATCACAAAAGAAAATTTGGTAAGTGATTATAATCTGAATAAAAATAAGAGAAAATAATTTTTTTTCTTAAGGTTGAGTAAGTGAAGTGAGATTCAGTTATAAATATCACTATTATAAAATTATATACATATCATATGCCTTTTTTTAGTATAACATTTGTCTTTGCAAAAAGTGCTGGCATTGAAAATACATTACAGTTATAATTAATGTTGTTAATATTTTCTCCATATAAGAAATATTGTTATATTTGTGTAGTACATAGTTTATATATATATTGTAACGATCAGATTAAAATATTTCATGATTTACATTTTCACTATTTATTTATAAATATTAATTCTTATTAAGCGCAATGTCAGCACGTAATACTTATATAAAGCCAAAGCTTTAGTACATGCGCCTTGAGTGCTTAATTTTAGCAAGAGACCTCTACAAATCATAATATGTTAGAGATAAGAGGGTCCCTCTTATCTTTATAAAGTCAAATCTCGTGTTATGATTTGTAGAGGTCTCTTGCTAAAATTAAGCACTCAAGGCGCATGTACTAAAGCTTTAGCTTTATATAAGTATTACGTGCTGACATTGTGCTTAATAAGAATTAATATTTATAACTTTAAATTGATTCAAAATATTTCTAAATTTAATATCTGAATATTGACTCATTGTAAATCGAAAGATTTCGCGAATGTTAATGTTTAATAGAAATAGTGGACTTAATCAGTGAAGAATTTATTAGCTTCATGCTCCCAAATCAAAATGCTTTAGATTTGCCTATATAATTAAGAAAAATAGGTTGGAGATAAGAGGGTCCCTCTTATCTTTATAAAGTCGAATCTCATGTTATGATTTGTAGAGGTCTCTTGCTACTATTTATTTATATAAATTATATAGGCACCACCTGATTTTAAGCATCATATTTAAACAATATTTTATTCCACAGAATAATGATAACAGAATAATGATAACCATCATATAGAATATCCATTGGTAATGCCAGATTAGATCAATGGAAAACACAAGTTACTCCCAATGAATGAGGGTAGACCATGCAATTTTATATTTAATGATGGTTAAGAAATTATGTAATAATAGTTTAATCATAAAATGCAATTTTATATTTAATGATGGTTAAGAAATTATGTAATAATAGTTTAATCATAAAATATAATCATTAATTAATATACAATTTATTTTCTTTTAACAAAATTCTTTTATCTTTACATATTATTGACTTCTATACACAAGCAGAAAGACAATTATTACACATAAATGTCCAAGGTTTCCTTGAGTTATTTTTAATCTTCAATTACATTAGTATTAATATATTTATAGATAACAAAGTACATTTGTTATATATCAAACATCAACTTCAAGGAATTCAAAATATAACTTTACACATGTATGAATCCATAAATGCAAAACAATTCTTTGATTCAAATATTTCCTAATATTAACACATGTGTATTTTATATGGGACAGACATCAATACTATCTTTATATAATAATTATAAGGAATGGTCTTTTTAAGATCCTAATTCTAATTCAATAAAATCTAACCACTATCTTTATACAACAATAATTCTAAAGAGTGGCCTTTTGATCCTATTCTAATTCCATAAAACATATTTCTATAATAATAACCATGAGGGTGACCTTTTAAGTTCTAACCCTTATTCAATATAACTACAACTTGTACAGGGATAGCTTGTTTCAATACTGATCCCTAATTCATTAAAACTAGATAGGAATGTATTCCTCTATATGAGTGTGAGTATACATAACTATTTAACAATGCACAAACAACTGCATATATATAATATAAATTTAAATATATAAAATCTAATTTTCAGTAATTTAAATAAGATTATTATGAACAAATGCACAATGGATACAATTACATCATTAATTACCGTTACTTAAGACTTGGACAATTTATGTGTGAATATCACATTTTACAATTTCATTATTTCTTCATTCTTTCTTTTAAAGTAACAATTTGTTTAAACTAATATATACTTACATGTATTAAAGAAATTTATTACAATATTATTTACATACATAATAAGAGAGTGATTTTTTTTTTCATTTTAAAAACTGACAATTTGTATACATAATATCTGGATTCCAAAGCTAAATATAAACTCAAATAGTTAGGATGAAATTTAAATAGTCTTTAAAATACAAACTTAAAAAAGTAGCAGCTGTCATTTATTTCTTCTTTCTGATAAATATTAAAGAGTTCATATGGAATTATAATATGCTTCTATAAGTTCCATCTCTGCTATTTGAAATAAATATTGTTCTGAATTTTTATTGGAGTTATTTGAAGTAATCTAAGTATCAGGTGTTCAGGCTACATTAGCTGTTAATGTTTTTGCTTTGTATTCATAAAGCATAATGAGAGTCCAGAGAGATTTGAATGAAGTAATATCCTACTCTGATCAATTAAGAAAAGTAACAGGTTTTATATGAAAACTTAATTTCTTCTTGAACCTCATTTTAGTTTTTTTAAGCAAATTTGCATATCATATTGATTTCTTGAATAATACTAAAAAATTTTTATTGAAATGAATAATAGATTGTTCATTTCAAATTCTTGAACTTAAAAACAAACAAAAAAACATGATTGTACTTATTTAAAATTCTTTTCTTATTCATTGGGGAATTTATAAGCCACTTATCCAGACATTGGTTAATAAATTAAGATCGTTTATGTGTAATTTGATAATGAAGTCTATCTGGAGGCTTTTTCTTTCATGTAATTTTGAAAAAGTACTTGGTGTGGGAGAAAATTGTGTTCTTTTTTCCCAGTTCTAAATAAAGTTGAAATTGAATGAAATTCTTCTGCATAGTTCTGTGTAACTTCCAGGGGAACTCTGCTAACCTAAACAGCAGCAAGTATTCCGATTGATAGCACTATGCTATTTAGCTCTACGCAGCTAGGCAAGTCCCACAGAGACTGGATGCTGCTAAGATCACTCTTGGCTTGAGGCAAGCTGTCTTGTACAGCTGGAAGTCATAGACCCTACCCATGAGGCAAGCCATCAGGTGTGGCTGGAAGCAGCAGGCACAACACAGAGTTACGTTAAACTCCAAGATTCAACTTGTAATTTGTATGTATTATATTGTATATATTTGTACATAATAAATATATTAATTGTAATACTTGTTTCAGTATTATTTTACATTATTTACTGTTGGTTGGGTCTGTAATCCAGACCAAACACAACAGATTTGGCACAGTTTGACAAAATATTCCCCCCCCCCTTGGCTGGAAAAAGAAAAAACTTGGAAAACGTAAATACGCGAGTGCGCAATTTTATAGACACTCGTAAGTTACGAAGCTGTGATTCCTAAATCACACTTAAATACTGTCCAAGTGAAATATGTATTTATTAAACAGTGATTTTTAAAATCACTTATTTCTGGCAAAATAAGTAAAATACACGAATAGTATTTACTAAACAGCCATTGTCAAAATCACTTATTTCTGGGAGAAAACATAAAGTGATCACAAACACAATTGGTGCTTCATAAACCAATCAAAATAGGCCTTGCTAAAAAAGACAGAAGCTTGCCCTAGCGAGTAAAAAATCTGTCTAACATAATCGTATCGAGTGGTTACTCGTAAATATACGGAAAAAATATTTTTCTCACGTGATAACAGAGAAAAAAAAAATAAAAAAAAATGGCTAATATAATTGGCTCGATGGAAGCTTTTGATCCAGGGTTCCCTGAGAACTGGTCAAGCTACAAAGAATGCCTAATTTTTTATATGCAGGCCAATCAGATCAAAAAGTTTGAAATAAAATTAGCGACGCTGATAACTGTAATCGGGTTGCAAACATATAATATTTTAAAATCTCAAATCGGGTCAGAACCACTGGCCGACTTAATTTTGAGAAAGCATTGGTGATTCTCACAGAATATTTTTCCCCCCAAAACGCTAACAATAATGCAGAGATATTATTTCAATCTCTGTACGCAGGTGGAGGATGAAAAAGCTAGAGAATTCGCAATGCAAATCAGAACATTAGCACTCACGTGCGAGTTTAAAGAGTTCTTAAATGAAGTACTATGAGATCATTTCATTTGTGGCATGAACGATCAAAAATTTAAGACTCAAACTATTAATGACACCGGATATAGATTTTGAAAAGGCTGTAGCTCAAGCTACACTGGCAGAATCTATAGCGTTTCAAGCAATGCCATTACAAAAAATAAATTATACTGTTCAAAAAGTTTAACAGAAGGCTGAATCTGACAAACACTCAGCTCAATAACAACGAGTGTAAAGCGTTGTTATAGATGTGATGAACCAATCCATGTGCAAACAGAATGTCCACATCTCCATACGGTGTGCTTATTTTGCAAGCGAGTCAGTCATATAAGAGTGGCTTGTCTAAACTTAAAAAGACAAACAGCCAATATGAGAATGGAAAAAAACATTCCAAAAAACAACAAAGGAAACTATAAGAAAAATAAACAAGTCACCAGTGCAAATCACATTAAAGACAATCAGTCTGGATTTATACATAGTATAATGATTAATGATATGCCAGTGAGAATGAAACTAGACATAGGGTCTGCAGTGTCTATTGTTTCAAAAAAGACTTGGGCTATCATTAATAAAAATAATAAACATAATCTGCATCCTAGCACTAGGACTATAACAGATTATCAGGGTAAAAAAATAAAACTCTTGGGTCAGACAAGAGTTAAAATAACTATGCCTAACAAAACTATACACTTACCACTGATAGTGGCATCAGGTGATCACAGCAACTTGTTAGGCTGTGACTGGTTCAGTCACCTAGGCTTTGCAGTGTCAAAGGTGAACCAGATCACAACATTAGCTAAATTAAAGACTGATTACTCTGAAGTGGTCAAAAAAGATCTAGGTCTGTATCTAGGACCACCAATTCAGTTATCACTGAATAAAGACATAAAACCGATCTGTTGTCAAAGCAGATCACTGCCACTGGCCTTAAGAGCTAAAGTTGAATCAGATCTTGAAAGGTGGGAAGCAGAAGGGATAATAGAGCCTATATCATACTCAGAATGGGCCATCCCAATAGTCCCAATCATCAAAGAAAATGGTGATGTGTGGATATGTGGGGATTATCGATGCATGATTAACAAAGCACTAGCATCGAATAATTATCCACCACCATCAGTTAAGCAAATACTATCCACACTGTCAGGTGGAAGAGTTTTTACTAAAGTTTTTACTAAAATTGACTTGAAACATGCATATTTACAGCTACCAGTCGATGATCAGGCAGCAAAAGCATTGTCAATAGTAACTCATAAAGGCTTATTTAAAATGAACCGGTTACCTTTTGGTTTATTGGTTGCCCCAGCAATATTCCAGAGAGTCATGGATTAACTGGCTGCAGGAATACCAGGGGCCCTACCATACTTTGATGATTTCTTATTGGTGGCTTAGACTCCAGAGCTACTCTGGAGTTCCACAAAAAAACTCCTTGACAAGTTCAAAGCAGCAGGCATAAAAATAAACTTAGATAAATGCATATTTGAAGCCAAAGAACTGGAGTTTCAGGGATTTAGGATAGATGCAAGTGACATTCATCCTACCCAAAAGAAAGTTATGGCAATTAAAAAAGCCATAATACCAAGTAACAAGAAAGAATTACAGTCCTTTTTAGGACTTACTATGAGGAGTTTTTCTATCACAAAACAGAGGCACCTGAACCATTGTACAGGCTACTAGATAAAAAAACCAGTCTGGAAGTGGGACAGCAATCGTGATAATGCCTTTGAAAAAATGAAAACCCTTATATCTGAGAAAGTGGTGCTGGCACACTTTGACCCTGAAAGAGTGCTGGTACTGACATGCGATGCTTCACCAGTAGGAACAGGTGCAGTGTTGTCCCATAAGAATGATGATGGGTCACTCTCACCTATTGCCTTTACATCAAAGTGTCTCTTAAAGGCAGAAAAAAATTATGCCATATTGATAGAGAGGCTCTGGCCTTAATCAATGGCATTAAAAATTTCATGACTACCTTTATGGTAGATCATTCATACTGCAAACAGATCATAGACCCCTATTTTTGGGTATCTTTGCAGCTGAAAAAGAAATCCCTCTGCATGCCTTACAACGTATGCTGAGGTGGTTCAACTTTTTATCAGGATATGATTTAATGCTACACTACGTTGAGGGAAAACAGATTCCTCATGTTGATGCATTAAGTCGTTTGCCTGCAGAATCTGCAGACAGGCTGATTACTACTGATCAGTCAGTTAACATGATTGATTTGGGGACAAACATGACTGAACAGTAAATTAGTGGCTAAGTGGACCACAAATGACCCTGCATTCCAAAGTATTAAAAAATGGATCCAGCAGGGGTGGCCAAATAAAAAACCAGAGGAGTTGCATCCAGCCTACTGGACCCGAAGGCTGGAGCTCTCAACTGAAAAGGGATGTATTATCTGGGGATCCAGAGTAGTGATCCCCCTAGCTGGATGATCCCAAGTGCTCAACCTGTTGCACAATGGGCATCCAGGGATAGTCCGAATAAAGATGCTCACAAGGGCATATGTATGGTGGCCAACTATGGATAGTCCGAATGAAAATGCTCGCAAGGGCATATGTATGGTCGCCAACTTTGGACACAGAGAATAAGTGTAAAGACCACCACTGCTGGCATTGCAAAATGAATCAAAACATGCCAGCAAAAGATAAAACAGTTTACTGGCCTAAACCTGAAGGCCCCTGGATGAGACTCCATGTGGACCATGCTAGCCCATGGAAAGGCAAACTATTAGTAGTAGTTGATTCATATTCTAAGTGGCTGGAGGTAGTGGAAGTTCCATCACTTCAGACCACTGCAACAATAGAAGCTCTTAGAAGGCTATTTGCTACACATGACCTTCCTAGAATGATAGTCTCAGATAATGGCACAGCATTCACTGCAGTAGCCTTTAAAAAGTTTAAAAAGTTTTGTGACAATTATGGCATTGATCTAGTCTTCAGCCCACCATTTCATCCTGAAAGCAATGGCCAGGCTGAGAGATTGGTGCAAGAGGCCAAAAAATTGCTCACAAAGATCGACACGGGAAGGTGGAACACCCGTATTGTCAGAAAGTTATTATCTCAACACTCTACACCAAGTACTCCAACTGGAAAAACTCCAGCTGAACTACTGTGTAATAAAACTTTGCAAACCAACTTGTCAGCTCTGATACCTGAGCCAAATGATGAAAAGCAAGAAAAGGACAAAACTACCAAATTTGAAATAGGGACTAATGTTCTATGCAGAATGTATAGCGGATCCATTAAATGGATCCCAGCAGTCGTAATCCAACAAAAAGGACTTTCACACCATTTTAATGGAAACAGCAGATGGATGTCAACATCATCGCCATCGAGATCAACTGCGACTGGATTATACTGATGCAGCCACAAGGAATGAAGCTCCAGAGACATGCAGTACAAGCAAGGAGGACCAACAAACTGAAGACAACAGCAACCCAGAACCAGTGCCAAAGCGCTTTAGTTGTCCTCCAGCACACCTGCATGACTATGTTCTCTAGGGTAAATTTTAGCCAGAGGGAGGGATGTTATAGTCCTCCCTTCTCTCAGAAGTAAACTATTCCAGATGCCTCCTTATCTGATCGGATTAAGCATTGCTCGCCACAGGACAATAGGCTGATGTATAGATAACAACATAGCCAATGATTACTACAGGCCAATAAGCAATGATGCTTGCTGAATCCAAAGGTTTTCAATAAGGGAAGGGATCTGGGTATAAATAGTCAGCTTTTTTGTTGACTTCTGGTTTTATACACATGCTGTTGGAGTTCTTTATTTAATAGATTGATAAGGATGGGAAGTAGGTTTTCATTCAGTTTTTGTGTTAGCAGTGACTCAATTTTATTTTGGGGATATGCTAAACTCTGCTCTATTTTAATTTATATTTGTTTATCCAGCAGCAAGATTATAGGTGGCCCAAGATATAATACATCACATTTTTTAAATCCATATGATTTTTGTTGTGATATTTTCATGTATTTAGGTATTTATTTTTAACAGTTCTTGCTTTCTTTCAATTTATTTCAGTAGTTTAATTCATTATCATCTATTTGTTTTAGTTGAACAAGTTCCATTTTTGATATTTGATCTTTTATTTGAATGTGTTTGTGTTCATTTTGTACATTTTCCTCCAATAGTTTTAGTTTTGACTATAAGTTTATCATATTTTTGATTCATTTTCTGCTTTTAAAAACAGATGAGCTTGTTCATAGTCCATGATTTGATCCATTGTTTCTTTTTGAAGCTTTCTCATTTTGTTGATTAATTTTTGCCCTGATTTGAATGGTTTGCAAAAATTATCTATTCATTTTTGCATCTATGATTCCATCTGTTTTTGATTATCTTCAAACCTCAATTCTACCCATTTTAGCATCTCTAGATGTCTCTAATTCATCCTTTCTTTTTGCAATTTTCCATTCATTTTTGCCACTCTAATTGTGTCTGCTTTAATAATGTGCTAACAACTGCATCATGTCTAATTGTGATGATGATGTAGTAGTCTTGTGTATTTTTATTTCTTTATTAATGACATTAATCATTGTTTGGGTAGACATTGTTCATATCAGAAGTATCTGAATTATGTTCTTCACAGCTTGTTTTAGAAGTGTTTGCCTCCATTATTTCCTGCTGCTCTTCATTTTCTATATTTTTATTCTAAATTGTATTAGTCTTTACAATTTTTAGATGCAATAAACTTACTATGTTCAGTATAACTGAAAACTCCTCCAGCAGTGCTCGATCATCCCCTGGAACATCTTGAAACTCCACACATACTTATATATCTTTTCAAAGCAACTTGGTTTGTTCATTCATGTATTTTGTTGTTGTTGTTTTACAATATAATTATAATATAGAAAAAAATTATTGCTTGGTCAACTATATCATTCATCTAACTCAGGTAAATGCTAGTTTGCAACTGAAAACGAAGCCCTTACCCTGGGAAAATCAAAAATTTACAAATTCGTGAATGTGAGATTGCTAATTATTAATTTATTTATTTTTACTTTCTATTAACAAATTTATTTATCTTTACACATTATTGACTTCTATATGCAAACAGAAAGACAATTATTACACATAAATATCCAAGGTTTCCTTATTAAATTATTTTTAATCTTCACTTATATATTAGTATTAATATATTTATAGATAATAAATTACATTTGTTGTATATCAAACCCAACTTCAATAAACTCAAAACACAACTTTACACATGCATGAACTCAGAAATCCAAAACATTTTGACTCATATATTTTCTATTACTAACATATATGTATATTCCATATGAGATAGACATCAATGCTATCTTTATATGACAATTATAAGGAATGGTCTTCTTTAAAACCTAATCCTAATTCAATAAAAAATAACAACTATCTTTATACACAAATAACTAAAACGTGGCCTCTAAATCTTACTCTAACTCCATAAAACATCTTTCTATAACAATAACTTTGAGCATGGCCTTTTAGGCCCTAATCCTTACTCAATATAACTACAACTCATACAGGGATGGCTTGTGTTGATACCGATTCCTATTTTATTAAAACTAGATAGGAATGTATTTTTCCATATGGGTGAGAATATTCATAACTATTTAACAGTGAACAAACAACTGCATATCTATAGTATAAATTTATCTACATAAAATCTAATTTTTAATAATTTAAATACAGTTAACTATGAGTGAATGAACAACAGATACAATTATATCATTAATTATGATTATTTAAGACTTGGACAATTTATGCAAAAACATTGCATTTTATATTTTCATTATTTCTTCCAATCTTTCTTTTAAAGTAACAATTTGTATAAAGTAATATATAATTACATATATTAAAGAAATTTGTTACAATATTATTCACATATATAATAAGAGAGTGATTTTTTCCCTTTTAAAAACTGACAATTTGTAAACATAATATCTGGATTCCAAAGTTAAATATAAACTCAAATAGTTAGTATGAAATTCAAACAGTCTTTTAAATATAAACTTACAAGAGTAGACAGTTATCATTTATTTCTTCTTTCTGATAAATATTAAAGAGTTTGTATGGAATTATAATATTTTTCCACAAGTTCCATCTCCATTATTTGAAATGAGTATTGGTCTGCATTTTCACCTGAGCTATTTGACATATTCCAAATATTAGATACCCATGCTAGATTAACTGATAGTGGTGTTTTTCCATTTTATTCACAAAACATAATGAAAGTTCAGTAGGATTTAAATGAAGTAATATCCCAATCAACTGATTTTATATAACAACTTAGTTTTTTCTTGAGCCTCATTTTAGTTTCTTTTTAAAGCAAATTTGCATATCACTTTGATTGCTTGAATAATAGAAAAAATATTTAGTTTTATTGAAATGAGTAATAGATTGTTCATTTCAATATATAATTGGTTTGCTTTAACAGTTTGAATGTTGTCTAAGTAAATATTTATTCTGTATATTAATTTTGTTAACTATGGCAGAGTGTGCTTTTGGCTAGTGAAACTAAGTAAAAGTTTATCCCTATATATTAATTTTGTTAATTGTAACTGAGGCACTTTCAACTGATGAAGCCAGATTCACCAGCCAAAAATGCACTCAGCTACAGTTAACAAAATTAATATATGAATAAATCTTAACCAATATTCAAAATATTAAAGCAAACTAATTAAAAATAATATAAAAAAGGAGAATAATCTGAATAAATATTTACTGTGTACAGTTTTAAAAATCCAAAATTAGTAGATATGAATAATAAACAATAAACAATTCAAATAATAAAAAAGTTAAACATAATTAATAAAAGGCTGATAAAATCCAAGGCGAGATTAAGTTCACATGAGTTTTATAAAAATTCTCCATTGTTTTATTCTTTTGTAATTAAAATCAAAAATAATTTCTCTTATAAAATGAATCTACTCGAATTTATATATGAAATTCTTTTGTTTCCACATATATAAAAATGAAACTAAAAAAGATTATAAAATAATAAGTAATAAATGACTTTCTTTAAAACAAGTTATTGATTTTGTATATGAATATATATATAATAATTAAAACAAGTCATAAATTTCGTAACTTACTTTTAAGCTTGCATTTTATGATCACTAGATGGAGCTTACCAATAGTTCTAATCAAGATTTATTTTATAAGTGCTGAAAGAGAAAAAATTTTAAATCTCTATCGGAAATCCCTATCTCCAGACCAATTGGTTTCGAGATTGTGGCTCACCTCAGTGGAGCATCTCTAGAAACTAGATCTAAAATACTAACTCAAAAGTCAGTATTTATAAAACACATTTCTATCAATTTGAAAGCATGAACTTTTCAGACATGTAAATGTCTTTAAATCTAACCTTACAAACCAGATAGCTATATGGGTCTAAATTCAGCTCAGTTTCACCATATAATAATAGCCTCTGCTATATAGCATTGCAAAAGCCTTCAAAAGTACACTTATAATAATTAAAACAAGTCACGTGTTTTATAAGTGCTGACTTTTGAGTTAGTATTTTAGATCTAGTTTCTAGAGTCCCAGCACTCCACTGAGGTGAGCCACAAACTCGAAACCAATTGGTCTAGAGAATGTTGTACAATCCTTTGCAATATTTTTCATAGTTAATTTTACAGCATACATTCATAGCATTGTTCTCCTTAAAACTAACCAGATTACAGATATAATAAGTATTATATAACTCCTTAAAAAAATTCCATATTTTCATTACTGGCAAATGTTTTCAGTTTATTATGATTTCTTTACATCATAGACTCATTTCAATTTCTGATTTATTTACATTTCTTTCTTAATTTCAATTTTTATACTGCTTGCCAATTTATTGAGATTTTTCTTTATATTTATAGTTAATGCATTCATTTTTACTTTTTCTATAGTCTCAATATTTATTTTAATCTCTTCTTCAATCTTTACAATGATTACTGAATCTTGAATTATCATTAAATGAATAGCTTCCCGTAGTTTCTGTATTAGTTTTTATTTTATTTTTTTATAATTTCCACATCAATTAAATCAATTAACTTTAGATTTATAATTTTTATTCATTAAAAATTTTTCTATACAGTTTTCATCTACTTTACTTTCAAAAAATATATTTTATTCAATTTTAGAGTAAGGTACATAATTGTGTATATAGGTAATAGTTAGAGCTGCTGTTAACAAGAATTGTTTGCAATGGGTTTACAGGAATACAGTTCAAATAGGATGGTTAGGAGGTAGGTCATACCATCCCTGTCATCACAGCAATAGGGGGAGAATCTGTCCTGACAAGGTCAGAGGCATCGTCCATAGAATGAAACAGAATGTCTTGAAACTTAAATTTTTAGTTGATCCCAGATCTGAATCACCAACTGTTCTGGGCAAGTCCTCTTGTCAATCTCCCTAGTCTTCCATATGAAATTTATAAGGAGGTCCTCGGGACTATGGTCAATCCCATTTTCAAACAATAGTTTGCAACATATAGTCCAAATCCTGATCCTGAAGTTTACAAATGAAGCCAGCCGATTCTGGCAAAAAGCCCCTTTTCAAAGGCCAGAGCAATCATTACATAAGTCAGGTCAGGTGCAGAAATTTTCATCAGAATCATGCCTCAGAGACAAGATCACGAATCACAATGGAACAGAATGTGGTCCATGGTCTCTTCCTGCTTCCCGCACATTGGACATAAGGTATCGATCTTATAACCTCTATGATCGAATAAAAAGAACCTTGTGGGAAGGGCCTTAAGGTTGATCTTGAGCAGGAAGTCTACATACTTGGGCTCAAGTCTGAGGAATTGTGTCCATTTGGCAAGTCTGGAGATAGAAATTGAGAGCATGTTGGGGGTACATGTTTTCTCCTCGAACATTAGTCGGTATGTGTCCCAGTAAGTAAGTTTTGACTGGAATAGGGAGCTGGAGGTCTTGATCCATGATAGGACATCCATCACCTGCTGTTGGATCCAAAGTCTCCTCAATCTGGGTGGGGGTCTATCGGTAGGTTCGACCCTTTCTATGGGAACTGGGCACTCAATGTCAGAATGAGAATTCAATAGCCTAACCAGAATATTGTATGTCCTTTAAATTTGGAAGACTTTAATGGCATGTAAGACCAGTCCATTCAGGGGTTTAGGCTTCTGTAAAATGTTTAAGCTGATGACCGGGGCCCCCTTCCTCCAGCATAGTTTCCTACAAAGTGTCTCGATCCTTTTAACGAAGTTGTTGGTAGGTGAAAAGCCAGCCAGGTAGTATATGATTTTGGGAAGTACTACTGAATTCAGCAAGGTGACCTTGCCCAAAAGGAAAAGGTAAATTTTTGATAGAGAGTTAACTGTTTTTTCAATTTTGGTGAATAGCTTTCTCTCCATGTCTCTCCTCATGACTGAGGGGGGAGAAGCGAGATGGAATCCTATGAAGCTCTGGGGGCTGCTTTGAATCTGCCTTGGATTTGCTTCTCTATCAGGATGGACCACATTGCTGATTTGCGTTCATTGACCTCAAGACCAAATACATGAGCAAACTGGTCTAGGAGCTCTCCAAGTCTTGCAAGCTCCCTTCCAGAGGAGAGAAACACCACCACATCGTCCATATAGGTAATGTGGCGTATGCACTCCAAGCACAGGAATGGCTATCCCTGGGAGAGCAGCCTCGATGCTTAGAAGCAGGGGGTTCACATAGGCTGTGAAAAGAAGGATGCTCAGTGGTGAGCCCTGTGAAATGGAAACACAAGGCCTAAATTCTGGAGATAATCTGCCATCCAATGAGAGAAAAATCTCCCTATTTTGTAGGAGGTTCTCTATAATCTGAAGGTATGATTTGGGCACTTTGAGCCTCTCCAGTATACCAAGCAATATGTCAATTCTGACACAGTCAAAAGCTCCAGCAAAGTCAAGCTGAACCATGACTGGCTGGGATTTTCTCCTGCGAACATGGTCAATGATGAGGTGAAATCGGCTGACAGCGTCAGCAGTCGAGCAACCTTTTTTGTGAATTGATAAGGAGAGAGGTATTCTATTGTTATCTTTGATGTCTTTTTTTATAAGGCGCTCAATAACCTTTATCATAAGCGGCACCATGGAAATAGGTCGAAGGTTCTTGAGAACAGGTTCTTGAGAACCAGTGGACCCTCAGGGTTCTTGATGAGGGGAACCATAGTGATTGGACATATGTCCAAGGCTTCCCAACTGTCATTAGCAAGGAAATTTATGTTTTGCATAATTGGTACCGTAAATGTGTGCAGATGGAATAAAAGAAATTTTGCAATTCCATGCAGGCCAGGATGGACCTTGTCTGGGAGGGACCTTAATCTCTGTAGAATTCGCCCTTCCATAATCTTATGTGAAGCAGCATCGACCAAAGAAAATTTTTTCCGGACACTAGTTATCCCCAATGGCTGAAATTTTAGGCAATAAAACTCCCTGATTCTGGCCAACATGGAAGAACCAGAGTAGCAGTTTCCTTGTACCTCAATCGATGTGGGGGCTCGGGATCTTTTGCCTGAGCCAAGGGCCCAGCGAAGGTACCCTCTGGTCCAGCAATGCTGATGTTGTAGGTATTGACGAGCCCTCTTAATTGCAAGGTACTTGGCAAGGGAAGACTGTGCTGATTTATATTTTGCTTTCAAGTGAATTATGTGCAGGATATTCTGCTCCCCAAGAGCCAGGTTGTGCAGAACTCTGGCAATTTCATCCAGCTCAGCCAATAGTCAGATTGGACCCTTGGTTTTAAGGGTGCATTGATTTATTAGATAGCCTAGCATTTTAACAAAGGCCATCCATGTCTCCACAGGAGGAAGAGACATGATCTCTAGATGGTGGAATGCAATATAGGCCTCAGATACCAGTTGGGTCATAATATTCGATCTAGTCAGCATCCTCATAGTGCGGGGATAATTGATTGTTGGCATTATGATATTTTGATACCTGAGTTGGATTTCCATTGCCAAATGGTCGGAGAAGGCATTGGGCCAGAGATGAGCTTCAATCGATTCCACCATCACAGGAGAAAAAAAAACAGGTCTATTAGGGAACGTGTATGCCTTGTATAAAATGAGAATGCCCCTTCTGGAAAAAGGCTTTCTCCACTTATCATGGACAGATTAAGGAATTTTATGTACTTGTTACTGAAGGAAAGGTAGGATTGATTGAAATCACCTGTAATTAATGTGGGAAGCGGGCTTGTTCTGAGAGTTGCATTGATGGAGTGGATAACTTTGATTATGATGACTGGGTTTTTGGGTAGGTATAGATTTATTAGATTGAAGGACCATCCATGAAATTGGAAGATCACTATCAGGCAATGAGAGTCTATGTATAACATTTTGAATAAGGCTATTGGTGACTTTTTATTAATTATGAGAGCCATGCCTCCTGATGCAGCAGAAGAAAATGAGAAGTGGAAGAAGCCGAATTCTTCGATTAGTTGAATCACATGATGGTCTGTCTGGAGGTGTAACTTTGTTTCTGATAAGCACAGAATATCTGGGGCCTGTCTATGGAACCAATGTGACAAGGCATATGCCCTATCCCATGAGTTCAGGCCCATTACATTGACAGAGAGTATCTTGAGCATGGTTATTTGGTTGGTCGATCAAGTGGTTCCAGTAGATCAGCCAGACTTGGGGGCACAGGGGAAACCATTGGATTCTGTAAAGGATTGTCAGGCACTGGTATAGTTTCTAACTGTATTGAGTCATAGTCTGGACCAGGGCTGTCATCACAATCACTGTTAGTAGATGAGGAGGGGAAAAAACCCTCAACCCAGAGGCGAACTCATCACATATTTCCGAGGTGAGAGAAATAGGTACCTCAGTCTCATTAATTGTTTTAGGAGGGTCCCCCAGTGGAGGCCCAGCCATCAGTGGGGAGGAGCACCGCACCTTTTTTTCTTGAGGGAAAGTTGAGTTGCTACCTGGATTATAGGGATCAAAAAGGCCCAGAAGGTCATCTACCATTAGGGATTCTAAATCCAATGTTGACCGGTTAGGAGAGTCTAATGGTGTTTTTGGTTTTCTTCTCTTCCTTTTCTTTAAGACTGCTGTAATGAATCCTTCCTCCTCTGGTGAGTTGGTCATCGGTAGTTGGGAATCTACCATTGATACATTTACAGGCAGGTTAGGAGATTGGCTCTCCATTGATTCTACAACCAAATTGCATGAAGAGCCCTCCCCAAAACCTCCTGCAGCATATATGGGGTCAGGAGAATGGTGAGTCCTGTCAGATTGACAGTCAGGAAGCCCAGGGGGCTGATCCCCAGAAAGCCCCTGTAGGGTGGGGCCCAAGGTGGGCTGGATTGGTGATGTACCATATTTAGAGTGACATCAATGTGGTCCCTGGCTAATAAGTCCACATTGTATGCAGCTTCGATCTCTGCAGTCTTTCATGAGGTGTCCCCTAACCCTGCAATGGAAGCACTGGGGGGAACACCCTGGAGGATGATGGAAAGTGGAACATCAATGAACTCAATAAGTCCAGGTAAATTGAGTGGAAAAATCCCTTTATTCAATGCAATGTGAAAGTCTGCTATATTGGAGAGTGACTCGGCCCCACCATACCGGATTGTCCAATATTTAAATGCTATGAGGTTCCCAAAGGGGGCTAAGGCTCTCTGGAGATCAGCCTTGCTGAAGTTTACACCACAATTCCTGATATAGCCATCAATGGAGCTCGGCCTATCCAGGTCTATGGTTATCAGATATCGGCCAAATAGACTCTTATGGCCATTACGGAATGACTCCTTGGCCATAATATTGTTGAACTGAATCGCCACATACCTGTCATTAGGGTGAAACAATACCTTGTATACCGAGCCCCAGATGCCATGTGTAGTGAATAATTCGAAAAGTGATTGAACAGGGAATTTAAATAGGTGGATGTTGTCATCTGTGACAGCCAGAATCAGAGTCTTATAATCCTTATAAATGTTAAAAGATTTCTTAAGGAGAGGTGGAATTGATTGATTAAACTCGTCATTGATCAGTGTGTGTTTATATAGATCACACTTGTAGTTACAGGGGTTATCATAAGGAGGTATGTCTTCTCTTAATTTTTTGGGGTTGTATGAGTTTTGCCCATTATTTGTAGAGCTCTGTCAAAGATTCCAGAAGATTCGCCAACTTGGGTGTTATCAACAGCAGGGAAGCCAGCACATATAGATCGAGGTCCTGAGATACTTTGGGCAGCAATGTTGGCATAGGATGCTGGGGTGGGCCTTGGCAAGCTTTCCTCTGGATACTGACTGGGTCCTCCAAGGTTGGGTATTTTCTGTGGGGAGTTGGAAATTGATCAAGGCTATTATACTTCAATTGCTTTTCCTTATTTGATACACTAGATGGAAGTGTGTGGGTTGGACTCCTCAAGGAAGATCCAACTGATATAGGGGTGTTAGATAATATGGGGAGGTTAGGTGGTACAACATTATTTGAAAAAAGGTTAGGAAAATTTTTGCGCTCGGTATTTATATTGGGGCCAGGGTGATATATGGCTGGAAGTGGGGCCATTCCATCGAATTAGCCCTTTTTGGAAGCTGTGGCATGTGTATTGGCGTTTCTATTGACTTCGTTGTGATTTTTGAGTGATTCCTGAGAATTTTTTTTTTTGATGGTGCCACCTCTGCATCGGTTTTTCCCCTCATAACTTTCGTTCCTGATCCCGGAAAAATCCGGTTCTTTTTTTGTTATGTAGGGTATGTCGGAATACATATTGTTCCCAAGAAAAACTGAGTTTGAAATTATAGGAAATTGTATTTTTTTCGACTGCAAAGTTTTGCCGCATTTCTCAACTTCCGGAATTGAGTGCTCACTTTGAAAAAGCAGATTTTCGGTGGATTTATTTATGTAACTTACCTTGGAAGTTAGCGATTTTGGTGAGCCTGGTATTGTTTTGCAGGGGAGGATGAGATCTTCCAAACAAGGGTGGTTTGGGCGGACCTCCAGGCCCATGTGGAAGTTTATTATTCTTTGGATCTACTTCCATATTACTTTTAGCCAGTTTTACTGAGGCTTCCAGCAAAGATGTACGTATAAATCTTTCTCATTCAGGCACTACTGGTGTGTTTCGCATATTGGGATTTTTAAATTGAGCTGTTTTCTTTGGTCTGACTGGATTTGGATAAGCCATGACATGTTTTTGATTCAATTTTGAATCTTTTTGTTGGGATTTAGTGTTAACTGGATTTTTTCTCCCACTACTCTTACAATAGGGTCTTTTACGATAGTCACCATTCAAGATTGATAATGATAAAAAAAACGAATGAAATTATATTCAAATGTAGAGGTAAAAATTAATTGTTCTTTATTAAGAGTCACTTTAAACGATTAAAAAAAGAAGGAGGATACTTACCTAAGATTTACAATTATTGTAACATCGCACTATAAAATAAATCTGAATCATTCGGAGCTTAGAATGAGTAAACCATCCAGAAAAGCAACCGGAAGCAGATAGTTTTCATCTACTTTTAACTTATTAGCTTCTTTTGCAGTTTTTATAAACAAATTTATCTTTATTTAGGACTTAAATATCCACATTACTTTCACCCACAACTTATTTATTCAGTTAGATTTACTTTTAACATCAACATTCTATTCTACATTCATTTTATATTAAACAGTGTAATCCATATGTATTGTAACAGTTTTTGTTATGTTTAATATTTAATTTCTAAACCTCAAGCAAGAAGCAAATAGAAACCTAATTAACTTTTAAGTCTATATTCCTGACCGAACACTGAAAAAAGACGCACACATTATTCCAACGTTATATTTCCCAGTCATATGCCCCTCAGCTGCTGGACAAAAGTATTCATAAGGAATGCTTCATTAGACATCCAGTACTTGAAATATTTATAAATTTTTTCCAAAGATTAACAACGTAACAGAAGAATATATGAGTATACAGCCCCCCTCCTCTTCTTTTGTTTTTTCCACCTTTCTCCTCTTTAGAATAAAAAGAGAATTTTATTTATTTTGTTCCCTTATTTTGTTTAAATCTAAAGTTAACCACATAAGTTTTAATGACCTAGATTTAATTTGCTACTGTTATTCGTTCACATGGTGAAAAAAGAATTAAGCAAGACAACTATTTTTACCAGTAATAATGTTAATTAAAAGAAAAAAAATTATCAAGTTAAATGGCATAATGAATTCAAATATCTAAAATAACAAACAAATCTATAAGCATTGAAATAATATACTTATATGGCAGAATAGCTAATTAGCAAAAGTCCAGTGTAAAGTAATTGTTTTTTATCTAACAAAAATAACTTCTCTAGTAATAGTTCTTTCCTTTTTAAATATTGCACAATTTTAAACTAGTCTGTTTCTTTTTGATATAAAATAAATCAATACATGCATGTTTGATAGAAAAATGTTTACCTAGGTTATTAGACATCCAGCACTCTATAGACCATCCTGTGGGAAGCACCCACTTCTTTTGCAGAGATGGTTGATTCTTCACTAGACCCTCCAGGTGGCTGAGTTATTCTTGGTGTGGTCCATTGCAGTTGGTTTAGTCTCCTTCTTTCTTGCTTTCCTATTTTTAGCAGCATTCATTCCTTTCTTCAGGCATAGCATGGTTAATAACGGCAATCTATTTAGCAGGCAAGACAGCAGATGTTCTTTCATGGGTGAGTTCGAATTCAGATGAGTAAAGACCGAGCAAACGCTCGTTTAGGGCCACTAGCCATGCATATTAACAGACATACACCTGCTAGTATTGCTCACAAATGCTAGTCTCATGCTTAGAACGGTTCTTTAGACAAATCTGATAACAGAAAACCCAAAAATCAACTAATTAATAATCTCAATCTGCCTTATTTATAGATTTGTGGACTATTGTTTACTGGAATGCCACTAATTAACAATATGTACTTTCACACATTTATTTTTATCTTATACAGCTCTATGATGATAATTTTGTACAAGTTTTACATTTTAATAAAATTTACATTTAAACTTATTTTTTTACACAGTTTTAAATATCATAACTCTCTAATTTGTTATACGCTTCTAATATCTTTTATTTATCTTTTTTTAAAAAAAGTAAGTGATTTTAAAGAGAAAAAGAGATGTATTTTGTTATACACTCCCTTCCCCTTCCTTTTTCTTTTTTTAGAAATAAAAGTCTTTATAGCCTTTTAACTAATTTTCAACTAATTATTAACCCTTTCACAAGTTTTATATATACTGTATTTTTTTTCCTTTTATTTTTGAAAAATATCAATGACCTAATTCCTTTAATTTCTTTGTTTGTTTCACTTTTATCTTTTAACTAATTTCCTTTTTTTTTATTATTATTATTAATAAATACGTACATGTGTGACTATAACCGTATGTATTTGGCACAATATATATATATATATATAATGAACAAATATAAAAATTATTTATCCATAACGTTATTATAGATATATACTTAATATAATAATCAATCTAAAGAAAAGTGCATCAAACAACTAATTATATTTAAAATTATTTAATTATCTTTAAATAATGCATTTTAAAAAATATTATATTATTTGTCTTATCTGAGATGGATTCATCTTTTATATTTTAGGGATTTGGTCCCAAGTCAATTTTAGATTCATTCATTAATGCCTCTATTTTTTCATAATTTTTACTTTTTCCCCAAGAATTTCATAATTTTATGATATTTTGGAAGAGTTGGTATAGTTGATCATGATCATTATCCTCTCTGACTCTTGCTTTTTAAAATAGTTGCTTTATTTTAATGACTACCACAATTCCAGGTTTTCATGAAACTATATATACTATTTTCAATGTGATGGAAAGATTTTGAATTCTTGATGTTATATAATGTTTGTTTGTTTTTTTTATCATTTTTTTGTTTATAAGTATCATTGTCTGTGTCTCTTTGCAATATGAGATCAAATAATTTTCTTAAAATCTGGTGATCATTCTAATTTAGATCAAATAATTTTCTTAAAATCTGGTGATCATTCTAATTTTCTCTTAGTTTTTAACTATGTGTATTTACTGCTTTCCAGATATGTGTACTACCACTAATATCTCTGGCTATGGGAAATTGTTTTTTTATCATTTTTTTGTTTATAAGTATCATTGTCTGTGTCATATGGAATCAAATAATTTTCTTAAAACCTGGTGATCATTCTAATTTTCTCTTAGTTTTTAACTATGTGTATTTACTGCTTTCCAGATATGTGTACTACCACTGATAAATATCTCTGGCTATGGGAAATTATAAATCTCATTGGATTATATACATATAAGATTATCAAATCTATATAGAATTTCTGAACATATAAATATATTTTGATCTATCTTATTTCCAGAGTATATAGTTGTATTCAAGACTCAGTTGGCATTACTTTATATATAACAGAATAAATGGAAATGTGATCATAATGATCTGATGATGCTGCCAATGGAAAAAATTATGGTCATCCAAAGTACAAATAACTACAGTAATATATATAATCAATCAATGTAGAAAGAAAGAGAAGCATGAATTAGCTAGATTATCAAATACTGTACATTCTTTTCAAATATTACATATATATGATATATGTTTGCATTGCATGAATTACCTAACATTTATAATCAGACATTATATTAAACCAGGGTATCAAACATTAATCAGGAACTAGAAGGGCATCTATCATTTTTTGATTATTAAAGTTAACTTGACTAGAGCAAAAGATTAAAATAAAATGATATAATATTTATAAATTAATAAATCCATGATTAATAGAGATCTATAAGAAAAAAAAAGTAATTAAAATATACCTACAAAATAAGAGATTAATAATAAGTCATAAAATGTAGTTATCTAGAGAAAAGTACAAGCAATATTTTATATTTTAAATGAAATAAATAATTTTAATAAAGTCTAAGGGAAAATCAGGTTGGTATAAGGTTTATAAAATTCTTCCCTTTTTTTTATTAAGTAATTGAAGGCAATATATATATTAATGAATCCACTAATATACTGCATCGAATTATTTTGTTTACATAGAAACTAGACTGAAACTATTTTAAATCAACACATAATAAAATAGCTTTCTTTTAAAACAAGTTACTGGTTTGTCTATGCATGTATAAAGGTCAACTTCATGCATTTATTTGATATGCAAAAATATGTAACAAGAAAATATTTTATTGAAGTTACAATTGTAGTGACAAGCTGAATGATTTGAAAAATGCCCTTTTTTTCCAAAGTTCATGGAGGTATAGATTTAATAGCTGATACCATAGGTTTTTTAAAGATTTAATTTCAATTTACTTTAGTTATGTTCCAGCATAATTAATTTTCCAGCACAAGTAATTGATAATTCTTCATTTTAGCTAATAAAGCTTCAAGAATTTCTCTTCTAATGCCGGTAAATAACTTTTGCAAAAGCATGCTAATATGATAAATATTCTTCTGGGCATCAGAAGAATGAACAGCATTGCTTAATTTCCATTAATATTAACTGAAAACAAATTTTTAATTAAAAAACACATTGATATTAATTTAAACAATTAAATTTGTTTTATCTTTTATAAAATTCTCCTTGAAAAACATATTTTATTCTACAAATAAACGTGTTTTCTTTTATATGTTAAAGCGTTGACCAGAAACAAATCCGGGCCAGCTGCTTGACAAAACAAATGTATTTTTAACAAATATTTTTTATGAAGTTGCAGTATTTTGTTTTCTAACTCACTAATTATCTTCATTCTGTAATATTTTTTTATTTATTTACTAATACTACACATTTTTAATGGTAATTTAAACTCAGAAGGTTTACCAAAATTCGTTTTCTTTTTTAAGTTATAATTATTTAAATACATCTTTTTTTTTAAAAAAAAAAAATCTAATAAATAGTTTAAAGATAACCAAATATGATTTTATTTCTTTACCAAAACCTCATTTAGAAATTTTAATTATTTTTTTTTCTTTTTAAATATTTATACATATATGTGTACACTACACACATTAAAACATTATCATACATATACTTCGCACATAACACTTTGGAGTGTCATTTAAATCACTAACTTATGTTAGTAATGTAGTCGTAATCTTTAAAAATATTTCCAAACTCCATATTTAATAAAACAAAAATTATAGAGCTTGTTAACAGCTATGGGTTCTTTAATTCAAATGAGCATATATATAATTATATGTTGATACAATATGGTTTCATAAAGATTTTAATGGCTTCTTTGACTTTTCCTCCGAGTTGAATTGTCATGTCTGGTTAGAATTTTGATATTTGAAAGGAGTTTGCTATTAACTGAAAGGAGAGCCTTTGATTCCTCTTGGATGCCTTAAAGGAACCGAGCAGGGCAAATTCCTAATGCCCACTCCATACGTTCTTGTCGTTGCAGCTGTTATTACTATGTGATTATTCATATAGTATATGAACATGGATGGGCTGCTCACCAACACACATTAGCCAGTGTGATGAGTTTATTGGCTTTTTACCTCTGAGTTTAAGATCAAGAAACACCATGGTCTTTCTTCTCAGTTGCCTGATAAGGCAGAATGAATGTTTGTGTAAATGATATTTTCCCAATAGATATATACAATTATGACAGACAAAAATAAATCATGGTCCTTATTCCCAGGAGACTGTAAAGTCACCAACTAAAGCAGCAGTTGGAGGCCGAAGGTGAAGGGTGCTAAGAATCCCCTGATTGTGAACCCAGGCTGCCATTTGTTGACAACTTTTTATTTAGGTACTTACAATTGCAGATCACTTTCAAGTAAAGGAAAATTGCAAGAATTAGAAGAAGAACTGTCTTATATTAAATGGGACATTATTGGACTTTGTGAAGTTAGGAGAAAAGGTGAAGAGACAATTGATGATAAAGGCACAAATATTGGAAATACAAGTGGAGTAGGATTCATTATAAATAAAAAGTGAAAGAACAACATTGTTGAGATTGATGGTGTATTGGACAGAGTGGCAAGATTAGTTATACAACTTAATAGCAGATACCAAATGCAGATAATTCAGGTTTATGCTCCAACAAGTTCTCATAGTGATGAAGTAGTAGAAGATTTTTATATGGATGTACAAAAGGCTTTTGATCAAATTGTTATGGGAGACTTTAATGCTAGAATTGGTAAACAAATGAAAGTACTGTAGGTAATTTTGGTTATAGTAATAGAAATGAGAGAGAACATAGACTTGTGGAGTTTGCAGAAAAACAAAAACTTCATATTATGAATTCTTTTTTTTTGAGAAAAATGTTAAAAGGAAATGGACATGGAAGCATCCAAATGAAGGTACAGCAGAATTGGATTATATTTTGACTAACAGAAAATACATATTTCAAGATTGTAATGTTCTTAATAAATTTAACACAGGAAGTGATCATCAATTAATAAGATGTAAGATATGTGTTAATGCAAAGCTAGAGAGACAAAAATTATTATGAAAAACAATATTTATAGTTGATATTTTTAGTCTTCAGAAACATTCTAATGAATTTAAATTAGAACTTACAAATCAGTTTCAAACATTAGTAGATTTTGAACATGATTCAGATTTAAATGAAATTAATATGAAAATAACTGATACACTTTTGAAAACTGCAACAAAGATAGCTGGTAGAAAAAAGCAGCAATTGACCAATAAAATTTCTACTGAGACTAGAGAATTTATGAAGAAAAGAAGGAATGCAATGATATATAAAAATGATGTATTAAAAAGGATTGAATATCTTGAATTTTGTAAAATGGTGCAGAAAAGAGTTGAAAATGATATAAGAAAGTATAACTGTGAATTAGCAAGGAAAACTGTAGAAGAGAATAAAAGTCTCAAGAGTGTAAAGCAACATTTTGGTATTGGTAGGAAATTTATATCTGCAATAAAAAAAAAGATGGAATTATTACTAAAAAGAGAGATGACATCATGAAATGGGTAGAAGACTTTTATCAAAAATTATATAGTAATAAAGAACAAGTACCTCATATATCTATTACATCTTCCGAATTGCCCAGAATTTTAAATGAAGAAGTGAGACATGCAATTAAATGTATGAAGAAAGGAAAGGCTCCAGGTAATGATGGAATTATAATTGATATATTAAAAGAAGCAGGTGAAGAAATAAATTTTTTTTAGCAAAGTTATATACCAAATGTCTAAATGATAAAGATGTACCAGATGATTGGAAGAATGCAGTATTAATATTAATATTTAAAAAAGGTGATAAAGAAGATATTAGAAATTACAGACCCATCAGCCTTTTATCAGTTTTATACAAAAATTTTACCAAGATAATTACAACTCATCTACAGAGAACATTGGATTTCCACCAACCAAGAGAACAAGTGGGATTTAAAAGTGGTTTTAATACAGTAGATCATATCCAGGTATTGAGAGAAGTTATAGAAAGGACAAATGAATATGAGTTGCCATTATGTTTTGTATTTGTAGATTATGAAAAGGCATTTGATTCTATACACATTTCTTCAGTGATTAAAGCATTGGATCATCAAGGTATAGATCCAGGATATTGTCATATTTTAAAGAATATTTATAAAAATGCAACAGCAACAATTAGATTACATAATGCTACTGGGAAAGTCAACATTGAGAAGGGTGTAAGACAGGGTGACTCTATATCTCCAAAACTTTTTACAGCAGTGCTGCAAGAAGTATTTTGTGGATTAAAATGGGAAGCTAAAGGAGTGAAAGTAAATGGAGATTATTTAAGTCATTTAGATTTTGCAGATGATGTAGTTGTTTTTGCAAATAATGCTTTAGAGCTGCAGGAAATGTTGCAGGAGTTATCAGATGAAAGTAGGACTAAAGATAAATGTTAAAAAGACTAAAGTAATGTTTAATGGATTTTCTCAAAGTATGAAAATTAAGATTGATTATGATGAGTTAGAAGAAGTTAACAGTTACAAATACCTTGGTCAGATTATTAATACAGATGGAAACATAATGGATGAAATTAATCATAGAATTAAACTTAGTTGGAGTGCTTTTGGTAGAAATAACTTGATACTAAAAGGAAATATGCCTATGTGTTTGAAAAGGAAAGTTTTTAATAAATGTGTTTTACCAGTTCTTACTTATGGATCTGAGACTTGGACACTTAAGAGAAGAGCAATACAGAGACTTCAGACCACTCAAAGAAGTATGGAGAGATGCATGTTGGGAGTAACAAGAAGAGATCGAAAATGCAATATATGGGTAAGAGAACAAACAGGTGTTACTGACCTCATTGAAAAAATTAAAAGACTGAAGTGGAGTTGGGCTCGACATATTGCTAGAAGAGATGATAATAGATGGACAACTGAAATCTTAAACTGGATTCCAAGAGATTGTAAAAGACCCAGAAAGAGATCACATGTTAGATGGATGGATGAAATAAGAAAGTGTGCAGGGATTATGTGGAGAAGAGAAGCTAAAGATTGGAGATGGATTGAACTTGGAGAGACCTTCATTCTGCAGTGGATTGATAATGGTTGATGATGATGATGATGATGAAAATAAAATCTAGTGCTAAAACCAATCAATTATTGTCCAAATTATATCAAATTCTATAATTGTAAAAATTTAAAGTCAGTAACTAAAACTACATTAATTTTTATTATATAATATATAAAAAAATATTCTAACATCTGGTAAAAATGGAAAGTTAAATCTATTTTGACAATTAATAAATAATAAACAATCAGAATATTTTCATTGTGAGCTCTTTGACATTATTTCAATTAGCAGTTTTTAACAGCATTCTATTGGTATTAATATCAACATTATAAACATTACCACTGAAAATATAAAATAATTTATATTGAACCAATTTTTATTTAGAAATTTATACATGTTTAATAAAATGATATATAAATTTAAATTGTTTTCTAAAATTGAATTAAATAATACTGTAATATACTTTTTTTTTTTTTACTAAGTTTAAATATAATTACCAAATTATGTTTCACATCTTGCAATAATTGTATTTTTTCAGGAAAATCTAAAGATCACAAAATATTTGAAAATATCAAAAACTCAGAAAAATATAAATATGAAAATGTTAATGAAAACTGATCAGGTAAAGATATAATACAGATTTTTTATTATAATAATAAAATTATTCTTATTTCACCAAGTAAAAGGATTTTGTTAGATTCTAAAATTAATAATCAAAAGAGGTTTTAAAGTTTAAAAAAATACTTCAGTTTAAGAATATAATAAAATAGTAATTGAATATTATAAACTGCTAATTGACAATATATATATATATTACAAAAATTTACTTACAATTTATTCTAAATAAATTTAAAAGATTTAATGACAAAGTATTCAGAAATCTCATTAAAAATTTAACAAAAGAATCATAAAATTATTCTGATATTCCAATTATTTAGATCATTGTATCCACTTGAAATTGGTAATTAAATAATATAAGAATTTGCATATAAACTAGAATATATATGAATATAACTAGCGAATCACTAAACATCACATGAACACCATTTTTTATGCTTGCTCATAACTTATTAAAATAGGCAAAACTCTCCATACAGAAGTGCCACTCAGTGCATGTCAGAGTAATAAATGGATGCTAGAAGGCTTGTGCATAAAATCTCTATCTAGTGCCTACTCATCCAATAACCCCAGACTAGTTTCTAGCTTGTGGACATCATCAGTGAGGAGCCTTGGATCTGAGAGCACTGCACCTAGATCTTAGGATCTAATGCTACCCTCCAGCAGCCATCTTTTACCTCTACTTAACTAACAAAACTATGAGAATAAAATTGAAAACAATATTTTCAATCCAAGCTCATTAGCTTATATAATCATATAGGTCTGAACTCAGTTCAGTACCCATAATTTTGGTGTTGTTGGTTCTTTAAGAACTACAGCAACCACTGTCCTATTAGGCAGGATTGGTATTAAACAACTAAACATCACATGATCACCATTTCTTATGCTTGTTTATAACTATTATTAAAAGAGGCAAAACTCTCCATACAGTGGTGCCACTCAGGGCAAGTCAGAGTAATCAATGGATGACAAAAGGCTTGTGCATAAAATCTCTATCTAGTGCCTACTCATCCAATATCCCAGACTAGTTTCTAGCTTGTGGCTTTCATCAATGAGGAGTCTTGGATCTGAGCACTACTGTATGGAGAGTTTTGCCTGTTTCAATAACAGTTATGAGCAAGCATAAGAAAGGGTGACCATGTGATGCTTAGTTGCTTAATACTAATTCTGCCTAATAGGATAGTGGTGACTATGATCATTAAAAAACCAAAGACACCAAAATGTATGGGTACTGAATTGAAATCAGACTTATATGACTGTATACACTATTGAGCTTGGATTGAAAATATTATTGTTTTCAATTTTATTTTCATAGTTTTGTAGTCGAGATAAAAGGTAGCAGCTGGAGGGTTGCTTTAAATCATAAGATCTAGATTCAGTGCTCTCAGATCCAAAGCTCCTCACTGATGAAAGCCACAAGCTAGAAACTAGTCTGGGAATATTGGATGAGTAGGCACTAGATATAAATTTTATGCACAAGCCTTCTAGAATCCATTGATTACTCTGTCTTGCACTGAGTAGCACTACTGTATGGATAGTTTTGCCAGTTTTAATAAGTTATGAGCAAACATAAGAAATGGTGATCAAGTGATGGTTAGTGGCTTAATACCAATCCTGCCTAATAGGATAGTAGTGGCTATAGTTATTAAAGAACCAAAGGCACCAAAATGTATGGGTACTGAACTGAGTTCAGACCTATATGACTATATAAACTAATGAGCTAAGATTGAAAATATTATTGAATTTTTAATTTTATTTTCATAATTTTGTAATTGAGATAAAAGGTGGCTGCTGGAGGGTTGCATTCAATCCTAAAATCTAGGTGCAGTTCTCTCAGATCCAAGGCTCCTCACTGATGAAAGCCATAAGCTAGAAACTAGTCTGGGGATATAGGATGAGTAGACACTAGATAGGGATTTTATGCATAAGCCTTCTGGCATCCATTGACTACTCTGGCTTGCACTGATGTACCTGATGTAATCTCTTGAACATAATGTAATCTAAATACATATTTTACCCAAGGGTATTTACATATACCTATAAAATAACATATTTATCTGGACGGTGTCCTAGTTCAGATTTTTCACAGCACCTTGTATGGAGAGTTTTGCCTGTCTTAATATAACTGTTGGAGAATACTTTTCTAAAGCAAATGTTAAATGGTTTATCTCCTCTCTAGTATTTCTACAATATAAGTATAAACAATATTCATGATGCACAAATTATCGAATATTGTAACTAAAGGATAGATCATGTATCAATTTAAGAGTATTTTCCATAGATACAGATATATTCAACACTGCAATTATATATATATATATATATATATATATATATATATTGTAATGGTCAGCGTACGAAGTGACCATGGCTAGATGAACTTTCTACCAAGTTGATGTACCTGATGTAATCTCTTGAACATAATGTAATCTAAATACATATTTTACCCAAGGGTATTTACATATACCTATAAAATAACATATTTATCTGGACGATGTCCTAGTTCAGATTTTTCACAGCATCTTTAACGCTAATTTTATATTTATCCACAATTAATTTTTTTAATAATAAACAAGTATACTTATTAATTTAAATGGCATATGATTCCATTATCATAAAGAAGCATTTTAATTAGGTCATATTTTCAATAAACCAACAAATGGAAATATGATTGTTATCAAATGACAATTATAAGATGTTCTTATAACAATTTTATATGTAACATTTAGATAAATTTCAAGATGTGCCTCTTTTGTATAATATAAGAGAAAGTTTCTTGATAGTTTTTTAGGATTCTATAATATTATTGCTGAATATTTTACATAGACATGAATGTGCACAGTATTACATGACTCATTGATTAATTTATGTGCATTTAAATGAGTTAGATCTCTAAACAGGGATTGAATTCAATGATCTAATATGAATAAGTTGTGACATGTAGCATCTTAAAATACTATACCTGTTATGTATAATGATATATTATGTTCAATCATTACCTTTAATAATATAAGTTACTCTAGTAATAATTCAATTGGTTTTCCATAGGGAAGTAAAGATATAGTGGGCATGAGAAAAGCTATTTTTCCAAATTTCCCAATACTTTCACAATAATAAAATGTATTTATTAGATATTCAGTCTACTATCAATGTGCATGCAAAAATATTTAAGCCTAGTAAATACCATTATCTCAGTACAAAATGTGTATGTATAGTGAACAAATCATTGTGTGTCAACTCTAAAATATGGAAAGTAATAAGGCAAGCAATAGGTATGTATATTACTACTTTTAACTTGTGAGCAAAATATGACATCTACATATATGTATATTCTCTTAATCAATTGAAAAAAATCAACAACTGAAAAATGGCTATAAGAAATGAAATATATGTATATATAAACTCATGAGATATTATTATGTATATCATAAATCACTACCAGAATCCTAATTTTAATGCCTTAGCAATTTAATATATTCATGTCTGGTGTTAATATTCTTTATCTATGAAATAATATTATATATGCATATATTTCATTTCAACATTTATATAAATCATCAGCTCATAAATTCTCATATTCACATTACTTACATCATCATATATTTTTGTTTTATAAAATTTTATAAAGTCACAACAAAGCATTTATCAATTGACATGGATAAGAATTAATTAATTATCAATTGAGGTCAGTTCTGCTATCAAACCATATACATTTTCATATATTTATTTGTCTTATTATAAATCTATGTAAAATTATTACCATATATTATTTTTATTGGCTGCAGAAAGGAGTTTGCTATTAACTGAAAGAAGACCCTTTGATTCCTCTTGGAGGCCTTAAAAAAATTGAGCAGGGCAAATTCCTAATGTCCACTCCATATGTTCTTGTCATTGCAACTGTTATTACTATGTGATTATTCATATAATATACAAACATGGATGAGCTGCTCACCAACACGCATTAGCCAGCATGGTGAGTTTATTGGCTTTTTACCTCTGAGTTTAAGATCAAGAAACACCATGGTCTTTCTTCTCAGTTGCCTGATAAAGCAGAATGAATGTTTGTGTAAATGATATTTTCCCAATAGATATATACAATTATGACAGACAAAAATAAATCATAAACCTTATTCCCAGGAGGCTGTAAAGTCACCAACCAAGGCAGCGGTTGGTGGCCGAAGGCAGAGGTGCTAAGAATCCCCTGATTGTGAACCCAGGCTGCCATTTGATGATGACTTTTTATTTAGGTACTTACAACTGAAGATCACTTTCAAGTGAAGGAAGATTGCAAGAATTAGAGGAAGAACTGTCTTATATTAAATGGGACATTATTGGACTTTGTGAAGTTAGAAGAAAAGGTGAAGAGACAATTGATATAAAAAGTGGACATGTACTCTATTATAGAGGCACAAATATTGGAAATACAAGTGGAGTAGGATTCATTATAAATAAAAAGTGGAAGAACAACATAGTGTAGATTGATGGTGTATCAGACAGAGTGGCAAGATTAGTTATACAACCTAATAGCAGATACCAAATGCAGATAATTCAGGTTTATGCCCCAACAAGTGCTCATAGTGATGAAGTAGTAGAAGATTTTATATGGATGTACAAAAGGCTTTCGATCAGAGTAAACAACATTTTAAAATTTCTATGGGAGACTTTAATGCTAGAATTGGTAAACAAATAAAAGATGAAAGTGCTGCAGGTAATTTTGGTTATGGTAATAGAAATGAGAGAGGGCATATGGTAAACAAATAAAAGATGAAAGTGCTGTAGGTAATTTTGGTTATGGTAATAGAAATGAGAGAGGGCATAGACTAGTGGAGTTTGCTGAAAAAGAAAAACTTTATATTATGAATTCTTTTTTTGAGAAAAATGTTAAAAGGAAATGGACATGGAAGCATCCCAATGAAGGTACAGCAGAATTGGATTATATTTTAACTAACAGAAAATACATATTTCAAGATTGTAATGTTCTTAATAAATTTAACACAGGAAGTGATCATCGATTAGTAAGATGTAAGATACGTATTAATGCAAAACTAGAGAGACAAAAATTATTAAAAAACCAATTTTTACAGTTGATATTCCTAATCTTCAGAAACATTCTAATGAATTTCAATTAGAACTTACAAATTGGTTCAAGTATTAGTAGATTTTGAACATGATTCAGGTTTGAATGCAAGTAATATGACAATAACTGATACACTTTTAAAAACTGCAACAAAGATAGCTGGTAGAAAAAAGCAGCAATTGACCAATAAAATTTCTACTGAGACTAAAGAATTTATGAAAAAAGAAGGAATATGAAGATATACAAAAATGATGCAATAAAAAGGATTGAATATCTCGAATTTTGTAAAATGGTATGGAAAAGAGTTAAAAATGATATAAGAAAGTATAACTAAGAACTAGCAAGGAAAGCTGTAGAAGAAAATAAAAGTCTCAAGAATGTAAAGCAACATTTTGGTATTGGTAGTGAAGCTGGAAATATAGTACACATATTTCTGCTTCACCTAGTGCCAATGTCATCAGCACTAGTCTGGGTTTGAACCCAATCATTATTAACTGACACCCATCTCATATGAGGTGGTAGTATATTTATAATTGTTATAACCTTTTGATTAATTTGTATTTTATGATTAACTAACCTTTTATAATAGTTTATTTATTTATATTTGTAAAAATGTATATTGCGTTTATTTTCTTAAATTAAATTGAATCCTAGATATCGATAAAATGTTACAAATATTTCAAATTCTTTATTAAAGTTCATTTTCTTCAATTAATTAGTGGGTAACATTTTATATTTATCTTTTAATCAATGTACACTTGAGAATCAATTATTTAAACAATGTAATATTTCAATTATATTTTGTAAATCTCTATTTAAGTTTATGGAAAATATGTTTAAAAGTCATTGTACCAAATTCCTAAAATTTTTCAGAATAAAATCTACATTTTTGTTAATCTAAACCTTAATTAAACAGATTTTGTTAGTACAATGACTGATAAACTTAATATGCTTGTTGTTGTTTTTTAATTAGCAAATCAACCCTTGGGCATGTAGGATTCTAATTTCCCTCCAAAGCTGGCACATACCACAGAGAAGCATTTAGAGCAATTACAATTGGTGGTCAGTATAGATTAAATCCTGTAGATAAGACCAGAAGATATAAATAGTGGAAAATTTGATTGAAGAAAATTATTACTGAGTTTACTGAAGAGAAGTGAGGAATACATATATACATCGTGCCTAAAGAAATGACGGGGTGAAAAGATCGGTCGTTTGCTTCTCAGAGGTCTGTTCCACCAGCCTATCCATGCCTTTGCAGTGCTTTGAACATCTAGCCAGAGACTGTCTGTGTTGAGGAAGCCTGAAATGATCTGACTATATTAACTGCCTCTATTAACTGATTGATTCTGAGGTAACATCCAATTTGCAGCAAGCCATTGATTGATTTTATTTGTTTTCAAAATCTATATTAATTTATATATTTGTGTAATGTTTATACGGCTTGGTTTTAAAATGCATCTTTTAAATTTATTTAAGTTAAAATATCAATTCTTATAAAACTACATTATTTTGATGCGGCAAATTAAATTAATTTTGTCGGTTTGTTTAGATTATTTGACTGCAAAATTCAATGAGCTATTAGCTTTAAATCCCCCCCCCCTGTTATTTTTCTTTTAATTTAAAAATCATTACAAGAAGTCTTACTTCCTGTAAATTAACTAATCGAAAGCTCGTTTGGTTTTGTATGTTATATATATATATATTTATTTTGAATGATTTATTTTAAAAATATCTTACTGTTACCTTCAATTTAAATAGCCCTGTAATTATTTCTGAAAGAATAAATAATTTTCGTGAATCAATTGAGTAAAAATATCATAGAATTTTATCAGTATATATATTTCATACATATATTTTTATTTGTCAGAAAATATTAAAAGTATGATTTACAATTTATTAGTTTGATATTTAATGCCCGTCTGTGTTAATGAAAGACAAGTCCTATTTTGTAATCTTCCGTGTGAGTGGGAAAGCAATTTTATATTTAGTTTTAATTCTTGCCATAATATAATTTACTATTCCTTCATTAATGACCTAATGTTTCGAGGACTTTACATTATGTCAGGGAGCAAATGATTTGAATCAGGATTCATTATTTTGTTAGTGATACATTATTTTATATATATACGTCGAGGGCATTGTATATTTATAGTTACCACCATTTCTTTATTATGGCTATTTTTGCTTTGCTACAAACTTCTTAGGACCTTCGGAATCTGACCAGTCCAATCTCTCACTCTCCCCCAAAGTAGACATGGTTCATACCAGGGGATTTTTCGAGCATGGTCATTAAGATGTATATACACATTGAAATATTATCATGATTATTTAGAGACATGCTTTAGCTGGAAGGCTAGCGTTTCTCTTATCTCCTGTACATATTAGGAACTTCTTTAGCAAAGCCACCCAGAGGTTCATAGCAAACCTCATTTCTTTTGTTGTAATTTGCAATAGCATACTGCCCTCCTCATCATCATCATTTTATAGCTTTATGTAGCAATCCTGCAATGCTCTCTGCCATGATGGCACATCCTTCACAAACAAATAATTAATTAATTAAATTTGACTGTACAATTATCAATTATTTATTTAAGAATTATTTTGCTTCCCACACTCATTATATACAAATGATTATAAATGTAATAATGTTTTAAATGTACACTTTCATATCTTTTAATATATATAAAGAGATTTATTTATCTTGAACAGGGCTCATAATATTTTATTGCTAATTGGTTTTGGCCGACCAATTAACAAACTTTTATATTGTTTGTCAAAGCTGTATCAAAACAAATTAAATAATAAAATAACCAAGTTGTATAAACAAAGGCTTAACTTATTTTGTACTAAATTCTTTAATAAATTCCTATAATATTGTTATTTAAATAAGCTTAGTTTGTCATCACTCCCAATCTCTAAGGGTCATTACTCTATTTGTTTAAATATTTCTTTGATTTAAATTCTATTCTTTATAATGTTGCCAGAAAGAATTATCATTATTATGGTTCAAACCATTACTAATCAACCAAATCATATCTGTACCACTCTGCAATTGTCAGAATCCACTAAATCATTGGTTTTCCATATAAACCCCCTTTTATTTTGAGTCTCTATGTGAACCATGACTTCCAGCTGGGACGGAATCAAAACCAAGCACTGCTAGTGTCATCACAAACGTTATCCATTAGTCAGAGAGGCAGTAGTTTAGGCAAATAGGTTAGGATTCATCCTTGCCCTGACATATGTATCTTGTACATGGTTGGATTCAAGGTACTTTTGCTTGGATTATTGGTCTTGTTGAATGAATACACGATTTTGACCGGCACAGAGGCTGCATATTTTTTTTTCCGAGTTTGGATGCCCAATCATGGAGCCTGTAATTATTCCCACACCCTGAATAATTCATTAGCTATATGTGTATAATTTGCTATATACAATTTAATATATACATAATTTTCCAGAATACAAAATGATTTAGTTTTTTTCATATGGATTTTATAAAATAAAATACTGTTTTGTTAATAAATTAAAGAGGAATACCATGTTTTCCATCCATAGTCTGTAATTTTTTTTTTTGATAAACAGATTAATTAAAAGTGAAAACTCATATGGTTAAATAGATTGTATAAAATATGAAAGTAGTTTGAACTACTATATTAATGTATATGTAAGTTTTTTTTATTTCCAGAGTTTTGTTAAGTAGAATTTTTTTTTTTCTACTTGTCTCCCATATTTGCTAAGAACGGAAATATTTGTATAGAAATTTTTTTTTTCTTGTTAATTGAGTATATAATGTTGTGATTATTTTAAAGCAAAGTGTAAAGAGTTTGACACTTGTGTATGTATTTTTTTTTTTTTTTCAACTTTTTCTCCAAAGTTTTTTTTCTCTTGTCCAATAGTATATAGTATTATGTAATGTATATAGATGTGTGTGTAAGATCTATGTACTTGTGTATGTAGCGCTGCATATATATGTACATGGGTGTGTATGTGCCATGTGTAGGAACAGATGTGTATGAAAATTTTATATGTATTGCATTACTATATATTTTCTTGGAAACCCATATGTGTGGAAAAATTGTGTTGTATCTCAAGTATAAAAGCTTGAAAAGTTTTTCCCCAATATAGATGTACAATTTTTTTTTTCTGGATTTGACAGTTGAAAAATATTCATATCCCCAAATGATATTTCATAGATACAGTTGTATATATTCGGATCAATGTATTTAAAAGTTGGTTTAGTTCACTTGAGTTTGAATTTATAGTGACATGTAATGATTATGTATATGCTCTTAAGTTTAACAGTTTTCTCTTAATGTTAGATTTATACCAAACTCAAACTATGTAAAATAAATCATAAAGTAAGGTCAAAGTGATGTAAAGTTTTTTTTGTTTTCATGAATGTCAAAAAAAACACCAAAGACTGTGTTTTATAACTATTAGTGTAATGCTAGCTGTGGTACCTGGTTTTCCAACCATATAGATATTTTGTAAAACTTTTTTTTTGGAACCCATGTATTACAACCATATGTAGATTTTTTTTTTGTATCTGATTTTACATGTACACATGAATTTGTTTTTGTTTTCATGTGTTTAAAAAAAAAAATGTTTAAAGCCCATGTACTACATCCATAAGCCTTATGTGTAAAAGGTGGTAATAAGATGTATTTAATGTTTATTCATATGGGCACACTGTGTTACCAATCGATAAAAGTACATGTATTTATATATATATATTAGAGCTATCTGTAAGTGTTATAGTGTTGCTGACCTTGATAACTGGCACCCTGGTGTAGGAAATAGAGTACCTATTACCATTATAAATTCGTTATCAAGTTCAAAATAAATAAAGAACCATGGTAATTCTAGGCAACAAAAATTTTTTTTTTTTGATATATAAGAGATTTGGAGAGTGAAGACTTTTATAACTGGTGTAATATGTCATAAAATTGTAAGCAAAGTAATATTCATCACAACAAAATTATGTATTAAATTTTGAAAATAATGATTTTTTTTTAAGTCCATTTCAGAGGCAAGGAGTGACCAAGGGTGACCAGCTAGAATCAAGAAATAAATCTGTCATTCACATAAAAAAATAAAATAAAGTTGTTTTTTTTTTTGTTGAAGCTGAAACAATTATTTAATTATCCTGCTTGGAACAGTCAGAAACTTAGTATGGCAGGTCAGAAAGGACACAGTCAGTAAAACATGATGGGAAGAGTGGACAGAGTAAGGGAAGCAAATGTTCGAATTAGTGATTATTTACATTCTATTTTTTAAGATTATATTAAAGTTTCAGTGAGCCATAGTTCCAGGAAAATAGCTTGAATTCAAAGATCAGCATTATTACTGTCATCAAACTTTTAAAAATCCAAATGGATAACAGCATAAAAGAAAAGGAAAGTGAAGATGTTGATGCCAGCATCTCAGTGAAAGAAGAAAACATGGAGGAACAAATTTCGGAGGTCATAATAAAGGATCCATTGCCCCTTCTCCATGAACTCAAACATAATTCTATACCTGATCAAAATGAGAACCTGATCACCTTATTCCAAAGTATGATGTTTCAAATGCAAAGGAATGCACAGGAATCAAGAACAGAATTGACTGAGGCAATCCACAAAAGTTTAAAAGAACGCAGAGAGGAAAATGCCAGTGTTCTACAAGTAATGGAAGAGAAATGGGGAAGTACTACAAAAACAATTGATGAGTTACACAAGAGGCAAGATCAAACTGATTACAGCATAAGGGAAATTGAACGTTTTATACTATCTACCAATAGTGAACGACAAGACTATGCATTTTAGTTAAAAAGGAGGTTGAGAATCAACTACAGTTTCAACGGTTAAATGACCCACAACCTGGCATAACCAGAAGGAGCCCCTCACCAGTAAGAATTACTGATAACTTTTCTACAAAACAGATCAACCACACCAGCACACCCATGCAACCGCAAGAAATCTCAGATGTAGGAATGCAACCGAATTTCCTAAGATTTATCAATGTAAAGATATTCAGATGAGAACCAGAAGAGAATCCAAACTTCCATCTTGATAGCCTGAAAGAACTTTTTTACTTTTATCCCGCTAATGAAGGGGATAAATTAGCCATAGCTAAACATTACTTACAAGGACCTGCTAGACATTGGTGGGGATCCATTCAAAATAAACCAACAACCTTCCAAAAATACCAATGCACATTACTAGCTAATTTTTGGAGTGAGGCCCACCAAGAGAAGATACTCCATCGAGTTACATGTGAAAAGTATGGTGGAAAGGAGATGCCCACTCAGTTTTTTCTGAAACAATTGGATCAACTTCGATCCCTGACTGCTTTCCAGTTCTCAGAAGCCCATATCATTAGTACTGTGCAAGCAAACCTCCCATTATCAATCCAACGAGCGATGGTAATAAGTCAAATTAATAAGTGGAGGAGATGACCCAATTTTTAACCACAATGAAACTTGGAAATCTTCATTATGAACCCATGGAAAAGATCTGAAAATTAGAGCCCCCAAGAATTCACTCAGCAGCCATACAAGAACGGAACAATCGAAAAACAACAACATATAACCGAAATCAAACTGCAGCAAAAAGATATGCTGACAGATGGCAGTCAGAACACTGTTTAAGGACCCCATCTGACCATTCCTGCCCATGAGGTCCCATTAACAGATCAAGGAACAAAATGGAGTATCACCATCCAATCTCTACTATTGTCAATGAAGTAGATGCACCATTCCCAGATGCGAATATTGACCCATGTCCAATTATTAATGTCAAGATAGGGACAAGTACTACACAGGCCCTGCTGGATTCAGGGAGCCAAATTTCTCTCATATCCAAGTACTGGTATGATCAACTAGAGACAGAAAAAAAAACACTTTCTAAAACTGCCTACTCACCCGATACAACTCACACTAGCTAATGGAAAAAGAACAAGGACTGAGAACTACCAGATCTGGCTGGAAATTATTTTTGGAGGACTGGCAATAGCGCATACATTCTTGATTGTGGCAGATTTAATCCATAACCTAGTTATTGGGTCTGACTTTCTGAAGCAGCACCAATGCATCATGAATTACCACCATCATTTTTTTTGATTGAGGGTGAGAAAATTCCATTTCAAATTGATCATCATGATCAGCATCCCAAAGTGAGATGTATAACCCAAGCAGTTGACAAGGATCTTTTAAAAATGAAAACCAATGAAGCGATGTTGGAGGACTCACATGATAGAGAGGATACCCACCGAATTAGGGTAAAAGAAGAGGAGTACTTCCAAGCCAAGACATATCCAGTACCATTCCAATATCAAGAAGAGGTTGGAAATCAGATCCAGCAAATGATTGAGTGGGGAATTATTGAAAAGAAACCATCCCCATACAACAACCCCCTTGTTGTGGTAAAGAAAAAAAGTGGTGCAATACGATTGTGTTTGGATGCTCAAAAACTAAATAGTATAACTATCCCAGAGCATGATGTTCCACCATCCATCCAAGAAAATATTTACCCAGTTGCATCACAAAACACTGTTTTCCACCCTTGACCTTACAGCCAGTTATTGGCAAATGACTCTTGATCCTCGTGATAGAAAATATACAGCATTTAGGTATAATGGGCATACCCACCAATTTAGAAGGGTCCCATTTGGATTGATCAACAGCGGGGCAGGGTTAATGAGGTGCCTGAACCGATCTTTATCAGCAGAAATAAAAAAACATTTGATTTGTTATGTTGATGATGTAGTAGTGGCATCACGAAATCCAAAAGAGCACTTTGAGGTTTTAACTAAATTTTTTCAGGAGTGCGCTGATAAAAATATAACCATCAACCTAGAAAAAAGTTACTTTGCCCTTTCAGAAATCTCTTTCTTGGGAAATATTGTCGATGGCAAGGGTGTAAGAACACACCCAGATAAAGTGGAAGCAATCAAAAGTTTCCCAAGACCTACCACCCGAAAACATCTTTGATCTTTCCTGGGATTATGTAATTATTATAATAAATTTTATCCCAAATTTGCCCAGGACACGTCTTATTTGATAAATCTTTTAAAGAAGGGCCAGAGATGGTCATGGACTGCTCAGCATGATGAAGTATTTGAATCCATTAAGGACAAATTTTTAGATACCGTCATGCTCCACCATCCAGATTTTACCCGCCCCTTTTATGTCCAAACAGATAGCAGTAAAAGAGGGTTGGGTGCAGTTATTTTTCAAATAGATGAAGAGGAAAGACATTGTGTATTAAGTTTTAGTAGCCGGACTCTTAAAGGAGCTGAAGTAAATTACACCGTTACTGAACAAGGGACACTAGCTATCGTGTGGGCTTGCAACAAATTTAAGCAACTACTACTAGGCTCCGAAGTTGTCATCATCACGGATCATAAATGCCTAGAATTTCTTAACTGTAGTTACTTAACCAATGAACGATTAATTAGGTGGAGTTTGTCCCTCCAAAAATTTCGCTATAGGGTGGTCTACTGTCCGGGACCAGAAAACACTGTTGCAGATATTTTAAGTAGGCATCCTGTTGATGTGCTTCCAAATAATCCAACCATTGGAGATCAGCCAATAACTATAATGGTTAACTCTACCAGTGATAACATTGAGGCTGAACTTATAAATTTACCCCACTGGCAAAAGGAAGAACCACAATATAAGAAAATTATCGATACCCTGCAGTTAAGAAAACATGATGCTAATCTTACCCAGAAGTATCGATTAAACAATGGAATCCTGCAAATACGCACACTGGATGCTGATGGCCCATGGAAAATTCTTGTGCCCCAAAAGTTACGAACTTGATTAACCAACCATGTGCATCAGTTAATTGGACACTATGGTCCTCGAAAAACAGAGGAAGCATTGAGGCAGCAATTCTACTGGTCTGGATTATATACTGATGTGCTCAACACTCTTTGAAAATGTTCAATATGTGCTAAGAGTAAAATGCCTAACAAATCATATGCAGGCCACAATGAACCCATTCTTCCATCTGGACCCAACAAAATTCTGGCCATCGATCACTATGGGCCGTTACCAGCATTTAAACGTTACCAATATCTTCTGGTAACGTATGACATCTTTTCAAAATATGTCTGTGCATATCCTGTATGGAGGACAGACTCCAGGAATGCAATCAGAGTTTTACAAGAGAAGCAATTCAAAGAAGTAGGGAAACCGGCAGTAATCCTATCCGATCATGGATCCGCTTTCACATCCAAAGAGTGGAAGGCATGGATAGCATGCTGTGGTATTAAGCACATCCTTACATCAATCAGAAACCCCCAATCCAACCCTTGTGAGAGAGTGATGAAAGAGATTAACTGGCTATATCGGACATACATACCTGATAATCACAGGGGTTGGGTAAACAGTCACCAAAAGATCACAAATTACATAAATAATACCATCAGTGAGTCCACCGGATTTACTCCAGCATGACTCCATTTTGGAAGACTGGTTCCCACTTTGGTCAAAACACCACTGACAATTGACCGGAAAAAAATTAACAGAAAGAGGGATCAAGATAAAGCTCGGATGCATCTAAACCAAATGGCCAAGCTGTGGGGCCAAAGAGGAAACAGTCACCCACACACATTTCAGGTAGGGGATCGAGTGTGGGTACGAGTACCCAGAGCAGCAATGTAACCAACAAACAATTCAAGAAATTTTTTCCCCTATATCAAGGACCCTACCAGATTCAGAGCAAATGGGGCAATAATGCCTTTGCTTTAACTGATAATGGGTTGAATAAAGGCACCTTTAATGCAAGGAGTCTCAAACCATATCATGAAATACCTCCAGATCCAGGGGAAGTCTAATTATTTTCAAAATGTGAGACCCTTTGTGTATGACCCCATGTAATTGAAATACATATTATGTTGCTGGACTGTTGATATATAAATCTTATCTAAGGAATATTATCTAATAGTAACTAAATGAAGTAAGTTAGTAGAATGAGGAAGATAAGAAAGAATTGCTAAGAAATAAATCGCTTAATAACATGATAGTTTAAGAATTGTAACTTCAGCAGAGTAATAAATTTAGAAGAAACTAAAGGCTTGCAGATCTCAATACAGTTACCGTTCCAATAATAATATAATAAACCTTGGTCAGTAAACCCTTGGTCAGCCTCTATTGTCACTGGATGCCCAAGTAAAAAGTTTTTTTTTCTTGTTTTTTTCCCCAACTCGAGGGATATGAAGCTGGAAATATAGTACACATATTTCTGCTTCACCTAGTGCCAATGTCATCAGCACTAGTCTGGGTTTGAACCCAATCATTATTAACTGACACCCATCTCATATGAGGTGGTAGTATATTTATAATTGTTATAACCTTTTGATTAATTTGTATTTTATGATTAACTAACCTTTTATAATAGTTTATTTATTTATATTTGTAAAAATGTATATTGCGTTTATTTTCTTAAATTAAATTGAATCCTAGATATCTATAAAATGTTACAAATATTTCAAATTCTTTATTAAAGTTCATTTTCTTCAATTAATTAGTGGGTAACATTTTATATTTATCTTTTAATCAATGTACACTTGAGAATCAATTATTTAAACAATGTAATATTTCAATTATATTTTGTAAATCTCTATTTAAGTTTATGGAAAATATGTTTAAAAGTCATTGTACCAAATTCCTAAAATTTTTCAGAATAAAATCTACATTTTTGTTAATCTAAACCTTAATTAAACAGATTTTGTTAGTACAATGACTGATAAACTTAATATGCTTGTTGTTGTTTTTTAATTAGCAAATCAACCCTTGGGCATGTAGGATTCTAATTTCCCTCCAAAGCTGGCACATACCACAGAGAAGCATTTAGAGCAATTACAATTGGTGGTCAGTATAGATTAAATCCTGTAGATAAGACCAGAAGATATAAATAGTGGAAAATTTGATTGAAGAAAATTATTACTGAGTTTACTGAAGAGAAGTGAGGAATACATATATACATCGTGCCTAAAGAAATGACGGGGTGAAAAGATCGGTCGTTTGCTTCTCAGAGGTCTGTTCCACCAGCCTATCCATGCCTTTGCAGTGCTTTGAACATCTAGCCAGAGACTGTCTGTGTCGAGGAAGCCTGAAATGATCTGACTATATTAACTGCCTCTATTAACTGATTGATTCTGAGGTAACATCCAATTTGCAGCAAGCCATTGATTGATTTTATTTGTTTTCAAAATCTATATTAATTTATATTTTATATATTTGTGTAATGTTTATACGGCTTGGTTTTAAAATGCATCTTTTAAATTTATTTAAGTTAAAATATCAATTCTTATAAAACTACATTATTTTGATGCGGCAAATTAAATTAATTTTGTCGGTTTGTTTAGATTATTTGACTGCAAAATTCAATGAGCTATTAGCTTTAAATCCTCCCCCTGTTATTTTTCTTTTAATTTAAAAATCATTACAAGAAGTCTTACTTCCTGTAAATTAACTAATCGAAAGCTCGTTTGGTTTTGTATGTTATATATATATATATATTTATTTTTTTGAATGATTTATTTTAAAAATATCTTACTGTTACCTTCAATTTAAATAGCCCTGTAATTATTTCTGAAAGAATAAATAATTTTCGTGAATCAATTGAGTAAAAATATCATAGAATTTTATCAGTATATATATTTCATACATATATTTTTATTTGTCAGAAAATATTAAAAGTATGATTTACAATTTATTAGTTTGATATTTAATGCCCGTCTGTGTTAATGAAAGACAAGTCCTATTTTGTAATCTTCCGTGTGAGTGGGAAAGCAATTTTATATTTAGTTTTAATTCTTGCCGTAATATAATTTACTATTCCTTCATTAATGACCTAATGTTTCGAGGACTTTACATTATGTCAGGGAGCAAATGATTTGAATCAGGATTCATTATTTTGTTAGTGATACATTATTTTATATATATACGTCGAGGGCATTGTGTATTTATAGTTACCACCATTTCTTTATTATGGCTATTTTTGCTTTGCTACAAACTTCTTAGGACCTTCGGAATCTGACCAGTCCAATCTCTCACTCTCCCCCAATGTAGACATGGTTCATACCAGGAGATTTTTCGAGCATGGTCATTAAGATGTATATACACATCGAAATATTATCATGATTATTTAGAGACATGCTTTAGCTGGAGGGCTAGCATTTCTCTTATCTCCTGTACATATTAGGAACTTCTTTAGCAAAGCCACCCAGAGGTTCATAGCAAACCTCATTTCTTTTGTTGTAATTTGCAATAGCATACTGCCCTCCTCATCATCATCATTTTATAGCTTTATGTAGCAATCCTGCAATGCTCTCTGCCATGATGGCACGTCCTTCACAAACAAATAATTAATTAATTAAATTTGACTGTACAATTGTCAATTATTTATTTAAGAATTATTTTGCTTCCCACACTCATTATATACAAATGATTATAAATGTAATAATGTTTTAAATGTACACTTTCATATCTTTTAATATATATAAAGAGATTTATTTATCTTGAACAGGGCTCATAATATTTTATTGCTAATTGGTTTTGGCCGACCAATTAACAAACTTTTATATTGTTTGTCAAAGCTGCATCAAAACAAATTAAATAATAAAATAACCAAGTTGTATAAACAAAGGCTTAACTTATTTTGTACTAAATTCTTTAATAAATTCCTATAATATTGTTATTTAAATAAGCTTAGTTTGTCATCACTCCCAATCTCTAAGGTTCATTACTCTATTTGTTTAAATATTTCTTTGATTTAAATTCTATTCTTTATAATGTTGCCAAAAAGAATTATCATTATTATGGTTCAAACCATTACTAATCAACCAAATCATATCTGTACCACTCTGCAATTGTCAGAATCCACTAAATCATTGGTTTTCCATATAAACCCCCTTTTATTTTGAGTCTCTATGTGAACCATGACCTCCAGCTGGGACAGAATCAAAACCAAGCACTGCTAGTGTCATCACAAACGTTATCCATTAGTCAGAGAGGCAGTAGTTTAGGCAAATAGGTTAGGATTCATCCTTGCCCTGACATATGTATCTTGTACATGGTTGGATTCAAGGTACTTTTGCTTGGATTATTGGTCTTGTTGAATGAATACACGATTTTGACCGGCACAGTAGGAAATTTACATCTGCAATAAGAAAAAAAGATGGAATTATTATTAAAAAGAGAGATGACATTATGAAATGGGTAGAAAACTTTCATCAAGAAGTATATAGTAATAAAGAACAAGTACCTCCTATTTCTATTACATCTGCTGAATTGCCCAGAATTTTAAATGAAGAAGTGAAACATGCAATTAAATGTATGAAGAAAGCAAAGGCTCCAGGTAATGATGGAATTACGATTGATATATTAAAAGAAGCAGGTAAAGAAATTAAAAATGGTTAGCAAAGTTATATACCAAATGTCTAATAAAAGTCTCAAGAATGTAAAGCAACATTTTGGTATTGGTAGGAAATTTACATCTGCAATAAGAAAAAAAGATGGAATTATTACTAAAAAGAGAGATGACATTATGAAATGTGTAGAAAACTTTTATCAAGAATTATATAGTAATAAAGAACAAGTATCTCCTATTTCTATTACATCTGCTGAATTGCCCAGAATTTTAAATGAAGAAGTGAAACATGCAATTAAATGTATGAAGAAAGCAAAGGCTCCAAGTAATGATGGAATTATGATTGATATATTAAAAGAAGCAGATAAAGAAATAAAAAATGGTTAGCAAAGTTATATACCAAATATCTAAATGATAAAGATGTACCAGATGATTGGAAGAATGCAGTAATAATATTAATATATAAGAAAGGTGATAAAGAAGATATTAAAAATTACAGACCTATCAGCCTTTATCAGTTTTATACAAAATTTTTACCAAGATAATTACAACTCATCTACAAAGAACATTGGATTTCCACCAACCAAGGGAACAAGCTGAATTTAAAAGTGGTTTTAGTACAGTAGATCATATCCAGGTATTGAGAGAAGTTATAGAACGGACAAATGAATATAAGTTGCCATTATGTTTTGGATTTGTAGATTATGTAAAGGCATTTGATTCTATAAACATTTCTTCATTGATTAAAGCATTGGATCATCAAGGTATAGATCCAGGATATTGTCATATTTTAAAAAAATATTTATAAAAATGCAACAGCAACAATTAGATTACATAATGATACTGGGAAAGTCAACATTGAGAAAGGTGTAAGACAAGGTGACTCCATATCTCCAAAACTTTTTACAGCAGTGTTGCAAGAAGTAATTTATGGATTAAAATGGGAAACTAAAGGAGTGAAAATAAATGGAGATTAATTAAGTCATTTAGATTTTGCAGATGATATAGTTGTTTTTGCAAAAAATGCTTTAGAGCTGCAGGAAATATTGCAGGAGTTATCAGATGAAAGTAGGAAAGTAAGACTAAAGATAAATGTTAAAAAGACTAAAGTAATGTTTAATAAATTTGCTCAAAATATGCAAATAAAGATTGATTATGATGAATTAGAAGAAGTTAACAGTTACAAATACCTTGGTCAGATTATCAATACCGATGGAAACATAATGGAGGAAATTAATCATAGAATTAAACTTGGTTGGAGTGCTTTTGGTAGAAATAACTTGATACTAAAAGGAAATATGCCTATGTGTTTGAAAAGAAAGGTTTTTAACAAATGTGTTTTACCAGTTCTTACTTATGGGTCTGAGACTTAGACACTTAATAGAAGAGCAATACAGAGACTTCAGACTACCCAAAGAAGTATGGAGAGATGCATTGTTGAAAGTAACAAGAAGAGATCGAAAACAATGTACGGGTAAGAGAGCAACCAGGTGTTACTGACCTCATTGAAAAAATTAAAAGATTGAAGTAGAGTTGGACTGGACATATTGCTAGAAGAGATGATAATAGATGGACAATTGAAATCTTAAATTGGATTCCAAGAGATTGTAAAAGACCCAGAAAGAGACCACATGTGAGATGGATGGATGAAATAAGAAAGTGTGCAGGGGTGATGTGGAGAAGAGAAGCTAAAGATCGGAAAAGATGGATTAAACTTGGAGAGACCTTCATCCTGCAGTGGATTGATAATGGTTGATGATGATGATGATGATTATTTTTATTAATCTAACTATTAGATTTCAATACTTTTCATCATCAATAGATTTAAAAAAAGATTAATATTAAAATATTATTTGAAACTTCTTCAATATCTATAAATATATATTTATTTATGAGCCTAAAGTTATATGTATATACTATATTTGTAAAAAAAACTCATAAATACATAATGTAATAAGACAGATCATACCAAAATGTTTAAATTTTGCAAATAATTTACATTTACTAATCGCCGTGAAACCAAAATACTCTTGGATTACATCAGAACCAACAGAAAATCCAAGCCCATTGCCGTACAACTTGACATATCTGAGGCATTTGACTCAGTCAATATCAGCACACTGCTGAATATTTTGGAGGGCCTTGGTGTTCCCTCCCAGATAATTCAGATACTGGACAATTTACTACACAATAGGGAAATTCACATATCACTCAATGGAGTATATACAGACAGTTTTACTCCGAATACTTCAATTCCACAAGGATCTCCACTCAGTGCTCTCCTGTTTGCCTGCTACATCAATCCACTTCTTAAAAACATTGAAGATAACCTACCTGGAGTATATATACCCAGACTCAAAAGAGCGATCAAGGCAGTCGCTTACATGGATGATGTCTTGATCATTCTGCCAACTCAGAAATATCTACACTATATGAAATATTGGACAAATATACCAATCTATCAGACCTAAAAATAAATACAGGAAAATCCACAGCTTGGTCTATCCTATCTGGAAAAAAAATCAAATCGCGTTTCCAAGCTGAACCACAGAAATTTCTGGGATTTAATATTTCAAAATTGCAATCAGCAATGTCTAAAGAACTTCAGGCAAAGACCCTCTCAAAGGTATACCTTTCACTCTATGGTAAGGTTTCACCGCTAAATATAAAGATTTACAGCAAAATTGCATACTACCTGCCAATGATGAATGCAAATAAAACATTCATCAAGAAAATTGAGCATTATTGCTCAAGATTACTATGGAAAGGGCAAACTGTTTCCATCAGCATGAGAAACATGCAGGAATACAAAAGATTAAATGGAATGTCACTACATTCCATCACTTCAATTAACTATCAGAAATCACACACTCTGATATATAATCTAGTCCAAAAGTATGGCCATGACCAGATCACTGAATCCATAATTCCTACCGACACCCGGACCCCCCAAAAAATTAAGCTGGCTTGACCATCTAATCCTGTCAACAATGCAACAAAATACAAATGCCCATAACAACTATCAAAGCAAGATCAAGTTGTCCCTCCATCCTAAAACAAAATAATCAAATTTCTACACAAGATTAGGAATAACTAATCACAAGCTATTACCCTATTCAATATTGGGCTCTGAACAAAATACTTAGATTACTTACTTAAAATTAATCTATCATCCTCAACTTTCTCAGATATAAAAGATCTATCACCAAACAATCAATTTCCACACTGTGCAGGATGAGAAACATTTGTCCACATAATTAAAACATCATTCTAGGTAATATTAAAACAATAATATTTAACAATTCAAAGATAGACTACTACAAAATACTTAATATAAAATAATCATTCTGGAAGAGATATTCTACAATCACTGTCAATTTATCACCTATCCATTTATTAAGGCAAGGCACAATACCAACATCCCAACAATAAAATATTATTTATTCAAGCATAGAAAAATTAAACAAGAGACAAAACTCTTAAACATTATTTTCAAAGACATGATATATCAGATCTCTAATAAATTAACAAAGAACTAACACTAAATACCTAACCTTTTAACTCAATATTTTTCCATAACTCATCTAATATTATAATTTTCATACCATATTTGTAATATACATCCATATTAATTAGTTTAATAAATTTTTTAAAATTTAATTTACTAAGGAAGAATTTATTTATTATATAGTTTTAAATTTGGACAAGTTTATAATCAAATTTAATTCATTTTTCTTTCAGAATTCTAATTTTATAGGTTGATTTCAAAGTTATTAACTTATTTATTAAGTTTTGATGAGTTTTTATAAAGTTGATATTTTTTAAATGTAATCATGTACATTAATTTCCTCAAAGGTTATATTTTATTTTAAATTATAACAAAAATTTCAAGATGGTCATTGAAGTTTCTATCTAAGAAAAAATCTTATCAACTAATCTCATTATATTTTAACTTTTAAGAGATTTTTATTTTTTATTTGTAAGAAGTAACATCCTGATACTGTAATTAAAAAAACACATTATAATTTTAAATTCTTGTAATCTATTTTCTATCTTATTTTGAAACAATTTAATATAAAACACCATATCTTATAACTATTTTTAATTTTTTCTATTATTTCTAACACTCTCCACACTTTGGAACAATTTGAGGAATCTGATGGAACCAGTAATTATATTTATTAAAAACTTTCTTTTAAATATATATTTCTTTTAAATTATTTCTACCAAAAACATTCAATTTTATTTTGATAATTCTATCACTTATTTTCAACATATTAAACTGCCCAAGATATTTGAATTGATATTTTAATTACTATCACTTTATTTTCTTTCTAAAAAAATCAATAACATTTTTTTTGTATTTATCTTTATTTCTACTTTTACTTTATTTGATAACATCACAAATTTTTAAATTCTGAAGCATAATTTACAGAAACAACAACCATCTCAAAATCTAAATAACTTTAGTGACTATAGTAATTTTATTTTTATTTCAATTTTTAAAATACAAAAATTTTAAGTATAGAACACTCTATACACTTTTATCACTTTAACAGTAATATAACAGTAACTAATAATCTATGAATTTCTATAAATATCAAAATATAACAATATCTATATTTAACATATAAACACTTATAGAATCAAACCTTTTCATAATCCAAAAATCTAAAGTACAGTCAATTCACTACAAATTCTTTTTATAACTTATCCAACTCATACTACTGTTTAAACTACTTTTAAAACACCTTTTCTTTGTTAGTTTGAATCAAAGTTTACCCAAAGAATGCAATTATTTTGTAAAGAATAAGTAATTGATAAAGACACAAAACGTAATTTAATTTTCTTATCACTTCTAAATATCAATATTACTATTATATTATTTCCAATTGTCTTGCAAGAACCTTTATCATTTAGACATTTGGTACATAATTTTGCCAACAAGTTTTCTATTTTTTCATCCATTTCTTTTATGACATCAATAATAATTTGATCTTTCTATTTTCTCTTTATTATAAATTTGAATGTATGTCTCACTTTTTTTAGCTGCATTCAGAAATAATGTAGTGGTTAATTTGTTTCTGTTTATTATTTCAATTTATATAACCTTTCTTTTGATTTTGTAATAATTCTACTTTTCCTGTTTACTCAATTCTTCTTTTTTTCCTTATCTTAATTCTTTTTTGTTTACGACTTCAAATTTTTTTGTAATTTTAAAATATTTTCATCTCATTTTGTCCCGGATGGGGCTTTTTTTGTTCTTGTCTTTTTACTTTTCTTTTGTAGATTAATTACTCTTTTGAATCCAATAAATTTCAACCATTTTCAAAGACGTAATATTTTTAAATGATTAGTAAATTCTAAATTTGTTGGGGTTTTTATATTTTAGAAACCCAATTTATAAAAATATTTTTTATAAATTTTTGTCTCTCTAGTTTTGCATATTGATGATCACTTCCGGTGAATCTATTAAAACTTGCGTCTTGAAATATAATTTTCTTCTGTTAAATATCCAGACTAATCGCTTATTTTGAGACCAAGTTACAATACTTTCATCTTCTGTGTAAGCTCCATGATAATTTTAAAATATTGCTTGGTGTCATCAAAAGTATTTTGTAGATCTATATAAAAGTCATCTACATCTTTATCACAATGAACTCTGTTGCACTATAAACCTTGAATTATCAGCTTTGGTATTTTCTATTAAATAATTAATTCTTGTTATTCTTTTTGACACAACATCAATCTCCCCTTTGTTATTATTCCATGACAAAGTATAAATTCACACCTACTTTCATTACTATAATGGAAATCATAAGACTACATCAGTATATTAAAGATGAGGACACAGTCAATAAAAATACTAAAATCTAACTTAACACATATGAAATTAATAAAACGCTAAAAAAAACCCATTAAAGATGCAACCAATAATTTCAGAATTATTTTAGTGACTTTGTTTCCCAAAAGGCGCTTTACAAATTCAAAAAAAATTGCATATTTACAAAAAGAATCATAAAATATAGTGAATATTTTGAAATTTAAATCAAACAACAGAAATTTACAGTTGCGACATTTTAAAAAAGGATTTTCCATTATAATTTAGCCCTTTTCAAACAACTCAGAGACTTGACCTTTACACCTTTGAAAAGGGGTTTGTTGCTTTCAATGATAAACTGAAAAAAATCAATATTTTTTTAAATGCAAAAAAAGATTAGTTACAATTAAATCTTTAAATTATCTTATAATTCAAATTGTAAATCTTCATAAATATGTAAATAACATTCAATATTTTTCTAAAAATTTTAATGCTTATATTTTTTCTGATAACCAGAAAAACTTTTCGTTTATTATTTTGTTATTGTCGTTATATTATTATATATTAAATAGAGCAGAAAATATCAATAATGGATAACGAAATGAAAACATAAAAGGTAAAACTTTCTTTCCCCACTTAATCATAATCAAATTGACTCCCATATTTGTGATCATGTTTCTAATAATATACAGTACTATAGTATAAATTCAAAGTTTTACTTGATTGAAAAGTATTATTAATAGTAACTTTTTAGGATAAATAATATTACAAAAAAAATCAAGTCAGATGTCACATGACCTAATTTAATAATCTTGTATTTAGAAATGTTATACAGAGAGCTCGCAAAACAAGCTCTTAACAAGCCTTGCAGAACACCCCCAAACCCAGACGGGCCTCTACTACTGGCATCTCAGTGAGGTGCTAGGATATTCAAGCATTACATTAAAAATACCAGTACAAGACCAGCACTTTATCTAATGTATAACTAATTTACTAGAAAATCTGAAATTTTCAGACATCCATATGTCTTCCAATCCAGCTATCTAACTTAAATAGCCATATGGGACTGAACTAAGTTCAGATACACAATATATTAATAGTTATACAGTACTTAATAGTTATACATTAGATAATGTGCTGGGTTTTGTCCTAGTATTTTTAATGTAATGCTTGAATATCTTAGCACCTCACTGAGGACGTCAGTAGCAGAGGCCGAGCTGGGATTGGGGATGTTCTGCAAGGCTTGTTTTGCGAGCTCTCTATATAATAAATAATATTGCAAATTTTTATTTATATACACTATATACTTATATACAGTATATATGATTCTTTATAGGTTGATGTTCTAAAAGTTTCAGCTCTTCAAAAGAGGTTGAAAGAAAAAGGAATTGCGTATAAGCATAATATTAAAAACAAGAAATGACTGAAAAGAGTAAAACATCTTATTGCTTTGTAAAGTGAAAAAATAAATAAAATTGATAGACAATTTAGCAATAGAATAAAAAGCATTATTATTAATTATTTAAAAAAATATTCTCATCAAATATTTATACCGTTTATAAATATGTAAATAATTAAAAAGATATTAGCAATCTAATTTTAGTTTTAAAGTAATTTATTGGTTAAGTTACTAACCCATGCGCATATTTCTCAGACAATATGGTTTTACTAACTTTCTAGGCAGGGCATATTACATTTTTGGCAAAATTCCTTTACAAAATATAAATGTGGGATTATATAATTTGAAGGTGAAAAAAAAAAAAAAAAGATGCATTCAGAAATATAAAGATCATTTAAAAATATATATATTTACTATGTAATTAAATTTTACGCATAATTATAAATATATGCATATATGAAATAAAATCATTGCTAAAACTGTTACAAAATTTAATTATTTATATACATCTATTTTGCTTTTATTAATTTTACTTATGCTAGTTCCAATCATGTTTAACATTATTTTATAAAACTGCATATTATTTTTTTGCGTCTTTTGTTTTGAATTACCTTAGATAATTATGAAAATATATGCTTCATTTGACATTCAAATTCTTAAGTCTATGCATTTCCTATTATTAAAACAAACTTGCATCAATAGACCAGGTAGTTTTTTGTAAATATATCAATATGATTAAGTTGTACGGGTGGAACTTTTGTTTATTGACTTTTTTTTATCAATTCTTTTAACTCAGAAAGACTTGTTTTAAATATTTGTATGCATCATATTCTTTGTCAAATTCATAGAATAAAAAAAGAGGAGATCTAGATATGAGATCTGTTTACTAATCAAAGTATTTGCTATAATTTCATAAAATAGATTGAATGTAAATTTTAAATAAGATTGTGAAGCTTCTGGATACAATATTTTAAAATGTTTTCAATGTCTTATGTGCTGTACATGGTTTAGAGCAATGATAAATTAGCAAATTCTGAGTTCAAGGTGCATGTATTTATGCTTGTGATTTTTTTTAATATTCATATATTTATTAATGATTAAGAAGAATTTAAATTCATCTTATAAATCCTTGCAGGCTATGATTAGAACATTTAAAATGTCTCAATTTTAATACCTTACTAACTAGATTGATGATACTCATGGTTCAAAATATTAACCTTAGACTGTGACATAGATCTATGTGCCTGTTGTAATATGTTGAAAATTATGTTACTGACAATGATAATAAGTGAGAGCCTTCCCATCTTTCAGAGATGTTTTTATGATTGATTTTGCTTATCATTGTATTTAATAAACAAACAAGGGAACATAAAAACACAGTTTCCATTGCTATCATGAACTGAGTAATTTGATAAAAATTGTATTGATATGAATGCTATAACTTTTTTTTTCCTACTGTTGTTTTAGTAAGAAACTGATTAATCTTTATCTTTGATATATTTACAAGTGTGATCTGAAATATAATTGTGAAAAAATTTAAGAATGCTATAGTAACTAGCAAACCTGTCCATACATTAGTGCCACCAAGTGCAAGTCTTAGTTATCAATAGATGTTCTTAGATGCAATGCTCTCAAGTCCAAGGCTTCTCACTGATGAAAGCCACAAGCTACAAACTAGTTGGGGGGGGGGTATTGGATGAATAGGCACTAGATGGGGATTTTATGCCCAAATCTTTTTGCATTCATTGATAACAAAGGCTTGCATGCTCTTAAATCCAATGCTTCTCACTAATGAGTCACAGGCTAGAATTTTGTCAGGGGATATTGGAGGAGTAGGTACTAGATGAAGATTTTATGCACAAATCTTTTTGCATCCATTGATAACCAAAGCTTGCATTTGGTGGCACTAATAATATGGAAAGTTTTCTACTGTTATTAACAGCCTATAAAATGAAATGGTGATCATATAATACTGTAACTAATGTGTATATTTCTAGATATTGATTAAGATAAATAATTAAAAAATAAAATGGCAAATATTAATTCTTGTGATGAAGTCTTTGAAAAATCTCATTTTTCTGTTAAATAATTTCTTATAATTTACCCAAAGTAATTATATTTAGGTGCTGGTGGACTAAAATTTTCAATAAATAGCTCCAGTTTTCAAAGGATTAGAGAAAATTAATGATATATAAAAATGAAAGTATCTAAATCTATTAACAATTATAGATAAAAATAATTTATATATTCATTGAAGTGCAGTACAAAACTTAGCTATTAGTTTGTTTTTTTTTCCTCATGTGTCATAGCATCAGCCAGAAAGCGAACCCGCTAACCCAGGACAACTGCTTGTAAAGCAGCTGTCGCTGACCTCTCGGCCACCAATGCTTGACAAATATTAGTTTTAAGTACATATCAGATATTATAGTTGAAAATATTTCAGTTACTATATGCAAAATATTTGTGTTAATATTAAGAATACACACGCATATATAATTCGACTATATATAAATAAATCAAATAAATAAATGAATGACAAGCTTTTATTAATTTCTTCTAGTGCTTTCAAAGGTATAACCATTTTCAAGTACAAAATTCCTTCATTTTCACGAAGTGCAAATATGCAAAATAGGACAGATTAAATATGCAAATATGGATAGGAAAATTTAAACTTGCCATTTCTTAAATCTGACATAAAATGTCTCTTTTTACTGTACTTCTTGAAAAGGAAGGTTATACCTTTGAAAGCGCTAGAAGAAATCAATAAAAGTTTGTCATTCATTTATTTATTTATATATAGTCAAATTATATTTGCGTGTGTATTCTTAATATTAACACAAATATTAAAGTATTACAAATATATTCTAACACATGGTTGAACGTTATATATGCAAAATGTTTATCTGTGTTGTGCCAAAACGTATATAACATCCATGCACAAAATGCCTGTTGCTGAGAATTCAGCACAGCTAATCTTTAAAAGATTAAAATTTAATATAAAATCGATCAAATAGATCGTAATTAAAACACGTGTATAAATGTTTGTATATGTGAAGTAAATAACTGGGTTTGGTCTATACTATATTCCCATTTCACCCACAGTACAAGTGTATGCATTGTATTATTAACGAATTTATCTTATAAAAAAAAAAAACTACATAAAAAATAGTTTTAAGTTTGTAATGACTTCTGTTTACGTTGGAAACATGTTAGTTTTATTTGTAATGTTCCGATATACGTATCCAGAAATGTTTTTTTTTTTTTGATATTTTTAAATAAATGTTTTTCCCATTTTTTTTTTAAAGAAATATAATGTCAAATTTTATATTTTCATTATAATGGATTTTGTTTTTGGTAATTATAAAGAAAAAGTTTTGATAAATTGAAATTTATTTTTTTATACAAAAAGGACAAAAGATGGAAAGGAATGTTTTGTGGTAAAAGAAATTTTCTTTTGATCTGTTTTAAAGATAAAAATTAAAAGTTAGTTTTATCTAATGCAGGGGTCGCCAAACTTTTTTCATCATGGACCCCTATATAATTTTTCGAAATCTCCATCGACCCCCATAAAAGTAATTTTTAGTTAATTAAAATAAAACTAACTATTAAGTACTGTGTTTGTACATTTATTTTATGATTTAAACATTTATTAAAGTAATTTTACATTGTGTGACAATAGTTTTATGAAAAATATGTGATTTGCATATTAAGAATTGTTTTTCCTTCGACCCCCTGGCTCAGATCGACCCCTACTTTTGTTAAATAGACCCTGGGGGTCTATATAGACCACTTTGGCGACCTCCGATCTAATGTAATGAAGCATAATGGGTGCTCTAATTAATTAAGATGGAAACTGTATAATTTCCATGATTAAAAAAGTATACTTTGTAACAAATAAAATTAAGGAATGTATAAAGTATATTTTAAATTATTATAGGCTGCTGCAGGCTGAAAGGGGACCATATGTGCTATCTATTAGGGGGAGAGAGTCAGTTGCTCCTGAGCAGTCCAAGCAGGCAGACCATAGGTTTTGGGGGAAAAAAAACCTGAAAGTCGCTCCTGAGCAGTCCAAGCAGGCAGACTGTAGATTTTGGAGAAAATAAAAGTTGCTTCTGAGCAGTCCAAGGAAGCAGTAAGATCCAATATTATATCACCATGAAGAAATGCCTAGTAATCAAAATGAATTTTGAAACTCAACCATATCCGATATTATATTATCGTAAAGAAATTTAAAGAAAGCTGAATTAAAAAGAAAAAAGGCGTGAAAGTGGTAATAAAAATCAGTCACATTAAAACCTATCTACCAATAAGAAGTATAACTATAAATCTTCGAACAAGTACCTAATAGAGATGGCCGTCATAGTTGTTCCAGTATACAAAAAACCCATGGAGTAGATCACCCCCAGCAGTACACCACCAGTTCATCCCTGAAGCCCTACGATGTCTTAAAAGAAGCCACCCAAAACCTGATAACAAGGACTCTTTGATACATGTAATGGAGAAGGAAGCCCTGTCCGCCCTATAGAGTAGTCCGCTTGAAGTCAAACTTTATAACAGTTGTAAATACAGATGAGTTTAGATCTCTTGATATTTATTTATTTATATTATATAACTCAGTAATGTTTTTCTTATATACTCGTAACTATAATCTTCATATCACTTATATTATATAATAGTTGCACGCATGTCTCATTTAGATTCACTATGTGGAGAATCTCTACCTCGTAATCCTTTACTATGGCGATACCTTATGTAGAGTATCCTTCAGCTGTATTATTGCTTATTAGGCATCATTTTATACATTTAAAATAAATAAACGTAGATGCGTATCATGTACAAATATTTATGCACCAAAACATAAATGTGTAAAATATTAATAATTTATTGATCCTAGAGGTAATTTGTAGACATGCATGTAAACTAGTGGATTATTTTTTTAAAATGAATTTAATACCTATATGAATTATGTTCCTTCATAGAGAAATTTATTACATACATTTGTTTCTTAAGCTTTATTTTCCAAGTGGGGAAAGGGGGGTATAGACCACACCCATTATGCAATTATTTTAAAATGACATTTTCTTTGTCTAAATCTTTTTTGTAAATAGATGTTTAACCTAAGTACTATTTTTTCTTTTTTCAATTATATAAAATCTTTAACCTGACAAAATATTTAAAAGTAATAATAAAGAGTAAAATTTTTTTTATTAAAAAAAAGGTTTGCCACTCTTATTTGCTTAGTTCAAATTACTTATTCAATCATTAGCATGTAACCAGAGTTATTTCAAGTAAACGGATTGAACCAGTCATTAACCTGAGATAGGGAAAATAAATTATGAGCTAGATAGGGATAACTTACCGGAGGGTTATATTGTCTCACATTTTATGTCCGAACATATTTAGTTTTTTTTTCTTATGATATATAACTGTGATCATTTTATTTGCACACTCTCTCAGGAAGGAAAAGGGAGGGTCAACAATACATTTCTTTGCTGGGAGTGGCACAAAAGGCTAAATAAAAATATTTTAGTGCTTTTAAAGGTGTGTAAATTAAAAGTGACCTCCGTTTAGTTAATCGGACTGATGTGAGATGATGTAACAGGGAAGGTTCCGATTGACCATTTTTTTTTAGGTTGTATCTTCTTCCTCTAATAATTTTTTGGGGGATATTTGCTTTTCATATTTAACCATTGATATCGCAGGGAAATTATCATTATTTCACTTAATCACATACATCACTTTCATGCTCGGTGCGTATGTGAGTCGAAAGATTTATAAGACTGTAAAGGGTGGAATGAATGGACCGGTACAGTGTATATACAAAATACATTGTACATACTTTTATATAATAATTTCATTTGTTTAAAAAAGAATAATGTTAATATTGATTTTTTAAAGAAATAATCTTATTTAAATATTTATTATAAAATTATAAAAACTAATTTTTTTTTACCTATAACAAATTTTATCCAATTATCTCAGAAATATGTTGGCTTTTAATAAAAAGTTGCAAACATCCTTGTTAAAACTTAATATTTTTAATAGAAAATTAAAAACAAGTTCCAGTTTGTTTAAACTAATTTATAAAATGCCAAAAATTTGGGAGTATTAAAAAGAAATAAAACCACTCTGAATTATAAGAGTTAAAAAAAGGATGTTTATTTTTAATAGAATAAAATTCTAATATTTTTCATATAAAAGTAGTTTTTTTAATAAGAGCCCCAAAAAGTTATATGCATATATGGCTTTGAATTCAAGACTAATAATAAAAGATGCATTGCATAATAAACTTGTCAGTTTCATTTCTTATGTATAAATGAAAGCTTCTTGAATTCTCAGGGTTGCTTATAATGCATGTCTTTGGTGGTTTTGTATTTATTAATGATAGTTTTTTTTTTAGTAGAATCCTATACATTTTGGAATCAATATGTACTCTAAATTTGTTTGCTTTAATGTTTTTTTTTTTTTCTAATGCAGATGAGCTGTACTTTTATTTGTGACAGGATTACTTTTTTTCATAATACATTTGGTTGTAATAGTTCCTTAAGGAAGATAATATATAATTCAAATTTATAAATTGGTGATATTAAATCAATTGAGTTATTTATCGTTTCTGATATCTTGATCTCGTTTAATTTCTTTTGGGGTTTTTTTCTATACATTGTTTTTAATAATCATCACTGTGTATTTCTTTTCAAATTTCCTTTTTAAATTTTGAATATATACATGAGCATATAATCCTATCTCTTCTGTTTTATTTAGGATTCTTAATAACTAACAGTTTAAATAGGCTACTCAATCCTGATATTAATTTTCTTATCCTATTTGTTGGATTTTCTTGGTGTATTTAATGATAAAAATTGTCATAATCATTTTTTTTATAAATTCTTATTGGTTGTTTTATAATAGCATGTTGAAACCGCCGGAGGGCATGGTTTGGTTGTAAACAAAGATAAATATAATGTTGCCGGGGCCGGGTTTCTTTTTTTTTTGGCTTTGGTTTTTTGTTTATCACATTTATAAAAGTAATATCAAATCAATTTTTTAAACACACCAAAAAAAAAAAAAAAAAATGCATAATTTCATTATTTATATTTTCGAGGCCGGGGGTTTTTTTTTTTTCAGTCTATGTATTTTTTTGTTGTTGTTTATCACATTTAAAAAGTATGGCGGCTATCAAATCAATTTTGGCAACCCCCCCCCCCCAAAAAAAAAAAAAAACATCAATGAATTTTAAAAAGTAGTTACCACTTTTTTTTATTATTATTCTCATTAAACCCTTATATTTTCGGTTCGGTATTCTACGACAAAAAAATCAGCAGATTCTTCTTTTTTTTTGTTTGTTTTATTTTTATAAATAAATCTATTTCCATTTAACAGTAACATTTGGGGTGGGGGGGTGTTTCCAATTGCTAACAGAACGGAACACAAAAAACTCTAAGGTTGACAAAGTTTTGCTGGTAATTCCCAAAAACATAAATATATACGGCAATTAAAACCAACTTTTTGGGCTCTTCAGGAAAAAAACAGCACACATGCAGCTTCAAGCTGTTTTGTTTGATAATCCGGTTCCAGCAGTCAGAGAAGAATACTTTCTTTGACATTCAGAGTTTCCTATTTCAGCCATTTGATTCAGCTCACAGTTGTTCTCACATGAAACGTGACTTAGAGCATGATTTGATAGGAATCGCACTTGCATCTACACTTGCCCAATTTTTTCAGCAAGAAATGGGGGCTAGGGAAGCATGAGACTCTGCTCATAATTGTTAGTAGACCTTCCTAAAACATGGGAGATAGAGGGGGAGGTGGTCTTAATGAATATTAAAAGTTTTGACAATCGCAATTCCAGCCACCCTCAGACATTACTGTAGCCAAAAGTGGAATGTGATCGCACATCCAAAATGCTTAGCCCAAATCTGAGCTGTAAGCTGACACGATAGCTTCTGTGGCAGATTAAATGTCATGTTTCTGTGTGCATTAGCATAGAAATAAACACAGCAGCCACCTCCCCCATATCAACAGACTATTTCTAGGCTTATGCATTAGAAATAGAATGTTCGATAGTGGCGGAGGCCGCCTAAATGGCATATTTCTGTGCGCTATCATAGAAATAACACCCTCTGGCGGTTTCAACACGCTATTGTAAAACAACCTTATTTTACATCAATGTTTAGAAAATTGTTTGAATGTCACATCTGTTTCTTTGACAAGTTGTTTCATAAGAAATTAATATTTTTATTTTATTCTATATCATGCAAAGGAAGGAGATAGTAAAATTGATATAGTAATTAGATATTAAATTTGATGTTTTGTTTTTTTTTTGCAATTTTTAAATGATATTTATTTTGAGATTCTTTTATTTCTAGCAATAACTGAATACAAAGATAATTCATAAAAATTACTAGTGTTTAATATTAGCCACTTTATGACCAGAAATTATTTTACTATTAAAAAAAATTATTTAGGATATCTTTCATTTTGTTTGTTTTTTCCAACCTTAATGATAAACTTTTGTAGATATTTAAATCACCTGATATAACCAGTTCTTGGTTTAAATTGTATTTTGCATATTATGCAAGATAGGAGTTACTCATTTCTCTTTAATTATTGAGTAAATTTTAATCTGCAAACAGAAAGAAATCATCAAGATAATCAATTATAATAAACAATATATATTTTTTAAAACTAAGAACCCCCCACTTATTCTAGTATTTTGTTAACTAGAAATGCAAAATAATAATTTAACTGGAAAATTCCTGCTTTACAAGCACTTGTCCTGGGTTAGCGGGTTCGCTTCCTGGCTGATGCTATGACACATGAAAAAAAAAAAAACTGGAAAATTCCACCACTTTAATATTAAATTACAATAATAATTTTTAACAGCATTTAAAAAATAAATTTAAAAGGTTTACTATGCAGTTTTTTTTACTCTCTCTATATATAAGTACCTGTGACGCAGAAAATGAATGTGATTAATGTCAAGAGAGGTGGGAAGGAACTAGTGATTAATATGAGAATCATTATATGAAAGTATGCATATTTTGTTATATATAGATAAAAATCTAAAGTATGAAATGTATATGAAAGAGCGAATTGTATGAAAGTAGAATGTACAAAAGTAGAGGACTGGCTATATATATCTATGCAAATAAGATAACTTTTTTTAAATATCAAAGTATGTTTTATCATGAGTAAAAGATCCTTTCCCTTGCACAAAAATATTATTCTGGGTCCCACTTTTTCTCAGCTGGCTGTGTCACAGTTTAAAAGGAAAAACAGAAATGAGTAGACAAAATTTACATATTTTTTTTAATATGTTAATTGAAATAAAACATCATATGATCACCATTCTTTAGGCTTACAGCAAGCTACTGTATAGAGTTTTGCCTCAGAGTAATTGAAATATTTATTAAGTAATATATTTTTATATTTTTGAAATACTACTAATTATTAAATATAAAAAATCTGATTTGTATAGCTGCTTCCAGATTTAATCGGTGAACAACTTAAGCACAAGCTCTATTAAAAGTACATCTTGTTTGGGATAGTTGGGGAGGGGAAGCTCTTAAAAGGGCTAAAACTAAAGGTAAGTGTTTATCTTTGTTTTAATAATGAAAAGTGATATTATTGATAATGTTGACAATATTCAAAATAATTATACCGCGTTGTATTACGAAGATGAACTTAATGGGCAATGGCCACGCTTCTCTCACTTCTAGAGCAAAAATTCAGAATTTGAAAGGCTATGAAAACACTCCCCAAATTAATGTGAAGTCTAACAATCCTCTAATAATAGCTCTATAATAGGAAATAATATCTTCAAATTCAACCTTCAGCTCAATTTAAGCCTAATTGTAAAAATGTAGTAGAAAACAGTAAATTTTGTTATGAAAACTACCATGTCTTGTTGGCAGACAAAGAAGACCAATATTACTCCAACGGTAATCATCTGAAATCCGGGCACGACCGCTTGGGGCATTGATGCTATACAAAATCAATTGAATGTAATGCTATACAAAATCAATTGAATGTAATGTTACCGGGCTGCAGCAACTTTTTTTTTTATAGAACATATTTTTTTTTTTGATTAAACAAATTTTTATTTCATTTATAACATGATTTCTTTTTTATTAAACAAATTTTTATATTCATTTTCTTTTTTTAACCTGACATTTTTCCTTATTCAACAAATTTTGTGTTTATTTTGCTGATTTTAACAACTTTGGACTGTTTCACGATGAAAAAACTTGTTTTAACCCCACCGAAAAAATATAACACAATTATTTGGGACTTGTTTCGACTTTGTTCTACCTTTTTTTGGTTGACTAAATTGTTTTTCTTATTATTATTAAATCAAAAGTAACTTATGTATTGTTGGGGGTTCAAAAATTGTTTTGACACCTCCACTCCCATTCTTGGATCAATACTTGAAACAAAAAGTCAATAACTTTTTTTTTTTTTAAACAACTTTTTTCACTTTTTACTTTTATTTATATTTTGTTTGAATTAGCCTTTTTTTTTTTGGCTTCTACAATAAACAGCTTTTTGGGGGGTTTTCGTACTATTATTATTAACAAAAAGTAAATAAAAATAGTCATTTATTTTAACCCCACTTGTTTTAACCCTGCTGAAAAAATATAATGCAATTGTTTGGGAATTGTTTCAAATTTTTTCTACCTTTTTTTTTAGTTGATCAAATTGTTTTTCTCCTTATTAAATAAAAAGTAACTTTTGTGTTTTTTGGGATTAAAAAATTGTTTTCAAACCCCTACCTCCACACTCAGAAAAATAATTGTAACAAAAAGTCAATAATTTTTTTTTTTCAACAACTTTTTACTTTTATTTATATTTCGTTTGAATTACCTTTTTTTTTTTTTGCCTTCTACAATAAACTGCCTTTTTGGGGGTTTTCATACTTTGTCATTATTAACAAAAAGTCAACAAAAATAGTCATTTATTTTAACCCCGCTGAAAAAAGATAATCCAAATACTTGTCAATTTATAATGAAATAAAAAAAAAGTACGCACACTTTGGACTTTTTGAACTTATTTATTATTTTATTGCTGTAATAAAAACGGTCTGGTAATTGGTAGGACATTATGTGCCTGAAAAAAGGACACAGTCTCCCTCACTTTCTGTATTCGGCAATTCTGAAAAGTTTAAAAATTGCTTGTTCTTCTCAGACCTTTTATTGGTCTCATATATTTTCCATGCTGAACATGACTTAGCGTGAGCTTTGTCGAAGCGTGTTCGAACATACCCTTTACCAATTTTTTACATATTAACATTTTTTTAGGGAAGGGTGGGGACCATATGACAATTATTAGAAATTAACATTATTTAAATATAAATGACATTATTATGGAGATTTGAAAAGTTGTACCAACTTAAAATTAAAACACCCTCAAGCGATACGGTAATCAGCTATGAATAGAACAAATGTTTAAATAGTTTAGAATCACAAAACAGGCTGTTATATTTTTGTGCAATGTCATATAAAGTGGCCTGCAATGGGTTAATACAATATGTTATATTAGCTGTAAGGCTGGCCACAGAAATGGCATTTTTTATGTGTTTTGACAAATAAACAATGCCATCAGGTGGCCGTGCCCGGATTTCAGATGATTACCATTCCAACTCTTCAACCTTGAGTGCATCAAAATCAGACCAAATTATCTCTGCAATTAAATGTAAATGCTACTGGCAAATTCATTACGGTGAAATATCTAAAAATTATTTTAATCCGCTAGAAGCCAATAAAAATGCATCTAAACAATTAGAAACTAAAGAAAGCATGTTAAATTACAAAAATAAAGAAGCAAATCATAAAAAAGAAACATTTCAACCAGAATTAAATAAAAATGGCATTAACTTAGATGAATTTACATTAACAACAAAATCTCAGTGCAAAACACCTTCACAAATACTATCACATAAGAAATCTATATCTTATTAATGCCTAAGTTCTGCGAAAGGTGGAAATAATACCCAAAATAATATGATTAATACCCAAAATAATACGATCAAAAATATTAACAAATTATTAATAGACACAGATTGTGACTCAGAACCTCCAGTAGATGATAATTACCCTTCCCAAACATATGGAAAATTAGATTTAAATAATTTAAGTGATGAAACTCATCAAAACATAAATAACTTTAACAGAATTATACCAAATATGCTCATCATTAAAAAACTACTACAATGACAAAATACTAATACTTGCCATCACAAATCTCTCTATTCAAATTTCCTATGGACCAACTATACTCTTTAATTAAACAACATAATTCAGAGATGGGGATATTTCAAATTCTAACCCATCTAAATGATAGATACATTGCAATTGAATTTAGAACCTAGGCTGATAGGCTGCAATTTAAAAGCAATAACAAAATACTGGGAAATAAAATCCTATGTAACATAGAGATGAATAGGCCAACTGTGCTTCAAGGAAAAATTAAGAACTGTTTAACAAGGTTCACAGAACAGGAGCTGCAAAATATTTTAATCAATAATGGCTTGGTCTCAAAATTCAAATTCCTGCCAGACCCTTATCTAGAAGAAAATATAATATCAAATATTGCAACATTCTCTCTAACAATTAAGAAAAATATTTCGCCTATGGACCTTCCTACTGTGATCAATGCAAGAGGATCTCCAATGGTTCTCTCAGTACGGGGGGGGGGGCAGTTACAGTGCTTTTGTTGCTTGCAAAGGTCACAAATAGACTGCCCAGCAAGAATATGCTCCAATTGTGGCCAAAAGAAAAACAAACTTCATTGTTGCGACAGGGAAAATATGGAAAGCGATGCCAGCACCACTAACTATGAAGGGAAAAAACATTATTAACCAAAAGAATAATGCAAATAAACCAGGGACTGGAAAATTTAGACATGACTTCATTGTCTTCAACAATAACAAACAAGATGTCAACTCCACAAACAAATAGGAAGTGAGTCACCCAATCTAGCATAGATAAAAATACAATTGATCATCTAATAGTAAAAGATTCTAAATCAAAAAATCGAGAAGACAATAGAACAAGCATAGACACCATAGTTTAAGTGAATTTTCACCCATCAAGTGAAGAAAAACACACATCCAAGGCAGATACTTGTAGTGAAGAGTCACTTAGCATTCAACTTAACACACAGAAGGTAACAATAACCCATAAAAATAAGCAATCTGATCATAAACCTGATAATTTAAGATCTTGCAAAATAGACTAACATTTCACATGTTAAAAACAGTAAAACTACTAATACAAAATCAAAACCAAACAAGTCACCTTGAACACAAGGCTCAAACAGGGAAAAGATGATAAACTTAGACAACAAAATCAACATAATTCACAAAAAATAAAGCAGACCGAACAAGTTACAAAGATTAGCAAAAGGAAGTCATTCAATCAATCTAGTTCACATGAGGATTTAAACCCTATGAGAACTGCACCCCAGCCCAATGTTACAATCTGGATCCTGAGGACACTCAGCCCAGATATTGAAAATCAGGAAGAAAAAATGTAAAACCTCAGAAATTCCAAATACTGACCCAAATCAGTTAGTGTATGACCCCTTTGTAGAGCTATTGGGATCCATAGATATTGAAGAGATGCAAGAAGAGTTACAGTTCATCCCTCCTACACAGTCTGATACCTTCAGAAGATTGACTATATCTATTCAATAGGTTTGACCTTTGATCTTGAGAAATCTGAGGAACTAAACTAAGTAGTTATGAATTATAAAATAGCTGGTATTAATATATGTGGCCTTAACTCTTTAGCCCATGATTAAGCAATAAGAAATTGGGTAATGTCAACAACTCTCATATTCTACTGATGGATAAAACAAAGATCCACAGCAACACAGATTGTAAAATAGAAACTATAATAGGCTCCATGGGATATACAAGATTCTCAATCGGAACCTCCACAGCTGGTGGTGTAGAAATACCAATAAACCATAACTCACCACCAAATAAATTGAGCATACTTTACCTTGTCAGCAACATAAACATTCTGGAGGTAGACTACTGGGGCTACAATATAAATCTGGCTTATATATATGGCAAAAGTCTCACTGCTATACCACAGAATCATACAAATACTAAATGCAATTCTAAGTAATAGATCCGACTCATCACTCATAATAGATTTTAATATCACATATAATCATTTTAACTAGATTCTTATCGCTTATCAATGAAAGGTTGATGTGTGAAGAAGGCTTCTTCCCTCCTGGGGCCTTCTCCTTTTACACCAAAACTTGTAAATCCCTAATAGATCTTTTATACTATTCACCAGACCTAATTTCCATACAAATGCATCGTTAGTACCTGTATCATTTTCAGGCCATATGGCTCTCGTCATATCACTGAGCACCATCTTCAGCCATTTCCTGAGGCCCACCACAAAACCATACACATGGTGACCAGGACTAGCATGATGGAGGCCACACTGTCTGAAGCATACATATATTTTAACAAATAAATATTCTATCAAGGTCAGCAGAAAAAGATTAATTCTCACTGATAGGCTTCCTCCAAACCTAAATCACCATTCTCAGAAAACCAGGGGCCCCAATGGTCTTCTCAGTGACCTTCTAGACATAGAAAGACACCTCCAAACATTGCAAAACCAACCTACGAGAATTGAAGACTTCGACAGATTAAAAATTTACATCGATCAAAACAAAAATCATTAGCTGAATACATCAGGATGTCCAAGGCATATCTGCCACAACACTGCTGGACCAAAGGTTACATGAGAAGTGTGCTGGGGGCAAAAAAGAATCAAATCACTCCATCATCTATCACAATAGATGATAAAATCTATGTGGGCCTTCCCATGTCAGAAAATGCAAGCTGGAAGCATCATCGGCATGCCAGACTGGCCTGAGAGTGACAATCAAGGGTATCATGGAGCTATTACAAAATCTATCATCCCTACCTGATAGTCCACCTGGGACTTCATGGTATACCCAGATTCCTTATACTTCACCTTAGTCAACTCACTATACCAGTTATGAAGACGGTGGATCACTTGGCACTGGAAAATAAAACCATTCCCAGTGGCTCTGGTTCCATTCATTAAAAAGCATAAAGTGATCACAGACAGACCTTACAAATATCAGACCAATATTCATGTCTCCACTTTTAATCAAAACAATAGAATCTGTAATCAAAGACCTCATTCAATCGCTTATCATAAAACACATCTCTAAAAATCAATATGCCAAGAAAGGCTCTTCCATTGTGCATGCAATGAGTAACATAATAGCACTAATTGACTATATCGGAAAACAAAGCCAATAGCAATCCAAATGGATATTGCTGCTGAGTTCTATTTGGTTCGTATTGACACACTCTTAGTTCTGGTTGAATGCGATATTCCAGCAGCACTTATCCAGATTATAAATAACCTGTTGAATAATAGAGAAATATTCATACTATGAATGACAACATCACATCGGGATTAAAACCATCCCAGTCACTACCCCAAGGTTCCCCTCTTAGTGCAATATGCTTTAAAGCATATATCAATCCCCTCCTGATGGATGTGAAAAAAAATCTGCTGGGAATCTATGTACCTAGTCTGAATAGGGAGTTTAATACATTTGCATATATGGATGATGTAATGATCATCCTCCCCACCAAAAAATATCTCCCATTGCTTCAAACGATACTGACATATCCAAATAAATATGGGCTTCAGTTTAATCCAGACAAGTCTATCTCTTGACAGATTTGCTCTGGGAAAAGTGTTAACTCCATCTCCGCTAAGCCACAGAAATACTTTGGCTTCCCTATATACAGATCTGCCACAACAATGACAAAAGACGACAAGAGAATTTACTAGCTGCAACAAGATTTGCCTCTTTTTTTATCAGGAATCTATCTTTCCCTGCATCAAAATGTTTCCCTGCCTAATATGAATGTTTTCCCAAAAATTTCATATTTCCTCCACTTTATAAAGCTCAGAAGTGCTTCCAGGGGAAAATTAATACAGTGTTCAAGGCTCTTTCAGAATGGAGGAATGGTTGCAATTAGCCTTATGGACATGCAGCAGCCGAGAAAGTTTAATGGACTATCCTTTCATTCCATACAGGCTTTAATATATCGAAAAAACTCACAATACTATGTACAATTTGATAACAGCATATGGATATAACACTACTCTCCCAGAAGTAGAACCTACAGACAGACCCCCACTATGCAGGGTATCATGGCTTTCTCTAATCATCAGTTATATAAAGCAATTCACTAAAATAACAGACATATTTTACTCCAAAATCATGCTCTGGCAAGCATATGCAATCCTGCACCCAACCATACAATCCATAGTTAACACACTGTACAACAATAACCAGAATCTTATAACAAACTTTAAAAGTTGGAGTCTTGAAGCCAAATATCTAGACTTCATCATTATTAAGTATAACATCAATGGACTATCCACAAACCACTTTCTCTATTACGAGAGAGAATACACCAGCATAGATCCAATTTGTGGTCTATGTCCGTGTGGAGAAGAGACAACTGAATACTTCACCAACCATTGCACAAAGCTAAATTCAATTCGTCTCATCATATTCTCCAATAATAGAATAAATTTTAAGCTTATCATGTCATTAAAATACAGTATCAACACGAAAATCTTCCCAATAATAAGACTCGGTCTTCCTGATCTATGCCATTTGGGTCACCCATTGCAAGATTGTAATGGAATGGCTACAACCAGATAAAGCTCAATTCTTCATTAGAATTCTCAGTAAGATTAAAAAGAGGGATAAGCACCTGGCATCATCAAAAATGTTTGAGGACAGGATTCTATTTTCCCTACCCACATAAGGCAACATAATGGTAGTTGATACAACAGTAGAAACTAATTAAAGAAAGTTGAGAAATATTCCTGGATCCGAGATATTGTTACAACTTTAAAATTATTTTGAATGCAATAAGGAAGAAAAGAACATCACATATTGAGCAACATAGGCTATTTACTGCCGAATACCCGAGGACACCTCAAGAGATTGTAATTAACTCATCAAGATTGACAATTGGTGTATGCTTAATATGATGTAATCAAGGTATGCATTAGAAGTAATAAAATATTGAAACAAAACAAAAAAAATCTGATTTAAATATTTTAATTATTTCTGATTTTGGCAAAATGTAAAACTTTTGATGTAATAAACAAACATTATTTTTCTCTAGAATAATTTTTTTTTTAATAAACACGTAATTAAAAATTCTATTCATTTTTATTTAAGAGATTAAAAAGGAATTCTTTAATTTTTGGTTTGGATGAATGAAAATTTAAAAAAACGGAACAATAAATAATGTAGTTATTATCTTGTTTTTATTATCCAAAAAAGAAAATCTCCTGTTTATAAATTCCATTCTATCTACTATAAATAATGGATTCAGTTTGAGATTAAAGAAAGATTGTAGAAAGTTGGTTTCAAAGGAAAGTGCTAGTCTCCATGTTGATTGAATTTGAACTGTAGGAGAGCTGCTCCTTGACATCATAGTCCCAAAATATGTGAATTAGATGTCACCACTGCTGAAGTTTGAAATTATAGAAACTGAACTAAGTTACAACTACCAGTATTTAATTTATATATATATATGTAAACCAAGTATAGTCTAATCTTGGGATTAGTGGCAATACTATATGGAGAGTTTTGCCTATTTTAATATACTTTATACATATACTACTTCATACAAGCATTCCATATGATACTACTGATATTTTTACATATATGTGAAGACAGGTGGAAGAAATTGGCTAGCAAGTAAAACGTCTTAATATTGATATTAGTTAATAAATAATCATTTCTGTTTACTAACCAAAGGAAAATGGCTAGCAAGTAAAACGTCTTAATATTGATATTAGTTAATAAATAATCATTTCTGTTTACTAACCAAAGGAAAAATATTTAATTGTACTATTATCAATTTGTTTTAAAACTAAGTAACAGTTGAATATTGAATAAATTAGCCAGTTAATGAGAAAAATGTCCAGCAAAAAATTAAAAAGCAATTGACTGACCAGTGAAAAGGTCTTCAGGCAATAGAAATATTAGGTATATATTTTTTGAATTTTGTTAGAAAAATAAAATCACCAAATATGTTATTGACTTTGTGATAAATTCTAATATAATCTTTTCTATAATTAGATAGTGAAAATAATTCAATTTATAAAGAAAATTAAGAATTGACAATTGAATAGTTTTGATATGCATAAGGACTATTTATATATGGTTAAAATAAAATAATATTGGCCTAGATTTAATGAGTTCATTGAAAATTGAAATATTACTTTTACATTAGAATACAGGTGTGTATGCTCATATTGTATACATTTAATTACTGTGAAGTCACAAAGTACACTATATCAATATACACAACTTCAATTATATGCTACCCAGAAAAATATAAACAAACAAACAAAAATGTAAATAAGTAAACAAAAAAAGCTTTAAAATTCATAAATTTTATGATATGCAAAAAGTCATTTTTTCATCTTTGATCACCAGATGCAATCACATTTAAAATAAATTTTGCAATATGCCAACAGCTATTTTCCATTTTGGAGTGCCACACGCAATCACATTTATTAATAAAATTGCTTCAGTTTATGTTAAAAGAACATACATTTTAGTCTTTCTTTATTATCATTTCTAAATTTGATGTGCAGCATTTTGCATTTTAAAATCTTTTCTAAGTATAATGCTAAAAGTTTTACAAAATTTAAGAGCATGCTTAAAATTAATAGCGACTTAAAAAGATCAAAACAATAAGAGAGTTCATAGTTTTTTGACAAGATTACTATAACATTTCTATAAGAAAAAATAATTAATGAAAAAATACAAATATGGTACAGTCTTTTTTTACTTTCCAGTAAATAAATGAATAAACACACAATAAAATATGTGAATCTACCCCTTCAATTTATTATTAATAACTCTTATTATTTTTAAAATTTTGTTTATAGTAGAATCTTAATTTGTATATGCATATTATACTTATAAAAAAGTGTCTGTATTATATATATATATATATGTCCATGTTAAATAAAAAATATGAATTCTATTGTAATCAAAATTTATCAACAAAACATGAGCTATTAATATGATTATGATGCACATGATAGAGGCTTGGAACAAAATATAGTGGATGTTGCAGCTCCCCTGTATTTGTAATTTGTTAAAATAGATTATGATTGGAATATTTTGTATTATCATACGTACTAGTGTGTATTACATAAACCATTTAATTATCTATCTCTGTAAATTTATTTACTGAAATATTTTCAGATACATGTAAATAGTCAAAATCAAAATGATCCATTTGTGATATAGTATTCTTCATACATTTATTATTAGTAATAGTATTATTATAAGTTCTATTACTACTACTCTAATTTAATTAATAAATTTATTAATCATTATTTTAATTTATTCCAGTGAAATAATTTAATACTAGAATAGTTTAAGTATTGTACATTTTTGTTTGTGCATAATCTCTAGGATTTTCATACTAATGGTATATTGAATATATTTTATTAAAACAACTATGATTCTCTTTATAATGGATAGTGCAAAGGTATTAAATATCATCTTTAAAGTTCATTCACTTTATTAAATAGTTTATTGCTGGGCAATACACTCATGGTACTAGATGGCTCTGAGCATTGATGATAATTAGCATTAATATAAAGATCTCAGTATTTTTTTATATATGTTTAATTTTATATCTATTTTAGCACTTATATGTATGCAATAGATATACTAATAATGGCTTGTATAATATTATACATCAAATTTGGCATTGGTTGATGATTAACCTTAAATCCATTCACAAAAAATGGTTGTTGATTATTTTCTGCAAGTTATGCTTATTACTTATATTCACTTCTGGTGTTGTTTATTTGCTCATTTATTGTGTTCATATTCATTTATTGATTTTATTTGCATCATATCTCACTTCTTTCACTACCATTACATTACTTATGGAATAATAAGACAAAGTTGAGAGAAAAAAAATCTTTTATGATTTCTTTGAGTGGCCTTATATGAAAATAAAATGTAGATTATTAAAAAACAGAAAAAGATTTAAGATATATAGAAGAAAATTGAAAAATAATATATATAAAAAACACTTATTTAATTTGATGAGTAGTGCACTAAAAATAAAAATAAAAATTTTTTCTTTGCAACCAAATTCATTAATTTATGGATGTCCCATGAAGTTATTTCAAATAAGAATAAAAACTGTCCCCCCTTTTTTTTTGTTTTTAATGCATAACTCATAAAATTAAATAGCAAGAATTTTCTATATATATATTTTACTTTTTAGTAGTCAGATATTTTACAAAGACTGTAAGCAATGTCATCATATTTTTAGTATTTGAAATAAAAATTTGCATGAGTTAAAAATCATTTACAAGATTTTTGTATTTAGGAAGGCAATATTTTTTTTTTTTTAAAAAACAAAAAAACAAAACAAGTTTAGTTAAACAATCAAGAAAAATTCATTTTATTCTTCATTTTTTCCCCCTTCTATTTTAATTAAATGTTAAATGCTTTTTAATGAATTAGTCTTGAAATTCAATGAAAGCGTATTTTAAAAAATATATTGCCATCTGTTGTGCATCACCAAAAAATTAGTGGATTTCTATCAACATAGTTTAAAATTCAGCCCACTAATACTTTTAGACTGAATAATCCTGAAATATGGCATTGACGCCAATACCTAACGTATAAAATTTGAAAATCAGTTACAAGATTTGAACCAAATAAACAAGCAAGCAAAGTTAAATAAAAGCATTTAAAACAGCAATAATAATAAAAATAAACTCAGAATAAGATTAAAATATAGATTTAGTGAAATAGCTGATTGGAAAAAAAATTTAAGAAAAAAAAAGAGATTGGATTGATTTCTATCTTACAGATATATTTGAAATGTTTATTACAATAAATTTTAACAAAAACAAAAAAATCATTTTAAAGAAGGCTTATATTTATATAAAGCAAAGAACTTCAAGAAATAATGAATGTTGTAATCTATTCTTAAGGTTAAGATTTACAGGAATGATAATACATGTGTAAATATAATATTCATATCATATCAACTTATATAAAAGAATAACAGTAAAAGATGTCCAAAAAAAGCAAAATGTCTGAAATAAAAAAAAGTATGTTGAACGTATCATAGAAAGATAAGTAAATAGTTAGAATAAGTTAATAATTTATAAAAAACAACAACAAAAAAGAATTCAAAAATCATTTAGTCATACTCTTGATCAACAATGATACAAAACAAACATTAGAATGCCATATAGGAGAGCATTTAATGCTGATAACAATAATTTGAAAGTTAATAAATACAAAACTAAATATACTTTTAACATAAATATTTGTATACTTTATAAAAATATATCTCTATGCTGTTTAAACCTTTTCAGCTGATATAAAAATTATTAAATCATGCTATAATAATAAATAAAAGCATAATGTTAAATGTGAAGATTTATTCTAATCAATACCCAATTTACTATCAGGCTGCTATTTATTTTTGTAATCTGACTTTCATATTCATCTAATATTTAAATTTTGTGATCATTCCTGTTCATATGATGAAAATCATCAATATGAGTCTAGAATTTATTTATTTTTTAACTAGAAGCATTGCTATAAAAACCACTTTAATTTTTTTTAGTTTCATTTTATTAAATATTAAAAAAAGGTATTTTAAAATTTTAACATTGCACTAGCATTCATACTAAATAATTACTATAAATTTATAAATTAAAAGAACAATGGTGTTATAAAAAATAAAACTGTTGTTATTTACTCTTGAAAATATAATGTCCATACTACATAAATCTATTTTAAATGATTATATTTTTCAATACTAAAATTCTGATTACCTAAAAAAAAAGAAGATAGCTGAAACTGCAATATGTTTTATATTATATAATATCTCTATTATCCTATAAACCAATAATTAAAAAATGCTATTTTTCTTGCAAAAAAATACATAAAATGGTAGCAATATGTGATGTTTTAGTAGCAAAATAAAAAAAAAGACACACAAAAAAATCTAACAAAATTAATAATTTTTCACAGAGGCAAAACTCTCCATAATTACATTAAATACAGTATATAATGAATATGAAATATTAATAAATATATATTAAACATATTTATACACACACACACACATTCAAATACAGAATATATCTTCTTTTGTACTAAATAAATAATATAAAAACTCTGTCAGACAATGAAAATTATTCTACACGAATAAAATGTGATAAACAGAGCAGCCAAAATTCAAAAAACATTAATTATAAACAATAATTTGCCAAGCGCTTTCGGTACTGTATACCAGAATCATGGTACATATTGGTCTGGAATATTATCCGTTCAGTTCCAATATGTTGCCATGATTCTGGTATACAGCACCGAAAGTGCTTGGCAAATTGCTGTTTATAGTTAATGTTTTTTGAATTTTGGCTGCTCTGTTTATCACACTTTATTTGTGTAAGATAATCTTCTTTTGTACTGTGAAATAATGTGCAGAAATGTATTTTGGATAAAAACAATCAAATCTCAACATAATACTTTATAAACACATATATAGAGTTAAGTAAATTAACAAATAAGATATTCATTACAAACATATAGAACACCAATCTCTATTAACATGAATCATAAGTGTAGAAGATTACCTAGACAACACACACACAAAAATTCAATTTTGCTTTGAATTAATAATGTAAACATGAGATATTTGATAAATCTAATCTATATATATATTGTAACTGAACACTCTTTTAATATAATAATCAATTAAATTTCAACATTTTTAATGAATCCCTGAATTCAAGTTATCTTCTCAAGAAAAGGAATACACACAAAAAGTATTATAAAAAACTCATATAAAGAAATATATACTGTATCATTTTTAATAGAGAATTATATGCAATATGCTAAACATAAATAAATTAGATCCTTACAATCCTTAATTTCAATTTTTTTTATATATATATATGTAATATTTTTAAGAGTGATTTTGTGATAAATTTAAATGAATACAATACTGATATGTGAAACTAGACTTCAAAAATAAAAATTACTTTCAACTGTTTTTATTTTATATAATAATTTCACATTAGTATTACTTTTTCTGATTTCTTTTTCATTAATATATAATTTTTTATAATAAATAATTAATTCTTTATACTAATTTTTCCTCAAAAAGAATTATCTTAATGGTAGTCTGAATACTACAATTCTCTAAAATAATATCCTAAATTTCAATAATATTTTTTAAAAATAATTATAAATGAAAAAAAACAACAATTTAATTCCCACAATGAGATTGTTTTGTTTCAAGATCAGTATAAGAATGAATAAATCCTTCACTTCTATGACTTTTTAGGAAAATTCTGGCTATGCTAAATATGATATCAGAGATGACCAGAAAAAACAGTAAGAAGGTAACAAAATATATCTACTTCATCAATAATTATTAAATTATGGTAAGTTATCAACAAAAACAATAATGTCAACTTTATTAAGGAAAACATATGCCATCAAACAATTTAATAATTAAAGCACAAGTTTCCATTAGTTATTGCTAGTATTTGTATTGATAAGAACTTATAAAAATAATATCAATTAAAAAATATTATCAAAAATAAGCACTTATGTCTAAAAGAGAGGAATTTGTAAAGTTTTATATAAAGAAATCATAAACTTTAATGGAGGTGTAGAAGATATATATATATGTCAGTGAAATACAGTAATTAAGAACATACTGACTCCCTTTTTTTTTCAAAAAATTGAAATATTTATTAAAAATTTCATTAATGTATCATAGATATATATTTATAAATATATTGTTTATTTTTATATCGTTTCCATAGAAACAAAAATAACTAATCTTAAGTTTGATTAATGCTTAATAATCATGAAGAAAGCTCATTGCTTCTGCAGCTTTGATTCTTACTTCTGATGATGTTTCTTTAAGAAGAAGAATTAATGCTAAAAAGAAAAAAAAATGTTTTCATTAAAAAATAAAAATTGATTATTGTTATAAAGATTTAATATTTAGAATTATGTCAAATTTCGATTTCTTAAGAATGATAAAATTTATTCAAATAAAAACTCAATTTGACATCATTTAAAATAATCAAAAATTTGAAAGAATAAGTCCAAAATATTGAAAGAACTTCAATGATAGTAATAGAAAAAGAAACAAGAATAAAATTACCACCAATAAATAAAATTAAAAAATGCATAAATTAATGTAAAAAAATTAATTTTAGATTAAATAATCAGAAGTTTAAATGTGTGTTAAAATCAAACCATCAAATCAAAAACATTATTTAAAAAAATTCAATTTACCTGTGCACACATGTTCTTTTGATATGTAAGTATGACGTTCATGAGGTAAATTACCAAGTAAATAACCTAGTAAAAAGAAAAAAAAAAATAATCCAATATATTTTTTTTTTAACATGTAAAATATGTCAAGAAATACTGTAATATTACTTCATTATTTTATTATATTTTTGTAGTTTTTTTTTTTTTTGGATAATTAATTAAAATGAAAACCTACAACATGATGTATCTAACCACATATATACAAAATTAAATAAAAAAAGTTTTTAATAATAATAAATAAAATAAAAATAAGTAATAAAAATGAACATTTATCTATCTGAAATGTTAAGAAATATTTTAATTTTCTACCAATTCATAGAAAACATTTTATATATATTTATATTACTTGCAAAACTTTTGGAAATATATTCATTTTAAAAATAAATATAATGAGTAAATTTTATTTCAAAAAGTATACAAAAAAATTCAAACATATAGGATACTTATTTATGATACTTACAATTATGACAAAATTAATATTCATAATATCAAAATAATAGATAAAAAAAAATTCATAATAAAGAGTAGCATTATAATCATTAGTGAAATGTGATTATTACTAGAAATATAAAGCAAGATCCAGTGTGGCAAAAAAAATAAATATAACTATGCCACTATTATTATAATGATGAAAATGAGAAGTAAATATTTTACATATTCTAAGGCAAGTTTTCCAAAGCTCTACAAGCCATGTCCTGTTTGCAAAAATTTTTTATCCAGTTCATTCCTTCTGAAAATTTTTTTTACATATACAAACACAGGAAGAAATTACACATAATTGGGGAGGAAAAAATTATAAATACTCCCAAAATTTATTTCCTACATTTTTAAATGTATTTCATATTTTTCATAAACTAAAAATTAATAAAAGTTATTATTTTCATTAATAAAATTTTATCTGCATTAGATTTGTATAATTTGTATAAGTACTTTGTTGCTTTTCTTTCACAAACCAAATGATACCAAGAACAATGTAGATTGTTTATAATTAATTCAAGTTCACTGATAATACTTTGAAAATACTTATCTATATACTTATCTTATTAGAAAAATTCTCAACATATTTATTATACAATATCCATTAGCTTCACTTTTATACAATGCAATTCAAATATTAATTTAAAAAAAATTAATATATTGTTTTTAGTTATCAATTCAAATTTGCTATTAATTACAAGTTTCAATGGCGCAAATCATATCAATTTTTCTCTAAATTTGTTTAGTAAAAATGTACAGTTAATAGGGGGGAGGGGGGCTTCAAAATATTAATTCTCTCTGGCCTGCCATTTATTAAATAATTGTCTACATGGCATTTTTACCAAAAAGTTAGGGACCTTTGTCTTAAAAAGTGTACTCTTAATATTTGACTTATCAAAAATGGCACTCCATTTTTGTTAGATTCACCAATAACAGAAATTAATTATCAGCAAAGTAAAAAAAAAAAAAAATTACCAGTTTTAATATTATAAAAATTAAAATTACCCAACAAATAGCAACATAATGAAAGTTCAGAAAAAAATTAAATTAAAAGTAGAAGAGTTGTAATAGGAGTAATGGATTTTTCATACACATTGTTGAAGGAAAAACTGATCAATTTGACTATGGTCTAAAATTGACACATGAAACTAAACTAGAAAGGGAGTAGTAAAAAATCTAAAATTAAGAATATAGAATTGTTTAAAAAGGATAGCAATACCTGCTTTTATATTTGACAATGAAAATAGAATTCAAAAAAAGATATGCATTGGATTGTGAATTGTAGCTAGAAAATGAGGCTGTTGGAAAAATGGGATGGACAGCTTTTGTGTATAAATTGATTAGTAAAAGTTGTGTTTAATTAAACAATATGGAACAGTCCAAGGAATATTAAGAATTAAAAAGTTTTATGATACATAAATGTTATTAGGCAAAAAAATTATTTTTATTTAAAAGTGGGAAAAGATGTAGATAAGTTAGTTACCAGAAAACGAAATAGTGTTATGAAAAATGAATAAATAAATAAAAAAAAATTCAGTTATATAAAAATTAAAAAAAAATTGTGAAAAGAAATATAATATTCTTATACTACCTAAAATAGCCCATCTTTAGATAAAAGTAAAAAGTTCTGTGCATAGAAGATATGTGTTTAGAAAATATCTTATCCCCATTAAATATTCCCTTCGTCACAAACTTTTCATATACTGAAAAAATTATCTATTTTTCCTTATCAATTATAAATGGCTAACAGTTATGTAGAATAAGGCTAGGAATTTAGGATAATAAAAAAATGAAGGCAAAAATGGGATAAAAATTTGATGAAATGTGTTTGCAGAAATGGAAATAAAAATATAAAACAATAATTTTTGGAAAGTAGGATGTTGAAAGAATAAAATAAGTTATACAAAGAATGGTGGAAACCATAATAATGATAGAAATAAAAGAAAAGAAGATTTTATGGTTTATATTTAGGATAATAAAGATTATAATAAAAAAATATTAAAAAATAACAAATAGCTATATTCTAAGAGTATGATAGGAAAAAAATGCATCAGACTCTTATAATGAAAGTAGATTGGAAAGACATTGTGGATAAGCTAAAAAAATTATTTTTTAATAATATGAAAGATATTGGTGGGAGAGAAAACTTAACTGAGCTAAAAGGATTTTTAAACATATGATCTTTTATGAGCAAAAACTTCTAATTTATAATATAATCTAGTTGACAAATGACTGTGTTTGCTTAGTAGTTATGGTAATTACCTTTATAATCATAGTTGAATAATGAATTAATGATTAGAAATATGCTATTGATATTTTTGTGATAAAAAAGATTATCTGCAAAAAATATTCATGAAAAAATTATATCTCTTTAAGGTGAGAAATGTCTGTCATAACAAGGAATTCACATTTAGATATAGTAATGAAACTGATATATAAGCAGCTGAGACAAAAGACTGTTTTTTTTTTTTTTTTTGAGGGTCATAGCATTGGCCGGGATGCGAACCTGCAACCCGGCCAACCGCCTACAAGTGCAAGGCAGTCGCGCTGACCTCTCGACCACCAATGCAAGACAAAAGACTTGTTAATTTCTAGAAAATGATAAAATAATATAACAAGTTTATATTTATGAATGAATACTATGTCATAAAATAAATGTCTTTTTAGGTTTAAATCTTCTGTCAATTTTTATATCTATTTATAATCTATTTAGTGGAAATTAAACAATCACTTTTTTCTTTAAAATATATATGTTCTCCGACATTATAAATAACTTCCCAAACTTCTAAGTTCTTTTCAAAAACTTTATTTCCATATATTAACTATATGAACATATATATAAAATCATATATTATAGATTTGCAATGTTTCAACTGTTTTTTTTTTTTTTCACTATTACTGTCATTTTCAAGGACCTATAACAAAAAATACAGATCTCTACATAATACTCTAAATACAAATCTCTTTCATATATTAAACATTAACACATCGAGTATACAATAATAAACCATATCAACTATATATTATTATATTTTACTTACATCTTCCTCCCTCTTCTCCCTTTATTATAAAACTTCCTTTTTATATAATAAGTAAAATACTATTTAAATCCCTTTAACCCATCCCTAATTACAAATTTACTCTTCCTTTAACTATATTATCTAACTTCCATATCAATTATCTACAATTCCTATCTATACTTTTAAATCTATTACAAAACTAATCTAAATTATTTCTCTATCCTTTAACAATTTACTTAAATACTATTTAAACATTCCATATTAATTACATTTTATTTTATATTACTATCTAACACCATTAATCCTATTTAAAACAGGTTTATATCTTTTTATGTAAAAAAATTCTTTTACCATCTTTTCTCTATAATTTTTAACCTTTTCCAACATTCTAATATCAAAATGTTTATGTCCAAATTCTTTATAATTTATACATACATTGGAATTTCTATCATTTAAATGTTGGTTAAATCTAGTTTTTAATCTATTTTTTGTTGTACCAATATATAATATATTTTCCCCCTCCCTCTTATAATTCAAAGATTCTATAATATAAATTCCATTTCTTGATATTGATTTTTTGAGATTATGAAGAACATAAATAATAAATATAAGGGGGGAAAGTAGATTAGTTTTTAAACCTATATATAAAAAGAAATTTAATTTAGGGAATTTAATTAATAAAATAAAATATCAAAAATGGAAAAAATGAATGAAATTTATATTATAGAATGTTTGAATTGTAAGAGGGAGGGAAAAAATATATCATATATTGGTACAACAAAAAATAGATTAAAAATTAGATTTAAATATTTAAATGATAGAAATTCCAATGTATATATACATTATAAAGAATTTGGACATAAAAATTTTGATATTAGAATGTTGGAAAAGGTTAAAAATTATAGAGAAAAGATGGTAAAAGAATATTTTTACATAAAAAGATATAAATTTGTTTTAAATAGGATTAATGGTATTAGATACCAATGTAAAATAAAATGTAATTAACATGGAATGTTTAAATAGTATTTAAGTAAAATGTTAAAGGATAGAGAAATAATTTACATTAGTTTTTTAATAGGTTTAAAAGTATAGATAGAAATTGTAGATAATTGATATGGAAGTTAGGTAAAATAGTTAAAGGAGGAATTAGGGGTGGGTTAAATGGATTTAAATAGTATTTTGTTTATTGGTGTTTTAGGTGGTTTCTAATATTTTTTTGAAAATTTATACTTAAAATGTAAAAAGGAAGTTGAGGGAGGAAGATGTAAGTAAAATATAATAATGTATAGTTAATATGTTTTATTATTATGTATTTGATGAGTTAATGTTTAATATATGAAAGAGATTTGTATTTAGAGTATTATGTAGAGTTATGTATTTTTTAGTTATATGTCATTGAAAATGACTGTAATGGTGAAAAAAAACAGTTGAAACATTGGAAATATATAATATGTGATTTTATATTGTACCTATATTGATATAGGCACATATAATTTTATCTAAAATTATTATTAAAGTAATCCTTCATAAAAGAAAAACATAAAATTAAATATTGAAGAATTTATTGCAGTTTGTTTTCGAAAAAGATAAGAATTAAATAGTTTTTTTATTAGTATTCGTAAAAATATAAATATACAAATCTCTTTTCATTCAAGTTTAATTAAAAGAAGAAATAATGTTAAAACTAAATAGTAAATTGTATTAAAATATATGTGCGTATATATTTGAGATTTGTAAATAAATAAAATGTATGCGAAATAAAAGAAGATTATCATTAAAAACACGGCAATGGCTATTAATAAAATATAAAACATCTCTGCATGGCTATTACTAATTAAGCAATCTTCCAAAACACGTTTATCAAAGGATTAATTGATAAGGAATTCGACAACAGATCTTTGCCGGAGATATCAGAAAGACAACAAGGCGCAGGTATAAATAGACCTTTTTTATCGGACAATTCATTCCACAAATTAATTGAGTTGAGACAATCATTTCACAAAGTTATGAGAGAGTGCAGTTCGGAAATTAATTGAGTCAGTTAAGAAACAAAATGCAGTGCTGAGAATATTTTGGAACGCACGTTCACCTCCAGCCCAGATGTCCGAGAAAACAGCAGATCTGCCCGTGAAATAATGTCAGCTTAACATCTTAGAAAATCTCCGTCAGTATCTATTTGTCTCCGATAGCAATAATCGTGAAAATCAGGAAACTCAGCAAGGAAACGTCCCAGCTGGCTGGTAAGCATTTATAATGGAAATATCCTCACCGAAAGCAGCCTCCAAAGAACAAAATTCTACGTCAACATTCAAAATCCTAGGTAAAACATTTGCTTATTTTCGTTATACTGTAATAGCCATTGCATTTCATTAATTCGTGCGAATCCTCCAAGAGTCTAATTATATGAACTCGATATCATACATAAATGAACTATTGATATGTGTGTGATTAAATTTCAAATGCTATGTAGTCCTTTATTATCATTATTATGTGTGTGCATTAGTTAATATGTGCGTGATCATTCTACCAATATTTATTAATGAAATTAGAGTGTTCTGTTATTGAATCTATAGGAATATTTAGACTATTTAGAAATGTTAATTTAAAATATGCGTGTGTTTTATTAGAATAATAAAATGTTTAAATTTAGTAAATAAATGTTAGTTAATAAATTATCTTTAAAATTAAACTTTATTTGTCGGTCAATTCTTTTTATCAATTCTTTTACAATTCTTTTTATAAATTCTTTTAACAAATTCTTTATCAAGTCTTTTAACCCCTAATTAAGTATAATCTATTAGTGATTACAAACAACTGAGCTAGTCATGGATTTAGGCGTTGGGTTAGTTGCCACTATTCAAAGTGCGTTGTCTATTCTTTTAGAATAAGCAGCTGGCACCCGTGTTTATACACAAACAAAAAAAGTGCTTTGAACTTGGTGTTGAACTCAACAGTCGAGAAGAAGTTATGTCCTGGAAATGTAACGTTAGTTATATACTTTATAGCTATCGTTTGGGCATACATACTCTCCGAGTATGTTCTTCTCTGCCTAAGAGGCCGGTGTTTCGAATACACATATTCGAATACGGTACAAATGGCGCCCCACGTTGGGCGCCATTTGAACCGTATTCGAATATGTGTGGATTCAAAACACCGGCCTCTTAGGCAGAGAAGAACATACTCGGAGAGTATGTATGCCCAAACGATAGCTATAAAGTATATAACTAATGTTACATTTCCAGGACATAACTTCTCGACTGTTGAGTTCAACACCAAGTTCAAAGCACTTTTTTGTTTGTGTATAAACACGGGCGCCAGCTATCTATTCAAGGATGAATAAATAATGCACTTTAAGCAATGGCCACTAACTCAACGCCTAAATCCACAACTAGCTCAGCTGTTTGTAATCACTAATAGATTATACTTAATTAGTGATTAAAAGAATTAATAAAAGAATTTGTTAAAAAGAATTGATAAAAGGAATTGATAAAAAGAATTTGGTAAAAGGATTGATAAAAAGAATTGACCGACAAATAAAGTTTAATTTTAAAGATAATTTATTAACTAACATTTATTTACTAAATTTAAACATTCTAATAAAACACACGCATATTTTAAATTAACATTTCTAAACTAGTTTAAATATTCTTGTTTACTTTCATAACAAAACACTGGTAATTATCTAATTTAACTAATAATATTGATATAAGGATCACGCACATATTAACTCATGCACACACACATAATAATATTAAAGTATTACATAGCATTTGAAATGTAATCACACACATCAATAGTTCATTTATGTATGATATCGAGTTCATATAATTAGACTCTTGGAGGATTCGCACAAATTAATAAAATGCAATGGCTATTACAGTATAATGAAAATAAGCAAATGTTTTACCTAGGATTTTGAACGTAGATTTAACATTTGGTTTTCTTCCAGTATGAATGGTTCCAGTATGAATGCTTCCAGCCGGTTGGGACGTTTCCTTGCTGAGTTTCCTGATTTTCACGATTATTGCTATCGGAGACAATGATACGGACGGAGATTTTCTAAGATGTTAAGCTGACATTATTTCACGGGCAGATCTGATGTTTTCATAGGACATCTGGGCTGGAGGTGAACGTGCGTTCCAAAATATTCTCAGCACTGCATTTTGCTTATTAACTGACTCAATTAATTTCCGAACTGCACTCTCTCAATAACTTTGTGAACTGATTGTCTCAACTCAATTTGTGGAAATGAATGACTGTCCGATAAAAAAAGGTCTATTTATATCTGCAACGTGTTGTCTTTCTGATATCTCCGGCAAAGATCTGTTGTCAAATTCCTTATCAATTAATCCTTTGATAAACGTGTTTTGAAAGATTGCTTAATTAGTAATAGCCATACAGAGATGTTGTTTTATATTAATTAATATCTAATAGCCATTGCCGTGTTTTTCAATGATAATCTTCCCTAACTTTCACATATATTTTATATATTTACAAATGTACATATATACGCACATATATTTTTAATACAATTTACTATTCAGTTTTAACATTATTTTTTCTTTAATTAAAATTGAATGAAAAGAGATTTGGTATGTTTTAACTTTTTCAAATTATATTTTTACGAATACTAAAAAAAAAACTATGTAATTCTTATCTTTTTCGAAAACAAGCTGCAATAAACTCTCCAACATTTAATTTTATGTTTTTCTTTTACAAAAGATTACTTTAATAATAATTTTAGATAAAAATTATATGTGCCTATATCAATATAGGTACAATATATATGTTCATATAGTTAATATATGAAAATAAAGTTTTTGAAAAGAAGTTAGAAAAAGTTTGTGAAGTTATTCATACTATCATCTGACATCATAACAGTTAAAAGTATAATTTTCTATTTCTTTTCCTATGTATTGATTTCTACTTTAACAAATCATACCATTTACACCTTTCTTAAACACTTTATCAATACTTTATTTTATATCAAACTAACAGTTTTGACTGTCCTGCAGTCATCATCAGAGCTACAATATTCAAATATATAATTATACAATTAATACTTATCCACAAATTGATATACCTAACATTTTAATATGACCTTTATAAATAATTATTTCCCATCTTATTACTTTACTTTTTAAATAATTCTATTGATATTTATTTTACATTAATTTAATCTATATCACTTTATTTTATTTTTTTAAAATATTATTAAATATAATAATTATAACTTTAATAATAATATGTACTAAATAGTAAAATAAATATCATTTTACTTATATTATAAAATCAACTTCTGATCTAGTCTTATTTTTATTAAATATTTCTATCAATTAACTTTTCCCACATTACAAATTATTTTTTATATTACAAAAAATTACATACCTCTTTCTGATTCTATTTTCAAAACCCAACTGACAAAAAAATTCAAAATTTGTACTTGTTTAACACTCCCTCTATTGTCATTTTCTTTAAACCTTTTCAAATTCTAATTATTATTAATAATTATTTACAAAATTATTGTTCTTACCCCAAAATCCCTATTAAGACTTGGTTTTATATCAAGATTGCCTCTTTAATTTTTCTATCTCTTCTATTATTTGTGTAATTGATCATTTTTATACAATCTTTTTCAAATCTATGACCTGTTTCTAATGAATGCAAATAAATAGGGTATCTCTTATCATATTTATGTTGAATTAATCTGGTATAAATTGAATTCTTTGTTTCTCCCACATAATTAGTTTTTATATTTTTACTTTTACATAATTTGCATTCAATTTTATATACACAATTTATGTTTTTTTCTACTTTTCTTACATACTTATTATCTAATATTGAAACTGTAAGATTTGAATCCAAATCTTAGTTTCACCTTAGTTCTGTCATCATTCTACCTATCACCCATTATTATAAGTTTACATGGATTCTGACCTTGAATACTGAATTTGGTGCATAATAATATGCAATATATGTACAATTATTTCAAATGTTAATAATGCACTGCAGAGTATTATTAAATTGCCATGCATGATTTTGTGTAAAATTAAATAATCATATTAATCTTATTGTGATCATTTAAGGAATATTTTAATTTATAAAATAAACTAATAATTATATTTTAAACATAAACATATTTGTTATTATTTAGGTCAAATTCAGGTAGTACTTAAATTATAAAATCTAAAAAAAATCTCTTAATTAAATGTAAAGATGTTTAACAAAAATAGAAATCCCCCTGCTAATTAGTGCAAATCATAGCGGGAGGGGGAAAAGATGACAGAGCTAAAAAAGTAATTTAAACTTACAATTATATAAAAAAGGGTTTGTCAAAAGCTTTTCTAAATTACATCATGTAAAAAGGTAAATTTTAAAAAGTGGTCAGATTGAAATTTCAACCTGTACCATTAATGCATCCATGACCTAAAGGGATATATAGCATAGATCAGAGAGACAGCTTGGATGGATGATGCAGTTGTTCGATGGATACCGAGAGATAAAAAAAAGAGAATAAAAGCAACAACTGGTTATTAAAAAAAGGAAGGTCAGAGCTATTAAATTGAAAAGTATGTTGTTGCTTGTTTCTTCTCCTGATCCAAATTTAAATCTAACAATGTGCAAGGAGTAGGCGCCTTGCTGCGCTTCTCCGGACTGATGGTGGCTATATAATACGGAGCTTCCCATAAAATGAGATAAACCTAAACTGATGCTGCTGCCTATATATAAATGTTTTCCTAAACATGACACTGTTAAATCAGGAACCTCGGACTCTCCAAACAAGTGTGCACACTTTGATGAATCAAAGGTAACATGATACCCAAGATTAAAGACTGTGTTTGAACTCTAAAGTTAGCTCTATATTTTCTAATGTATCTTTTAAATTTCATCTTTCAAATTCCAGTGTTGTGTAACTCTAACTAAACTTTAATGTAGATCTGTAACTATCTGTAAATAATCTTATATTGTAATGAACCTCATAAAACAATCTATCTCTTATTATTGTACTTGGGTATCTAAATTTTGTTTGTTATTAGTTAAATATTATATTTCATGCCTGCCGATTTCTGAACTGATGTTTTCTTCCCATTTTAGCAAAAGAGTTACCATGCTTTTGCGACTTAAGATTCATGTAAACCCTTACCTTTTAATAAATACTCAGCTCAGGAATCATAAATTCAATTCAATATTTATTATGAAGACGAGATCTTATAATTATTAATATAGTGTATTATCTACTTGGCAATCATTCATTTTAAAGTTAGTTTGTTAAGTCTTAAAATAAAGCAGTATTGTTTTCTGAAAGAAGAGGGGGGGTAGTAAACAGTAAATCGTTTGCTTAGTTATGTGGGGATTGGAAGTGGATTTTATATTTATAATATCAAAGCATAGAGTAAATAAATGTGTTTGCATTATATGTGTGAACTGCGCTGGTTTATCGATGCTTTAAATTTAAACTGCAGAAATGAAATAGAGGTACTTTAAATGTTTAGTTCCCATAATCAATGGGCATACAAGTGACCGCAATAGTAACTAACCTTGTCACACGGTCGGGGATGAAAAGGCTATGACCTTATACCGATACCGCACTCGTGACCACTCCTAAGGGCTCTGACCCGATGTTTGGCCATCCCTCTCACCTCCAACATTTCTCCACGGTCATCCTCTTAGAAAGCCGATTCTCCTTATAGCTTGGCAGCATCCAAACTATCGCAGGTCACTTTAATAATGATTATGAATGTCTATGCTCAGTCTAATTCCACTCCTCCACATCTTCTAATCTATAAATAATTTATTAGTGTATATTAATATTAAAAGAATAAGGAATGATAGCCGGGTTGACAAATGCACTCATCATTACGACCTCGTAGTGTAATCTCGCAACACATGCAACTTAAACGCGAGGCATGAGATATGATTAAATATGATACCCTGGTAGCGTAATATATTTACATGTATATTAATTAATCGCCATTAAATATTTACATATATCTATTTCTATGTTTGCATGTCTGCTTAATTTAATAATAAAACTGATGTCTCATTTCATTATCAACTAGTATTAAGTATATAGCAGTAGCCCGTAATATTAATTAATTAACTAGAGTCTCTTGTTTACCTGACCACCGGGTCTAGAAAAATATTGCTATTGTTATGGTAGATGCGTTGTCATGTGGGTTTTGTTGTGAATGAAATGACTATGTTCGAATACGGTATCGCCGACCCTGAACCCACCTGTTGTACTGCTCTTCGAACATGGTGGTGGAATTTTGCAACATGTTAATAAGGCATACGAGTTCTTACCATTACAATATATTAAGTATATTCTTCATTCTTTTATTTAGTATCTTAAATTTTATTACATTATTAAACTTTTTGTTAATTCTAATAATTATTCTATTCATACTTTTTACAATACTATTACTATAAATTTTAATACCTATATATTTATTCTTATTGTAACTGCCCCACTCGACGGCTCCGTGCCGAAAGCACATTAAAGTCACTCCTATGAATCTGCTGTGTTCTTGCGTCTGGGGGGTTACCTAATGTTCGGTGAATATAATTTCAAACACATATACACGTACGCTTTTATTTATTTATACGTAAATTCGGATCGAATCCAAGTAGTAGGCGCCAGGAGAACTTTACAAGAGTCCACCACGTATGTGCATAAGCTCACTCAACTATATCACAAAACATGCCCGTGCATCACTCCAGTCGGAAGCAAGAAACGAATACAGCCAATATCACCTTTCAAATTATATCGCATATGTGACCTTTCAATCGCGATCAATCAGACTTATCGTATTAGGGCCCGCCCTATATCCCACAGAACAAATCAATCAAAGCTTAATATTAATCTAAGAAAGGCATGGTAATATAACATAAGTTTAATCAAATCCCAACACCAAAAATATCAAATGCATTCATTCATAACAAAAAACAAATTGGATCACTCCAGCACTCATTCCCTATCATATAAATGTGAGTTGAAATTCCAATCAATCAATAACAAAATACTAATTAAATAAATGGTTTATTTTAATCTATTTAATAACAATTTTATGCCGGTATATGACTGGCAAGCTGAGATAAATTAACTATAGAATTAAATGAGATTTCGCACATATATTAAAGGATGTTTATTTGTAGACAAATAAATTCTGGTTAAGTTCTTTAATCGTTCATTTATGGTCGCGAGTAATTTTATCATTTAGCCAAATGTTTTTTCACTAGTTATTGTTTTTAAAGTTTATCTACTCTGGTGCATAAGGGAGTACGATTAATTTAAAGATAGCTACCTGTGGAACGTAGACAGCCAGTAAGAAGGATCCTGAGCGATGATTTCTTCTTTAACTAAGCATTCTGGCAATTTGCGAGGTCTCAAAAGCATGTGTGGTCCTTAGGTGAAGTTTCTCCGGTGTTACGAGCATCCTAGGGGCAATCAGTTGAACGGAGCGCGGAGGTCCGGCGGTCAAGCCGCGAATTTTAGGTTCAGCAACGCATCTCCATTATACTATTATACGAAAGTTAGATCTTATTTCTACTGGTACAAAGAAAACTTTCTTTACCAAATCAGCAACTTAATTATTCCAAGCACATCGGTGATTCTGCTAATCCTTTTTCCTTTTTCAATTCACCTTGTAATTTCCCTCTTCTCCCACCCTCACACCTTGAATTTTTTTCATCCAATCTCCCCCTTGCACCTGTGAGTCCCTTCATCCAATAGGTCTATCGAGTATTAACTTAATTCAGTGATTTCTGGGATCGTTTGCACCACTTTGGAATTTAACTCAATTTGGCCATTTTTCAGGCATTGTTTAGCTGGAGACAGAAGTCTGGGTTGTACAATAGCAGTGTACACTTTTTCTCACTACTGTTTCTAAATTCGGCTTATTTTATCTAGACCTTACCGACATATATCCGGCCTATTGTTTCATTTTTACTAACTTTACATTTACTAATTACCCCCCCATTGAAAATAATTTTAGATCGCTTGGAATTTCAGAACATGTTGCAAATTAATCAATTCATTTTCTCTTTTTGTTCAAACATGATTTAAATGACTTAATAAAATGTCAAACCTGTGTTCAATCATTCATCTTTCTTTTTTTTAAAAAAAACAAAAAAAAACAAACTTACAACTAATGATTACATATTTATTCTCAAAAACAACAAAATAACAAAAAAAAAACTCTTTTACTCTTATTTCAATAAATTTGACAGGTACTCTTATATAGCTGTGATCATGTTCTAGAAACGGGTGTTTCTCGTTCATTATTAAAGCAAAACCTTTTTTTTTAAAGTTTTGTACCTGTCATTCATTTCGTCAATTGCATATATATTTAATCTAACATCATATGCCTGGATTCAAATCCCATGTAACGCTATTCCGTTACATTATCTATTTTATTTTTTCTACTTACTGTCCCATTATTTGTATTAAATTTCTCTTCCAATTTTCTTATATTCTCTTCTATAACTTTTTCTGGATATTCATTATCTCTAAACTCTTTAATTATTAATTCTATCTGTCTTCTATAATCTTCCTCAGCTGAGAAATAATTCCAAGCTCTATATATTCTTGAATTTATACTACTTATTTTATATTTAACATCTATATTTGAATTCCAATTAGTTATATTACTACTTACATTAATTTTTTTATATACAGATGTCTCTATCTTGCATTTACCATTTTTATATGATTTTTTAAACAAAATATCCAAATACGATAACTTATTATCATTTTATTTTTCTATTGTAAATTTTAAATTATTATCTAACCTATTAATCTCTTCAAGATACATATCTATTTGCCTTTGGCTCTTGTTGAAAATCAATAAATAATTATCAACATATCTTTTTATAAAAATTGAACCATTAGTATTATTAATCATTAAATCTTCCATATGCTCCATATATATATATATTACTAAGCACCCACTTAATGCCCTTCCTATTAGCAATCCTTTGTTTTGCTTATAATATCCTCCATTAAATTCAATAAGAAGCAATAGAGTTAGCAATAAAAAGATATAGAGATGATGAATATAAAGAAATTAAAATACCAATAGAGAAATTGAGAGAAATAATGAGAATTTGTTGTAAGGAGATTACATTTTAATTTAATGGAGAATATTATAAGCAAAACAAAGGATTAATAATAGAAGGGGCATTAAGTGAAGTACTTAGTAATATATATATATATTACTATATATATATATTGTCTATAAATTGAATACATTTAATTTTAAAGAATGGTATATCAGAAAGACAACATAATGGTTTTGTAATGCCATCATTGTGAAATATATATATGGAGAATATGGAAGATTTAATGATTAATAATACTAATGGTCCAATTTTTATAAAAAAATATGCTGATGATTATTTATTGATTTTCAACAAGAACCAAAGGCAAATAGATATATATCTTGAAGAGATTAATAGGTTAGATAAAAATATAAAATTTACAGTAGAAAAAGAAAATGATAATAAGTTATCGTATTTGGATATTTTGTTAAAAAAAATCATATAAAAATGGGAAATGCAAGATAGAGACATCTGTATATGAAAAACTAATGTAGATAGCAATATAACTAATTGGAATGCAAATATAGATGTTGAATATAAAATAAGTAGTATAAATTCAAGAATATATAGAGCTTGGAATTATTGCTCAGATGAGGAAGATTATAGAAGACAGATAGAATTAATAATTAACGAGTTTAGAGATAATGAATATCCAGAAAAAGTTATAGAAGAGAATATAAGAAAATTGGAAGAGAAATTTAATACAAATAATGAGACAGTAAGTAGAAAAAACAAAATAGATAAGAATAAATATGTGTATTAAAACTTATAATAGTATTGTAAAAAGTATGAATAGAATAATTATTAGAAATAACAAAAAGTTTAATAATGTAATAAAATTTAAGATAGTAAATAAAAGAAGGAAGAATATATTTAATATATTAGATAATAAGTATGTAAGAAAAGTAGAAAAAAACATAAATGGTGTATATAAAATTGAATGCAAATCATGTAAAAATATAAAAACTAATTATGTGGGAGAAACAAATAATTCAATTTATACCAGATTAATTCAACATAAATACGATAAGAGATTACCTATTTATTTGCATTCATTAGAAACAGGTCATAGATTTGAAAAAGATTGTATAAAAATGATCAATTACACAAATAATAGAAGAGATAGAAAAATTAAAGAGGCAATCTTGATTAAGAATATAAAACCAAGTCTTAATAGGGATTTCAGAATAAGAACAATAATTTTATAAACAATTATTAATAATAATTAGAATTTGAAGAGGTTAAAAGAAAAAAGTTAAAGAAAATGACAATAGAGGGAGTGTTAAACAAATACAAATTTTGAATTTTTTTGTCAGTTGGGTTTTGAAAATAGAATCAGCAAGAGGTAGGTAATTTTTTGTAATATAAAAAATAATAAAAAATAATTTGTAATGTGGAAAAAGTTAAATGATAAAAATATTTAATAAAAATAAGACAAGATTAGAAGTTGATTTAAACTATAAATAAAATGATAATAATACGTATTGTACCGGTCGGTTTCGCCTGTTCATATAACAAGATCTAGCATCTAGGAAAAAGTACCTCGAGTCCAGTCATGTGCAAGATACATAAGTCAGGAACATTCATGAACTCTGCCCTATTTGCCTATTTTCCAGATCTACCAACTTATGAGCAACAATTCCAATGATACTGATCTAATTTATTTCTACCCCGCCGGCGTCACAAAGTCGTGACACAAAAAGACTCTTATTTGAACTTTATTCATGTACAGGATATTATGATTAGCGATTTTCGATCATCTAGTAAGTGGAACCTTTTTTTTTATATAACATCAAATCCATTTCTATTCAATAAATGAAACAATGACTTCGACATTTAGGAAGATATAAGATTTATTAAATCAACTTGGAATATATATGATTGCAAACATTATAGGTGTTACAATGTAAATAAAATGGGTGTTTATCTCCTTTGGACGACATTAACCTCCCTTACAATGCTATAAAATGAACGTATTTAATCATCAATAACAAATAATTCATGGCTTTATTCTAATGCGGCTATTTATATGTCAATAATTTATCGATTGAATGGGATACATAAGGTTTTTAATAATAGCGCTAGACTACAGTTACCTAAAGTTCTTTGAATCCACCATTAATAAAACAATAGCACTCGTACCAATACTTAAGTTTATTGAGTTGGATGATGAGGATAATTATATTTAATGAATATTTGCATTTGCTATATAAGAACATGTGTGGGAAGCTAATTTGGGAAATAATAATAATGGCAGAAGTATCGTATCTGAAAGTGTGAATGAAACATATAAAAAAAATGGCAATCCATTTAGCATAATCATAACAGTACGGTTTAGGAGAATTCATAGGCTTTTAACGAGAACAAAATATGGGAGAGCGGTACGTGTATGATGGCAATGGAGCGATCTATTCTAAGATCCAAGAAGATGCTTCAATTCACAGTTAAAGAAGGCGACTCTCTGCAAACGTCGGCAGGGTCGGGCCATATACAACGAAAAATGCACCTTATTGAATTGCCATAGGCTGGACTTTTGCCAGAGCGAACCCTATGCAATAATCTCGCGCTGAAAAAAATCCAAAGAGGTTTGCCAAACCTTGTCCTTGGTATTGGAAGTAAAAATGAACGAAGCACAAAGGTATATATATAATGAAAGGCCGGTATACACGTAACGCTTGCATTAATATAAATAGATATATTTAACTAAGGAATAAAGAATTATCGCCTATCTTTATTAATAAAAACCCAGCGTACCGGTATGATTTGATTACTGCATGGATATGGAAGAATTACATTTAATGCTAATATAATATAGCTCATAGAACTAAAGGATCCCCCCCCCCCTTATGTATTACTTTAAACTACACATAAACTTTCCACAACGGATAAATAATATAAATCTTTGGTTTTGAATGCTTTAATAAATAAATACTTTTCATATTATTAAATATATATAAAATCGGTGGTGGCTATTGATTTCAAGAAAGTAATATTAATTTAATTCATATAAATCTATTCGCAGATTTTAGAAGTTAGCGCTATTATTTAATTAACCAAAAAAAAACACATTTCTAAGAAAATAGATTTTTACTTAGTTTTTGAAAATAACACTGTACAATAATTATCAAATTCTGATTTTATTTCCCCAGACTGGCAGGCACCCGCTATACTAAGAATAACAAATTTGTTTTTAAAAAATACTAGATTAATTACCCTCTGAAAAGTAAGGAGGGTTTTCTTTTATTAAAAGAGATAGCGTAAGCATTTGCGATTCTGGGGGGGGGGGGATTATCGACATATAATTTAGTATCTGAAAGTATAAAATATAATAATGAAAATAAAGTATTGCCGCATAGACGTGAAATTAAGAACTAATAATTATTCAGGAGAGGTTTAATGTAGGAGAGATTACAGCTAAGTTATATAGAGAGAGAACAAGGTACAATTAACAAAAAGGTAAGAATTTTACAAATTGATTCATAACTAATATTAAATTTTACAAATGAAAGCTTTACAAAAGATTTAAAGAAATAGATAGGTGAGAGTTAAAATGATTCACGGTAACTTTAAAGGTCTAGCAGCATTTGAAATGATTACCTCTGTAAAACGTGGTGGTTCTTTTGATGATTTCAATTCCCTCGGAGACTAGATCTAGTTTGTCAAGCATAGTTATTCAGGCAGGCAATAAGTTTATTATTTAACAAATAGGCATATAATTATAGTCTATGAGTATCGGGATCCATGGGCACAGATTCCAGGGAAGGCCATCTCGAATGGTGAGAAAAGCGACTTAGATTTACTCAGTACACATTGAAATTAACGAACGCAAATTTTCTTGGTGACTGCTCTCATTGACTTTCCTAGTTACTCTCCCTAAATTAATTCGTAATTATTCCATGCCTTGGTATTTTTGGAATCCTTTTCTGATTGGTCATTGCTAATTGTTATCTAATTCAATTAATTTTTAAAAGAATTTGTACATACGATTTACCCATTGTGCCGGAAGATGCCATTGCGAGATAAATTTTCAATTCGAAATTAAATTGATAAAAAAAAATGTTTGTAACAAAAGTAAATCAATTAAGTTTAGTTTCTACTTTTGATTTTAGAGAAACTTTTAATTAAAGTTATGTTAGAAGATTATACAAGATTACGCTTCTCACCTTTAATTAATTTTGACTAATTACAATCGCATCTTCCATATTGGATTTAAAAGAAAAGTGGAGTTTAATGGCAAAAATAATTTAAAACCGCAATTTTATAAAATTACATAGAACGAACTTTTCCAATAAATATTTGCTCAGCACGTTTGTCTCTACGATATCTATAGATATCTGAGCTGCAATTAATAAATACTTATTATATCTTTTATAGAATAACAAAATGCAGAAAATATAATATATTGATATTATAGCTTGTTATAATTAATCTTCCGTTCCCTATTGTGTATATGTATTCCCTCTTTAAATACTATATTTATTATTTTTATTTTGTGTGTTTAAATTCAGATATTTAGGCATATATCTTCGTTAACAAATATGTTAGTTAATAATACTCAAACAAAAGGATAAAAAAAATGAGTTAGTGAGTGGAATATATACGCAAGAATAGGGTTTGAATTTAGGTTGGTAGCGGAAGATTTGAAGTGGGCTGTGAAGCGCAATCTGAATCTCAGATTCCGCTTCAGTATTAAATAGTAAAATAAATATTAAAGTTATAATTATTATATTAAATAATATTTTTAAAAAATAATATAAAGTGATATAGAATAAATTAATATAAAATAAATATTGATAGAATTATTTAAAAAGTAAAGTAATAAAATAGGAAATAATTATTTATAAAGGTCATATTAAAATGTATAATTATCTTTGTTTATATTGTGTATTTAATTATGTATATCAATTTGTGGATAAGTGTATTAATTGTATAATTATATATTTGAATATTGTAGCTCTGATGATGACTGCAGCACAGTCGAAACTGTTAGTTTGATATAAAATAAAAGTATTAAAAAAGTGTTTAAGAAAGGTGGAAATGGTATGATAAGTTAAAAGTATAGAAGATCATACATATATCACATGATGATCTGCTTCTGTGTTATCATGCATTGATCTGATATTTTACATAATCTATTAATAAATTTCATCTTGTCTTCTAATATTTTTTTTGTAAAAATAATCTAAATTTTTTTACTCATCTTACTCTATTTTGTACAGCTTTTTTCTATTTGTTTTTTTTTTTTTACATTTTATGAATGCCTATATTAGGGAGAAGAAATACAAAATGATAATCAATTTAGAAGTCTTACCCACTAGTAACTTTTTAGCACAGGAATAATGCATGCTAAGATTGACTCCCTTTGTTTCATAAGTCTGAAAAAATACAATTCGTTATTTTCTCCTCCAGAATCCTGCTCTTCTTACTTATAGAAATATCATTGAATCAATTACTAAATCATGTGATTACTCTATTGTCATTCTTATTAATGGCATGAAATGGAGCATTTTCCCTTCAATTAGGGTTACTACTTTCCTTATGTTTATTCTTTGGTTCCTAAGATGCAATTTTTACTTCAACCCTACATCCAGGAAATGGCAATCATTTTTATAATAAAATTTCCAAAAATTACAAATAGAAAAAGTGTGCTTGCTCCTCCAGATGCTGTTGATGCTACATGAGCCTGTTTTTTTCTTCTGACCCCATTATAAGTAAGTAGTTCTTCCATTCTGCTTTTTTTTTTACTTTCATGCTAGCTATGTATTTACTAAATATACCTTTTGTAATTTATACACTAATTTATATCTTTTCTGCTATATTTTATATGTAGTTGAATTGCAAATCATTTTTTCCCAAATTTATATCAAATTTTTGCCGATCATTTTTTCAATTTTTTTTTTTTTAAAAAAAAAAAAAAAAAGATTTAGTAACATAAAAACATAATTATCAATTTTAAAAATAATAAACTAAAATATTGATGGTAAATCAGGTCTAATGGAATCTACTATTAATATTAATTAGTAATAGTAAAATTTTAATAAAATGTCAAACTATTTTTTTTAATATACGGTATGTATTTTGAAATAAATAATCTTATAAAAAGAAATACAAAATGATACTGGTGACAGTTATCCATAATTACACCAACAACAAAACATCAATTCAAACTGCGTGAGAGAGAGCACTCATAGTTTAGTTCTGTATACCTATATTGAATATTTTATGAATGAACAGAAAAAAAACCATTCACATGATTACCAAAAAATGATGATAATTTGACAGTATCTGTAATAATAAACATTCCTTAAGAAATCAAAAGTCAATAGGTCGCCATGTTTGGTGAGGGCTTGAGCAGTTTTCATCATTCTTTTACCCTTTAGATAGAAAGAAATACTTAAATATTCATTTATTGACTGTAATGACTATAGAATAGCTATTTAAAAAAAAAAAAAAAAATCCTAAATCTAAAAATATTTTTCAAACAGTATTTGACTTGGATTCAAACCCAAGTCATGGGTATGACAGAAAAATATATTATCACTATACCATCAATCTTTTATATATAGACATACATAAATATATAGCTCATAAATAAAATTATCAGTATACCACTTACCCACAAATAATGCTGCATTGCTTTGTATAACTGGCCAGGAACTCTTAAAAAACGCCACACATGACATAACATAAAAATTGACTTTGTCGATAAAATCATTAATCTAAAAAAAAAATTACAAATATATTGTGTGAATACTTTTATCTGTGTTATTAACTATGAAAAATCAATAATCAATACCTGAATGTATTTTCTGAAGCTTTGTAGGAAATAATATTGACTTAACAAAAGCTATATACTCTTTAGATATATTTTGCCTTTGTTTCTTATATCCCCCCCCACCTCATTTTTTATTTGATTTTTTTACCTTATGTTTGTATATAACCCAAGTATCATCTCTCTGCACTAACTGACAATGTGTTTATGTATTTGAGAAATCACTCTACCTCGTTTTAATTACACTGACAAGGAATTCTAATTGCAGTTTCTTCCTTTTTTTTATTTTATTTTATACACATTTATATGAGTAGTGAAATTATATAAAGCCTTCAGAATTAAAAAAAACAATGACTAAAAAAAAAGTCAAGCGTTGGTAGCCGAGAGGTCAGCGCAGCTGCCTTGCAAGCAGTGTCATGCAGACAGTTGTCGCGGGTTCACTTCCTGGCCGATGCTTTGACATATGAAAAAAAATAGATTTAACAGACATCAGTCCTGAGATAGCATGAGAATATAATCAGTAATGAATTCTCCTGAAACTGCTTTTGGGGCTGAAACTTCTCTCAAGGAATGACTATACATTAGAAAGTTACATTTAGAATTTCACTATCCTTTTCTTCCACAAATTAGAAGAATCTAAAAATGCTGGTCTAAAAATAACTTATTGGCAATATTTTGATTGACAATTGATTTAAGGAAAATAAATAGTTGTAATATCAGCAATGATAATGATGAAAAAATATAATTTTTAGCTGCTCAATGTGACTCTTCAACATTTGAATATCAGATAATGTCTGTAGCTAAAAAATTATCTTGGTTTAAATTAACAAAGTTGCTCTTTGAAAAATCCAAATAGTGTAAATAATATTCAAATACATATATCTTAAAATTTGCTATATAAATTAAATATTAGGCAGAAAAAAATCTATGCATTTATCACTCCACTACATAATTTAAATGACTAATAAATATAATATTTAATAATACATCAATATAAAAGGTTAATCACTTCATTCAACTTTTATAGAATAAATCTAATCTTTAATTTAATTTACATCATAATAAAACAATGTATCTGGGAAAACTACTGAGGAACAACATGAAAGAATATGGACTTAGTTGTGAACTATATTAGCAAGTATATTTAAACTTAGCACTAAAAATTCAAGCAATATATAAGTAGTAACACAATGTATTCAAAACAAGTATGAACTCTTTCAACTAAAACTGAATAGTATTCAAACACAATTCAAAATGTAAATTAAATAGTATGCAGGAGAAACCTAAGTGCTGGTTATTAATTTATATCCTGACTGATTGAAATGGTAATGTGTTTAAAAATACAACAAATAAAGAGATAGTGAGGTAATATATTCAAATTAACTAAATAATATTTCAATAGGAAGTATGATTATTATTCAAACACACTCATCTTAAAATATGCTAAATCCATGTAAAAATATTTATATCTCCATGCATTATTAAATATTATTTATTTTAATCCTTTAAAATATACAGTAATTTATAAATGAGGTTTGGAATTCTCATATCTATTTTTAAATTTGTTCAATGCATTTCATAATTTGAAATATTACTATTAATTTTAATATATTGCATCACTATCTCTATATAATTATTGACTTTCTGGTTTCAAAATTCTCAGGACAGAGTCTTGAGTGAATATGTAGTCCGTCAAAACTTTTGTGGTTGGTAAGCTTTCTAAAAATATTGATTTTATAACATAAATTAAGTGAAAAATTATATATATATAAAAGAAAATTAGTAAAAAGACAAAAATAAAATTAGATATTTCTCAAAACAGTTTCTGATATATCATATACATTTTTTTTTTTATGTATAAAACAAGTATTTATTGATAAAATAATTTTTATTAAAAAGCTTATTTATTTACAAATGATTTTCTTATTAATAATTATTTGAATATTTATACAATCAATCTCATATCTTAAAAAATCAATATTACTCAACTATTTTATAATATTTTTATGATTCCTTTTTCCAATTCTTTAAAAAAATGGTAAAATGATAGAACAGTTGATAATACACATTTGGACCTCAAACTTTTATTAGTATTGAATGAGTTTTGATATATATTTGTAATTCTTATGTAATAAGTAATATATTCAATAAACTTCTGTGATAAATCTCGTAGAATATGTTAATAATTTATTGAACAAATAAAATTATTTCAAAAACAAGAATACCTAATTTTTTTTAAAAAAATAATAATTTTATTTATTAAGTACTGTATATGCATTTTTCATAAGATTTCTACAAGATTCCAATCAAAATATAGATTCAGTCAAGATTTCATTAAATTCTGCCATTACTTGTATAATCAGGCAATCTTTCTTAAATAGTTCATAACATGTGTTAGGTCATAATTATGTAAGTCTAAGGTTGTCAAATTTATTTTTTGAAGCAGATAAGTATAATGACAATGTATGATCCTGAACTTACCCATAATACTCCAATAACATCTAAATGATTTTAAAAAAAAAGACTTTACTAATTGATCTGGAAATGTATTTCAGATCCAACTTTAAGCTCACTGTTTGAACTATAATACTTACATTGTGTAAAGTTTTCAGATTGGACATCCAGAAAGATCTTGATTTAACATATGAATTCATTGAATTAGTGGTAAATACAATCTATTTAATAGCTTTTTATACACACTATTGGCAAATACAATGTAGACTGAGTAATAACTACAAAGAATTATATTTGAGTGTGTCAATACTATTTCTCATAGCAATATTTAATTTTATATTTAGAAATTTAATACAAACACTTTTTTATCTTTAAATAAGAGCATAATATTCACTAATAAAACATAGGTGTTAAAAAAACTTCTTAGACTATTTGCATCATATCACCAAAAATACCAATTAACTTTCCAAAATTTCTAAAAATTAATTTAATCTTTGATGAATAAGAAAAGTAAATTATTCTTAAGTAACCTGCAGAATACATATGATGCTTCTCTAATGTTGAAATAAAAAGTTGAGGATATCCGTTTTTGTGGGATTAGAGATATGAGAAAAGATTTTCAAATTATTTATATTCTTACTATTTATGGAAAAGATATATTTTGTGAAGCCATCAATATAGATGAATTTCCTGCATTACATTTTTGAAAAAATAATTGATGAATAGAATAAATATAGCGAGCATCAGAACTCAATCTTATCGAGAAATATTCTGTAAAATCTTTTATTTGCTAAAATTATTAATTAGACACTTGAACTTTTCTGCAGAGAAACGTTTTTTTTTTCAAATAAATTACTGACTTTCTTGATTACAAAAATTTTATAAACTTTTAGATAATCATTTATCTAAGCAGACACATAAGCTAGTGTGAGATGGATAAAAGTAGAACTAATCTTTACTTTATTTTGGAAACACTTTTCAATACTAGTAGTTTCAGATACAATCTGTTTACTGCAGTTTCTCCTGGCTTGAATCCAATCCTGTTCTTATGGCAGGTGATTTTCAACCATTGGCAGAAATTCTTGTTAAAATGGTTCTGACAAAGAGCTTTTAAAGAATTCATAATATTCACATAAATGTTCTGGGCATTTATACAGAAAAAGTGAACTAAATATAGACTACCTTTTCTGCATAAATGTTCAGAACATTTAAGTGAATATTACAATTACCCAGAAAAGAGAAAAAAATCATTGGTACAGAATTCATATTAATAATATTTTGTGATAATTTTTTGTATCAGTATTAAGTTCATTAGATATCAAGATTGCTATAAATTTACTTTCAAATTTTTTAAAATGTTTCTATAATGATAATGTTACTAAATACTTTACCAATCATGGTTTCATTTTTAGTTTTTTAGAAACATTAGATGTTATTTACAGCTGGAGTCTTTCTTTGGTTAGGATCATCAGCAGACATTCAAATTCATTAAATATGTACTGATTTTATTAGATTTAAATTAAAGAAATATTGTGGTCTGGGAATGGGGACAATCATAGATAAAGATGTGAATGCTTTCTTTTATAGCATTTATCATATAAAAAATATAGAAAAATAATAATAAAATAAGCTTGTTTAGAAATATTGGCATGCTCTTTATTATATCGATATATACATACATGAGTGGCAATTACACTGGCAATGATAGGGAATTCTTTTAAATGTATTTCTACATCCAATAAACATGTTATAGAAAGGATTTAAGCATCATCAAAAGAATTTATGATAGAATTACAAAAGCATAATAAAATAGAATAATGAATAAATAAGATTTTTCTAGATATAAAACAATCTGCACAAATACTACTTTTGTAAAAGATTCTTTTTAATATTTTTTTTCTTGCTTGCTTTTTTTATTAGAAACACGATAATATGCATTTGTCACTTTCTTTATATTTTATGATTACAACACTTAAAATGATCTCTAACATTGAATATTTTTCTGATATATAAAAAAGATAACTCTAGATTTAGGAATCTCTTGAAGTATCACTAAAAATGTGTTTTGTTTAAAGCAGTCATAGTGTTACATAAGCCTTTTCAGTCTTTTTCTCTCGTTTTTTTTTTTTTAGTCAAGGAAAATAAAACAAAGTCACATTCAGTTTATAATCAATAAATATACCATATGCAATCAATGTAACAAAAAAAGAGAAAAAGATAATTTCCCCATTTAATTAAAATGAAAACAAGAATCATCATAATAATTATTTCTTGTTAATAGTTTTCTTATCTCTCTAAGTACCTTTGCTGTTAATATTATCTTCAATTTTAATATCATTATTTTATTAACAATACTATTTTGTGTATTTTCATTTCAAAATTAACATTTCTTATCTATTAATTGCCAGTATCTGCTGGACTATATCACCTGCAATTTTTACTATTAAAAATATGTATTTTTTAATTGTAAAATAATAATCAATTTTCACTTTTTTTCAAATAAATATTAATATTAGGTCATATACAATCTTTGAATTTTAATTCCAAATTCAATAACTTCTTTAATTATATCTCTTGTTATTCTAGTCATGAATTACTTTAACTGAGATTATTATCATAAAAAAATAAATCCTAAATCTACATTCATATGTATTCTCTAAATTGCTTTCTTTCAAATCTAAATTAATTTTTTTAGTACATCTATCTATATTGTAATGGTCAGACTAAACATATTTCAATGATTGATATTATTTATATATAATTTGTAAGACCTCACCCAATTTCAACTATTGGAAAATAGAACAGCACATATGTTTTTAACAATATTTTATTTAATAGCATAAAGATAACCACCACACACAGCCCCTATATATAATTCCTGGCTTCATCATGAAGAACACAAGTTACTCCTGAAGAATGAATGTAATCTATACAATATTACAATTAAAGAGGCTAACACATCATACAACAAGTTTTATTATAAAATATAATTACCAGCAGACATATAACTTACTTTTCTTTTAACAAAGCCTTTTCTCTAATCTCATATATTATTGCTTTATTTCATATGCAAGCAGCAAAATAATAATGACTTATAAATGTCCAAAGTTTCTTTGCTAAGTTTATTTTTAATTTTCAATTACATTATAATATTACTACAGTTAAAAGATAATACATTTGCTAAAAAGTGAACCCAGATTTCAATAAACTTGAAATGTAATTCTATGTATGGATGAACCCTAAATATAAGCCATTTCTTTGACTCATAAATTTCCTAGTATCGACACGTGTATAGTTAATATGGAATAAACATAACCACTACAGCTTTATACAACAATAAATGTAAGAACTGGCCATTTTAGGTCCTAACCCCAATTTAATAAAATACAACTTATACAACAATGGCTCATTTCAAGATCAATTCATATGGAAATGAATATATTTAAACTATTTGACAGTGAACATACAACTGCATATATGTACTATAAGTTCACCTACACTAAAATCTAATTCTTAGCAATCAAATGCAGAGTTAACTATGAACAAATGAACCTGTTGGATACAATTAAACCATTAACTTAAACCTATTAATAATTATTTAACACTAGGACAATTTATGCATGGATATATTACATTTCAAACAAATATTGTATCTTCCATTATTATCATTATTTCTTTTTTTTCTTAATTGAAAATTTATATGAGTAACATTTGCTTAACGTCCTAAAAGAAAAGTTCTTTACAAAATGTTAACATAACATACATATATAATACAAAGTGAATTTTTTTCTTTTCCTTCAGCTGCATTAAAAATGCAACTAACTTTAATTAATTTTGTTTTTCTTTTTTTAAACTGACAATATCTACAAAATAATATTTGATTAATAGGTATTACACAAAGAAGTTCTTTACAAAGTGTTAACATAACATACATATATAATACAGAGTGGTTTTTTTTCTTTTTTCCCCAATTGCATTAAAATGCAACTAATTTTTGCTTACTGTTTAAACAATTCATAAAATATAGCATGTTAGTATTAAATATACAATAAATAGTTAAAATAAAGTCTGGTCAGTCCTTTTTAAATGTAAAACTTACAAAGCAAGATAATCATAGTTTGTTTCTTCCCACTGACAAATATTAAACAATTCATATGTAGCCATAGTATGTTTCAGCAATCTCCAGCTTGCAATTTGAAATAAGCATTGTTTCTTCATTTTTAACAAGAGCTATTCGAAATAGATTGTCAAGTAGCAGATAGTGGTTTTTAATTCCTTTTTTTTACTCACTAAGTATACTGGAAGTCCGATACAGTTTGAATAAAGTGAGAATTCAGTTTGAATGCAATAAGAAAAGATGATTTTATATAAATTTTACTCCCTTTTGTTTTGAATAGCTTGTTCCCGTTTTTTTAATGCAAATCGATTAATTTGCATAATCTTTAATTGTCTGAATTAAAATTTTTTTAACACTGAAATGAGTAATACATTATTCATTTCAAATTCTCAAACTTGAAACAAAAAACAAACAGCAAAAAAAAAAATGATTGTATTTGTATTATCATTCTCATGTCCATCAAGCATTTTATAACTTTCTTACCCAGCTATTGGTCATTAAAAGAAGATTGTTCAGCTGTAATTTGATATTGACCTTTACCTGAGGCTCCTTTATTGTGTGATGACTGGAAAGCAGATCTACTCCTTATCAGAGAGCTTCTTATCATTCTTTTTCTAGATGATACTTAATATGTCTTATCAATCTCCAGCTCAGAAATTTGAAATAAGTATTGTTTCTTCATTTTTAACCAGATTTATTCAAAGTAGAGTGTCAAGTTCTCAGACATCCATGTTAGATTAGCAGATAATGTTTTTTCCTTCTGTTTTTACTCACTAAGCAAACTGGAGGTCTGATGCAGTTTGAATAAAGTGAGAATCCAGTCTGAATGCAATAAGAAAAATTGACTTTATATAAATTTTACTTCCTTTTGGTTTGAACAGTTCATTCCAGTTTTTTTTTAAAATTCAAATTGATTAATTTGCAAAATACTTTAATTGTCTGAATTTGAATTTTTTTAACATAAAGCATAAATATTATGAACATAAAAAATACTCAGATCTGTATATATGCAAAATATCTATAATCTTTGTTATATATTACCTTTACATGTACATGTATATATGAAGGGTGAGTCAAAATTACCCATATTCTGGGACCAGTATCAGATTATTATCGAAAAAAATATTCATCAATCAACAGTACTTATTTGTGAGTTGCTCACTAAAGAAGTGAAACCTAAAATTCAGACAATGCACATCACTGGCTTCTCAAAAACTTTGGTTTGAGGTGTTGGGAGTCTTCCATTATAGTCCTGATCTTATCCCATCAGACTATCAACCTGTTTGATCCCCTGAAAAAAGTCCTATGAGGATGAAGATTCACATCTGATAAACAAGCAAAGATAATGATGCATTAGTGACTCGAGCACAACCTAAAACATTTTTCAATGAGGGAATATAAAAGCTTGCTGATAGCTGGACAAAGTATATTGAAAAGCAAGAAGATTATGTCAAACAATTATGTATTTGTCTTTTCAGAAAGTTGATTAAAATAAATTCTACAGCCATAGTGCAGAAAAGTATTGATTCAACCTCATATTGTTAAAAATAATACATCCATTGTTTTTTTTTTGTAATTTTGCAAAAAAATGTTATACTCATTTTAACTGTAAGATATTTATATTCCAATCAAAAATTATATTTCAAAACATCTTAAAAACTAGTAACACCAAATTTAATTTAAAAATATAATTGTCCTTTTATGTTTATTTTTGAAATGTAAGTAAAGTTACACAAATTTTTTTAAAAGCTTTAAAAATGATCAGTTAACTTGGAATGAAATAATTGTATAATAATAATATCACTCAATCAAATAAAATCTAAAAAAAATGGAATCAGAATCATATATAATATAATTAAAATAATAATAATTGCTTCTGATTATATAAAAACAAATTAAAATAAAATATATATACATATCAAAGACTATATAAAAATATAAAATGCTTTTATACTTACAATAGCTTTGGCAAGATCATTCATAAATTCTCCATAATGGAGATGAGAAGTTTCTAATAAATGCTTTTGAAACATATCATTAATTACATTTGATCCTAACAGTGGACCCAGTAAGCGAAGAGAATATTTACAAGCCTAAAAAATAAATAGATTTAATAATCAACTATATAATATTAAAAAGGTAAAACTATAGTATATGAATATTATAGCATCTTTACTGACTTTCTAAAATAAGATGTTAAATGATAAACCATTCACAGTCATAGGACTGTTTCAAAAGAACCTCCATCAGCTATTTTACTAACTTTATTCAAAAGTGTAAAAAATAAAATGCATGTTGTTATTAATTGAGCTGGTTTTATTTATAAACTTTAAATGAGTGTATAAATATTTAAAAATATAATACTGCCTAACACTATATTAGCAATTAAAAATAAAATAGAAATTACACTATGTTCTTACACAATCATGGTTTCATCTATTAACAAATAGACCTTCTTAAGTGAAATTCCACTAAACATATAGCATATATATATAAAACAAAATAGTCTTCCCATCATTAATTTCAACAATCAACTTCCTTTCACATCAAAGGATGTCTTCATTAAATTGATGGCCTCGGATGCTAAAAAATTTATCAAAGTTTCTTTTACTCTTCTTTTCAATGTACTTTTTTCATAAAAGATAACCTCTGCAATGTCAAATAATATTTTATGATCTGTATTCAGTTCATGAATATTCAAAGCTGAGTTTTGATATCTATTTTTAGCTCTTTAGTCTTATAAACTTTTAACACTTTCATTAAAACTTAATTTACTCTGACCTATATAAATTTTATGACAACTACAAGGTATCTTATAAACTATCCCAGGAATAGATTTGCAATCAATTGATTGTTCTGAACTATTTAATAATATATTTAAATTCAGGCATTTCTTCCAGGCTACTCTCATTCCACCCAATAAAAAACTATTCTTATAAATCAATTTATTAATTGATGCCTTATAAGGCAAAGAAATAAATTCTTAATTCACACTATTAATTAAATCATTAGTATTAACCAATTTATAGATATTTTTATTAAATATAATATTCCTAATAAATTCATGATTATATCCTAAATCAATATAGTCAAAAGCAAATTGACTCCTCTGAATATAATTATTATTTTCAAAATTATTAAGTCTTTTATTCCTATAACAAAAATTCATTAAAGAAAATCTCTTACTAGTAAAAGATTAATAACAGTCTGGCTTTATCATATTTCTTAAATTTTTTTCTTTAATAAAATGACTACAAAATAAAACATTATCAACACTTAAATCTAATAAGTTTAAGTTATTGCATTCAAATGTACCCCCCCCCCCTCAATAGTAAATTTAATATTAGAATCAAAAGCATTCAATCTATCAAAAAAATCCTTCAATTTATCTTCCTGTAAAACAAACAAACAATTATTCAAAATAACTAATAAATAATTTTAAAGAATCAGAAAAATTATTAATAACACTACTCTCTAAAAAATCAATATACAAACACATTAAAAGAGAAATAACACAACCAATAACCCATCCCTCTTTCATTTTATAAAACACATCATTACACACAAAATACATAGAATCCTCTAATAACAATAGCAAATCATGAATAACCATAATCTTATCAGCAGAAAAATATTCAAATTCTTTTAAAACAGTAAGAAACACATTAATATTTTTTTTTCCTATCAACTGACTGAATACAGGTCAAAAAAAAAAAAATGATAATGCAGAGATTATTTTTTCATAAAAAAAAACTTTGATGATATTTTTTTATTTATTCTGAGAATATCAATCTTATGAAGACATCATTTGATGTGAAAGGAAATTGTTTGTTGAAGTGAATGATAGGAAGATTATTTTATTTTATATGTGTGTATTATATGTTTAGTTGAATCTCACATGAGGATGTCTATTTGTTAATAGATGAAACCATGGTTGTGTTAAGAATTTTAATAATATTTTGTTGTTTTCTATTTTCTATTTAAAAATTTATTTTGCATTATAATCATGGTTTTAATTCAAAAACAAATAAATAGTATTAATTTTTGGCATTTTTCTTAAAAAAAAAAAATCAATATTTAATGACATTTTACATTTCATATCTGCAACTAAAGAACATTTGTTTTTATTATTATTTAATTTTTGGATTAGATGTATTATTTATAGTAATATATATATTTTATACAAATACTTTTTTTTTTTACAAATAATGTAATCAGTATTAGTAGTCTGATTAATGAATGCAAATAATCATGGTAAATCCATTATGTCAAGTAAAGAATTTATTTTTACATTCTGCCAGCTGACTTGTTTCTCTAGAAGGTCATTTAATAAAGGCAAAGGTAATTGAGAATATTGATATAAAAATGACTGATAAAATTCACAATCTTAATATATTGTTTGTCATAGTCAGATAGGAGCTTAGTCAATCTCATTGTATATTAACCTCACCAACAGAATAAAAAATGCATATAATATAACCAATTATATAATTTATTATATTAAAGAAATTAAACTTATATGAATCAGAATATTAATACTTCTACTATTTAGAATGCTATGAACTTTGTATTGTCAATTTTTACAATTCAAATGTTGTCAATCACATTGAACTCTCACATATTAACTATAAGCAATGCAGCTAATGGTTAATATAAAATAAAATTAAGTTCTTATCTAACAAATATATGTGCCTATCAGTTATGTGAAAAAAAAAAAAGATCTTAGTAATTGTGAATTTCACCTGAAACTTTCAATTAAAACAAATGTCTTCTTTATGTATTTAGACAAAATTTATTGAAAAAAAAAAAAATGGAATTGATTATAATTCTGTATACTTTCTGACTATAAAGGCTATCATATTTAATAACTATATGAATTTATTTAATCTTTCACACTTTTAAATAAATTAAATAAAATCTATTTTATATAAAATAAAGTTTTAGTCTATTGTGAATTATAGTTAGTGATATGCAAGGGTTTAACACAAAGATTGAAATTACCTTAAAATTTGTTCTATGAGATTTCTGCTACAGTTAATAAATAAGAAGTTGACTACTATAATGTAAGTATACTGAACTTCTTAATTGGATTAGTCAGAATGTTATTGTATCATTCGGTGGTCAACACTATAAAATGGAAGAACTGTGACCAACAGAAATAGTATTAAGTGGTGCAATTTACAATTTAGTTGTAAATAATATTAAAGAAAGAATTGTGCAACTTGCATTGAATAATGATAATGACATTGTATAAACAAGATATGTTGATGATGTTTTTATATGCAATCCTATTAGAGATAATTTCAGGCATTTCTGAATAATTGAATAATGATCCACAATTAAAATGATCAATTGAACATGAAGATAGAAAATGCATGGAATACCTTGATTCATTAATAAAATATAATAATAGTGCATTAAATTATATTATGCAAATAAAGTTTATTCTATTCAGAAGTTATATCAAATTGAAGTCATCAATATATTTAAATTATAAGCATACAGGATTCAAAGTGTTTATACATCAGAACCAAAATTTGTGCAGATTTGAAACAGATAAACATTGATAAATATATTTTGCAAAGTTAATAGATAAGGGTTGCAATAACTACATTGTTCAAGCATGTGAAATCATTCTATGGTAAGATAACATGGAATAAAAGTATAATTATTGAAAAAAAATCTCGGATGGTCCCTCCATATATATCTACAATTTCAACAAAAATGGATAAATTATTAGGAACATTATTATAATGTTAAATCAATTAATTAATAATACCAAGAATAAAATTGATCCCAAAAGATATCCACAGGTTTTTATGCAATTAAATGTTAGGAACCATGTTGTGTTTATTATTTACTATGCTGAATCGAAGGTAAACATCAATGTACAATTAAAACAACATATGCATACTTAAAGTCAAAACTGATCATATAAAATTATCTCTACTTCTAGAACATAAAAGAATATTTGATAATATTTTCAATCCTAAAAAAAAAGTAAAAGTGATATATAGTGAGCATATGACAAATAATACAAAATAAAAGGTGAGCTCATTAATAATGCAGACTAAACAATGAACAGGAAATCTAACAGCATCGAGTTGAGTACATTTTGCAATAAGTGCAATTAAATGTAAAAGTCTGTCTTCCCTTCTTTTATTTTAATTATAATGTTTGCTTTTGAAAAGGATGTTACAAGTGCATTAAAGTTGTATTTAATGTTCTTTATATTTTTTCTCTGATAGAAGAAGTGATACAATTGCACATAAATAATGATATTAGATTTTTTTTTTTTTAAATAATGGCATTATTTCAATTACTTCTCTTAAATAAACTACAGACATGAAAATCACTTGCTAATTCATCTCTATATGCATTAATCTCTCCACTCTTCTTTATATCCCTTTTCTTCCGGCAATAACTTATTTTTCATATTTTAAATAGTATATTTGATTCTAATATAATATGCAACTGATCTATCTATAAGTTTTATTTAATGATAAAGAATAAATTTTTAATCAATTAAGTTCTCTTCTGACTTTAAGCTTTTGTGAATAATTTTTGTTCTAACTCAATTCATTTGTGAAATTAAATTACATGTTTCTCCACAAGTCTGTCAATCAAAATTTTGATAATATCAAAAGATTTTTACATTTGTACAAATTACTTTACTAGTATATAAAATTAAAAACTTCCTGAATATGACTACTCATTAATCCGTTTACTTCACATAACTTTTTTAAATATTGATTACAATAAATCTGCTTTTTTTGATTGTAACCAAAATATCATTGCAAATACTCTCTAAATCTGTCTATATAATAATTTTTCTACTTAATCTGCCCAAATCCTTCCAAATTGAAATTAAAATATATCCAGCACTTCACAAACCTGTAATTGATTCCAAAAATAATTTTAAAGGTTGCATTTTAACAATATACTTATACTATTCCTTTATATGAAATTTTTTATTAAATAAAAAATTCAAAATATATAAATTTTTTATTTAAAAAATAATAAAATTCTTTCTTTTATCTCCCATTTCATGTTTTTTGATATAACTATATCATCAAATTAATTTTTATTACTCTGACTAGTAGATACACCAAGAAAAGAAAATAATGAATTTTCACCACCAGCAAGCATTGAATTAGCCTGGTGAGGACTTACCTCTAATCATTAGCACTAAAATTTCCTACAATAATTTAGAAATTTACTTTACTATATAATATTTATCTTCAAAGAGCTTTTGATCATCATAATGACTAGAGAAATGAAATCATAATGTGAATAACATATCTGCCAAGTATTATTCAAAACAAATTAGTCAGAAATACTAATTTATTTCTAAATTATATTTAATTTATTTATTAATGAAACATCGTAATCCATTATTTTTATCTTTGAATATAATTTTTGTAATAAAAATTTCATTTTTCCATTGCATTTCTTCATCATTAAACAATACTTAGAATAAATCCATAACAACCCATTAAGGTTTTTACATTACTTTATAGGGTACTTTTTCCTCAATAGAGAAATGGATAATGATATGGCAATATTAAATTCTGAGGGTTATTTGTGAGTTTATTTATTATCATTGATTAAATATTAAAGTCAGACAAAGATTCAAGATTTTCTTTCTTCACACACTTTTTGCTATCAAAGCAGGCAAAACTGTCCATACAGTGGTGCCACTCAGTGCAAACCAGAGTAATCAATGGATGCCAGAAAGCTTGTGCATAAAATCCCCATCTACTTCCTACTCATCCAATATCCCCAGATTGAGTGGCAATACGTATAGAGAGTTTTGCCTGTTTTAATAACAGTTAATAGCAAGCATAAGAAATAATGATCATGTGATGTTTTTGCTATCAACTATATTTTAACATATGCAAAACGCACAAAAAAAATTAAATACAAAAATCCCAACGTGAAGAGAAGATAAGTAGATAATAAGTAGTCTAAGTAATAAATAAATAATAACAAATACTAACGTTTTAATTTTTCATTCTAATTAGAAGTGCAAAATAAATTGCATTTTTAATTTTGCATATTTTTACTATTTTTAAGCTCAGAGAATATGCAAATTTTTAAATAATAAATTTATCATAAGTATCAATTTTAATTCAGTCTAATTCATTTAAAATTCATTCACCAAATATGATAACAAAAAAGTTTGTATTCCTTTTTTTATTTTGATTATAATATTTGCCTTTGAAAAGGGATGTTAAAAGTACACTGAAGTTACATTTAATGTTCTTTATATTTTCTCTTTCTAAGAAGCAGTGACATAATTGTACATAAATAATATTAGATATTAAGTTTTTCAAATAATGGCATTATTCCAATTTCTCTTAAATAAACTAAAGACATGAAACTCTCTTGTCAATTTATCTCTATAAGCATCCATCACTCCACCACTCTTGTCTATATATCCTTTCTCCAATCTTTCCAAGTTTATTCTTTTTATTTCTATCTATTATTTTGAAACAATGTAAAGATTACTAAAAAATATATAAACATTACTAAAGAAATTAATAACATGCTTTATAAAATCCATATAAAAAAATAAATTACTTTAATTACAACTTCATCTTCATCTTTTAAATGTAATAATAAACTTATAAAATTATTGTGAATCTGCTCTAAAAAGGGAACTTTAGAAGGACCATCTCCAAATCTGGAAAGATTTCCAAATAAAGTAATGGCTGCTGCTCGTACGGCTGGTTTTTCCTTTAAAAATAAATAAATTATAAATCGATTTCATATATATTCATATATTTTACTAAAGTAAAGAAGTCATTAAAGTTTTTGATGTAGCTCTTAATATTGTAATGGTAAAATGGATTGTGTTTAGAAAATGATAAGAAATTTTAAACCATTATCAACATCATTAAATGATATTGCTTGGCTATAAATATGGATTGTCTAGTTATACTATATACCTCTAAGCAGAAAACTTAACATAAGTATATATCATAAAATAAATAAATAACTTTACTATCATCCACAAATGTTCAACAAACATTGGTGGCCTAGCGGTTAGCATAGCTGTCTTCCAAGCAGTAGGCCCAGGTTCGCTTCCAGATCTATGCTTTCACATGTGAAAGAAAAAAAGTCTCTGGTTTGGTTAAAGATGAACTTCCATCAAATTTAAAATATATAAACTCTGCACATTACTATCTAGATTATCAAAACAATATATTTCTTTAGTATTATAATCAGTAAAGCCAAATCTACTTATTAAATAAATTATACAAAAACATAAGAATTGGTAAATAAATAAAAGCAATCAAGAAAATATGTTATGATGAGACCATAAAACATTCTTTGTATTGTAACACTTGACAAAATGGTTTCCCCAGAGATAAAGTTTAGTATTCATTGAACATTGGATATGTTAAATATGTTTAAGTGATTGAAAATATTTATTAATATTCCAAAAAAAAAAGAACCAAGATGGCATCATTTTACAAAAATCTTAGTGACATTCTACTTAATTTGTCATTGATTAGTAATCCAATAAAAACAAATCACTTTTAAAATTATCCAAATAGTCTATTTATAGACAGAAATCAACAATATTACTGTAGTATAATATTTAAAAAATGACCATGAATAAAATGAATATATATTATCAAGGTTCATCAGAAATAAATCAGAATTAGAGGAATGTTATTTTATATTTTCCATTACCTCATTTTCATTTTGTCCTAAAAAGTTTACTCCAGAAATGATAAAAAATAAACAAAAAAATCTCTTTGGTCAATAGAACCAAATTTAGGACGACACAATTAATTTTAATATTCATTTAAAAAAAATTTTTTTTTTGCATTTTAAGTTTTGTAACTTATTATTTTTTTATTACATATAATAAACATTATTAAGTTCTCTGCCTGAAAGGAAATGATATAAAAGATATGTTTTCATATCATCAGTAGTAAGTTATCATTATTTGTTAACCTTATAATCTAAATCAATAATCTAGAAATTCAATATTTAGAGCTACATAATAAATTTTTAAAATATCTTTAAATTATTAAAATAGTATTCTCAAAAAATGTTTTACAAAAAGATAATTTGACTCATAATTTTAAAATTATTATCAGTAAAATATAAATAATGCAACATTTAAAAAAAAATGGAAGCATGAACATTATATTTATATATAAAGAGAGATTGTCTCAAAAGTTTGCGTACACAATTACTTTTTATTACTGTTGTTACTATAAATACATATATATATTTAAATATTAAATCATCTCCATTGTTAAGAAATTCAGCTATTCCCTCTGTAAATCAATATATAAATATATTAATCTGTATTTCAAAATAGATATTTTGGTCTAATATATTTATATATTCATTCACAGAGTATGTAGCTGAATTTCTTAATGATGGAGGTGATTTGATATTTGGATATTTATTTCAGTATAGCATTATGCATTGGAATTATTTTCATATATATATATATTAAAGAGGTCATATATATATATATATGTATATTTATATGTGCTTCATGTATACATTATTTAATTTTATTACAAAATTTAATGTTGCTATGTGGGAGTAAGGGGGAATTCAAGTCAGCAAACAAAATTTAACTAATTAATTAAAATCAATTGCTGATCAAAATAATGTATAATTAAAATCTAATTTTGGAATTTATATTTTAGTGTATCATTGTCATTACAATAAAAGGTGACAAAAAATATGTAATTATTGTGGGAATTAGATAAAACCAAAAGTATTTGGAATTTAATTAAGAAAAATACAATTAGTAAAATTTTAAAATTAAAATAGATTAAAATTACAATCAGTAAGATTTTTTTTAGATAGTAAAGAAAATAATTTTCTCTAAGTTTTAAAATTAATTAATCAATTTGGAAAACATCCAGATGCCTTTGTTTTGAGGGATATATATATATAGGGGCAAGGAAAAAAGTTTTAGTTCTTGTAAAGTTTTTCTAAGCTGTTATAGATTATGTCATGCTATGACCAAAGAGTAGACTATGTCAATTTCCCTGACCATCTCGGGGAGTGTGAGTATGGAGTTCCACAGTACTTATAAAATGCGATGCTGTTAAAGTCCCTGCCTACAATTGATGATCCAAGTTGCTGACATGCTATGCTGTCACCATAAAAGGACCCCCCCCCTGTATATAATGTCGCCAAGTGATCAGCCAGCCAATATCTAAGAATACTATTACAGAAGACCTATGAACTATACCGGGAAGTTCAGCATAGTATTTTACTGACTATCAAAATCCTTTTAAAATAGTGATTTACTTTAACATTATAAACCTCAAGTTACTGGTAAATAAGTCTCGTATTTTTAATATTATTTTTTTTTTTGCTTGAGTAACTTATGTTAATTTTTATTGAAAATATTTATTCTTATTGTGCTATTTAAAATATTCTGATTGTATTATTGAAATATATTTTCTTATTGTAATATATACGCTTAATCAATTGATATTTAAAGGGAGATCAAATATTGCAATATATTCGATCCTTTTTAAACATGCTAGACTTATTAGTTAAGAATCAGATGAAGGAGAAAATTTTGGTAGAATATTTCAATGACTAAAATATTTTGATGTTATCTAACGAAAAGTCCGGTAATTAAATAAAAGCAACACATTTAAATCCTCTCCTGTCATTGATTCTAATTTATTTTGTTTTTTAATTTATTTCAAAATTTATAAATTTTGCCATAAACCGATTACAGATGGTTCATAAACAACTTTCAATTTTATGTAAAATTAAGTTTGATCAAAAACATTTATTTTTAAAAGAGAAAGATGTTCACCTTGGTCTCGTTTTATGCGATAGATAGGTTCCTCAGCAAACACGCACAAACGAAATCGCGCAAAAATAGACGTAACTTACATTGAAAAAGGGAGGATGCGGTCTGTGATTTTTCAAAATTCGCGTAAAAGCAAAGCACCAACGTAAAATTACTTTGAAATTCGCGCAAAAAAAAAAAAATAAGGAAATAAAATATGACTAATAAAAAATTTCAAATTTGAAAAAAATTGATACAAGACAAACTTTTTTTAACTATAATATTTAATTTTATTCAAAATAATATATTTTTATGCATAATTTACAGTACATTAATTTACATTGTTTTATACACGTTTTAATTATTATCGCTATTTGCCCAAAAAAGACGTTCGTTTGCAAACTAGTAAAAAATCAGATTCTCATGTGATGTGATGTATTTGGCTTCTCCTTAAACGAAGTCAAGAATATCTCAGCAATTATTCTCACAAGAGGAAATACAACTGGCGCCAAGTTCACTCTCATGTTGTGTTAATGGTTTTCTGTTGATGACGACAATGATTTTATTAATTGTTTATGAACTTAGACTTATGATAATGAAAAGACATTTATTCACCACTGCTGGGAAAAATTTAATTAAAACTAACAACTAAAAATTAAATTCTTATTTTTGTCTTTAATTTTCAATTCCGTTTAAAAATCAAATTTCGTTTTACATCACATTAATTTCAAGTCGCCCGTAAGTAATTTTTAAATTGTTAATTACAATTAAAAATCAGATTTTAATTTTTAATTGTGCCCACTGCTATTACTGATCTTTTAAAAATAAACTTGTGGACCCTAAATGATTAATAATTGATTACGTTCTTTTTTAAAAAGCAAAAACAGAATGTGATTTAAAATGCAAAATTAACACGCACAATGTTTGAACAAATTTACCTTATAATCTTGTAAAATTTAATGTGTGTATACATAAAATATGGAAATCATGATTTTAATTTCATTATTGCATAAAATCTTACTACTATAAAGCACTGAAAATTTTGAAATTACTAAGATGAAAGTAGAATTCCAATAATGTGCTATTACTTTCAATATAACGTAAGTGCGCGAAATTTATTATTTAAAGTAATAGCGCATTATTGGAGGTCGACCTCCGGTGAAACACGAATCGCGTAACTTCAAAATCGTGTTAAATAAGTCCGCGTAAAAAGAGACCCAGGTATATATGTATACTGGTAGATACAATATTTTTAATTCTATAAAACTTTAACACAATTTAATGAAGCTAAAACTTTATTTTCTTTTGACAAATATATATGTATACTAAAAATATGATAGTTTAATTCTATAAAAATTTTAATACAATTTAATATATAGATTATAATTGTGAGACTATTGTATCAATAATTCCTTATATATGTAAGACCTATGGGGCGGATCTCTAATTACGCAGGGAATAAGTTTATTGGCAGAATTTTGTTTTATATATATATTATAACACTCATGAGAGATATATGTATAAAACTCGCATATATAGCAATAATTTTTAAAATATATATATATGATTAGTAAAGTAGATTTCAAAATGCAATTTTGTAAAATAAAAAGATTGCACATATTTTGTTTTTATATTTATAATAAAACTATTTGTTAAAAAGCAGCTGGGGGGAACCTAAAATAGAAAGATATAAAACTTTGTCCTTTTTAAAGAAAACTCTTTTTGTTGCATAAAGTAAAAATAAATTAAAAGAATAAATAAGTAAATATGAAAAGTTAAAATAAAATCAGTTTGTAAAAGTGAAAACTTTCGAAAATGCAATTAGTTTCAAAGATTAATTAATTTGGAATGCAATAAGATTTCTGATTGATAATGATATTGAAATTGTATTAATTAAAAAACTATGTAAACTATCAATGTGATAGTAGATTAAGCAAAATATTAGATTAAAGCAAATGTAAAAATAATTAAAAAAAAAGAGACTTAAGATCAAAATTAAAAATAATAAGGAATTAAAAACAATGGGAGAAAAAAGCATATAAAGCTGCTATGGCCTATTATTATTTAGTCGGGGCTGCAATCTGTAATTCAGTCAGGTCTCTTAAGACAGTAAATCAGTCATGGTGCAAGCTGTTAGATCATTCCATTGTTGATTTAGTTTGGATTATTATTATTCAGTTCGGACAGAATGCAGACTAGAGCTTTCCATTGAAAATCCAAACAACCAGAGATCCAGATATTCGGAAACTGTAAACACAGTAGTAAGCCAGTCAATTACTGCTGTAATCAACATCAATGCAAAATCCAAACTACCAACATCCATTGCTAGACCATATTTAGAAGTGATTGACAACTTCATGCCCTAGTTTTCAACAAAATCAACTATACTCACCTGGAGCCAATGCCTGGAACAAATGCCTAATCCCTAAATGAGACGCTGCCACATACTCTCTCTATCCCATTGTTGAGCCAAAGAAATGACGACAAACCCTGGAACCATTGATGGAGATCAAAAAAAACCAACAGGCTAAAAAATTCATACTAATGAAAACCTAGATAAAGATACTTTTAAATAACGATCTATAGACACTTTATATTTATTTTAAAAGAACTTTAATTAACGAAGAACTATCATATTTTAGCCTGAGTAATTACTTATATCTCTCTCTTTTATCACTGCGTCACTATTAATTTAAGAGTATAGTTATTTTTTACATGTTAAGTTAAATGTGCCAGACCCTGGTTAAGGGTATGAGTTAGCCATGGGATATTTCAAGTGCTGGATTGTGCCTATCATCTGAAGCATGCTGACTATATAACCTATGGTTGGATGGCACCTGAGATTGATCCTCAAAACAAATAAAATGCTTTGGATGGCAGGGGTTTGAATCCAGCAATCAAAGTGGGCCACAGTCATGGGTATCATTGATGGCTATGGTATCAATGGTATTCTACCCCTTCTGCTTGAAGGACTGGTTCGCCCCCATAGTATTAAAGAAAAAGTTAAACTTATTAAAGTTTAAATCCCAAAAATTATTGTAAAAGGTATTTAAACCCGTTTAAACAACAAAACTTTAGCGGACCCAGTTCAATATAATAACTACATAGGCTTTGATTTATTCTATATAATAATGTCTACATATTATAAACTTATGGCATGACCACATTTTATTTTACATATATATTTAATTTTAAGGTCAATTATTTGTTATTTTATATAAACTGGTACTGCTGGGTTGTCTAACTTCATGCTTCGGAGAAAATACAATAGCTGGGTCCCTTTTGAATCTTATCCATGCAAATGTGAAAATATTCCTTTCTATTTCAGATCCAGAGGATCTTTGTTTTGTATTATCAATTGGGAAATGGATCATTCCTGCCTATAGGTGAGATTTATTAATGATTTTGGGGGAAATACTCATTCCTTCTTACCATGATCCATTTATTGCATAGGCTTGGGTATGGTCTTGTGGAGGAGAGCATATTCTAGTCTATCTTGCTATTACATTGTTTATTTTAGCAACCCGGTATTGCCTCCCTTGTGTATAATCAAGCCTGATATTTCAGCATTTCTGGGTCATAATCATGAGAGCTATGCAACCATCTATTAATTCACATGTTTTCTTGTATATGCTTAATTTAGTATTAAGTGCCTGCATCAAATCTACCATCCAAAATATATATTTGTGTGTATTGAAATTCCTTATATATATATATACAATCACAAATTAAATGTCATGTAGTCCCTTATATATACATTGTAACGGGATAGACGTTTTCCATCTATATATCACACATATATATAACCATTTATAAGATTGCATATAGATATAATGCTATACGCATATGCGTAATTATAATATAATTGTTAAAAAAAAATCTTTATTCTGAGAGTAATTTGAAACTGTACTCCTATTTCTCGCCCAGCATATTTATGGACATGACTTTCTGACTCCAAGTGCCAATCTTACTTATATGTAAATAAGAATTATGCTGGAAGAGATCGAATATCAATATTAAATAAATGGAAGTCCTATCACTAGCTAGCTCGCTCAGGGAGGGTGGTTATCAACCATGAGAAATATATGGGGGTCCAGAAATACGCAAATATATGCTTAATCAAATCACTTATTTGTTATACTAATATAAATCTCTCTCTATCTTTTTTACAAAACCTCAAAATAAAAGAAATCAATGACCATATATACTTTAGCTTAAAAGATATTTAATCTTCATTAAAATGAAAAAATCACAGAATATAATATTACAAATTTGTGCTCATATATTTTAATACAACACATGCATGCATATATATACTGCATAGATAAAATAAACCAAAAATCAGATAATAATAAAAAAATAAAGCAATTCAAAATCAAGTCCATTCCTGTATAAAATATACTTTATAATGCAGAAAAGAATTATCTTGATCTTCAGTAAATAGAGTCTCTACGCATTATCATGGAAAAATGTAATACTATTTGATAAATAAATATCGCTTAGAAAATGTTCATATTACCTGGAATTTCTCCGGGGATATAGATGAATATAGATATGAGTAACAGCATTGGTTTGCTCGATGCTATGGCATTATAACTAGATAATTTCGGATGGATGTAGTTTGATCAATTCCTTAGTGCATGAAAAATGTTCGATGAAAAACAATTTCTATCTCACAGGTTCAAGAGTGGCTTCCTGCCAATGTAGACATCCGTTTCAGATCGTAGCATTGGCCATATCTTCGTAGGGTGGCTCGCAGAGCCCAGAAAGTTTTAGTTCTTACCCCAGCATGTTCATAGCTGATCGTTATATATATATATATATTTTATACAAAAAAAGTTTTTCTTTTTTTTTTTAAAAAAAAAATCACCCTTGTAGAAATCTCTTTTAGAATCCCAGCTATGAAAGTTTTGACAGCCAAATTCCAATTAATTAATTTCAATTGTTTCTTTCCTTTTATATTCTTTTTTTTTTTTTTTTAAAACCACATGTTATTTTAAATTTGTAAAAACCTTTTAGCACCTTTTTTTTCTTCTATTTGTTAAGATAGTGATCTATGCAGTTTTTTATACCCCCCCCCCCCCATTTAATATCTCTTTTTTTTTATTATAACATACCATAACTTCCATCTTGAAAATAAAATTTTGCTTTTATTATTCTTTAGTGAGTCTATTTATTCACCCATACAATAATACATGCGTTTTAAACAAAATACAAGAGCACAAATATTGTACCCATCCCTTCTATTTATTCTAACTCTTTCCATTTTCCTATTTAAAATATACACAAACAAACAAACAAAAAAAAACGAATTTAGTCCAAATTTTAATCATATATATTGTAACATATTTAAAGGTGCTCAACAGAAATCCAAGTGTATTATTAAAGAATCAAAAAATTCAAGTATTGTTAAAAAATTATGAATCCAAAATATTCAGTATATTATTATATTCAGCTTAACTTAATGAAGACGATCAACTGGATCTAAATGTATTTAATAATTATGAAAAGATTCAAATATAAATATTTATTTATTTTATTTCAAAAAGCTTCCAATATCAATATCTAGCTCAATAAACGAAAAATGCATTGTAGATTTCATATCAAAAGAGAAGAATTATTTAACATGAGTAGTGGCTATTAAACCAAAGATCAGATTGAGTTATCAATCATATTAAGGGTCATTGGATGAAATGAAACATATTTCTATCATTAGATTTCTCAAGATCCAAATATCAAGAATTATAAGCAAATTATTAATAACAAATATTATAACTCAGGTATATGAAATCACGTGAGATGAGTACACTAGTAATTCAATAAAATATAACTCAGGTATACAGACAGTAGATCTTATCCACTTTCATTTCTTGGTTTGATGTTAAGTGCATGTTTAAACAAATACTAAGTGAATATGGTCTAGCAGGGTGCCACTAGATTATCTGAATCTAGACACAGTTATATCTAATAACCTTTCACATGTACCGGGTTTGAATCCCTTCTTGGTACTTTATTTCTAATAAAAATGGGAGATTTTGCTTTTTGAGCCATATCACTATACGCACTAATATTTAGGTAAAAGTAAAACATCTATAAACCAAATTGGAGTTCATTAGACATAAATCATTTCTCAGATCTTAACATAACAAATGTGTTTCAATATTTTTATAAGTTTACTAGCTCAGATTATATATAACTAATTTAGGATGGCAATTCACTCATCCTTGCATGAAATAGATGATGGGATGTGGTTATAATAATACTAAGAGATCACTAAATATTATGAAATTAATATTTATTTATGGCCTTTAAACAGTTAAACAGCTCATTAATTAAAACGTTGATGACGATGATGATAATAATAACGATAATGACAAGGATTTCAACTACAGCTCTAGGACTAAGCCTAAACATAAAACTAATTTTTATAAAGAAATTCATAATTATTGCTTAATTTTAGCATACTTACTTATATCTTAAATAACTAATATTCAACCATTGATGATGATGAATAATCACACTTAACAAAGACTATACTTAATGAAATATATACACCTCGTTTAATAAAACAAACTAATATTTATTACTGCATTTCGAACATATACATAAAAATTTCTAGATAAACATGAAAATTGGCATGAATAATAATAATAATAATAATAATTGATTATATAACAATCCTCAGATTAATTTCAAGTTCTTCCCCCTTTCCCTTCAAATGTATTTTGTATTAAGCTGGAAGTCACATTGACCATGATTTTCACTCTATGAGAAAAGTATTTCAAGAAAAAAATATTATCTGCTCATTAGCACACATACTTTATAAATCTAACATGTAAGTAGAATGTTAAAAAAAAAATGTTAATAGAATTGAAAGAGCAAGTTTTAGAAACAAGTTTTAAATTATTTTCTCCCCCTCTCTTCTACCTCTGAAATGCTATACTTAACTTGAAACAAAATAATCTAATATTCTAATACTACTTGTTACTTCACATTCACTCGCAATTATACACATATAAAAATATTATTATGTATGTGCGTGTTTTATCCCATAATAACAAAATATTATTTAAAACCAAAATAATAATAATATATTAGTTAAAACTAAAATCATAATACCATAAAAAAATTGTTTTACACATATTTCATAACTGTAAAATTAATAAACAAATAATTTTGATACATTCAAGATCATTTATGAAGCTCAAAGTTATTATTAGTAAGACATTCTTGTTTTTAATCGATCTGAATAGTCTTTAAAAGTTCTTTAAATAAAATATACCACTTTATTGCTAAAATGTTTATTAAGACTCTGATATCATAAAGAAAATAGATATAAAAAGTCATATTACCGATCTTTTGTTTGTGGCGAATTTCCAAGGGCTCAAACTTGTCTTGTATAATGTCTATATTTCTGCAGCTACCATTTCCGTTTTATGTGGGAACAATCTCTTTCTTGAGGTGTATAACTATTTGATGATGATGACTCTATTGAGGTTATTTGCTTTAGTGGACAATTTGGAAATCATTATATTAATTTTTCTTCTCTTCCTGTCAAGCACGATTCTTTTAGTGGATGAAATACAGCGGTTGTTTTCACATTTATAAATTTTCTTGAGTTTAAAATCAGTTGTTGGAACAATTAATTGGACTTGATGATTAATATTTATCGGTATATTAATTCATCTTTTATCGAATGCAGGTGAATGCTTTCTTTCTTCTATTAAAAACATCTTATTTCTCTGGTCAGTTGAAAGGTGTAGAATATTATTTTAGACACAACATCTTTTCTTTCCTATATGATGTGCAGCTTCCCCAGATGGTCCGGAAAAGATGGGACATACATATAATTTTTCTAGCCAGCCATTTCTTATATTTTCAACATTCAATTTAATAGTCTAATAATCTGAATCATAATCACAAAAATAATTCTTCAAGACAGCTTTTTATATCCAATTTTTAGCTAACTTAACCAATCAGAGATAGCGTCACTTGCTATTTTTGGACAAATTCGTTTTAATTAGATCTCTAATTTATTTTCAACTAAATTATTTTTCAACTGAAAAGTTTAATCCTTTTTCCAGACACTTTTGTTTTTTTTAAAAAAAAAAGACTTAATCCTTATTTCCTTTCTTTTTTTACATATAGGTAACACTTCAAATTTTTGAGCTTCCTTCTTTAGATCTTAAGATAAGACAATTTCAAAATTAGAATTCCCACCCATTATAAGCTCCCAAAGTGAAAAACAATCATTTACAAAAACAAAATTGCTACAAAGATAGATATCTGATTAAACAGATTTCCTCTTTTAACATAAAATTGTACAAAAAAATAATTTGACAGATTTAATCCTTCCTTTTCTTTCAATATTTAATAAATGTAAATTTCTGTATGTAATGTACACACATACTTCATCATTTCAAATCATTCATAAACTAACATTAAATAATATAATTGCTAGCTTAGTAATTATAACCCTATTATTTAATTAAATCTGTAACTTTTAAATCCCAATTACAATTATAGAAAAGCAAAATAGAAGTATAGAATAAGATATTAGAATTGATCAAGCATAAGTTAGTTTTAAAGAAAGTTAAAATGTTGAATATTTGAAATATAAAACAATTAAATAGTTTACACATACATTGCCTATATGTATGCGTTATAACTTTGCTTTTTAAAGAAAAATTAAAATTTTAAATATTAAATGTGTGTACTGCTCTTTTTGAGATTTATTAACACACAAACAAGTAAAGCATATAATTGTTGTCCCACTCTTTCTGTCTAAAGCGTTTAAGATTTTGATCTGGTAGGGTTTGAACTTGGATGCCCTACAGCTTCTTTTATGGTTATATAAAAATGTGATGATGATTTTGGTTTACCTTTTCTACATGCACATTACTATAAATTTAGCTAGTGACTAAATTGTAATGGCACAATATATATGTGTGCGTATATACAACTATCTTTTGGAACAGGGTTTGAACCTAGCCATGTTTCAATATATATATATGTTATACATTGAAACTCTTGACACATATAATCACTAATTAATATAATTTCCACTATCTCCAATGAGTCTAGCAACAAATTAAGCAGTGTTCATTTTTTTTGTTTATAATTTTATTACTAATAAAGTGTTTGTATTTTCACATATATATTGCACTGAGAGCCTTGTTTGCCACAATGAAGTCATATAGTTATAATCTAATTCTAAGAGTTTCTCCCTCTCCCTGATAATGGAACTAATTAAAGTGAAATATTATGTGGGATTGGAATGAGTTGTGATGGTATAAGTTACCCTAGTGGTGATTTTGATGTTGTCGGCTCATTCTGACCATTACAATATTTATATATATGTAATGTGATACATTTTAATTTAAAATTAATAAAAAAAAATAATGATATATTCAAAATAGAAAGCAAAACTAATGTTATACATTATGAAGTCACATGAAGAAAATATTCAACAAGAGATATTGTGTTTATTATGTTTAACATTTTAAAGGAAAAAAAAATAAAGTTTTCATTTTTTTGTTTTGTTGTTCTTTGCAATTTATACAATATTAAAGTAGAGAGACTTGAGAGCTAAAAGATCCTTAATTGAAGCTGCGCTTGAATCTTTTTCTGCATTCAAATGTCACATGACTTCCATTCAATTATTTCTTTATTGTTTTGTTGAAAATAGAAAATAACAGTTATTTAAATCAATAATTATCACTTCTATATCAGAAATATTTAGAATTCTGAAACAAATTATTTATATATAAATAGAATAAATTAGTACAAACAATACTGAATAATTGTTAACTTATAAAATCAAATGTTGAAATTGTAAAACAAATAATTAAATACAGATTATACGATTTATTTAAACTATTTTTCTATTTTAAAATAATTCTCTTCAGAAAGTATTGGAATCAAAATAATTACTGATTTATTGAGTTCTCTACTCATCATTTTTTATATATTACTACCCATATACAATTATTATTTAATATGGAAAAAAATATATCAAAAGTAATTATAAAAGTTATAATAGTTATAGACCTTTGGAATATTCTATAATATGATTATAAATACATAGAAATATATGCATTCAATCATATAAAAAATAAAATATTGATAGAATATGAATGCATACTTTTTCAAAGCAGGGCCTAATTCGTAAAGCAATGTTAATAAGAATGCCTCTGACACTTGTTTCATCAATAGCAGCTAGGATCTTTGATAATCCACTCATTGCTTCTAATGTGATGTCATCATTCACATCTTCTTTGTCATCCATGCCTGCCATCATGGCTGACAGTACTGTAGTTGAATGCTTATGGACCTAAAAAAAAATGTTTTAAAATATTTATAATAAATTTTAATTCATTAAATGCTGGCAAAGCATATAAACTTCAATAATTGATTAAATAAATTTAAATCTTCTTTCTATTTTTAAATATATTTATACCTCATTTATATTAGTATTTTTGAAGAAAAAAACCTATGTCAGTAATCTCATTATAAAGATTATTAATCAATTAATAAATCTTGAATATAATAATGCAAATAAATCTCTATGCAAATTTTTTACTTGGCTGCAAGTTTATACTTGAACAATAAAGTTATCTGACCAAATTATATAATGATAGTTTGCCATCATCTTTTTCCAGATTATATCACCAATATAAATGCTCTCATAGCAAAGTTATAATACAAAGAGAAGAAGTATTATTAAACTAGACTAAGATTAATTTTAGAAGCAAAAATTAATAAAACATATATGTAAATTATTATGCCATTGAGTTTCAGTAAATAAATAATATTTTCTAACTGAAAACTAATAATATACATAAAGAAACCATCATATATTCAAAAAAAAAAAATATTTCTAGTCTAAATATGATTAAAAGAGTTAATAATTTAAAATTATTTCTGATAATAATACACTATTTTGCCAATTAATTTTAATATGATAGTTTAAACATAATAAGAAAATATGAATATCAATTGCAAAGAAATTAGATGATTAAATGTGCAATCATTTTGTCATTATTAATACATTACTTAAAAAACTTCAATTTATAATTAAAATTGTTTAATCTCTTTCTCCTCTTCCATAAAACATCAGAACTCAACAAATAACACTTTAATTATATTTTCATATTTTATTATAATAAATATCTTGACTGTGCCAATCAAATCTTTTAGATTTGCAGCATATTTCTCTGAAACCTTGCTAGTAAATAGTGAAAAGTTTCCCAGATCAACCATTCTCATTATCTCATGAAAAACTTCCATAGTCTTGATGAGTTAGAGGTTTGATCCACACAGAAATAATAGCCCAAGTGTCTATTTACATATCTTAAGCATGACTAGTTTTATTTTAGAGAATGAATATTATAATAGTAAGTCATACATATTTATGGGTAAAACTTATCAATATATCAGCATTCATGTATTTCACTGAATGGGCATAATCTATATAACACTATAACACATAATTGAAGTCAAACATCATACTATAAGCAATATAAATATAGTATTCATGCAAAAACTTATTAAATCATGAGTTAACATTTTTTCCAGCCCAGGTGAGTCAAAGTTTGAAACACTTGTCCATACACATGGAACAATAGTCAACTTATTATGTATATACATTTGTGTATGTAAACACATATATAAAAGATGTAAAAAAAAAAAAAAGAATATATAATACATACGCATACAAAAAAATATTTAGCATTTAGAATATTTTGGGTTTTTTTAATTTTGTAGATTACAGATAATTCTTAAGTATAATCAAAATGTATTATTATAATAAAAGAAAGACAAATAATTAAAAGGGATTACTTTCGAATGAAGAAAGATTATATGAATTGGAAGAAAAACTGTCTAACAATAAATGGGACATTACAGAACTTTGTAAATTTAGAAGAAAAAATGTGAACAGACAATCGATTTAAATCGTGAGCAAATACTTTATTACAAAGGCACAAATATTGGAAGCATAAGCAATGTGGAATTCATTATAAATAAAAAGCGGAAGAACAACTTCAGGGAGATAGATAGTATATCAAAAACAGAGAGGCAAAATTAATTATTTAAATTAATGAATGTAATCAAATGAGATAATTCGGGTTTGTACTCTAACATGTTCTCATTGTTTATGAAGTAAAAGATTTTCATATTGATGTATAAAATGGTGTTGATCAAACCAAACAATATTTTAAAATTATCATGGAAGACTTTATGCTAGAATTTGTAAAAAATTAAAAGATGAAAATGGTATAAGTAATTTAGCTATAGACAGAAATGACAGAGATTTATAGAATTTTCAGAAAAAAAAAAATTGTACATAATGAATTCTTTCTTGGTAAAAAATGTTAAAAGGATATAAATATGAAAATATTCAAATGAAAGTGCAGTAGATTTGGATTATATTTTGACTAACAGAAAATGTGTATTTCAAGACTAAGTTCTTAATACAGTCAACACAAGAAATGATTATCGATTAATGAAATGGAAAACTGAGACAAACACTATTAAAAAAATATTATCAGATAATATTCCTAACATTCAGAAATTCACCAATGCATTTAAATTAGAACTTATTAATTGCATTAAAATATTAATAGCATTTGAAGATGATTCAAACTCAACTGAAATTAGTAAAAAGATAACTGATACTCTACTAATAATGGAAAAAGCTATTAAATCAGCAAATTTTCAAGTGAGACAAAACAATATATGAAGAAATAAAGGAATATGAAATTATTTTAAAATAATTCAATAAGAAAAATCAAATATCTGTATGAAAAAGAATTAATAATAATAGCTGTGAAATGGAAAACTATAGAAGAAAATAAATGTTTCAAGTATAAAATCACATCTTCGAAAGGAAAGAAAAGTTATTTCGGCAATAAAAAAAATAAAATGAAACTACTACTAAAAAGAGGGAAGATATCATGAAATGCATGAATGAATTCTTCAAAAAATTGTAGTAATAAAAACAAGAAAACAAATTAATTATTATGATTAGTATATTTTTTGAATTGCCAAGTATTTTACGTGAAGAGGTGAGACATACAATTAAATTTATGAAGAAGGGAGAAGCTCCAGAAAATAATGGAATGATTAATGATATTTTAAAAAAAGCAAATAAAAAGAAATAGAAAATTGTTGGTAAAATATATATACCAAATGTCTAAATGATAAAGGTGCTGCAGTAATATTGATATCTAAGAAAAATTATAAAGAGAATATTAGAAATTACTTATCTACCAGTCTTGCTATTAATTCTATACAAAATCTTTATAAAAATAAATACAAATCCTATACAACAAACTTTAAGTCAAAATAGCCAAAATAACAAAGTAAATATAAGTGGCTTTAGCACAGTGAATCATATCCAAGTATTGAAAGAAATTATAAAAAAGGCCAGCAAATATGAGCTGACATTATGCTTTGGATTTATAGATTATGAAAAAGTCATTTGATTTTCTCAATGCTGTCATAATGATTAACATTTTTAACTATCAATATTCTGAAAAATATAAAAATGCAGCAGCAGTGATTATATTATATGGTAATACTAAGAAGATTAACATTAATAAGAATATATGATGGGGTGATTTCAGATCTCCAAAGCTTTTTGCAGCAGTTATATAATGAGCTTTAATAGCTTTTAACAAGCTTTTCTGAATATCCCTATCTCCAGAATATCCCTATCTCCAGACCGGCTTCTAGCTTTTGGCTTTCCTCAGTGAGACATTAGGATATTCAGACATTAGATCTAAAAACACCAACTCAAGTTCAGCATTTATTTAACAGTTAACTATTAAGTAGAAAATCTGAAATTTTCAGCTCATTATATAACATTTGTAGTACAAGCATATTAAATTAAATCACGTGATGCATGACTTGATTTCTTTGCTTTGCTATGGGGATAAAAATAAATGGAGATTAAAGTCATCTAGATATTACTGATACTATGGTTGTTTTGCTTTTTTTTTTTGCAAATAATGTTTCAGACTTTCAGTAATCTTGTAAGAATTATTAGATGAAAATAAGAAAGTAATACTAAAGATAATACTAAAAAACTAATATTCAATGAATTTTCTTCGAATAAAGAAAACAAACATTGATGATCAAGAATTAGAAAAAGTTAACAACTGCAAATATCTTGATCAGATTATTAATGCAGATGGAAATATAATGGAATAACTTTTTTAATCAAAGAATTAAATTTAAAAAGAGTACTTTTGATAGAAATAATATTAAAAGGGAATATATCTATATATTATATTTCAATGGAGATTTGAACAATTAACAGAAAAGCAGTATAAATAATTCAGATCACTCAACGAAGTTATGAATAACAAGAAAGAATCAAAAATGTAATATTTCAGGAAAAGAATAAACTGGTATCATTGACATCTTTGAAAAAATTAAGTAACTGATACAGAGCCGGACTGGACATATTAATAGATAAGATAGTAATACATGGATAGTTGAAGTCTTAAAGTGGATACCAAGAAATTATAAAAGATTTAGAAAGAGTCATTATATGAGATAGATGGATGAAATAGTATGCCCTTGCCAAGAATAATCCTGACATAGACCACATTAGAATAAAAAATAAATTTTAGAACTGTAATTAATATAGTTAGACATACAGATGCAAAAACTCTACCATGTAGCTGTTAAAGAATTTTATCCACACGTGTAATATAACTATCATCATTATCAGCTGTCATTTGCAAAGAGTATGGTCATATCAACTCCAAAAGAAAAAAGAAAAAGACAAAATAAATAAGAATAATAAAAATAATAATGATATATTAGTGATGTCTTTTGTGATGATTATGCAATGATGATAATAATTAAAAGGTGTTCATGTTATTCATTGATTTGTTATATTAATTTACAGTCAACAAGTATAAAAACAAATGACTTATTTATGCACTCAAAAAATTAATATTTTTAATTATAAATGTATGTGCATGCACATATACACACCAAAAATGAATCATGACTCCTGCTAATATCTGAAGATAATAATTTAAATTTACTTAATATACTGATATTACTAAAATACACATACACTATTTAAAATTACAAATTACATTCAGATTAATACAGCAGGAAAAGTAACTAGTTTATTTGCAAAATATTAGGGTGTTTTAAATTATTATCTTAGGCAGTATATAAGTGTAAAAAACGACTAAATCCTTGTAATAAAATAATTAATCAATTAACTTTCAAATATGAAAATGTTGCAGATAATGATTGCACTAAATCGGATTATCTTTAAAAAAAAAACCACTTCATTAAGAAAGTTTGCTCTATTACTAATATATATATATATATATATATATTGTACAAGTATATTATATTACTAATACACATTTCAAGCAGTTCAATTATAATACAAAGCTATTATATTATACTTACTTCTGTAGGACTCATGTTGGCAATATACCCAAGACCACGTATACAAAGTTTACGAACAACGTGATTATTGTCAACCAAGCGGCTGAGCAAGCTGTTCATAAGCATTTCTACCAAAGTCAGATCTCCACAACATCGTTGTTGAATAAGCTGCAAATGAAAAATTTAATAATAGTTTTTTTTTAATGTGAAAAAAAAAAATATAATAATTTAAAAAATAAATAAATAAAAATTAATTTCTCATTATTATAATCTGCCTATATAACAGACATATGTATGTATTTAAGCAGGTGGATGGGCATGCAGATAAAAGAGTAGGAAGAGATAAGAAGGAGAGAAGGGAAAAGAGAGAGATGGGGAAGATAGAGAAATGCAGAACTAAACAATGAGTTGTAATATCTATAAAAACCAAGTATTTATATAAAGAGACAGAATTAAATAATCAATGTTATAATGACATATACTTCCAGAGAGGAGCACAGTTCATAATTTCTAAAACAATAAATACATTTAAAGCAAAGAAAAATTATTTTAAAATAAAAACATAAGTAGAATGAATAAGACAATTAAAAGACTTTAATAAATAAATAATAAACAACGGGAAGTGTTTTTTTTTGATCGGCTAATATAAATTCAGTGTTCAGTTCATGCAAGTTACATGCACAAAAGAATATGCAATTTATTTTGGCCTTTCTTTTGATTATCTATTATAACTTTATTGCAATTAAAATACATATATATTATAGATACCCAGTTATTTGCCATATTAATAATAATAATAAATCTCTTTTAATTAATACTTTTAATATTGTAAAAGAAACTATTCTTTGCACATGTGCTAGAAAAATGGCATGCACTCTCCCAGTAATAAACATTTTAAAAACATAAGTGGACCGCTTATGCTTATTGACAGTGCTTAAATTAGGGCTTGATCTTATTACGAGTCCGATATTTGAATTGGCAAAATTACTTGCACAAGTTCACTTTATATATCACAGGGAATAGAAAATCTCTTACTTTAACCGCCTGAAACTCTGAATCCTATTAGTTTGAATATATGTAATAATTAATAATATACTGATTTTTATGTATAGGTATTATTGTGGAAGAATCTATTCTTAACATGTGCGTTAGAAAATTAACATGCATTTTTCTATCAATTGTCTAGTGCATGTGTGAAGAGTAGTTTTTTCCATAATATTACATGTATATAAAAATTTCTATATTATTAATTATTACATATATTCAAACTAATAAGATTCAGAGTTGCAGGTGGTTAAAATAAAAAAACTTTCTCTTCCCTGTGATATAAAAACTAAACATGTGCAACTAATTTTCCAGTTCATAATAAGACCAAGCCCTAATTCAGGCATGGTCAATAGACATTGGTTTATTTAAAGAATAAGCTTTAAGCATAAGTGGTCTACTTATGTTTTTAAAACATTTATTGATAGAAGGATGCATATCAATTTTCTAGTGCATGTGTAAAGAGTAATTTCTTCCACAATAAAACGTATTAAATAATTTCACTCTTAAATAACATTTTTAACTATTGTAATATATCATTTAATATAAAAAGCATAGAACAATGAAAACATTTCACAGTACTTATATCTACAAAATAGAATATATGACATTATTATCATTAAATAATGAGCAATATCATTACCAAATATTAATAAAAAAAAGGGTATTATTATCATTTTCCAAAATCTTAAATTAAAAACTTATAGAAATAAATAAAATATTATCTTACTATTTCAGACCACTTTATTATCCCACCACTCAAAGAATATACAAAAATGTTATTTTACAATTATCAAATGCTTTGCAAACAATATTCATTCAATCCATTCTCTTGAATCATTCAGAATGTTGATGAGTTTTATGCTGAAATCTCAATATAAAATCTTACTTTCAGAGAAAACAATGCAAAACATTTGTGCAGGAAAAAAATAAATAAATTAACTATCTGTCCAAAAGATTCTTTAAAACTAGGATCCCCTAAATCAAACAAAAATGAAATGAAACAAAAAAATGCTCACAGCTAAGCCATATAAGCTCTTCCAATAATACCAGAAAACAAATTACAGAGTTTATGAAATGTTAAGCATGTTTAAAAGCAATAATTCCAATAATAATGATCAATAAAATTGTCTGATAACATAATGCAGATAAACTGTTGTTAGTTTCTTCAATTATGTATTCAATCTCAAAAACAACATTCAAAAAGTACAAGTCAAAAACAAAGATGACACCAAATCAATTTGTCAAACTCTCAGCAAATTATTTCTACTTAGCCAAATGTATAATAAATGTAAATTTTGTAAATAAAAATGCATTTCTCTTTTATTTTAGATATTTTTAAAACAATACATCAATATTCGTGTTGAACAATTAATTATTAATTAAATGTTAAAATAATTACAGTATCATACAATTAAAGAAAATGATTTTGCCATAGTAAACCATTATGTCACCCCAAAAATATATATGTATTGATATTTAGTTAGAGATAAAACTTTAGAATTGATCTATTTATAACTTAAACTGATAATTTTACAATAATCACATTTTAAAGCTTCCAATTTAACTGATATTACAAAAATCAAGACATTAAATTCATCCAATGTGAATCCTAGCATGATTTACACAATTTCTGAAGTCATGTAACAAGGTCTGGTACAATAAATTAATTTTTATTCAGATCATTCATTATATCATCCACTCCTTATAGTTTACATTGAAATACATATATTTAAGAATAATCCATTCCAAGCCCAAGGCCTAGACCAAAGTTACTATCCAAAACAATCACCTAAGCAAAAAAAATGATATAAAATCAAAAATATAAATACAAAAATGCATAGAAATTGATCAGTACATTTAGATTTTAATGAAAACTAAAATTCAGAGATCATTTATTTCAGTTTCCATTATCTTACATGGAAATTATTTTTTCATAAATACTTCAATCTATACAAGGAGTCTTACTATGGCTTATAATCCAATGCAATTCAGTTTCTTCCCTAAATATGATGAACAATACATTTCTGGTAACAAATACCTCCACAATCTATTGGCCTTTTCACAAGTGATCTTATCACCTATCATTACAAAAGTTTCTATTTGTTTCATGATATTACAATGTAAACTGTTCAAACTATTTTAGAATTATTATTTTTTTCCTAATTTCAATACTGATCAATAATTTTTTGACATTACATTTTAACTTTTCTGGCTCATCATTAAAATTAATATTTGCAAATGTCCAAAAAAAAAAAAAAAAAAACTAATAAAGCTGAGTAAATTGCAAAAGAAAAGCTAATTGTTAGTATAATTGTAAAACATGACAAAGATATCTGATGTCTTATTCAAAGTTGAAATGCTTTGAAAAATCTTATGCATGTGATTGCTATATTGGGATGGCTAAAAATATTGCAGTACATGCATCTAAAAGAATAGTTTTAAAAAATATATGTGCAATATAATCAATGATAGAAAAAAGTAAATGAAGAAAATTGGTGTATAAGCTTTATACATTTGTCATACTAATGTTCATTGTATGTATTTGCGTTTGTTATATAAATCTTAAGTTAGGGAAAAAAAAAATTCACAGCACAATTTATTCACTCTATAGGCCATTGTTGAAGCAGATTTCTCTGTATTTGAAATACTATGATTTTTTTCCTGCTATTTGAAAATAAAAAATGGTGAGCTTTGTTTTCATTTTTAAAATAATAACATATAAATATTTGATTTAGTAGCATGAAAAACAATATTTAAAAATATGATGAAATAATAATGCAAATCATACTTCACAAAGCATCATGTTTTTTTTTTTTCAAAATATTTCAGTTTTGTTTTAAAATGTAGACGTAAAAAACATGTCAAAAAATAACCATATTCATTTCAATCAAGAATATAAATTGTTAGAACGTATCCTGCAGGGTTTATCATTACTACAGTCATGAAAATTAAAAGCTAAGTTTCTGAATCAGTAAAACCAATTGAAGAAAGCAGAAATAAAAATGTTATTTTAGTCAGTTGAATGAAAATGTTGTGCAGAACTTGTTAAATGGTTATTGAAATTCATATAACTTCTCGAGAACAGACATATAATGATTATTATTAATTCTTAGAAAAAAAGGTAAAACCATTTTATTAAGGTTAATGTAATATTTGTACTTATACCAAAATAAGTAAAGTATTACTAACATGAAATTATCAGAGCAACATATTCAAGTAACATACATATACAATAAAAAAGTATGCAGTAAGCTTAACAGATAGCAGTAATGAAATAAACTGGGGTTCAAATGACTTTTTTTTGGGACATTTACATATTGCATATAAATCTTTTGACATAGAGCATATTAAAAAAATAACAATAATAACCCAACTATATAATATTTCAGAGTATATATGTTACCAGCAAAGTGTGAGAAGCAGGTATTGAATAGAATGCCTAAATGTATGGGCATTCTATATATACAATGTGTGATATTTTGGGGCAAAGTATGAAATTTTATTTTAATTTCTTACATACTTTCCTTAGACATTGTATAGAATACCTAGAAGTTATAAAGAATGAAAAGTAGTTTTCGGTAGTGTATGAAAAAGGATTTTAATGAAGAAATACATTAAAAAGATACATGAAAAAGATATATGCGAAAATGCAAGAAATATAAAATACAGCATTTTTCTACCTAAAGAGAAAAAGGCCAGTGCTGAATTAGCTACAAGAGATTGGAATAGCATTTTGAATTCCACTTAACTGTTGTTTTTATACAAAAGCACTTTAAAGAATATTGCAAAGCATCATCACTCTGTCTTTGACTTATCCTAACCATGTTTTCTCTTTTTTGAATCATTTATATTTTGCTAAGTCTAACTCAAAATAAAATTAATTGTAAAAGAGAAAGTATTTAATGAGGCAAAAATATGATTTTCTTTCTTTATTATTACCAATTTTAATATCTGTGACTTTAATTATCCGAGATTGGGGAAAAAATATTAAATAAAAAAATAATAATTACAAATTAATAAAAAAATGTAATCAATATTTTCTATATTTTTAATTTTTGTTCACTGTGCATATACAGTGTGTATAATATATTCATTCATATATAATTAATCAGCAGCTACTCTCAAAACTGTTAGGGCAATTCCAACACCAAGAGAAAAAAAAAGATAATAAAATGAAAGAATAATTGTTATTGCAGGAATATTTTATACTTTGCTGATTTCCCTTTTGGTATTTTATAGAATGCTTAGAAAATGTGTGAAAATCTAAGCGTTTCATACTTGGACGCCCCACTTTTGGCATTGTATAAAATGACTAAGCATTTTATACAATGCTAGTTTTCACACTTTGCTAGTAACATATATATATATATATATATCACACAAACAATTATGCTTATATAAACATGAATACATTAGACAAATGTACTGATATACTTAAGTAAACATAAAATAGACAACAACAAAGTATACCCAAAACATAAATATAAATCCTCTAAAATTATTATTATTTTTTTACCTCAGCAAAATATGATACTGCAACAATTCTCTGCTCATCATATAAGCTGCTCATATAAGAATTCAAACTAGCAACAATTTTTGTAACATATTGTGGATGATTTTCTGACATAGCTCTGAAATTATTTTAAAACAATTTAGAAACAGTCTGAAAATAATGTAAGACTAAGAAAACAGAAAACAGTTCACTAACTTGGCAATTGCAGCTATAGCATCAGGAAATTTATCTGACAATTCTAAATCTGTTAAACAGCTGCTCATATTCATAGTTTCAATACCAGCATAGGTATTGGTACATATAAAAAACTCCTTCAGAGCTTCAACAGCAACTCTGCAATACATTAATAAATTAATATACTGTAACGGTATAAATATGCCATTACATTATTTTAAAATTAAAATAAAGGGGGAAATAAATCTTAAATAAAATTGATTTACTAAAAACTAAAAAAAAAATTAAAAGAGTTATGTTTAACTTATATATATCGCACAGATGGAAAACTTTTTAAAAAAAAAAGTATTTAAAAGTACTTTTTTATAAAAAAAATAAAGATCTAAAGATAGATTAATATTTTTGTTTTAAGTTACATAAAAGAAAATAGAAATAATTGTTAATGAATTTCTATTTTGAGAATCAGGTTTAATTTTAGAAAATGGAAATGATTGTTTTATTAATTAAACGTAAAGCCAACCCTTGGGGAACTTAAATAATAAAGGTCAGATAAGAGAATAAAAAAATTAGATTGACCAATGCAAGCACCAAGCCGCAGCATGGGCCAGAAAGAAAAACATCCGGACTTTAAGAACAAATGATGTCATGTTTGATGGATCAGTAAAAATGCTGATAAGAGGCTAATAAAAGTATAAATAAGCCAAAATAATTGAATTCATCAGTGGTTGTTGCAAAATTCTGACTATTGATTTTCTTTGAACTGTAGTTGTATTGCAGACTCCATGATATAGAGATCTTACAATAAAAATAGATTTAATTTTCTGCAACAGCTGAGGCCTCCCAATGATAGTACGTGACACAAGTATTGGCAAGTAACGGTTTCATTTCCAGGGAGGACAGACAATCTATGAAAGTGATCACTAAGATGGACCTCTAAATCTGCCAGAATCTGGAAAGTACGAACTCTTTTGTTTATCTAATATGAACTTTTACAAACTTGCAATTAGTAACTGAAAATAAGAACTCTTATCTGACTTAAAAGAATTCTAAATCAATTATTCATAAATTTTTTATGCATATGTTTAATAATCATTTCCATTTTTCTTTTATTTATTTTTATCTGTTAACTAAATTATTAAATCTAAAGTTGGGTGTAGATAGCTGCATAGATTCGTTGAAGTTTGTTAGTTTTAAGGGGCTTTAATTTCAGACTATTTGTCTCGTAGTTGAGTCAATACTAGTAGAGAGATATACGGGTGTTTATATCAATGTAATGTGAAGTGTGCTAGCATACAGGGCAATGTGCCCAACTGAATGCATGACCCAAAGGTGTACAATGGACACAGACATATTTCCTGTAACATTGACCCCTTTCATTCTATGAATAGGGAATGTAAGTCGGCAAAGTACTGCTCACCCATCCTTACATACCATTTCTCTTTAATATTTTATATACATGATTCCTTTGCCAGACAGACGCATATTCCTGTACTGGACGAGGATCATTTCATTCAAATAATATCACACTGCAGATGCACATTCCTCTCAGTGTGATTTTATGCTAACATTTTCATATTGCATTGGTTGCGTCTGTATATCAGAAAGCGAACGTTGGTTTAGCTACAAACTTTTAGCCTGAGATTGAATATTTTGAAAAGTTTTAATTGCGTAATCTATGTAACCTATCTATACTCAACATTCTAAAGTAAAGATATTATTAAAATGTCCATCAGTGCAGACTTTCTAAAATAATAATTTAAATTTAAAATTAAAAATAAAATCTAAAGCAATATTAATTCCTCAAAGTTATATGAGCATAAATAAATGTTTTGTGATAATTACTGGCAGTGGTTTATTTTTTTTTAAATCTTTTTCTTTATAAAAATGTTTTAAATAAGTTCTTATATATTAAATCTCTGCATCTTCTTGAGGTAGTGGCAAGGGCTAACGGTCAAAATTTAGATCTTAACAAGAAGTATCTGCCTACCCTATAAATATTCTAGGTTCGAATGATCTGGTGGCGCCCTGTATGTTCGATCTATTCCCTGACTGTTATAATACATATATATTGTAATGGGCATATACGCCGTTACATTATTTTTTAAAAAAATTGAGACATTGAAAAGTTCGCATTTAAAAACTTTTTTTTTTTAAGACATAAAAACTGAAAATTAATTCTATCTTAAACTCGTATATATATAAAATCGCACAGATGAAAAAAATTATTAAAATAAAACTTTATTAAAAAGAGAAAAAGTATTTTAAAAGCAAAAACTTAAAAAGATTTAGAGATAAAAATATATCTTTAAGTTTGCAAAATAATTTAATTAATTCTATTGTATAAAATGGAAATGACTATTTTAATTAGTAAAAGTAAACTAGCCCTTGGGCATTTCAAAATGCATAAGCAAAGGTCAATAGGAGAAGAAAAACAATAGGAACAGAATGGCCAATGAAAGAAATCCATCGGGGAATCGGACCTCAGCGAAAAGACCATCACCATCGTCATGATGTAATGTCCTCTGGATCTGAAAGTCTACCATAAAAAGTGAGTGAAAATTAATTAGAGAGAGAGGTGTGATAACAGTGGTGATATGTGTTAGTGCAGAGTTGAAGGAGAAGGGATTGAAAAGACACACTCTTCAATCCCTTCAGTTTTGCTAAAAAAAAAAAAAGGAGAGAGAAATGATAAATCATTTTCTACATTGAAGACCAGCTAAAGTAAAAAACCTCCGGATGAATAAATAAAATGGCCAACAGAATACCAATCTCTTTAGGATGGCGTGGGAATTCATGTTCAAATGGCAAGCAACGGATAAAGCTGAACTTTTTAAAACCGTAAGAACTTTATGAACATTTTTCAAAACAATAACTCTAAATTCTAAACCTTTCAGTATTTAATACAAATAGAATCCTATCTGACCAACGTAAATTAATATTAATAATGTTATTTGATGTATTTTTTTTTTTTAATCATTTCCATTTAATTTTTTTTTTGTTCTTTTAAGTTTAATTATGATTTTTTTTTTTTTGTTAAACAACTTGTAATAAATGATAAATTTAAGTCGGGCGTGAATGGCTGCATAGATTCATAATGTTATGTTAGTTTAAGGGAGGGTACATCTTAGGTTATTTGTTTCGTAGTTAAATTGGGTCAATGGATTGGATATATTGGTGTAATTAGTAGATGTAGTATGAGATTAGCTACGGGCAGGATTGATTTATATGCCGCACCCCCCCCCCTTTTGCCTATGGAAGGGATAGTAAGACGGAAAATGCAGTCCCTTCCTATGGAGTTTTTTTTTTATTGTTTTTCTTGCCGATAGATGTAGTATTCTTATTTGGTTGAGAGTCAATGTCATCTATTAACCATGCTGTTCAGATGTACATTCCTAACGGTATGTCATTTTGGTGCTGTCGTATTCATGCTACATTGAATACATCGATATATCAGATAGATTGGCGTTGGTTTTGACTGCGAACTTTTGGCCTAAGGTTAAATCAGGGATAGAATATTTTCTTTTCAAATGCGATCTATATAGTTTATTCATACTCAACACTTAAATAAACTATTTAAATTCATCTGTGCGAACTTCAAAATAAAAGTTAAAAAAAATGTAGTTAAATGCTAAAGTAAATATACTAAAATAATAATGCTAAATTTTATATATATATATATGTGCGTTAATAAATGTTTTTGTGTATAATTAGTGGCAGTGGCTTATTTTATTCTTTTTTTTTTTATATTAAAAATATTCTTAGATAAGAATTTATAAAATATAAATCTCTGCTGTTCTAGTGAGCTAGTGACATTGGGCTAATGATCGGAATAAAATATATGTAAAATAAGATCTTAACAGAGCATATCTGCCTACTATATAAATTTTCTAGGTTCAAATGTCTAGATGGCGTCCTTGTAGTGCAGATACGGTAAGACTGCTAGCTTCGATCATCTCCCCGATTGTTATAATATATATACATACATATACAACTTATATTATTAACATTATACATATATAATGGGAAGAGGTAAATCTCATTAACATGACTTCTTTACCAGCAAATTTTTATTTATTTTATATATATAATTTCAATCTTCTCTTTCAATTTATTTTATCAGCCTACTAACATTTATATTTAATTTCATAACCAATAAATCTTTTTCCTAAAATCCCCTTTAACTTAAAATAACCTACTTTGTCCTATTTGAACTTTTATTCTTGTAAAAGATAAACTCAATTCAGCTATACCTAAATTGTGATCCAAATATATATATCAGTTTTGGGATGTATAAATTCATTCCTAATAATATTTCTAATCCAATTTTGAATAAAAATGCAATATAAATAAAGCTTTCTATACAAAAAGTTACACTATTCTTTCTACAAAATTTTTTTAGTTCTTATCACAAATCATAATTTCCAATTTTACTAATCCTGTTTATCAACATAACATTTCAATCCTCATTATCATTATACAATTATTTTTCATTTCTTCATAAAAACTTTCTCACCTATCAACATGCATTGGCATGTGAATTTCAACAGCTTTCTTGAAAATGCTTTCCTTTTAACAACCATTTATTCAAATACTTCTTACAAACTCTCTCTTTGTCTCTTAAACCTAAAACAATATTTATGTTATTATAGCTAATACTAGTTCCAGTACACATCTTTTATACCTTTTTCATTTTTATTTTCACAATCAATGTACATTGTAGCATATAGTCTTATAACATTTAGACTTTTTTTCATCTATAATAATAAATTTATCATTTTTTCTCATTTATTCAATTCTAAAAAATTATTTTGTTGAACCAATTTGGTCAGTCTTGAAAACTCCATTAGAATATTTTCCAACTTGCTTTCATGATCCACTAAAACAGGCCCAGACCAATCAATTATGATCTGAAGCAAGCCTTAAAGAAATGTGCTTTTAAAATTATTAAGAAAGTTTTCATGGTGCAGAGATAGTGCTTGTGCCTAACCATGCATATAATCTGGTGTTTAAATTCAAGATTAATGAAAATCTTTTCAATTTTCTCACAGATAGTCTATAAACAATCTAACTAATCATCCAATACTGACTGGTGATCTTTAGTCAGAAGGTAAATGAATAAAAGAAAACAATCAAAAGCTTCACCATCCAGAAATTACAAGTCTTGTGAATACTACATTCTCTTTCACTGTTCCTCTATGTGGGATTGTTAGAAAGACTTTAGCCCTGAAGTGGATTAGTTAAACCAAAAGACAGTTCTACATACTTAAAATGTTCTATTGAAGAAAGTAATTGATGATGTTGATAATAATGAAATGATGAAGATTATGATGATGATAATGTGTATTAAATAAATAAAAATCTTTAAAAAAAGCATACACAAAAATAAAAATATCATACAACTAAAACAAAATAAATTAAAGCATAATACAAAATTTACAAATTACAAAAAAAAAAAAAATCATACAGATGTGAAATCATTCTATGCTTTAGTGGCAGTAAATAATTTAAGATCTTCTTTATAATTTGATTTTTTAGATATAACCCTTTCTAGAGAAATTATTGGGAAATCACTTAATTGATCTTTGCTTGTAAATATTTTTTTTTTTAATTTCAAGTTTAGGAAAACTGCTCTTGGCTATTATTATATTTATATATAATGTTAGTATTGTTTGAGTTATAAAAAAAAAATGAGGGCATTTTTAACATCCTCTCTATCCTCAACTACCAACCACTGCTTTGGCTGATGATTTTGCATTGTCTTGGAAATAGTTTAATTTTGTCTGTTATGGTTACAAATATCTGCATAAGAAAAACCATTCACACACACATTCATGTTGCTTTCAAGAAAGTTCAATGGATTCTTCAATTAAAAACTATCAGGCAACTGAGAAGAAAAACTAGTGTTTGATGATCTTTAATTCAAAGATAGAAAGCCAGTAAATTCACCATGTTGCCTGATGCATGGTGACAAGCAGTCTATCCATGTTCATTTCCCATATGAATATAATAATAATATTTGTTAATGACAAGAATATATAAAGTGGACATTAGGAATTTGTCCTACTCAGTTCCTTTAAGGCTTCAAAGAGAAATCAAAGTCTCTTTTCAATTAATAGCAAAATCCTTTCTGCAGAATATACTCAAATACATTCATATATTTTATTAATATAATTAATCATTTAATAATTTCAAACCTGAATTATTGTTCACTTTTAAGATATATTTTTATGTGCAGACCTTTTTTCTTTCTTTTTTGTTTTTTAAAAAAAAAACATATTTTAATATCATTTTCATCAAATATGTATTTTTTTTGTATAATAATTAAAATAAGCAAACAGTTTATACTTTGTGGCTAATTATGAATCAAAATATATAAAATGTGCTAACACGCACAAGCACACAAAGCTAAAAACAAATAAAGAATATATATATATATTATTTTAATATCTATTCCATTAAATGGGTAAGCGCTTTCAAGGGTCAAAGCATTATAAACTATAATGAATTGACTCGGAGTGATGCAAATTTATGCAAATGAAATGATTATGCATTCCATTTCTTGGATATTTTATAGCACGAGTCTTTTCTATTGATGGCGTCACCATCTCTAAGTATAAAGAAAGCTTCTTTTATCTTTCTTTTAAGATCGTGCCGCTCTCTGCACACCACTACTGGATTTCCCGGCTGGTAATTGTGCCCAGCTGAAGCGCGGTGCTGCACAAAAACTAAACTATGAGCAGTGTCCACCAAAGCTTTATTAAGGCAGAATATTAAAGGTTTTACCCGTCTGCATCCATTCCTCCAAGGATGTTTGCCAATGCCAAAATACACAAGGTTGATATTCCATTGCAACTTATTTTAGATTTTGGAGGAGTCCACTATTCCAGTATTGCTAAATGGGTTAACCAACAGCTGATTCAAGCTTTGGGATTCGGTTCTTATACCATAAATTCGTCATTTCAATTTGTTGCAAAAATAAAAGGCTTAGTTTTGAACCCAGACACCGCATAGGCTACTATTGATGTTTCGGAATTATACGGCTCCATTTGTAGAGCTAAATCTATTCAGATTGTAAGAGAAGAGCTTATAAACCACAATTTAGCTCAGCCACTAATTGACTTTATTGTAGACTTTTTATCTTGGCTTGATAAAAATATTATGGCATTCTTTCACAACCAGTGGTTTCATATGAAAGACGTTTGGCCGATGGGACTGCCTATGAGCGCATCATCTCAAGTGTAGTGTTAAATTATTTTGAAAAGCAAGTAATTCCGAAATACCAAGAATCTAACTTGCTATCCATATACACTAGATACATTGATGATATCTTCATAGCCGCTCCTTCTCTGATTATTCTACAAATAAAAAATGAACTTCAAAACACTACAGGGCTTACGTTTAACATTGTAAAGAGTAGCTTACAATGCACACACTCCTAAAAGGATCAAGCTTATTTATTGAACACAATCTATTTGGAATTTATATTAATAATGGGTAGATTATTTGTTATTATTATTACATATATACATATAATACATGATAAATTATTAGGTTATAATAAATAAAATATGATCAATATTTTAGAAAGTAATATTGTATATATATATAATACTATTTGATTAAATAAACTGTAATGTATATATTATTTTTTAATTTAAAATTGAATATTAATTTATAGTTAAATGAATTTGGGATGACCTGAAGTTAATTAGGTGGGCACATATGTGTGAAAATAGAACTGATTTTATTATTATTATTTTTTTTTTATTTGTAATAAGTGAAATGTATTTAAACAATACATATAAAAATCTAAATGAATTTAAACAATAGGCAGTTAAAAATCTTGGCGTTCCTGGAAATCTACGCGCGTGAAATGTATAAAAACAAAAGACAGTTTACAAATCGTTCTTCTTATTGTTATAGCACCGGTAACAAAAGACAGCAATTAAAATTAAAATTTAGAACGCTAAAATGAAGTTTTACTTTTTCTTTTATTTAAATTATAAACATTTTTAAAAGTCAAATGCTGTAATTAAAAGTTTACCAACTTCAGAGGAAAGGAAGTAAAATAAGAAGTAAGAATAAGTGATAAATTCTTAAATAATTAAATCATGTTTTAAAAGTTATTGGAGTAAATTTGAATATTTTAAATTTTTTTCAAAAAGAATAACGAGAATTAAGTCTGTTGAAAATTGGAAAAGAAAAAAATAATGAAATAATTTTCTTAATATATATTTAAAGCGCTTCAATACAAATATATGATTATAAATAATTATTAAATTGTACTTTAATATGAAAATGGGCTAGAGCAAAACATGCTATTGTGTGTCATGGTATTTCCTACCAGCTGCATTAAACCTCTATATCTATATATATATTTTTCTACTTTATTGTAAACACACAAGAAGATGCCTGCAGTCCAAAGTAAACAAGGATTGGAATACTTTATGGTGAATCAAATGAGGATCAAGGTGTTTGCCATTAAACACAACTACAGGAGACACCATTGTACCTATCTATCCTTGCTAAGGAAAATGATTTACTAAGTGAAACTGCTTTGAAGAACAACTTGCCTAAATATCAACTACTACTACTTCTATTATGATGATTTTTATGAACTTTGTTCCAATTACAATTTTTTTTTTTAAATCAAAGAATCAATATTGTAAATTTTTGTTTATTTATTTATTTATTTTTAAATCTTGTTATCTATCTGTTGTATTTTCACACTCTGATGCTGAAGCCTCATTTTTCAGAATTAGCAAAGAAGAAAAGGGGGGATTATTCATTTTGATATTTTTTATATTTTCATTATAAATAAAATTTAGGTAAAGCCACCTGCTTCACATCAGGTTATCCACATAAATATTGAGGTAAGATTCTCTAAATTTATTTTCATAGGTTAAATTACAACACTTATACAGAATACATATTATATGTTTTATTTTGTGATTAACCTTGTGTATATATTTTCCAGTATGTTTGACTAATCAACTAGTATCTATCTATCTATCATATATATAAATTGGGGAAACTTGTTAAATAGATTAACATTTGTAAATATATAATTTAGCTAGCCAGCATCTCAATTACATTAAATAACTAAAGTTGATTTTTCTATATAATTATGATTTGAGTGACATAGGTGGATTTCTACCATGGGGTATAAGGGTTGGATCTAGAGGATAATTAATTAGTAAGATGGTAGAGGTTCACTTGTGACACATGTACATATGATTATTATTATTTTTTTTTATTTTTTTTTATCATTACTATTGTTGTTATACTTGATATTTATTATTGTTAATAAATGTTTGAGAGTTTGTATTATTCCGGTCTCTGGTTTATTGAGTTGTCCTGACATTCCACAGTCTATAAACAATTAGGCATGCATACACATCTATTTTTCTTATCATATAAAAGCTTGAAAATAAAACAAATATAATAAATGCTAGTTGTAACCTATATATAGGTGCAGGTGTTGCTGTGTGTATCTGTTCATACCTGCTAAAGGAGTCAAAAGCAATATTCTCTCTGGGTTTGAATATTAGGGCATAACGGAATTTAAAAGGGGAAAAGTGGATGAACTAACCTAAATTGCATTTATTATTATTAAATAGGGATAGAGTTAGTCAATTAAAGTGTATGCAATCATTGGTTAAGCATTTCATCAGGTTCTCATTAGCATTCTATCAGATGACCCACAGTCTGAACATAGTTTGACACAACTTTTTTCCATTCTAAGCCTGGTAGGTCTCTGCAGATTGTTTCATTAGGGGCAATAAATTAGAGCATATTAATTTATCCCCACACCATATTGCTACATCTGCATAGTAGTACAGTCTGCAAGTTAGTTGACCATCCATTACATCTGGTGGACCATCATTGGGCTTAGTTAATTTATGACTGTTGATGAAGAGTACTGCAAATTATACTGGTGTTAGTAATGTTTGGGATTAGTTGTAAACATTCCGTCCGTTATATCTGGCGTCATCAACTTTTGGGGCTAGTGGTCATCGTTCCGTCTGTTATAACATGGAGAATGAAAATGCCCAAAAAAAGTTAAATACCTGGACCTACATATGCAGCGAGACACCCACATCTTAATTATAAGATGCTAATCAAACCTCTTAATGTTAGAGGACATTCTCACCCTCTTTCCAATTCACCAACTAACCACAAACTCTCTGGCTTAACCTCGTTTTTGTATAGAAATATGCACCTATGTAAATTTGAGGCAGATAAAAAAGCTAACCTCACATCATATAGGGATGACCTAATAAAAGTTGGTTTTGATATGAATTTAATCGACAGGAAGATAAAACAGTTTTTTGCTAAAATAAATCATCAAGTCCCTAACATTAACAAGCAAAGACTCCTACTCCCTTACCTGCCTAATATGCATAAATGTTTTTATATTTTCAATAATAAATACCAGTTATGTTTTCACACACCTCCTAACTCCAACAAACTAATTAATAATACCAAGGACTGCCTACCACCCTCGCTGACACCCCAGGTAGTCTATAATATTGCCTGCCCTGAAAAATTTTGTAGATCATCATATTATGGTGAGACTAGGGCCTCTCTGTCCACTAGGCTATCTCAACACACTTATTCTTATAATAAAGCTTTGGTGGACACTGTTCATAGTTCAGTTTTTGCGCAGCACTGCGCTTCAGCTGGGCACGATTGCCAGCCAGGAAATCCAGTAGTGGTGTGCAGAGAGTGGCACGATCTTAAAAGAAAGATAAAAGAAGCTTTCTTTATATCTAGAGATGGTGACGCCATCAATAGAAAAGACTCGTACTATAAAATATCCAAGAAATAGAATGCGTAATCATTTCATTTGCATAAATTTGCATCACTCCGAGTCAATTCATTATAGTTTATAATATGGCTATGATTATGAGGGCTTTGACCCTTGAAAGCGCTTAGCCATTTAATGGAATAGATACTAAAATAATAATACATATTTTCTTTATTTGTTTTTAGCTTTGTGTGCTTGTGCGTGTTAGCGCATTTTATATATTTTGATTTATAATAATTAAAAAAAAAGAGTATTTTTTGTGATATTTATAGCACTTTAATCTGGCTTCAATTAAGCTTTTTGTTTTTCCTACAAATGTATTTATTCACATTTTTTAAAAATTTTATTTTATAAATTCTATTTAAATCATCTATTGTTTTTACTCTTATTTAAATTTTTATTATTCAATATAGCTCATTAATAATACAAAATTATTTTGAATTTATATAATATTAATTATAAATTTAAAAAAAATAAAAATTCAAAGTTGTTTTTAAAAATTTAATTTAAGTAACATTAGAAAAAAATATAGACACTAAAAAAACTTAAAAAACAAACAAACATTATTACATAAATAAAGAAGAAAAAGAACAAATATCTAATAATAATAATTATTTATAAATGTAAAGTAATATTGATATTATAAATTATAGTAAATAAATAATTTAAATTGGAATGATTTTTTAAAAACTGGTTGTAAAAGTTTTAATATTTATTATTTTATTGAAATTGTTGGTTTTAAATGACTATATTGAAAATTACCATTTTTATTTAAAATTTTTTTTTATGTACAATCATAATTAACAAATTATGAGTTTTAAACTACAAATTAATGAAAAAAGATTAATAATAAAATTATAATATACAATATATGCAGATATATAAAATACATATGTGTACAAATAAACTAAAAAATAATATATATATATAAATATTAAAAATAACAAATATATAGATAACAGAAAATGTGTGTATATAGATGTGTATATAAAAATACAAAATAAGTTTATTGCATATTTCTATAAATAAACAAAAAATAATATAATGTAATTTTATTTTACAGTTCTTCAGAAGACTACTAGACAGTTGAATGTGATTAAAATATGAAAAAATGAATTTTTTTAGAGATTTACTTAATAAAAACAATGCAAAAATAATGAAAGTTTTGAACCTTTTGGATTAAATATTATTTTATATCAAAAATAAAATCACTAGTCTTATTTAATAGAGTATATATATATGGATATAGGTTTTTTAACCAAAAGTTAAAAAGAAATGGAGCAAAGAAAAAAGCAAAATAAAATAAAAGCAATCAACTTTTAAATTAAAAGGATTTTATTTCATATAACTGGAAAAGTTAAGTTACTAACTGACTAAAGCATAACAATACTTATAAAAATGCAATTTTACAAAACTCATTATAAAATATAAATTTATGCCAAAATAATTTAACAGCAGTAGATAAAACAAAATAAGAATTATTAATAAATTTCTTTCAAAAAATGATATTGTAACAATCAAATATGTATAATTTTGTTAACAAGATCGAAAAACCAAGCAGGCATTCTCAAACAGCATGCATAGGGATATCATTACCAACATAATCCTAGTTTAAACCCCAGCCTAGACTTCCTAGCCTCTACTACATAATTAATACCCTTGAAGTCATTCAGCTTCCCCTTTTCATATAGCTCTGCTCAGCTCAAGGATATGCACAGACTCTTAACTTTATAATTTAACCTTAATTATATTATTCTGATCACCAATGAGACAGACAATGAATAAATTCTATAAATTAATGTTTATTAATAATTAATAAATTAACAAAATGGCTTGCTTATGTGCATACTAAGATTAGAGGCTGTTTCTGGACTTTACAGATATATAAAATTATGGATGATGGTGATATTTATAACTAATAAATAAGAGTGTCCTATTATTTATCCACAGGGTAATGACAAGAATATTTATCACATCATTATGGGTCAACATTAATTATATTTTCTTTATGGAGTTTATTATTTCTAGGAACCTTTTTGGTATCTGAGCTAGATATAATGTAACATAGAGTTATGGGTAGATGTATAGGCGTATACATAACAGGGAGAAATAAAAAGAAATCGTAGACTGCATCAACTACGTATGGATCATGGCTATCGAGCAGTGGGATTGGCTTTGCGATCTGGATATATGATTCATGGAACAAATATAGATGTCCTAGGCCACAGGGGTGTTCCCATTTCTAACCATAGGTGCATCATGTAAAGAAAAGATATGTACGGGATGCACTAGGGTTTAGGGGTTGGGATCTGTTGTCGTACAGCTCTACCTAGTCCGGTGATAATATTTATATATTTTTTAATTATTATGAAGATTCGCCAAGCACATATAATATATATAGCAGGTACTGGACACTCTGCGTAAATTAAAAAAAATGAATCATATTCCAATTTAACGAAATATTTGAGATAGTCCCTGACAATGCACACCTCCAATGCTAAACGTCATAATAGATATAATAAAATATAATATTAAGCTAAGTTGCACCAATGCTAAATTTACGTAATGAAATAATCTATAACGCACATATCCCTTAGCTCATTCACCCATAATTATAGCTTCTTAATCTAGCTAAATCTATTATAATAAAGGAGGAATTACCAATCCATAATCAGTGATCTTTGATCCGGTTTCTATCATATTAAATTCATAAAGTTATAGAAATTGTGATTCACTATTCATTTTACATATATAGAACGATGTGATATATATATATATTTGAGAACTTGGATTGTTATAAGAAAATAACTTAAATTATAAAAATATTTTAGCTGTGGAGAAATATATGAAACAAAATCAGTTTTACTTTATTTATTTATCACAATTTCCAAACGTGAACACTTAAGCAAATATATTTGTAAAAACTAAAAAATCACTCATCATCCTTCACTAGTTTTTCTTGCAACAGTAAAGAAAAACAACATTACTTAAAGCAATGGGAAAAAAGGAAATCTAAGAGTAAAATTAATGTATTATAAAACTTTAACTTTTATGTAAATAATTTCCACTCTTGGCTTCTATTCCTTCTGTGCGTCCTTTGAGATGTCATGAAGAGAAATGCAAGATGGAGTTTGTATATTTATTAAATTCATCTCGCAATTGTTTAAGTCTTACAAATAAAATAAAAGTAATTTAACATTTTTCTTTTAGCCCAGCAAACTTACATTATAAAAGAAATCAAACAAAATATAAAACTTAAAAAGATCTAGTATGTATTTAAATTATAATTATGGTTATATACTTTCATATTTAACATAAAAGAACTTTATAAATGTTTACTGGCAAAAAGTTTATAATGATAAAAAATGTCTCTCTATGATTTTAAGAAGCATTTTCCTCCCTTAATTGCAATGAATTATGTGGAAAGCAGGCACCTTGGTCCCTCTATTAACATAAGGATGACTGGAGAATGGTAGACTTTCTCTCTCATGCTGAATCGATGAGTCATCCTCGGGACGCTGCTCTCCCTCTCTGATGAAACTGGGAAAGCCGACATCAAATTATTCGATCATTTTGGGTATGTAGCTTCTTAAAATTATGTTTGGACTGATTGATTAATGATCAAGACAAGACCAGGCAAGACCCATAACAATGCGTTTTCCAAGTTTTTATACTCTTTACTTTGCCTTGGGAAGTTTTCAATTTACAGGATGAATTTTAATGGATTTATTGAGTTGATAGCTTTGCCACTAGTTTTTCCTCTGACTTATTTTTACTTCTTACTTTATCTTTACTTCTTGCTTCTTTGTCTTTATTTTGATGTTAGCTCCTCTTTGACGCATACTTGCTACAAAGGTGTTGAACCATAACAATATTGCTAATTTTTGTAATTGATTTTAAAATAAGGCATCTATTTTACTTAGTTAATGGATTAATTCTATTAGCAAACTCTTTTCTATTACTGTCCTAACTTACTTTATATAATTATTTCTTTTAACTTGAATTTTTACTTCAAGTCTATTTTCTACTTTAATATGAATACACAATTGTACACACACACATGCCGATAATATATGTGTGTGAGAATTTTAAAGGAAAGATGACGAAATTAAAGAAAATGAAGCAAGCATATATGTATCGCTTCAATATCAACTTACAATATGATTTTATTAAATTACAAATAAAGGAAATTTAAAGAATGATAAAAGACAAATAATTCTTCACTTAATAATGAAAAATCTGATTTAAGCACTCAAATGAAAAAATCATGAAGTCAAATAAAAAATTAAAACTAAGAGCAAAAATTTTGATTCAAATTTAGAAAATAAGCATAAAAACAAATTACTACTCACTTTGATGGAGACACTCGCCAAACTTGCCGCCATGTTGAAAACATTTTCTTTTCTCTATCCGTTTTAAGTTCTTTTGTTTTATCTTCCACAGGTGGTTTGGGAGGTTGTACTTCAACATAGCTTCCTACAGCAGTTATTAAAGTAGCAAACAAACGATGATAATCTTTCACAATATTCTCTTGGGCTTCAGGCACCAAAAAAATTTTAGTCAAGGCACATAAAATCTGCAATAAAAATTGACATATGAATAATTAATTACGAAATACTAATTAAATAATTTTATTATTGAAATATGTCAGCAAAAAACTTGCAAAACTACAATAACAACAACAAAAAGCACCATAAAAGCAAAATATATGGTGTACATTAAAGAAGTATAAAGCAAAGTTTATCCTCAATTTACTATTAAATGAGAGTTGTTTTCTTGATAAAAGAGCAAGCATTGCAGAAAGAGTTTTCTTCACATAAAAATTAAAAAAAACCCACAACAACGCTTTCTAATAAGGCATAAACTTATAAAACAGAAAAAAAATACATTAATTTGTTATAAATTTAAACAAAAATAAATAAATGCAAGTAAAATTAAAATTGTGAAGATAAAAAAAATAAAAACTTAAAATTTAGCATTAATGTTTTTAGATAATGGAAATTTGATTAAGTGATGACAATCCTAGTAAAAATGAATTTAGAATAAAAATCACAATTGCTGACAGATTTTATTTAGAAAATAAAAAGGCTCAAATTATTCAAATTATGTTTGAAAAAAGATGAAAAAGAGAAATTTAATAATTAAGATTAGAAAAAAAAAAATTTTTGAAAAGCACTCCATTGAAGAAATTTAAAAAAAAGAAATGAAAAATTAGCTTAGGCATATTCTTAGCCATGTAGAAATTATGAAAGGTTATGATGGCAAAACCTAAGCATTTAAAAAATAAAAAATTATATAGAAAAGTTGTCTGATAAAATAAGTAAAACCTGAATAAGACAAAATTTATATATTCAACAATATGTAATAACTGTACATTTGTGGTTTTGTTAATAGAAATGACCCATTCTGTTTAGTCAAATACAACAATATTTATGTACAAATATCATCTGTCTTAGAAAAACACTTAAACAACTCTTTGTAATTAAGAGTCCAAAATATATCCTGCCATATTTGACCTTGCCTTTAGAAGCAGACTATTCCAGATTCCTTGCCTGATTAGCTAGCACCCAGTCGCTATCCAATGGGGATAAATCCTTTGTTAGGGTTCATGCACATAATCTGAGTGCTTCCAGTAAGGTAGGGGATCTGCCATTAAATAGTCAGCATTTTTGGAGGCAAGGCAAGGAGCAATTACTTCTGTCAACCTGTATGACTGAACATGCCTCCAGTAAATCCTCTGCCATCAGCAAAAGTATTTTCTCTAGTCATTATCACAATGTCCATGCAGTGAGGCAGGTCCACCTAAGGATTGGAAACTGCTATGCCCACATCTGACTCAAGGCAAGCTCATCATTTGTTTGTTGGTTTGGAACTGAACTTGTAAATTTAGCCAAACACAACAGATCTGATGCAGTTAGACAAAAAAATTTTTCCTCACAGCTAGAAAAATTATAGTTGAACTCGTTATAGAAATATGTGTGTTCTTAGGTTGTGTATTTGTTTTTATTTTTTTAAAAAAAATATTACATTTGCTGTAATTCCATTATGGTGATTTTTTTAAAAACCCACATATAACTGTCGAATAAAAATTGAGCGCAAATGTAAAGGTGTGTCAATTTGATGCTACAACCAATCATGAAAGCTTTACTCACAACACAGTGACTAAAGCTCACCCTAGTAGTTTAAAAAATTTATTGAATTAATTACAACATAGTTGTAAAATTAAAAATTAAGAGTGGTAACTCTGAATAAAATCAAAAATTAAGAGTGATAACTCTGAATAGAATTAAGAGTGATAACTCTGAACAAAATTAAAAATAATTACGAGTGGCATCTTGCAAAAATAAATAAATATGGCTAATGCAATCGGCTCTATGGAAGGTTTTGATCCGGCTCAACCTGAGAACTGGTCAAATTATAAAAAATACTTGATTTTTTACCTTTAGGTGCACCAGATGAAAAAACCTGAGATAAAGTTAGCCACTCTAATGACCATTATAGGTCCACAGACATATAATATACTCAAGTCTCAATCTATGGCTGTAACCCCAGCTGAGCTAGATTTTGACAAAATGTTAACAATTCTGACATATTAAACCCTTGAGAATAATGCAGAGATACCATTTTAATCTCAGCATGCAAGAACAGGGGGAGAAAAGTTAGAGAATTTGCAACAAGAATCCGAACATTAACCTTGAAGTGCGATTTCAAAGACTTCATGAATGAAGCACTTCGTGATCGTTTTATTTGTGGCATAAACTATCACAATTTGAGGCTGAAAATGTTGATGATTCTGGACCTAGATTTTGAGACAATGGTAGCTCAGGCAGGACTAGCAGAGAGTATAGCTAGTCAAGCTACCCCATTAAAAAAAATTACTAAATATGAGGTGCAAAAAATTGAGCATAACACTGGGTCATCCAAATACTCAGTCAGCTCAGAAAACTCAGCATCGAATAGCCCAAGGCTTTGCTGTAGATGCAATGAACAAATGCACAGGCATACAGAATGCCCATACCATGATTTTTGATAAATATTTGCTTTATGAAATGAGTTCTTAAATTTGCAGAAGCATTGTGATGAAGCATCTGTAAATGTGCTTCTGTCTGCTGTATATAATTTTGATAGGTCCAAGAATTAAATTTTTTTTAGTGAGCATGTTAGTAAAGACAGCAGAATTTATCGGAACTGATGCTGCAGCTCTTTTCTCTAAGTGACAGCTAAAATTTAACAGGATTCCTGGGCTTGAAATTCACACAGTATTTTTTTTAATATGATCGTATCAGAGGTGTTGGTCTATTAAAATCTTGATAGCATATTAACTTTTCACTTAAAAAAAAAAAAAGGATGTTTTTTTTGTTTATTTTTCTTTTTCTGTATAACATTATGAAATCCCAAGATATTAGTTATGGGAATGATCTCTAACATTTTATAAAATTTTACAGATGTAGAATCTATGTGTGGGAATTTCATAATTGAAATGTTTGCATCAGTTATAGAAACAAATGAGGTCTTTTAATTAATAAATTTATAAAAAGCCTCAAAAACTAGTGAAGGTACTGTTGTATTGAACTTAGTACATATATCTATATATTCTTGAGCATTAAGATTTGAAGTATCATATTTGTATAAAAGGGCAATTTTTTTACTACTTCCATTTTAGAATTACTTTTCAATGGATTAATCTGAATTTAACATTTATTAATAATTTGGTCTCAAAGAAAGAACAGATGCTGGAACCAGTTCCTGATTCACTAAAAAATTGTTATAAATTTGTGTATTTTTTCAATTATAGAATTGAAAAAACTTCCTTCTTCTAAAATAACTGCTGGTCTGAATTAAGCTAGCAGGTACTACTTTAAAAAAATTTAACAGACTGAATCTATAAACATTTTAAGTTTGAAAATATCCCCCTATATACTACATATTGGAGTGCAGTATGAAAAACCTGTACTGTAGGAAAAAAATTCATATATTAAAAAAAAATATGTCTGTTTACAACATAAATCTGAAATAATGATATAATTTGCAAACAATGATTGTAAAACAATCAATATGTTTAAAAACATGAAAATAATGCAATTAATTTCGAAACAAAGCTCCAGGAAGAAATTAAACTAGCAATGAAAGCAAATACAATTCCACAATAAAATGATAGTAATTAATCATAATAAAACCTTAAAAAATGTGCATCCAAACACTAACTGATGGTAATAAATCATACAAAATTTTAAATCTACAAAGCAGAAAAATGAATTACAATTGGCAAAAAAAAAAAAAAGTTGGAAAGTCAAATAATTGTAGGCAGCTCTGACTACGAGTATTTCCATGCAACACCACAGGTGTTCCTATAACATTAGAACTCAAGACAATTTTTAAAATAAATTATTTTATTTTAATGTTTTTTGAACATATTTATTTTTAAATCACTGTCTGTTATAAAAATATATTAATTTCATGTTTGTTATGTTAGGAAATACTATTATTTTTACCCAAAAAAAACAAACATCAAACTTATTAATTTATTTTAGTACAGTTTGATAAATATATGTATGGTGTATCTATCAAATTTATGTAAATGTATTCACTTCCATTAACAAAATAAACAAGAATTATAAAAATGATTCTTAGCAACAGTAATAAAACTATTAATTAGAATAAAAGTATTTATATTAATAAAGACTCTTATATCTCTCCTATTTCAATGAATCTTTATATATTAATAAAAATTACTTCAAAATTTCTTTTAGTAATTTAAGTGAATGTTTTAATGTACATTACTTTTTTTTTTTTTACTGAAAATGTACTACTTATTTTATAAATTATGAAAAATCATTTTTATAACAAATTTCTATAATAATTCTGTTCAGTATTCAAATAAAAAAGAATTGTAAAATGTAAATTTATCCATAAAATATTTGATTTAAAAGTAATTTAAATAAAGACAATAAATATAGTAATAAGATATCATAAATTTTGAATTGATCCAATATTCTTCACAATTAGTCAAATAGTTATTACCTGTAATGGATAAATATTAGCAATTTTGGTCCTATATTTATCTTTAAGATCTTTCTTGGGTTCTTCATATAAGACATTGCGAGAAAAGGCTTCAAGCAAAAATTCAATCATTTGGCGTGTTAAAATTGGTTCTTCTCCCAGAATCTTCCAACACTGGGTTAAATGTCTTTTAAAAAAAATAAAAAATTTATATCTTTAAAAACAAAAAATTCAAATTCAAAAATAAATAAAATCTACTTACTCATCTAAAGGAATTGGATAATTAAGAAGGCAAATTAAAACATCTCTCAAATGATGATTTGCCATGGTTCTGACACATCTGAGAGCCCCTATATGTGTTTTTGAACAAGTTATATATGGTAATTGTTCTTGAAGTTGATCTATGATAAAATTGACCTAGAAAACAATGAAATTATATAAGTAATTTAAAATAAATTGTGCAATGTTTTATAAGCATATAAAATATACCTAAACTTAAAAATTCTAGAGCAATATTTAATTCCTGTAGTTTAAGTTATGCAATAAAAAATTAAATAAGCATGGTTTATTGACCAAAAAGAATACATGATAAATCATAAACTCAATAGCATTCAAATAAATAAACAATGGATTTCTAAAATGTTGTCAGAAGGTTTGTGATAATGGCATTTTAGTATTAATTATTTGGTTGGGCTATTTCCATCATCTAATATTAAGAATGTTTCCTAAAGTTGAAGTGTTATAATTGTGATAATCTTCAGCAAATTGGTAAAGAATTGAAATAAAGATTAAATTATATATTATCTTATAATATCTTTAAAATTATATATAATTGCAAATACTCATAATAAATAAATTATTCACTATTACTTTTATGTTCATAGTCCAATAAAATAAAAAACAGATTTTATTATACTAAAATTAAAAGCTTTTCACAACATATAAATTTTAGCCCATAGAATACAGCAATACATAAAAATAAAACTCGCTACAGATGATGATATTTAGTTATTATTTTTAAAAAAATTTGCATATGTATATATATATTCAACATTATCATTTTTAATCACTATGAATCCATTGCAGAATGAAGATCTCTTCAACTTTAATCCACAATCTGATTCATAATCTCCTCTATATCACATCAACAAACTTACTTCATTCATCCATCTCATAGATGGTCTTTTCCTAAATCTTTTACAATCTCTTGGAATTCCATTTAAGATTTTAACTATCCATCTACAGTAATTTCTTCTAGCAATATATTTAGCCTAACTCTATTTTCAATCTCTTTAATTCTTTCAATGATGTCACTGAAACTGTTCATTCTCCTGCCCAATTATTTATTTTTTAATCCGTTCTTGTTATTCCCAACATATATCTCTCCATATTTTGCTGAGGGGTCCAAATTCTCATATAGTTCTTCTATTAATTAAGTGTCCAATTCAGAAGTAAGGAACTGATGAAACCATCTTTTTAAAATCTTCCATTTCCAATACATAGATATTTCCTTTTGATGCAGAGTTAGTTCTGCCAAAAGTATTCTATCCAAGTTTAATTCTATGATCATTTCCATTCATTGTATTTCCATCTGTATTAAAAATCTGATCAAAGTATTTGGAACTGTTGACTTACTTTAATTCATAATTATCAATATTTCTTTTCTTTTCCTAATAAAACTGTTGAACATTAGGTTTTTTTAATATTTATATTTAAGCTTACTTTTATTCTGATATAATAACTCTCACAATATTTCCTTTAATAAAGTTTTTATTCACAAAAAAATTGCATCATCCTAAAAATCTAGATGACATAAATATTTCTTGTATATGTTTATTTCCTTATTTTTTTAATCTATAAAATATTTGTTGTAAAGCTGCTGTAAAAAGTTTCGTTGATATGGGATCACTCCATCATATATTCTTATCAATGTTAATTTTCTTAGTATATTTTGATATCTTGGGTCTATATCTTGACAATTACAAAAGCTTAATTACTATGGAAATGCTTATAGAATTAAATTCCTTTTCATAATCTACAAAGTATAATGACCACTCATATTTACTACACAATGTGTTCCAGTGAAATAGTGACTGATTCCTTTTCTAAGGTGCTTGCAGTGTTATCTTTGAATCAATGCATGTGATAAATAGTAACAGAATTTAGCTACTTTCCATAAAAAAATTTAAGGCATTCTGGATTATGAGTTGCAACATGAAATGTGACAATATGTTTCATAACTTTGAACAAACCCATCATCACCAAGTGCTAACATTAAATTATGTTTTAAATTGAGCACAAGTGCTACTGAAATAGTTGAAATGATTCAGACTATGTTTAAAGTAAAGTGATGAATCAGAAAAATGTCTTCAAGTGGTTTGCAATATTTTATTATCACAGAAAGAGCATTGAATAGGATTTATGACCAAGCACATCAAAAAACAATTGTAAATAAAAAACATGCAAAAAGTTGCCAAAATTTTTCCAACTGACTGCTGTATGTCTGTCAAATTCATTCAGAAACTCGTTGGCATTCCGAAATTTAAACTATCACATTTTAATGAAAAATATAAAGTTGTGTGAAATTTAAACTATCACATTTTAATGAAAAATATAAAGTTGTGTGTTTGTGCCCCACTTGTTGACAATTGACCAGGAAAATACCAGGGTGAAGCACTGCATAGATATAAAAAGAACTGCAATGATGAATCCAAAATTTTTGCCTAACATCGTAATGGATGATGAGATGTGATGTGAGATATATATATATATATGTATCTGTAATTTTAAATTAATTTAAAATTAAAATTGACAAAAGGCAATCAGATTTTTTTTCTATAATACATTTGCATTATATCTTCTTTCTGATTTCATAATTCATTACTTCAAAGCCTCTCTCTTCTGTGCTCATTTTTCTAATTATAATAAATAAATAAATTTCACTGTAGCCCTTATTTTTCCAATACATGCTCCCTTCATCTCTTATTACATATTAATTGTTGCATATCATAATTTAAAATATAAAAAAAACTAGCATAATTACATGTATAATAGATAATAATCTCCTTTTATTATATAAATTTTGGAATTAAATATTCCAAACTTAAATGATTATTAATAAATTCATATAGTGTAATGGATTTAAATAGGGATAATATAATTAATTAAAAAAGGTTAACAAAATCAACTATATATATTTAATCTAAACAATATTCTAATAATAATGATCAAATAACATAATAGCATTTAAGGTTAAGTATAATTATTCAAAATTTCTTTTTTTAATTTCTTTTTCTAGATTCAATTTAAAATTAATCTTCATGCACCAAGCTTTCTAAATAGAAAATTTATTTCTGAAAATCTTAATATTGCTGATCATTATTTTAAATTACTTCCATTATCTCTGCATGTTCACCTGTGGATTAGTGAATATTAATGGTATATGTCTGGAATGAATTCGAAAAGCAAAAAACAAACTAAATCGGTTAATAAAAATATCTAACAGTTTATTTATAATAAATAAAATATGAAATTGCTGCTTATACTTTTGCAACTGCTACTGTTTGATAAATAAAATATAAATATTAAAAAGATAAAATAATAATTATAAATTTTAAAATTTAAGGCCTTATAGTTTAATATAAAGATAAGATCTTATTACAATAAAAATATTTTAAAGTTTTAAACCATGGTTTTCTGCAGATATCCTACATTTATTATATATGTGCACATCTTTAGCAATCCAGCCCTGATAGTGATTATCCTCTTCAGGTATTGGTAATGATAGATAGTGTATGTAGTAGGTCTTTTGGTGGAGTCCACTTCTTTGCTTATGATATGCAACATTGTACTCTATCTAACTTCAATTTTCATCTCTGGATTTGATTGCATAATTCAAATCCTTTGACTGGCATGCTTTTCTTTGTATTGGCCACATATTATATATAGTCCTTTGGTAGTAAATGTCCTAATAATTGCTGAGGCAGATAGAGTTCTAAAAAAATAATTTAAAAGAATCAGCAAAGCATAATTATCTGAAACCATTCTGAAAAAAGACTGTTTTAACCAGTATTTTCTCCTATCATCATGTAATCATTCTGCATTGCTTTCTTTTTGAGCCAATACTTAGACTAGACTACTGTCATTTTTTTCCCCGACCTATTTATATGTTGTCACATGAACTTCTTAACACCTAACATGTAATCAACTCTGTATTTGTTTATATCAAGATGTTTAAAAATATATATCTTTACATAGATTAATGACTTTACCTTGAGAAAAGTAAAATCAAATCAATTTAAGATGGAAGTTTAAAATGTTTAGTTCAAATAAATGATAAATAAAATGGTGAACAACAGCTTTATGTAATTCCAACAATATAGTGGAGCTGCAAACTATGTTATATTTTGTATCGAGTTTAAAGAATATAGTGTATAATAGCTTACCTTTTGTTGATAAATATAGATTAGAATATAATATGCATAGTTTATTGAACTGCAAGTATATAGTACCTTTCAATATGCATATACAGGGTGGCCCAAAAGTAGGTTTACAGTTATTAAACTACCTTTTATATGGGTGAAGTTACTTGCTTAGTAATACCAATATAAAACATTCGTCAGAGTATAAATCTAACTTAAATAAACAGCTTTTTCCTTGCTGATTGTAATTTATTTTATTATGCAATGCTAACTTTTTACTTGATGATATTTTTTTATTTCAGGATTAATGGCGAACAATTTAAATCAAGAGCAAAGGAAATGGATATTAAAGCAGTATTGGAAGTCTGAAAATGCCGAGATGGTACGTACAGCATGGCAAGAAACGTTTAACACTTCTCCACCTTCATGACAAACAATTTATAGTCTAAGAAATAAATTTGAAGAAACAGGTTCAGTGAGTAATGCACTGAAATCTGGACATCCTAAAACTTCTGACACCAAAGAAAATGAAATGTTAGTGGCTATGACATTTGTGAACAGTCCAAGAAAATCCATATGATGTGCTTCTGCAGAACTATCCATACCAAGAACATCATTGCAACGCTTAATGTGTAAACTGAAATTAAAACCTTACCGACCAAGACTAGTACATGGTCTTTTAGAGGACAATGCAGATCGTCGGCTGCAGTTCTGCGAAATGATGCGTAATCAATTTACTGGAGAAGAACGTGACTCTTTGGATAAAATTATTTGGTCAGATGAGGCTTGCTTTAAATTATCTGGTCATGTGAACAGGCATAACTGTGTGTACTGGGTTGATGAAAATCCCCATTTGACCATAGAGACTGAACTAAACCAGCCTGGCATTACAGTTTGGGGTGCATTATCAAGCGAAGGTGTTGTTGGGCCCGTTTTTTTTAATAGAGCTGTAAATGGAGAGAACTACCTGGACATGCTTCGTGAAGTAGTAGTGCCATAACTCAAAACTAAACCCTAACTTTGACAAACTTTTCTTTCATCAGGATGGAACACCACCACATTATGCGTCTACAGTAAGAGACTACCTTAACCAAGTTTTTTCACAGTGTTGGTTCAGAAGAAGGGGCAGCATCGAATGGCCACCATGTTCACCTGACCTGACACCTATGGATTTCTTTTTTTGGGGTGTTGTTAAAAACAAGGTTTATGAGAAGAAACCCAAAACAATAAATGATTTAAAAGATTACATTCATCTCGCATTCACAGAAATTGATGAAGAGCGGAATTTGTGCCACACTGTGTGTCAGAGTATCCTGGAGAGATTTGAAAAATGTTGCAATGTTGAAGGAGGATATTTTAAGCATCTGAGAGATTAAATTGTTTATGTTTATGTTAACAGGTATAACGAATTTCCCGCTGTTCTAGTGTCGAATTTTCAAATAAATAGTCTACATGATAACTGCAAACCTACTTTTGGGTCACCCTGTATATATATATTGTAACCAGTTGGGTTACATAACACACAATAATATAGTGTGTTTATATATATATATAAAGTAAAGGAAAAGTAGAAAGAAACACAGACAAAAATTATAGTAGATATTTTCTACATTTATTGAAATAAAAAAATAATAAATAATAACTCTGATTTAAAATAAAAATTGTTTATAAATTAAACTTTTAAAAGGTCTGAATAAATATAAATATTGTATTATTATTATTATTATTCTGATTTTGAAATTTAAAAACAAGTATGGTATTTTTGAAATTTTTTAATTAATTAAACAAAACTTCTATCTATTAGAAATTCCCTAAGTGAAAACATGCATATCACACTTTGACAAAAATTTCAGGCTTGTTTTCAAAAGGAATTAGAGAGATAAAAATAAAACTCTGTTATCAATCAAGGTGTTGTTATCACCTCAGATGATTCTATAAAAGAGCGGATAAAAATATCTAGCTGTAGTCTGGATAGTAGTTTTTGTAAAAACAGGTCAGCTGCAAAGTTGGTTACAATATTTTGTTGCAGCTTGTTGAAGTTTGCAGCAGTTGGTTTTACCTGACCATAGGGTTGGCAGAATAGCTACCATGAACTGATGTAGCTGAAGGCAGGACAGTAGATTAAGGAACTGCTACTTTTTTCCTTCGGAGTTTGAATTCACATTGAAAAAAAATGACCCACTTCTTTGTGCTGAAAGTCATAGCCTTAAATGTGGAGAGCACAGTTGCTTGCCTGAAATCTATCAAATCAAGACAGCTGCTTTCCTGGAATAATCCTAGACAGAAAGAGACCAACTTCAGACCAACATTTTACACGGATTATTTTTTTCCTTATGATGACAATCACTAAAACCAAACTTACCAAAAAAAAAATCTTCCAGCTTGCCCAGGAACCCCAGCTTGCTGAAGAAGTAATTATATATATATATGATCATGTATCTAAAGACAGAGAAGCACAGTTAAACATATATACAGCTGTTGGTGAGTAGAGTTATATATGATAACGAAATTTTAAATAATTTCTTTAGTAAAATGACATTTTGAAAGTGATGCGTGAATTTGTACTTTTCATGATTGTGGTGGTTGTATAGTTGAGCAGGGCTGTCTGGATGCAGTGTGTTCATGATGCTCCGAAGTATAGGCTCAGCACTATCCAGACCTAGATGATTGAGCTCCTAGAATAGTCCAGCAGCGTATATTGGCCTCATGAATAGGCCATGGTCTCATGGATAGACATAATGTATAGAAATGAGCAGGGCTGGCTCAGGGCCTGATATTTTTTTTCTCTGGATGCCCCTCGTGAATGATCTCTCTAGGTACGAGAGGTAGTGCTTAAAGATGAGGTATTTTCTTGCGACGTCATGGGGCATTGTGTACTGATAATCCATGCTTGGCTGTCTACTTATTATGGCATGGGAAGCTGCAGTTCACATATTCACTTTTCCTATCTCACCTTGCCTACTTCATCAGCATTAACTAATCAAGAAGAACGACATTTTGAAATTTATATTTTTTTTTAGTCTATAAAATGATGTTGTCTTTCATTTATTAAGAAGAAAAGAGAGACATTTTAAAAGTGAAGCAAACAAGCAAATAATTTTGCCTGTATTTAAAAAATTTTAAAAAAAGGTAAAAAAATCGATGATTCTATAATTTAAATTTAAAAAAACATTGATAATTAATCAACAAATATCAGTCAAAAATTGACTATACATTTTTTTAAGAAAAAAAAAAGGAACTTATAAACTGATAAATAATTTTAAATTATATCTATATTTTGTTTATAAACAGGGATATGTGTGAAATTTATGTATGTTTTCCAAATGGAATCAATTAGGAAAATATAACTTTATTATTGTAACAAATTAAAATATGTAACACACATATGTAAATTTTTAGACATTTATAATATTTTTTTATACATTATTTTGTATGATGATTGTAATATAAGTCAATTGTACTGCATATTTATGTGTGCGCATATATATCAATGCTTGTCAAATAGGGCATATATGCAAATTTTAATCATTTTTTGTTATTGAATATTAATTGTGTATTATAAATAACACGTCTGTGTGCATATATATGTAAAGCATAGTAATAATTTGGATTGTGTATTGTAATTTGGTAAATCATATATGTGATAATTTTTTTATTGTATACTAATCAATCAGAAAGCTTAATTGATATGTGAAGAGTCATAATACCACTTTGTTATTAATAAACTTATTTAATTGTTAAAAATTGTTTCCATCATCTCTTGGTCACAAACAGTAATAGGGCTTATGTTCTCTGAGCTAGATTCGAGCACGGTATGAATATATAAATGGGGATGTATATATTAGTGCTTTTGGGGCATCCAATGATGATCAATCATCATCATCCTGGTTGGCGCATAAGTATATTCTTTAAAGCCCACACACTACCTTTAATTTTAGTTTAGTCTTATTAGAAATTAAATGTATAGTTGGTCAGTACAAGTGGACTGAGCATTGATGATGATCAGCATATTTTGTATCCCAGCATTGTTTAGATTTTTCTGATTATTATGTATTCTGATGGATGAGCACTTAAAATGATGTATCTAAGTTATGTTTAAATAATTGCCCAAGCTGGCAAAGGCTCAATAGTTAGCTTAGTCTTCAGAGGACCCATTTCCAATCTATCACAAGATTGACTGTTGATTTATTGTATTGATTTTATTATATTTTATTGTGGATCATTCATGAACATGAATGGTATTTTGAGTATTACTTATAATTACTTTTACTTTATAAGGCTGGTGGATGGTTAATTATGCTTGTAGTTGCTCTTCTGATCTCTCAATGATCTCAGAGATCTATTGATCTCATGCTCTCTTGAATATAAAATCAAAATATTATACTTCTTGTAAATTTTATATTAAATCATTTTATTTGAAATAATCAGTCCACTTCCTACCATGCCATCCTGTTAGAATATATATAATATAGACACTTTTTCATATATATATAAATCAAAATTATAATATAAACAAAATTTAAAAAATAATAATATTAATCACATGATCACCATCTCATATTAGCACATAATTGTTATAAACAAAGGCAAAACTCTCCATACAGTAGTGCCACCCTATGCTAACAAGAGTAATCAATAAATGCCAGAAGGCTTGGGCATAAAATCCCTATCTAGTGCCTACTCATCCAATATCCCCAGACTAATTTCTGGATTGTGGCCATCATCTGTGAGGAGCCTTGGATCTGAGAGCACTGCACCTAGATCTTAGGATCTAATGTAACCCTCCAGCCACCACCTTTTAACTCCACTTTACTACAAAACTATAAGTGAAATTGAAAACACAAAAATATTTTCAATCTAAGCTCAATAGCTTATATAGTCATATGGGTCTGAACTCAATTCAGCACCCATACATTTGGGTGTCTTTGGCTCTTAAACAACCATAGCCACCACTATCCTATTAGGCAGGATTGGTGTTAAACCACTAAACATCACACGATCACCATCTCATACTAACACATAATTGTTATAAACAAAGGCTATCAGCCGATTTCGACTCCTCATTGATCATATCCGTAGAACAAAACAATCCCGGCCGATCGCAGTCCAACTAGACTTTGCCAGGGCTTTTGACTCTGTCCGAATAGATGTACTACTTGGCAAACTAGAGGTCCTTCAGGTTCCTCTGGCATACATTCAGATCATAGAAAATCTCCTAGCAAATCGAGAGATTTTTTTTCTCTCTAAATGGGAGAATTGCCCCTGGAATCAAACCCTGCATCTCCATTCCCCAGGGCTCCCCATTAAGTGCTCTCCTCTTCATGATCTATATAAATCCCTTGTTTTTGAGCATTGAGGATGCACTCCCTGGGATCTCCATCCCTCTTATTAATGAAAACATCTCCCACATCTCCTACATGGATGATGTGATGGTGTTTCTTAAATCACATGAAGAAATAAACATTCTTGAAAGCCTACTACAGCACCAATGCTCAGACGCATGGGCTTACGGTGAACAGGAGCAAATTGGCAATGTGGAATATCAAAACAGCTAACAGGATAACAGGTTCATTACAAGCTATGCCTCAGCCTTTCTTGGGATTCAGTATGTCCCTATCCCCTACAGCAATGAGGATGGAAATACAACGAAGACTACTAAAAAAAATAGACATCACCATAACATGCCTTTCAAGAATATATATAACCACATTTGGAAAGGTTTCACTCCTAAACTCCCTCATACTTCTCAAGATCATATATTATCTTGCGCGTTTTAAACCAACAGAAGCATTCATTAAAAAAGTAGAATCCCACTGTCTGCGACTCTGTAGAGGTGGGCGCAGATCATTTATCAGTCTGCGCACCCTTCAAAAGCCAAGAGACATGAACGGACTGGGACTGCATTCAAAAAAAGTATTTGCAATACAGAGACAATATAATCTATAAACTTTACTCTGATTGCAGGACCTTCCAATGTCCACTTCCCAAAGAACAAGTTCTTCCCACTGATAGACCGCCCCCCCCCCTCTGAGGTTCACTCCCGTCTGGCTTCAAACACAGATCTCATATGTTTTTGTGCACATAGTACTTTCTGCGACCATGTTCAATTCAAAAATAACCTATTGGGAATGCCTTCAACCTATCCAACTCAAATACCCAGAAGGTACACACTTACCTCCCCATCGACATAAAAAAACTGCGCAAACTCGCACGTAGATTGAAACTAGCATCTAAACACACAGACTTCCATCTCAAAATTAACTTTGGTAGCCTCTCCACTGCTATATTTCTTAATAGAAGAGGCTTCTGCATAGATCCCATATGTTGTCTCTGTCTATCCAGCCCGGAAGATATGGACCATATCCTTCGCCTTTGTCCAGTCTGGCAAGGACTAAGACAAAACTTCTAGAAACATATTAATAATAATGGTCCAGACCTAACAGCACTTCAAGGGGTTTTAAATAGAGGCATTTTCGCTGAAATCAGGCTCGCCACTTACATAAACTTTGCCATCTGGTTGACCAGATGCAAGGTGATTTTTCAAAAATTACCACTTTATGACCTCACTAACTGCTTCCTCAACATAATTAAAAATATCCAAGAAACACAAGAGAGAGGCTGATCCATACCTGGCCATATCAACCTGGGAATTGACAACTGGCCTAAACAGCACCTGACCAACCAACCCCTAAATAATTTATATGAAAATAACTATTATGATTTAATAAAACCCTCCAACCATAACTTACCAAAACAGGGTTTACTAACAAAGGCATTTCGTTATAGACTAGATGAACAATAGTCACCTTGCATCCACAGACTAAGTTCTTCACTAACACTCATTTTGTATTCCACTGACTTTTGGATTATTTCTTCTTTGTATTTATCACCCTGTAACCACACCTAGTTAATTCTTGTTATCTATTTGTTTTTTTGTAATCACTTATAGGTCAAATAAAATTATCTTGAAAGAGAACAAAGGCAAAACTCTCCATACAGTAGTGCCACCCTGTGCAGCCAGAAACTAGTCTGGGGATATTGGATGAGTAGGCACTAGATAGGGATTTTATGCACAAGCCTTCTGGCATCTATTGATTACTCCGGTTAGCACAGGGTGACACTACTGTATGGAGAGTTTTGCTTTTGTTTATAATAATTACGTGCTAGTATGAGATGGTAATCATGTGATGTTTAGTGGTTTAACACCAATCCTGCCTAATAGGATAGTGGTGGCTATGGTTATTTAAAAGCCAAAGACATCAAAATGTATGGGTGCTGAATTTGAGTTCAGACCAATATGACTATATAAGCTATTGAGCTTAGATTGAAAATATTTTTGTGTTTTCAATTTCATTCTCATAGTTTTGTAGTAAAGTAGAGTTAAAAGGTGGCTGCTGGAGGGTTGCATTAGATCCTAAGATCTAGGTACAGTGCTGTCAGATCCAAGGCTCCTCACTGATGACGGCCATAAGCCAGAAACTAGTCTGGGGATATTGGATGAGTAGGCACTAGATAGGGATTTTATGCACAAGCCTTCTGGCATCTATTGATTACTCTGGTTAGCACAGGGTGGCACTACTGTATGGAGAGTTTTGCCTTTGTTTATAGTTATTAATAATAAATGGATGGGATATTTATTTTATTTTACTAAGTGTATGTTATCTCATGCATGTATTAACGCAATGAGAATAAGAAAAAAAAACTAACTCGTATGGCTCTGGACAATATTCTTTTTTTTTTTTCAACCATTTTTTTTTTATAAGTGTATGTTATCTCATGCATGTATTAACGCAATGAGAATAAGAAAAAAAAACTAACTCGTATGGCTCTGGACAATATTCTTTTTTTTTTTTCAACGACTTTTTTTTTATAGAAACAATAAACTCATCTCTTTTTCAGTAAATCATTTTTTCCCTAATTATGTTAATGTTTTAAATTAATATTCTGAAATTTTGTAAAACTTTTACTCTTAGAAAATATTTTATTAGGTGAAATACTGCACATCAAATTCAAAAAAGAATAACAATAAAATCAGGTTGAATCTTTCATAACTTATAATCAGATAGAATTCAATAATGTAATTAGACCATACTTTGTCCACATTCACATAAAAATATATTTAACTCTTCTCTTTCGAAACTTCATTAATACATATATAAAGATAAGCAACTTTCACTCTTGGGATCACTATGGTTACAAACATTAAATTTTTAGAGAATTGGACTGAAATACAAATTTTACAATAACTTCAATTTGAACACTTCAAGAATAAAATATTATAAGTTGCCAGAAAGAGAAAAGATCAAGGAATCTAATAAAACTGAGAAAACATTTCTTTAAAAAAAATCAAGATTTTAATAATGTACTTTAAAATTTTTTTATTTTTATATAGGTTCAGAATTAAATTTTAAACTGACATTTTTATAGACAGATTCATTAGATTTTCTTGAAATTCTTAAGAAAATGATATGAGATAATTCTTTAATCTAAAATATTAAAAGTTACACATTCTGGCAACTTTCATTTTTACTTTGCTCTAATAAATAAGATTAATATTTAACAATATTATTGTAAATCAAATATTATGCAAAGAAAACTATAATAAATTGTAATTTATCAAAAATAAAATTTATTTTAAAACAATAGCAATATATATATAATACAATATTTTTAGGTACGAACCGTGTATTATTTTGCATTACAATCTGATATTTCGACGGACTAGCAATCGCCATTATCAAGGTTAACTTTTGAAAGAACAATCGTTAGATCTCAAAGAATAACGTGACTCAGTGCGAGATGAGAAGTGAGATTCAACTTGAAGTAGTTCAGCATTCACAATATGAGGTTTATCAAAATGTTTATTTCCCTCAGTTTTTCACCTATTAATTTCAAGTTAATATTAGATAAAATGAGAGGTTTCCACATAGCTGGAATACATTGTGCTTCATTAGCCCTATTTAAACCAGTAGGTCTCTTTAATATTTCAATTGACTCTCTCATGGTTCTTAAATCATATCTTTCCAAATTAGCAAGTATTTTTGTATTGTCAAAATCAGGTTTGTGACCAATTTCTAAAAAATGGGAAGTAAAAACTGATGTGCTAATTTTTTGATTAAAAGCATTTCTATGTTCCTTAATTCTGACATTTATTTGTCTATTGGAATGACCCACATAGCTTCTTGAGCACTGCAAACATAAAATTTCATAAACTCCTTGGTGTTCCAAAAATATTCTGTCTTTAGGTTTATATAAAAAATCACCAATTTTTTTGCCAGTAGAAAAAGTAGTCTTTATATTAAAACAAGATAAATCACCAATTTTTTTGCCAGTAGAAAAAGTAGTCTTTATATTAAAACAAGATAGTCCTCTACTGATTTTATCAGTAACCCCTTTAATGTAAGATAAAATTACTCTATTAAAAGAGGAATTGTCAATTCTATTCTCTTTTTTCTTTTTAGTACTAATGTTATATACATACACAATTATAAAAGAGCAAAGAGAAAAAGTGACAGGATAAAAGTCTAAAAACATTCTTCAGGATACATATGTATCCCATTTCCATACATAGTGATAACTAAACAGAAAAAAAAATTTTTTTTTGATTTAGCGCAATATAAATATTAATGAGAATAATTGCACAATACTAATGCTCTTTATTATCTGTCCTACCTTTCACCTTGTGGAAATACCTATAGCTTACTAGATAAATGCTTTACTTTAGGAAAATTAGAATTAGTCATTATAATGAAATAATTTTTGATTTTCTTTTTTATTATAAGCATTACCTTTAAAAAATATTATAATATTTGTATAAAAAAATAACCTTATAAATCACAAAAAATGGAGAAATACAATTGCTTATGTTTAGACTACACAATATGAGGTATAGCTACACACAAACAAACCGATATGAGATAGGGCTTATTACTTTCATAAATTATTTTTTCATATAATTTTATACTAAAGAAAAAAAAGAAAACAATTGTTATTCATGTATGGTAGAAAACTTTAGCACTGGAGTGTTAGTAAAATTGCCAATGGTATAAGCCCGCCAAGTCAATATCTATGCTGGAATCAGAATTATAATCCATGTTTATGGTAAAATAAATCTACATTGATTCTTTTCCATAAAATCTAAAAAGTAAGGAAGAAAAAACAAATTTTTAATCTCTTTTTAGAAAAAATTTATAAAAAAATTCAAATTTTATTGTACAGAAAAAATACATACACTATTACACAAGTAATTAAATAATAAAAAAAATGGTGGAACCCATGCATGCAGAGACCTTACTAATTCCACATTATTTTGATTTAAAGTCTATGATTGGTCAACATTTTTGAAAATTGTCTTGGTGCATCTATGAGGCCTCAATTTATAGTACAATATTTATTGTGTAAAGATGATGAAACATTATGAATTATGCATTATATATATATATATGACATTATGAAATTGGTAGAAGATTTTTATCGAGAATTATATAGTAATAAAGAACAAGTACCTCCTATATCTATTACATCTTCCGAATTGCCCAGAATTTTAAATGAAGAAGTGAGAAATGCAATTAAACGTATGAAAAAAGAAAAGGCTCCAGGTAATGATGGAATTATAATTGATATATTAAAAGAAGCAGATGAAGAAACAGAAAAAATATTAGCAAAGTTATATACCAAATGTCTAAATGATAAAGATGTACCGGATGATTGGAAGAATGCAGTAATAATATTAATATTTAAAAAAGGTGATAAAGAAGATATTAGAAATTACAGACCTATCAGCCTTTTATCAGTTTTATATAAAATTTTTACCAAGATAATTACAACTCGTCTACAGAGAACCTCGGATTTTCACCAACCAAGAGAACAAGCTGGATTTAAAAGTGGTTTTAGTACAGTAGATCATATTCAAGTATTGAGAGAAGTTATAGAAAGGACAAATGAATATGAGTTGTCATTGTGTTTTGGATTTGTAGATTATGAAAGGGCATTTGATTCTATAAACATTTCTTCAGTGATTAAAGCATTGGATCATCAAGGTATAGATCCAGGATATTGTCATATTTTAAAGAATATTTATAAAAATGCAACAGCAACAATTAGATTACATAATGATACTGGGAAAGTCAACATTAAGAAAGGTGTAAGACAAGGTGACTCCATATCTCCAAAACTTTTTACAGCAGTGCTGCAAGAAGTATTTTGTGGATTAAAATGGGAAACTAAAGGAGTGAAAGTAAATGGAGATTATTTAAGTCATTTAGATTTCGCAGATGATGTAGTTGTTTTTGCAAATAATGCTTCCGAGCTGCAGGAAATGTTGCAGGAGTTATCAGATGAAAGTAGGAAAGTAGGACTAAAGATAAATGTTAAAAAGACTAAAGTAATGTTTAATCGATTTGCTCAAAATATGAAAATAAAGATTGATTATGATGAATTAGAAGAAGTTAAGAGTTACAAATACCTTGGTCAGATTATTAATACAGATGGAAACATAATAGAGGAAATTAATCATAGAATTAAAGTTGGTTGGAGTGCTTTTGGTAGAAATAACTTGATATTAAAAGGAAATATGCCTATGTGTTTGAAAAGAAAGGTTTTTAACAAATGTGTTTTACCAGTTCTTACTTATGGATCTGAGACTTGGACACTTAATAGAAGATCAATACAGAGACTTCAGACCACTCAAAGAAGTATGGAGAGATGTATGTTGGGAGTAACAAGAAGAGATCGAAAACGCAATGTATGGGTAAGAGAACAAACAGGTGTTACTGACCTCATTGAAAAAATTAAAAGATTGAAGTGGAGTTGGGTTGGACATATTGCTAGAAGAGATGATAATAAATGGACAATTGAAATTTTAAACTGGATTCCAAGAGATTGTAAAAGACCTAGAAGGAGACCACATATAAGATGGATGGATGAAATAAGAAAATGTGTAGGGGTGATGTGGAGAAGAGAAGCTAAAGATCGGAGAAGATGGATTAAACTTGGAGAGACCTTCATCCTGCAGTGGATTGATAATGGTTGATAATGATGATGATGATATATATATGTAAACAATCAACTCTTTTAGATCAGAGTTGCCATGTACTCCTTTGAATCTTGATGTAAACATTAAGCTGTCTTCTTGTAAAAAATATCTCAGATCAATCTCTCCTATTATACTTATGAAATATATGAAAAGGGGGAGAATTTAATCTGGAATAGTTTAGTTTGGGATATTTTTTATAAGGTGATAGCTTAGGATTTATAACAAGTTTTAGAGAAATAAATGATAAATTTGAAAGATTTGATTGGTTACAGACATATAGCAAATATAATACTTAATTATATACATATATATGGTTTCTAATAGTTATATATATATATATATATATATATATATATACACCCATACACATAGTATTTTATTAATATCTACATTCTCCATAACTTTCATATATTGAATAGAGAATATTATAATTTTTAAATACTTACATGTGAATGAATTTCGGCTCCTCGTAATTTGAGGGTAGCATTTAAAACAACACTAACCCCTGATGAACTGTGAGACTGGCTATCCAATAAACCTCCCAGTAAAACTTCAATAAACCCCATTAACTGATCTGAGGAAATTCTTTTACTTAAAATCTACAAAAAACAAAAACAAAAAATCCTAAAAAATAAAATTATCTTTACATTTTATCTTTAAAATATTGCTTTTTTCCTCAATTAGTTGAGGATATAACTAGCATAATCAAGATAAAATTAATAGCCATTAAATCATTTAATTACCTTAATGTGGATTTACAAAATAAATATAACTGAAACACAGGCTTATTCTATACCTGTATCTATATATATAATATATACAGACTTTCAGATGACCCATCACTCTCCACTCTATCTAATAACACCGATACACTCACGCACATATATGCTAAAAAGATAAATAATCACCAATATACGTATTTCATGCTAAACCAGCAATCATCAGTTGGTCCAGATTATCATCTCCCACACATATATACTATAAGTGCTCAGATATATATTAAGATAGACAATCCTCATACATTAATGGACATGCTCCAATCTTCTACACACTCCAACTCTTCAACCGTCCATCCAATTGAAAATCTGATGATGGAATGCTCGAAGGCCACCCTGAGGCTGAGATTCTTGTCACACCCATGTTCACCTAAGGTCAATCTGAACCCCACATGTACAGGACATAATCCATTTAATACATATACAAGGATGGGCAGACATCTCTACAATGTAATAACTGAAACACAGGCTTATTTTATACCTGTGTCTATATATGTAATATATAGGGTATATGAGCACAGACTTTCAGATGACCCATCACTTTCCACTCTATCTAATAACACCGATACACTCAAGCACATATATGCTGAAAAGATAAATAATCACCAATATACGTATTTCATGCTAAACCAGCAATCATCAGTTGGTCCAGATTATCATCTCCCACACATATATACTATAAGTGCTCAGATATATATTAAGATAGACAATCCTCATACATTAATAGACAGGCTCCAATCTTCTACACACTCCAACCGTCCATCCAAGTGAAAATCTGATGATGGAATGCTCGAAGGCCACCCTGAGGCCGAGATTCTTGTCACACCCATGTTGACCATGGGTGTGACAAGAATCTCGGCCTCAGGGTGGCCTTCGAGCATTCCATCGTCAGATTTTCACTTGGATGGACGGTTGAAGAGTTGGAGTGTGTAGAAGATTGGAGCCTGTCTATTAATGTATGAGGATTGTCTATCCTAATATATATCTGAGCACTTATAGTATATATGTGTGGGAGATGATAATCTGGACCAACTGATGATTGCTGGTTTAGCATGAAATACGTATATTGGTGATTATTTATCTTTTCAGCATATATGTGCTTGAGTGTATCGGTGTTATTAGATAGAGTGGAGAGTGATGGGTCATCTGAAAATAAATATATAGAGTTGAAGATATAGTATTTTAGATTTTATAAATGGCATAATTCACTCAAAAATTTTTTTTAATAAATGTTAATAATTCATGATAATAAGATGATAGCATTACAATTGATAAGTACTAACATATTGTAATCCACAATGATCATAAGCAACTATAAGTTATGTAATAAATCAAAGTTAATTTGCTTGTAAATGATAATCACCTATTGCAATAGATAACTTATTGATTAAATCATATCAAAATTAATGTTAAATAATAAAAAAATGTATTTTTGGAAAACAATTTAAATACTAGTAAATTATTGAAGACAGTTAAAAATTAGTTGTAAAAAACTAAAAACATGTAGTATATCAAATATAAGTAGGAAAAGAACTGGCCTCATCTGTCTTAGTAATTGCAAAAACACTGACAATACAGCTATTAAATCTACCGTTGATAGAACAATCACAAATGTTAATTATATTTAATGATTACTCTAAACTTTGATCTAAGAAGTCCTACTTTATCAGCAAAATCAAATAAATTATGTTCGAAACTCTATTATATAATAAAAAACTTTTCACCATTTTAATAATTGATATATATTTAGCCAAGTACAAAACATAAGTTTTAGAATAATTATTAATTGCAACATCACATTATCCTCTCATATGCTTACTTAAAAGTAGTTATCTTCATCTTAATCCAGATTTATTTATTATAAGTTCAACCTAATAACCTGAAATTTAAATCCTTAAGATTTTTAATCCAAGCTAACTCAATTGCATAATTATATAAATCAAACACCAGGTCAATTTCCATATATTTTAGAATCCTAGTAATAAGCTAACAAAGATTGTCTAGCCATGGATTCTAATTACATAGTTTGAACTGTGCTCTAGATCACATAGTCCAGAAACTTTTATCTTTATGCTTCCACAGGAACATGTAAAAAAAAAATTGAAATTCGAAGCTTAAAAAAAAATCTCACAATTTTTAATAAACTAAGACACTCTCAATAAATTATCATGGTGATCATGTGAAATTATCATTTACTGAATCTGTTAATAAAATTAAAAAAAAATTTAGAAATAATCATTGTTTAATCAAAGACAAAGTTGCTTTCAAATATGAATAAAATTCTTAAATTTGTGTTAGATAATAATATTATCCAAGCGGGTTAAAATGTTTATTATTATGCCGAATCTGAGAATGAGAAGTATTCTTTAAAAAACGATCATAAAGCTCTATTAGAAGCTACTTATGGATAAAGCAAACAGATAATCATCACTGAAAAACTCTAATCAATTCCACAAATAGTCTTGAAAAGCTTCCATCAACTCAACTATTTTTATATATCCATTTCACTCACACACATAATTAACTAAAGCAAAACCTATATGCTTGGCATGATTTAGGACAGTCACTGAGACATTTAAATAGTATAATTCATAAATGCTATTTTAAAAATCTACAAATAACTGTATACCAGACAATATTTAGTGAATGTGGGATACTTGCAAAAGTTCTTGAAAATGGTATTTTTAAAACAATCTGTCCATAAAATTATCCTTTAATCTGATCAAAAAAAAGATTTAATATTCAAATGTTTGAAAGTTCTTATATTAAATGTTCACTTGGAAACCTTCAAAACAAAGTTATCCTTCTTGATTAAATTCTGGATACTAAACTTAATTACCCAAAGTTAAATTTTCTTTCACAATAGCAGTGAAAGACTTTAGAAAACAGCTAGCTTAATTAAGTCTTTTTTTTTTTAAGTAAAAATATTTTTCTTTATTTTTTAAACTGGAATAAAATTAATTTGAAACTTCTAATCCTGAGCTTTATTAGTCTAGTTTACAACTTTGCTACAAGAGAAAGAATCAGGTATATTTCTCGGTATTTTAAAAAAAATGTTTATAACTTCAATAATTTGTATTTGATATGTATATGGATGCTGAAATGCATATACACCTGGATCTTGTTTTATGCGGATTATTTTAATATGATTTTGAAGTTATGTGATTCGTGTTTCTTCTTAATATCTTTCAGATTTCACTATATTTATTAGATATCAAGAAATTTAAATTATTAATAACTTATTTTGACTTGAAATGTTTTTTTTTTTTTTTCAAAAATATAGTTATATTAGCAGCTAACGTGAATATGGCCTGAAGGTTTATCTAGAAACTTAGCTTCTATGTAAATAACCTACTTATACTAATGAATAAATAATAATAATAGATTTATACTTAAGTATAAAAATATCGCAATAAATATTCAAAAATTTTAAACTTTTAAAACGTATTTTGTTAGATATAACAGAAATAAATAATCTTTTAGATTTTTAAAATAAATAATGAAGATTTTATTGATTTTGTAAACTGAAAATAATCTTTCTAATGATAATGTATAATCTTTTTGTTTCGACTGCAATCTCATTTTTTTTAATATAGAAACAAAATGTGAACATTTAAAATTTATTTCAGTAGTAAACAAAAAAAGACAAATTTATTATTTTCTGATAAGTAAAAAACCTCTTAAATTCCAACAAGAGCTAAATAGTTATATGTCTGGATATCGCAAGCTTTATAAACAATTAGTAAAATCATCGTCTTAAAGTTTAATCACCGATTACATTGTCGACAGAAAACCATTAACACAGCACAAGACTGAAAGTGGTGCTAGTTGTACTTGCTCTTGTGACGAATATGATTTCTTACTAGTTCACAAATGAACGCATATTGTCAAATAGTGGTAATGATTAAAATATGTATGAAAAAATGTAAAATTAAATACTGTAGTTAATAAAAAAAGTTTGTCTTGTATTAATTTTTTTCAAATATTTGAAATTTTGTATTAGTCATACTTTATTTCCTTATTTTTTTAATGCAAATTTTAAAGTATTTTTTCCTTGTTGCTTTGTTTTTATGCGATTTCTGAAAATTACAAAACCTATCCCCCATTTTTCAAGATAAGTTAAGTCCATTTTTGTGCGATTTTTTTAATACGGGTTTTCTGCGGAACCTATGTACCGCATAAAACGAGACACAGATGTCCATATAAAAGAATAATTTATAAATAAAATAAATAAAAAGTTATAAAGAAATTACAAAATTTTAAAAGATTGACCCTTTTAAAATAGTGAAATAAAAGTTGTTTATAACTTTGTTAAGATTAGAAAAAAGATTATTTTCTAAAAGTAAAAGCAGTTAAATTAACGAGAAAAGAATGCAGTATTAAAATGGGATATTAGACAATTTAAGAAATTTGAGACTAGATTCCCTTCATAATAATAAAGTGTAACTTAAAAATAACTTACTAATTAAAGTTAGATATAATATAATGGGTTAAATTCTTGTATCTAGTATGGAAGCAATAAAAGAAAGAATCAGCTGAGCGGGTGGACGGGAATATGAGCCAATCAGCTTTAGAGAATGAAATAATAAAAGAACCCAGTGCAAATGGGATCAATAAAAGGATACTTGATTTTTGGAGCTTCACCTGTGCAAACAGACTTACAAGCAGATGCAGAATGTTGCTCGAATGCACAGGAACTTCCAAGTGCAGAGAACTGGCCTCCGAACATGTAAATAGCCAGCTAGGACTCATACAGTCATATTGATCTTAATTATTATTTTTGTATGCCTACAGATATGGATATATGCAATGTATATAGCTGCATATATAATTTGTAATGTTTAGTTAGCAATTACCAAGATTATTAAAATGCAATAGTATCAAGTAATTACTGGGGGATTACTATCGTTAAATTAGTCTGGGAATGGTTAAGTTTGTTACAGACAAGATGTCCGGCAGTGTAGTAGTGTGGACAGAATAATTGGTGCAGTCCCACAGTCTTGCTACAAACTGCATAGCTCTGTGCTCATTGCAGTGGCGCAGCCTATAGTTAGAATAGGAAAAAATTATATGAACCCCAGTCAGCACATTACATAGACAGTATAAAGTTGAAAACTGTAAGGGAATTTACAGTATTTTAAAATCCCTCATATTTATGCTCAGATCAAAGTGCACATTCAGTTAGTTCATTCAAATTAGGAATCAAAAGTAAAAGGTCAGATTTATGCATAACGATTGTTTTAAAATGCAATCGGTTATAGGCGAGTTCAGCATCACTGAGGCGAGTAATTGGCCCTTATATGTCCAACACATAGAGAAATATCTCTTTGTAAATAAAATCAAAGAAGATAAATACAAAATTGCAAGAGTTTTATGTTTCGCTGGGGAAGAGGTGATTGAAATTGCGAATAGGCTTGCTGCACTCTTCACCTCAAAAGAAAACCCCTATAATCAAATTAAAGAGCAGTTGTCTAATTATTTTAACCCACTCCCCTCTAGACATGACACCAGGTTACATTTCCATGACCAGAACCAGAGTAGAGTGAGATATATTAAAGATTTCGATTGGTCACTTTGAAATCTAGCAAAGAATTGCATATCTGATTCATTGTTAGATGAAGCACTCCTGGAACAGTTCCTTAGAGGCATAAACAGAGATGTGACAACTTAGGTCAACAATTACAGTCAGTCATTAATTTAGACTACAGTTAGACAATAAAGCACAGTACAGCTTATGAACTCATCCTGGAGCAATCGAAAAAATACGCAGAGTTCAATTGGAGTGAGAAAAAGCAAACAGAAGTTTGTAAAATGTTTTCACCTAATTAAAAACAAAATCACAAACAGTAAAGAAAAAATTGATGACAGCAAAAATACATTTGTATGCTTTTGCTGTGGGAAAAATTAATGACAGCAAAAATACATTTGTATGCTTTTGCTATACAGACATGAACGCTGTAAACACTGCAACAAAGAAGGCATATGGAAAGTATATGCAAAAAAAAGAGTTCAGCGTAGCCAAAAATGATAGTAATAGTAGTAACCATATAATAGAAAGCACCTTATTAAGATTAAAAATATGGCAACAATGAGTAATGATAAAATAATAATCAAAATTAAAGTATGTGATCAGCCTATGATCATGGAGGTCAACAGTGGGAGCATCATATCACTGATATCATCCACGATTGGTATACTATTACTTCTAAGTGTAAGAAAAGCGCCATTATATAAAAAACTGACTTAAAGGTGTTAGATATAAATGATAACATTCATTAAAATAAAGGCATAGTTGAAGTGCCAGTATATGGAAGGGCAAAATTATAGTACTACCACCGTATGTAGTACATGCCCCTATGAACCTCTAATCAGACGTGAATGATTCACAAAGTTAGGCATCAAGCTAACATTCATAAAAATTTTGAGATGGAAAGAGAAATAAAAAATAAATTTCCAAATTTGTTTAATGGGGAACCAAGGATAAATAAAACCATGATTATATCGTTAGAAATAAACACAGAAGCGTGACCTACAATTTGTAAGCTAAGAAAAGTTCCATTCGTCTGAAAAAGAAAAAGTAGAAAAAAAAATCGACAACCTAATTAAAAAGGCATTTTAGAACCTATCAAAAAATCGGAGTGAGCAACGCCCATAGCCATTATAACCAAATGGGCCAATTTTTTTTGGTTGGCAATCACAGGGTATCAATGAATAAAGTGATAAGTAAAAGCGCATACCCTGTACCAAATACCAGAGAAATTATAGCATCATTGCAGAGATCAAATTTCTTTGCAAAGTTAGATTTCAATACTGCATTCCATCAGATACCAGTTACTGAGGAAACAACTAAAACACTAATTTTAACCATTCACATAGGATTATACAAATGTATGCCATTTGGGATAATGTCGGACCATAGCATTTTCCAGCTGAAAATTCAAACTCTCCTTAGCAGTCTGGAGGGCATTATACTATATTTGGACAACATCCTGGTAACAGCGACTACCAAAAAAAGAACCGAGAAGCCACTTATTCAAAACTTGCAAAAAAGTAGATGAATTTGGAGCTAAGCTGAATACCCAAAAATGCATATGGAAAGCGAAGGAAATTAAGTTTCTGGCCACATTATATCCAAAAAAAGCACATCCCATGCCCCAGAAGCCCCAAGGCCTACAAACGTAAAACAACTGCAAGCCTTCCTCAGATTCATAAACTATTTTGAAAATTTCTTACATGAAAAAGTCCATGATCTGATTAGAAAAAAAACAAATGGAAAAGGTAAGAAGAAAAAGCATTTGTATTCACAAAGTCACAGCTGACTTCAAAAAAATGATTCATCAATTACAACAGCAATTTGGAAATAACACTGATCACTGACGCATCTGAATTCAGGGGCAGAGCAATACTATGTCACTCAGTCCAGTCAGGAGAATGACCCATAACCTTCGCCTTGCACACCTTGTTCAAAGCAGCAAAAAATTATAGTCAGTTGGACAAAGAAGCCCTCGCTATATTATTTGGAGTTTAAAAAAATTTCATCAATATCTGTATGGTTGTAAATTTACTATTATAACTGATCATACATCCCTACTGGGATTCTAGGAAATAACAGATGCCAGATCATCTAATTTCTCATATGTTACAATGGCTTGACATATTGGCAGGCTGACTATACTCTCAAATTCAATAAAGGATAAACAAATAGGTCATGCAGATGCAGTATCACAGATACCTGGCCAGAGTGAATCAGACGTAAAAGAAGCGGATATTAACTATATAGACATACTCAAAAGTCAAAACCTGGATAGCAAAATCGTAGCTTCTTGGACAGAGAAGGACAATTGATTATTAAACAGATTAGAGAAGTTGGCCAAATAACTGTCCAAGCTTCCTCCATGGAAAATATGGAATGCTCCTGAACAATTGTCCGTATGCAAAGGATGCATATTGAGGGGGTGACCAAGATTAATACCAATAATAGGAAGACAGCAAACCTTAAAATTATTGCATGAGGGTCATCCGGGCATAGTTAGAGCAAAGGCTTTAGTCCATAGTTACCTATGGTGGTCTAATATATATATGAAGACAAAATTTGAGCAATGTATTAAAAAATGCAATTACTAAGTAATGTGCAAAAGCATCTCCACGCAAATTTGAAGTGTGATCGAAAGTGGACAAGCCTTGGCAACGCATACACATAGACCACTGTGGTCCATTCGAAGATCATTTGTTTTTAGTGATAGTCAACGCATATTCGAGGTGGGCTGAGTACAAGATAGTAAAAAACACCAGCTCAGATGTAGCACTAAATGGCCTATATTAAATATTCATATATCACGGATTTCTGGAAATATTAGCTTCAAATAACAGAACAACATTTGCATCAGAGAAGGTCAAGGAAGACAATGCAAGATTGGAGAATAAAGCATCTACTCACCCCCCCCCCCATACCAGCCCCAATCAAAGGAAAAATTGGTTGAAAGAGCAGTACAAAATCTAATGTCAGCGATAAAAAAAATGGAAAAAGTGGAAATACAGAAAGCAGTGATGACAGTCCTCCTCCACCAACATTCAACCCAGTTGCCAAATTTGGAATAACATCAGTGGAAAAATATTTAGGAAAAAAATTACATATAAAGCTTGCCAAAATGGTTCTAACAACAGAACAAAACAAACAGCATAGTTGTTCGTATAAATACAAACCACAAGAAAGGGTGTGGGTAAAGAATGTGAACAACCGTTGGCTTCAGGCAGTAGTCTTGAGTCATCGGTCAAAATAAGTTGTAATGGTACACATAAATGATGGGAAAGTATTAAAAAAACATATAAACCAGCTACGAAAAGATGAAAGCTTAGACCTAATACCCAAGTTAGTCAAAACAAAAGCCAATGAGGCAATGCAAAGTGAAAATAAACCGGAAATGGAAAAAACTCATGATACTGATTTCAAACAAATACATTTTCAGAGAATGCAGCAAATGAGTCAGAATCTAATTCTCGACAGTCTGCTAAAAAAAAAGATAAAAAAACCCAGGTATTTTAATGATGACATACCGAATTCAAAGATTAAAACCTAATCTCTGAACTTGGGGAAAGTAATGATATGCATGTGGATGCTTAAATGCACATACATATAAAGGTATAATTTATGAATGAAATAAATAAAAAGCTATAAGGATATTATAGAATTTTAAAAGACTGATCCTTTTAAAATAGTGAAATAAAAGTTATTTATAATTTTGTAAAATTAGAAAAAGATTATTTTCTAAAAGTAAAAGCAATTAAATTAATGAGAGAAGAATGCAGTATTAAAATGGGATATTGAACAATTAAAGAAATTTGAGTTTAGATTTCCTTCATGATAATAAAGTGTAAGCTAAAAATAGCTCATTAATTAAAGTCAGATATATAATGGTTTAAATTCTTGTATCCAGCATGGGAGCAGTGAAAGGAAGAATCACCTGAGTGTATAGACAGAAATAGGAGCCAATCAGCTTTAGTGAATGAAACAATGAAAGGACTCAGTGCACATTGGATCAAGAAAAAGACACTTGATTCTTGGAGCTTTACCTGTGCACATAGACTTACAAGCAGGTGCAGAACGTCACCGAATGCACAGGGACTTCAAGTGCGAAGAGCTGGCCTCCAAAATGTGTGAACAGCCAGCTAGATGTATATATAATTTGTAACATTTAGTTACCAATTACTAAGAATATTATTGAAATAAGCAAATAGTTTAAACTTCATGGCTAATTGTTCTAACGTGCAAAATATAAAATGCGTTAACACACACAAGCACACAAAGCTGAAGACAAATAAAGAAATGTATATATATTTATTTTATTTTAATATATATATATTATAACGATCGAAATGAAAGTGAAGATCGAATCTAACCGCAAAAACAATATCTGTAACTACCAGGGCGCCATCTAGGCATTTGAGCCTAGAAAAATTTATAAAGTAGGCAGATACGCGCTGTTAAGATTCCACTTTATTTAAATATTCCGATCGTTAGCCCAAGTCACTAGCTCAGCGGAGACGCAGAGATAAAAATCTATATCTTAATTTATATCTTAAATATCAATAAATAAAAGCCACTGCCAGAACTTAACACATAAAAATATTTATTTACGCACATATAAAATAACATTTAAATTTTGAGGAATAAATTCAACATTTTAGATTTTTCTATTAATCTTTTAATTTTACATTTAACTAAGTTTCAATGAGTTTAATATTTTATTTAGATAGTCAAGTATGGATAGACTACATAGATCTGCATTTGAAAAGAAAATATTCTTCCCTGATTTAACCTTAGGCAACAAATTTCGCAATCAACTGGCGCCAATCCATCTGATACATTCATGTATTCAATGTAGCATGATACGACAACACAAAATACTATACTGTCAGGAATGGACATCTGAACAATAAGTAGAATTAGAGAAGACATTGACTCTCCACCAACAGGAATGTTACATCTGTTGGCAAGTAGAACAATAAACAAAAAACTCCATAGGAATGGACTGCAGTCTTCTGCCGACTTACAAACCCATCCATAGGCAAACAGAAGGTGTGTGGCGTATATATGCAATCCTGCCCGTAGCGGACCTCATACTACATCTACTAATTACACAAATATATCCAATCCATTGAACCAATTCAACTACGAAATGAATAACCTAAGATTACCCTCCCTTAATATAACTTTACAAAACTATATAGCCATTCACGCCCGACTTAAATTTAACATTTAAATACGTTCGCACAGATTATTTTTATACAATTTGCTTTTAAAATGTTGAGTATAGATCGGCTGCACAGATTCCACGGTCAAAAACATCCAAATTAAACACAATCGATCAAAATACAAAATCATCGATCACGTCAATTGCAAAGGGAATACACAAGGCTCCGTGGCATTCATCGTAAGATGCCCGCATTAACCTCGTTGACCTATATATTCTAATCAAATGTGAAAACTTCAACATAATCAACCGCTAATGAACCTATGCAACGTCTATACCCAACCTAAATTTCATCATTTAAAATTTAAACAATAAACAATTTATACAATAAAGAAGAAAAAAAATGGAAATGATTTTTATCAATCGGAAAACATATAAAATTAAACATTATTAATTTGATTTAAAAACTTACAAAAGTCAGATAAGAGTCCGTTTTTAACATTTAAGTTGGCTTGTTTATCAATTTATAAAACTTGACGAAAGTTCTTAATTGATTTTAATAATTGTTCATTTCATATAGCTTATGGTAGAAGAGTCCAGGTTCCTGTTTTTAATTCCCGCGACGCCTCCATTGGAAGATAATGTTCTGGAGATGGCAATAGCTGGTTCAAGGTATCACAGTCTTTTCCTTTTTCTTTTTTAAATAGAGAGTGTGGTATGTGCGTCCTACCACAACTCTCAAACACACAACGCTGGAACTCCCGAAAAAACTGTATTTCCCTTTTTATATTATCCACACAGATTCAATCAACAAAACGTCACTAATCCATCACTTTCGTTAGGGTCCGAGCCAAGGCTTAGTGCTTCCATTGGTCAAGCTAATTTCTTTTTATTTTCTTATCTATCTTTCATCAGATCATTTTAATTATACAAGAGCCCGAAGCTAGCTTGCTTTTCAAACAATCATTTCCATTTACAGATTACATTAATTAATATCTGTTTTTATTTTTAAATCTTGTACTTTTTTATAAAAAAAGTACGTTCAAATATTTATTTGTTTTTTTTTAAAAAAAAAATATTTTTAAAGTTTGGCCTCTGTGCGAATGTATATACGTTTAACAAACATTTTAATTTTAGCGTTTAGTTTTTTACTTTTATTTGCGAACTTTTAAGTTTTTATTTTAAATTAATGTAACGACATATTTATATATCGTTACAATATATTTAATTAAGTGGCTAAGCGTTTTCAAGGGTCAGAGCCCTCATATTCATAGCCATTTTGTAAATGGATAAGAAATTGATTAGGAGCTATGTAAAATTATGCAAATGTGTTAGTTACGTATTTCATTTCCGGGATATTTTGTAGCAAGAGTCTTTTCTATTTATGGTGTCGCCATTTCTAGTGATAAAGTAAGCCTCTTTTATTTTCCTTTTGAGATCATGTCGTTCTCTGCAAATAACAACTGGATCTCTAGGTTGGCAATCGTAACCAGCTGACGTGTGGTGCTGTGCAAAAACTGAACTATAAGAAAGGTCCACCAGTGCTTTATTATAGGAGTATGGGTGTTGGATAGCCTAGTGGACAGAGAGTCCCTGGTCTCACCATAATAAGATGATTTACAATATTTTTCAGAGCAGGCAATATTATAAACCACCTGAGGTGTCAGCGAGGGTGGTAGGCTGTCTTTAGTGTTATTGATTAGTTTGTTGGAGTTGGGAAGTGTGTGGACGCATTAATGATATTTATAATTTTCTTGTTAAATTCCCTGTCCCAGTGCTTAAGATCTGATTGGTTACTAATAGTCATAAGCGCTTGAGAAGTTTGCACTCTCTCAATTTAATATTGAATATATTGTAAAAACTTTTTATGCACATTAGGCAGATAAGGGAGTAGAAGTCTTTGCTTGTCTGTGTTAGGGGCGTGATTATTGATTTTAGAGCAAAATTGTTTTATTTTCTTGCCAATTAAATTCAGATTAAAACCAACTTTTATTAAGTCGTTCCTGTATGATGCTAGATTAGCTTTTTTATTTGCCTCAAATTTACAAAGGTGCATATTTCTATACAAAAATGAAGTTAAGCCAGAAAGTTTGTGGTTAGTTGGTGAATTGGAGAGGGGGTGGGAGTGTCCTCTAACTTCAAGGGGTTTGATGAGCATCTTATAAATAAGATGTAAGTGCTCTCGCTGAATGTGTATGTCTAGGTATTTAACTTGTTTATGGCTGTTTTCATTCTCTATGTTGAACGTAAATCCAGTGGTATTTTGGAGTTCAGTTTTAATTTGTAGAATAATCGGAGTGGGGGCGGCTATGAAGAGATGATCAACATATCTAGTGTAGATGGATAGTAAGTTAGATTCTTGATATTTTGGAATTATTTGTTTTTCAAAGTAATTTAACACTATACTTGAGATAATGTCAGTCATAGGTAGTCCCACTGGCCAACCATCTTTCATATGAAACCACCGGTTGTGGAAGAAAGCCAAGATATTTTTATCAAGCCATGATAAAAAGTCTATAATAAAGTCAATCAGTGGCTGAGCTGAGTTGTGGTTTATAAGCTCTTCTTTTATAATGTGAATAGATTTAGCTTTGCAAATGTAACCGTACAACTCTGAAACATCAATAGTAGCCAGTGTGGTGTCAAGGTTCAAAAGTAGGTCCTTTATTTTTGTTACAAATTGAAATGACACATTTATAGTATATGTACCGAATCCCAAGGCTTGGATTATTATTATTAAAATGCATTTAATCTCAATCTAATAGTATCGCATCATTATCATTAAATTTAATCTGAGAACAGTTAAGTTCGCAGACAAACTATCCAGCAGTATAGTAGTGCAGATATAACAGTATTTAATTATTATTAGAAAGTTTTGAAAATATCTTTGATTTAAAATCATCATCTTAATGAATTATTTGTATTAGTAACAATTAGTTTTATATATCATGATTTTATAACTAGAAGCATGAGCAAAACACTAGACAACAGTGTCAACAAAATTCTCAAACTAGTTCCTGTTTATTGGCATTCATTAGTGAAAAGCACAGGATTGCACACGTCTAATCTTGGTGACAAAACCTCAATAATTAAACTAATGAAGTTATTTGGTTAGTACTATGATCTACTATCCAATGCTTACTCATGCTTGTATATATGAAAGCATACATATTTTAGAGCAGTAGACATCTGTTAGAATAGTTGTGTGATGTCTAGTTGTATATACAATAAATCAAAAAATAAAACAAACTCAATATTACAAAACATTTAATATTTATATAAAAAACAAAAATTGTCTTACATATTTTATTTTCTGTATTAAATAACAGAGATTTTAACCATAAACCTAATTTCAGAAGTTCTTGGGCTACTAATAATGTTCAATTAATCCATAAATATTCTATTATTATTAACAATAATAATGAAATTAGATGTTATCTTTAATTTGTAGTGTTGTTTAAATTTACTTTACAATGAATCCAATTTGTTGAGCTCCTATATCAAGTACATGTTAACTTGTAGATTAACTAATAGAATTTTAATTTAAAAATTATCAAAGTACAAAAACACTAAAATTTTACTCTTAATTAAACAAATTTTATTTAATATCAATTATATAAGTAATAATTTTTGACAAGTTTTACTTACATTTGAAAGACTATTGAGTGCAGTAAAAAGATCTGATGGATCTTCCTTCATAAGACCTTCACTAATATCTGTTAAGCTGTTTAAAACCTTGTCCTGTTCTTCACTACAGAAACCTACATAGTATTTAAATTATAATTTTTAAAAAATTATTATTATTAATTATTTCAGTGTAGTAAATAGTTTACAATTTTAAAAAAATAAAAATAAAAACCTTCATATCGAAGCGAAATTCTTAACGTGGTCTTGATACAACTCAAGGCTATTTCTCGAATATTAAGAGAAGGATCAGTGCAACGAGGAACTATTCTAGCTAATAAACAACCCATCTCTTTAAAAGGAGTAGGAACCTGAAAAATCATTTTATATAATTTTGTTTTCAGAATATCATGTGTATATACATATAAACTTAAAAAAAAAAAAATACAAAATTAAAATACAGAACTATCAACTATCAAATTAAAAACAAAAACAACCTAAAAAATAAAAAACTGAAATATATATAGCATTGCATTAATATATAGCTCCTTTTGCCTATATTAAGATGTTAGACCAGAATGGAAAAGGAAATCTATCTTTTATATACAGATATTGCCTTGATAATAGATTGAAGATTTATGGTTTGGACAAGCTTAGGCTAATATCATGTGATAGATATATGTGTGGGAGTGTGCCTGTGTATAAAATGTAATGAAGATTTTCATGGTTACAAGACGAAATTAGAGAAATTTTTAGGAAATACCATGTATTAGTTTAAATAACCCAACAGTTTAAAGAAGTGAGAGAAAATTCAGCATATTCCAGCCTTGTGGATATCCACTATTTTATATTTTCTCATCCTCTAGCAATATTTTTGAAAAAAAAAACAACAACAATTTACCATGAAATAAAAAGAGAAAATATAAAAACACATTTTAATCTTTCTTCAACTATAACTGAACAATTCTTTAATAAAATAACTAATAAAAAGACTTCAATCCACACACAGTCTTGATATTACTTGAAACACAATAGTGTTTCATGCTATGCTTTTCAAAATATTGGCAGTAATCTTCTGCGGAGGAGATTTCTAAGTCTGTGGATTGAGACCTTTTAAAGACTTTAAAAGATTTCTTTTAATGCTAATTATAGAAATTTCTCAATGTGAAGAATTGATATATGGTATTTGCCAAATATTACTATATATATATATTGTGTATATTTACAAGTGTCAAATTTTCTGCACTCACAACTTTGATACAAGCCATAACATCGACATAAACTTAAAATAATACAAAAGCATGCAAAGATTTAAACTAAGAAAGTAATTTAAAAATAAAGGTTTTGATGTAAAGCATCATGGTCATAAAAAAATTAACAAAATATAGATAAATAAATATTCGTTTGTCATGTAAAAATAAATATAAGTATACAAATATATATATAGGTTAGGGACAAACACACAGCTTTGAAATATTTAAATTTACATTTATTTGGGTTGTGCATAAGAATTTGGGAATTGAAATAATTTTCATATTTGGATTTTGTACAAGCTTTATAAGATAATGTATGTTTGCAAAGACTGTAGAGCTGAAGTTCCATCTTTTATTACAGTGGATAGAATTCTTTGCAAATGCATACAGGTTCATTTTAGAGGAATAAGGTTAGACAGTTAAAAAACATAAATTATCAAAAATAGGTGTTAAAAGGCATATGGTGAAAATAATTATTTGCAACCCTAAGTTATTATAAAACTATTAGTTAGGTCAAGCATTAACATAAAACAAGTAATACAGTCAAATTATAAATTTTTAATTTATAAAAACTTAAAAAAATTAAAAGCACATAATTTGAAAAATAACTTATTGTCTATGGTAACAAATTTGGAAAACAAGCTAAAAAAATCACAAAAATTTTTGAAAACACTTTGTAAAAATGGATAGATTAGCTTCTAAGCTTTAGACGCAGGTTTTCTGCTCAATGAGTGGTGGTATAAAAAAGTTTACAAAACATATTTTGAAGAAGGTCATTTAACAGCTTATTAGACTTGAAGAGAATTCAGTCAACCCAGAGTTTAAACATCAGTCATCTAGTATTTGCTATGGATAGTGAGTCAACCAAATAAAAACAATCATAGATTGATTCTAACAGTAAATTCAAACTACATCCTTAGGAGAAAAAAAAACTTACTCTAGACAGATTCTAACAGTAAATTCAAACTATATCCTTAGGAAAAAAAACTTATTCTTAAGTCTATAGAAATAAAGAAGCAATAAACCAGTGTGGAAAAGTACTTTTTAGTATATTCTCATTAGAATGAATAATAAATCACATTTCAGCTTACAGCTTTACTAAGATGATCAGATAAAGATTACCAGATATGCATCAACTTATCATTTTCTGGATAGTTTGCCAAAACCTCATATTATAAAGCATTAAATTGCAGACTATGAAAATATATGTTAACTATGCCCAGAATTAGGTTGTTTTGAAGCCCTAGTGTATACTGACTAATCAAAACAGAAAAATACCAACAAAGTTAGTGAAACCAACCTGCAATAATACTGATGAATAATTTGCATATGGATTTAGAAAGAGCCATGTTAAGAAAGGGAATGATATTGTATGTTACAATGAACATATTAGTTTATAAAAATGTGGTTGGAAAAATTTTATGATTTTTTATATATTCTAATGGTCAGAAAATCATACAATTAAAAAATAAAATTATATAGCATATGTTTATTAACCAACACATAAACAAAATTCTATCTATTTAACAACTAAATGTGTGGTTTGTTTCATACACTGGTAGTACCAAAGTGCTCACATGTACCAAATATGAATTTTATAATTGCTAAATATAACTTTATGAGATTCTATTAACTATTTATGATCAAGACTTCATATTTAACTTCATATTAATAGTACTATTATAATCTTATTTCTTCACTGATAATATTATTTAATATTATTTGAACTTTATCACACCATTATTTAAATGTATTATGTGAATGTGCACAATATCACTTAGTCCATATATACATAAACAAACAAAAATGAGATCTTTAGACAGGATTTAAAACCAATAGCTAATGCATCTCATCACATCATACATGTTTGACTGAAATATAGCAACTTTATTATCAATAGTAATATTATAAACTGTTGCACTTATGAAGAGACAAAGATAATATATGACAGATGTAATTTAAGATTCTTAACATCAGTAGTTCATAACAACAATATGCCAGGATTTACATCACAACATATGGAATATCAAAATATAAATAAATGAAGGACATAAATAGAATTAATTATCTTCAACATAAAAGTAGGAATGCACACCTGCAAATATACATATCATTATCAATACAAGCAACAGGAATTCCACATCATATTTTGTAATCAAGACAAAACAATATACACACAATAGAACCCTTATTTCAAACTTAGAATAATATAACATCTTCACATCTGTCATCAATATTGACATATATATATATAATGTACTAGAGACATGCACAACTCACAGTCAACATCGCGATAAATGAACATCAAATAAATCGATGCATTTAAATTAAGATGCTTTATCATTTTTATAACAATTCTATGAAGTTATAACAAGTGTTTTACATCTACTGTTATAACATATATAAAATTAAATTCAAATCATTTAAATTTAGGTCATTCACATAGTCAAACAATCTCAAATGAGTCAACCAATATTGCTTTACATTCATTTATTTAAATGCAAATTTATAACACTAAGTAAAACTTTTAATATATATATATTAAATCTGACAATTCATTTATTTAAATGACAAAGAATTTGTTCTTTTAATTATGAACAATAAATAAACCTAAGACAAGCTTTTTTTATTATTACCAAAACAAAATTAAAATAGAACTAAATCTTAAATATTTTATAATGATTTAATTATAATAATAAAATAGACATCACTTATATATAAATGTCAATAAATAATATATTTATAACATTTCTATACCTAAAAGTTCTTGTTTACATTTCAAACAGTTTATATTAATGTTTATATGATATCTTTTATGCACAAATAGAAATGTCTTTGATAAAGCATTTAATTTTAATTTAGATCTAAATTAACTTATAGTTATAAATATCAAATATTCCTGAATTATTTATTTTAGAACTTTAGTATTTATCCCAGTTGTTAAAAGAAAATACTTTATTCCACCTGAAATCATAATTCAAATAAACTTTGGTAGACATTCAATTAATTTCAAATAATGTCAAAGACCAATTCAATTGATTAAATCAAATGCCTTGACCAAATCAATAAAAACGACATATAAATCATTCTTTTGTTCTCAATATTTTTCTTCCATTTGACTAGTAAAAAAAAATCATGTTTATATTGTTTCTTGATTCTCTAAAATTACACAGTCTCTGATAATAATTCATTTATGACTGGAAGCAATCTATTGAACAAAATCATTAAAAATTTTTGCTGTAGCGAACAATAATGATATTTGATGATAAATATTGCAATCTTGTCTATTCCTTTATTTTTAGAACAATACAAACATTCTTAAGATCTGATGACATAACTTTTTGAGACCATATATTCATAAAAAATTCCAGTATTTTTGAAGCTAATTTATTATCATCGTAATTTAAAACTTCTCCGGATATTTCATCAGCAAATGCAATCTTCTATTTTTAAGATTACAAGTAAGAACTATTTTAATTTCACTAAACTGGATATCTTTGTCCAAATCTATATGAATGAATAAAATGGATAAATCATTAAGATGATGTCAGAACACTAGCCATTTGAGATTCTAAAAAAAATTGTAACTTGCCGAGTTCTATATGTCATTATTTAAAATAATTATGTTTTCAAAGATTTCTGTGGAAAACTAATTTCCATTTTAAAACACCCTGCAATGGCATTTTGATGGCACGATGATTTTAATGATGTTGAATGCAAACCACCTTGTGTCAAATGTTGGTTTGCAACTATAAGACAGAAAAGAAAAAAAAATGCTAGGGGAAAAGCAGTTTAGATTTAGCACTGTATAACCTTATTTTGATATTTTGTTGCTTCAAAACCAGTTCATTTTTATTTGAACTGTTTAGTTTGTTTTATTGTAATTTGTATTGAATAACAAAATAAATAAATAAATTTCTTAAATGAAAAATAAAAAATTTGTAGTTGACAATTATTTTGACCCTTAGTATTGTTTTCATAAAACTCAACAACATTTACAACTCCATATTTTTTTTTACGACTTTTTGAAAAACAAATAAAAAATTTAAAACAAAACAAATCATAAAAATTGAAAACAAACTTGTCAATTACAAGTAATAAGAAGTTGTTTGAAATTATATAGTTAATTTGTAAGTCAATATTAGAAAAAATCAATTTTCAAAAGAAAACTTACAATTAACCGTCCTGTCCTCCTCTCCCCATTTTTCTCTCAAAACGAAATAATAAATTGAAAAGACAACTAAAACTAAAAGATAAAAAGAAACTTGTTCATGACAAGTAATTAGATTTCAAATTAGATATTGAATTTATAAATTAATTTGTAAATTACTAGTATTAAATATTGTTAAGAGAAATCATTTTTCCAAATAAAATGAATCTTAAATTTATTATTTACTTATGCCAGTACTGTTTCATGATATCTAAGCAATGCTTAATTAAAAAATCAACAATCCGAGTCCATCAGAACCAAAAATTTGATCTTTTAATAGTACTGCTGTAATAATGCTATCCAGTAAAAAAAATTTTTCTCTCTGAGCTCTCTGAATCTAATGTTAAAGCATATGCACTAATAAAATGGTCAATGGTACTATTGTGTAAGCAGATTTTAACACCACATTGAGTTTTCATTAATATCACAAGGAATTATAAGAATAGAAGACATTAAACTTTATGTAAATTCAACACCATCTTTTCTTTCGCTGTTTGATCTGCCCTTCTAAAAAAATAATAATTTATTTAATACTTAATTTCTTTGTCTTATCTTTTAAATAAAAATGTATATTTTTTATTTAATAATTTTATTTATCTAAAAATAGTACATTAACTAGAAAAAAATAATAATTTGCACATCATTTTTTCAAAACTCACTCAACATTTACTGCCAAAATTGTCACTAAAGGCTTACTCTGAAAGTCAACCAATCATATTATATATAGACCAAACCATTCACTGAAAAATTTCCTTTCAAATTCTTAAATCATACTATTAAGGTGCATGTTTGAAGTTTTTTTTTTTTTAAGATAAAAAAGTAATATCTTTTATACCTAACATAAAATATAATATCTATTATAATTATTATATTAACAAATAAAGCTTTACAAAAATGAACAGAAAAAAAATTGTTCTTAAATAAAATGCATCTTTACAAAATACAAAAGCAAATTTCAAAATTAATAAACTTTATATAGATATTTTATATATTTATATTCATTTAACAGAAAAAAAAACAACAACAAATATTTCCAAAATAACAAAGAAGAGGACATTACCACTCCACCATTATTAACACTTTCAAAGTAGGCTTCCAATAAACTCTGTAGTGTTTTTATTGAACGCTCTCTTTCAAACTCTTGACTAGACTGCAAGTAGGACTTCAATTGCTAACAAAATACACAATTAAATATATAAGCATATTTTCATTATAGTTTAACAAAAATGTCATACAAATTTTAAAAAAATTAAAATTATTTAAACATAAGCATTACCAATCATAAGTAAATATATGATTAAAAATGTATATATAGTAAATATTTCTTAGTAAACGAAGTCAAATGTGTAAAATAAATAAAGAGATTTTAGCATTTGCAATATATATATATTTACATAATATTATAGAAGGAAACTGGCTTTCATACATGTGCTATAGAATTGATACACATTCTCCGGATTAATAAATATTTTAAAAGTGTAGGTGATCAATCTATGCTTACAGCCTATTCTTTAAATAACTCAACTTTTATTGATGGACCTAAATTAAGACTTGAATCTATTACGAACCAGACTTTTAAATTGGCAAATTTCTTATACAAGTTCGTTTTTAACTACCTGTGATACTTATTTATTATTAGTTTAGTGATTTTATATGTATGTAATATTGTCATGGGGAACTAGTCCTCACACGTGTTGTAGAATTGACATGCAATCCGCCATCAATAAATGTTTTAAACATATAAGTGGACCAATTATGTTTAGAGCCTAATCTTTATATAAACCAATTTTTATTGGCCATGCGTAAATTAGGGCTAGAAGCTATTATGAGTCTGGGGGAATGTGTATCAATTTTATAATGCATGTGTGAAGGCTAGTTTCCTTCCACGATATTGCATATATATAAAATTGCTATATTATTAATTATCACACATATACGTATGCTATACATGATTATACATCTACCTATAATATTTAATGTAAATTATATAATTCTATACATTAAAAATGTTTACCAACTGACTACTTGACATGATATTTATTCACTAAGAACATGGGTATTTTAAGTGTCCATGGAGCCTAATTTCAGTAATTTCAAAAATGTATAGATAGGATGATGAAACATACTTAAATTAGCAAATAATAATTCTAACCAAGAATGAATATTAATCGAATACACACTTTAATATTCATTATATAAATATTTTAAATAATATACACAATATTATCCTGCTGATTTTCTGAAATGTGGCATTCTAATTTACGCATCATATTTTGTTGACCTCAGCTATTGCCACATCAAGTGTCATCATAATTTTCAGACTTAAGTCGATCCGAGCTTCAATTTTTTGTACATATTTCTGACAGGCAGTCATCATCCTCATATGCAAAATGTTAATGATCACTTTCGTAATAAAATATTAGTTTGTTTAAAGAAATAAAAAAAAAAAACTATGAATTTAAAATATCTGTTACTATATAAGTCAATAAAAAAGTACATTTTGAAAAGACAATCAAGCATGTAAGTGTAATTATTAGCAATCTCACGATCGGTGTCATGACTGTAACTGAGGAAATAAATAAATTTGGGTGCAGTTTTTGCCCTCATGTTAGTCACTTTTTCTGATTTGTGGAATTATTTGCTGATTGAATAATTTAATTATTTTCAGAATGCTGATACTAATAACAATTAGCAGGATTTTTTTTATTATTCAATTTGCCCTCTTTTATAATTTAATCATATTCTGAATATTTTGTTCAATAAACATATTGCTTTCAGGTAATATTATATTATTTTGTAAGCTGTTTTTACTTTTATTTTTTTTCAAATATACATTATTTTCATCATGAAAAAAATTAAATGCATTTATTTCAATCATATTTTGTTCACTAAAGATCCATAAATATTATATTATTTCCAAATTGTTATATTTTGTTTTAAACATATATTTTTTCCATTATAAAAAACAAACAAACCCATAAGTGATTCATTAGCATCTTCTTGTCAACTTTTTATGTGTAAATGATGATTCTGCCAATGCGGCCCCAAGATATACTACTTTAATTTGGAATACATTAATGCAACAATTTTTAAAATAAGTATAACCAAAAATTTAATATGCTATATTGGCATGAATGTGTGTTCCTCAATAACTCTTTAGCCATAAGAGTAACTATCCAGCTGTCCTGTTATTCATGATTTTTCAAGTTTTCTTTCAGAAGATAAACCAGAAAAAAAAAAAAAGATTTTTTCAATTAAGCAAAAGAATACATTTACGAATAGAAAACAAATGTTATTCACTAAATTTTTAAGTTTTTCATTAATTAACATGTTCTATGTAGATAAATGTTATTAAAAAATTTACTAGAATGTCAGTTAAAAAAAATTTAAAAAAGATAAATTTTAAAATAGTGCTACATAAAATATATATAATATTCAAGAACCATTTTTTGAATGAATATACCTTAGAGCCATATACAAACTGCATCACTAATAATTACATGAATAAAATGTGTTGCTCCATTAATTATTATAGTACAGATCTTTTTCTTTAAAGTATAATTATGAGATTACTAGTAGTGTAATTTTATAATGAGTACATTTTCAGCATTAATAAAGATTTCAAACTTATGCTGAAATTTCATTTGATTTGCTTCTTTTCATTAATGACTCCATTGAATATCTGTTGATCATCTTTCTCGAATATAATCAATAATTCATTGTAATATATATGAACAATTTTCATACATGTTTTCTAATTTTATTTATATATTTATAAAATAAAAATAAGAAAACCTTAAGAAATTAATCAAAAATAGCTATATAGCTATCCATAAAGCTTTTTCCAAAACAGGATATGTAAAGGATCATTTTACATTTGTTGGAAGTTTAATATAGAAACTGGCATATTGATACTAACAATATTTGTAAAGTTGGTCATTTCATTATTTAAAATATATATAAATACATCTATTCTATATTCTAATAAATAACTTATTAGAAGAAAAAATCAGATGCAAAATATTTTCAAAAATTTATTTAAAATGCAAAGAAAATAGAACAAAACTTTTTTTCTTTCAACAAATTGATTTATCAAAATTAGTTTAAGGTACTGTGTTCACAATTCAATGGTAGGATGTGAAAGTAATTTATTTATGTAAAATAGTAAAAATTAGTTTTATTTGTATAAAAGTGAGTAAAAAAATAATAATGATCCATATGGCTTTATTGCTCAGGAGTTCATAAGAAGTTTGAGTGCTAGAATCAATCCTGAGACCTCCCAATCTCAACTCGGATGGTTCTATCACCTGTGCCAAACCGTGCAGGATAATAAAAAATATATATACAAACTAGAAAACCCAATTATCTGAAGGCATGACTACAAAATAAACTAAAGAATAAAGATATCATCATCAGAGAAATTATTAAATTTAAAAAAAAAACACCACTAGACAAAATATATAAAGATAAGAATTCTTCATTTCTAAAACTAATATCAAACATATCCCCAATAATGATATAAAATTATAAACTTAAATAGCAATATAGCAATTGATAGAGAAGTCTTTTCATTCAGAATAGAATATTAAATACACTTTGCCTCTTTTGTTTTTAGTCTAATTAGATTTAAAAAAAATTTATAAATTTATAGACTGCACAGTAGAGAAATTCTCAACCCCCCCCCCCCCAATAATTACAATAGAGATAAACTCATCAGACATGTAGAACAATATAATAACAGATCATTTTATTTTCAAAATATTACATTGGTTTATTAAAAAAAGAACATGGTTTATGTTGTGATGTGCAATGGAGGACATGTTACTTGATATTACATAATGTTTTGGACTATGTGTGAGATTCAAAGTTTATCTAATCCTATAATTTTGCAATAGAGGGGAATTTTCAAATATAATCCAATAAAGACACATGCATGATTGAGAGATAAAAGATTTGGAATTGAGAAGATTAAAAATATATTTTGATTTCTTGTAGTCAATGATGAAAGATTCCAGTACTTCATAAATACAGATTACCCTGTTGCAAAATAATTAAACTATTACTACTAAAAAAAAACTTTTCACATGCAATAAAATGTATTAATAATATAAGCAAAAGATAATATTTTGTTCTAAATGATATCTCTCATGAATAATAACCAAATCATTGTGTCTATAATCATCATCATTCAAAAATTAAAAATTCATTGTTGCCTATATGAAACTGTAATTCTTTCTGGACTAAATGCCATTCTACTCATCATTTATCTCTGCTACATTTTGCTTGGTGATGATTCGCAGTCATATAATGCCATCATAAAATACACTGTTCAAATCTTTCTTAACAATTCCATTAGTCTGATTCACCATGAAAATTTTTATTAGCATTGACAGCCTTCATCATTTCTGATTCTTCTGAGAAATAGATATATCAATCTATTCAAACCAATAACAGCTGAATTCAACAACTGAAAGTCACCATCTGATGTGAGTTCATGGCAACTCCATCATCAGTTCTTTTTATGAACCAGTGATATTTATTATTTACTAATAACATAAAGCACTGTCTTCCAAACTATGTGCAACAGCACAGTAGTGTACCACGAGAGATTCCAGGTGACCACAAAAGATTTAAAAATATAGGTAAATAACATGTGAAGACACCACAGACCATTCAACTGTGAGCTACCCTACAGTAGTTTCGGCAAACAAAGATCCAAGAATATTTGCAAAGTTTGAGCATGCTCTGGAACAATACCATGTTGAATATATATAATCGCAAAGGAAAGAGTAGGGCAGTAATCATCTCGGTAAAACACATACAGTGGTTAAAATAAATTAAACTATTTGTTATATAAATATTAGTGATAGTGATATTAATTTAAAATATTTGTAATTGTAAATATAGTGTAAAATACCATAAATATAAATTAATTACATTACATGATAAACAGCAGTTTTGCTACAATATATTACAACTCTGCAATAATAAAGTTAAACCGGAATTGTCTATAAGTAAATTGTTTAGTAGTCATAGTAATTTTTAGTTTATGATTTATTTATAATTTACATAAATTATTTTATGTTAATTTTAATCAATTTTTAGTGAAGAGAAAATATTTTAAATATGGACAAATTTTTATTGCGACCTCAGAAAAATAAGAAAAAGAGTCATAATAAACAAGACGAACACCAGAATAAAAAGTCCACCTCGTCAAAACGAAAATATAATGAAAATTGCATCCAATATAATTTTATATTATTGGGAAAAGACAACTTGATTTTTTTTTATATAATTTTTTTAACAACAATCTCAAATGAAGTGATGATTCCCAGTAAACTTCAAAGTCATTTAATAACAAATCATCTGTAATGTAAGAACAAACCGAAATAATACTTTGGTATGCTAAAAAAATAATTTAAAAATTCAATGAAAAAGGCTGAAGAAATTTCACTCAATTCCAAAGAAAGCTCAAATCACTAGTTACAAGACTGCCCAGCTTTTGGCAAAAAAGAAAAAAACACATTCTGATGCCAAAAACATTATTTTACCAACCTTGTAGATTGCCATTGGCACAATGATTAGTGATGAGGCCATCAAACAAATTAAGACCATTCCTTTGCCAGCCCACACAATTTCTTATAAAATTCAATATATTTCACGAACATTAATGATCAGCTCCAAAAACATTTCACTGAAACAAAAAATGAACTTGAAAACTTGTGGGCCTTATAAATCAATGAAAGTACAGACATCAACAACAAAGCTCATTCATTTCTACGAATCATCAGAAGTGGTAAAAGAAAAAGTCAGTTTTTCTTTTGTTATGAATTAAAGGAAAGAACGACAGAAGATGACTTTAACCTGGTAAACTAAAATGTTGTATTGAGAGGGAAGCACTGGAAAACTTATAGTAGTGTTTGCACTGATGGTGCTCCATCTATGCAGAGTCAAAAAAAGAGCTTGGGTTCATGTATTACAAAAAAAATCACAAGTTAAAATTGTACATGGCATGATTCACCGTGAAGTTTTGCTATCAAAATCGCTATCTGGTGGTCTCCTAAAGACAATGGACAAGATTGTTGAAGTGGTGAATTACATAAAATCATATTTCCTATGATGCAAACTTTTTGTATCCCTGTATGAAACTATGGATTCTGATTTTAAGGGTTTACTGCTTCATACAGAAGTGTGATGGCTCTTGAAAGGAAAAGTGATTGCATGATTTATCTCTTTGCAAACTGAAATAATATGTTTCTTTAATACTGAAAATTCTAGATTTGAATTTCTTAATGATGATAATTGATGGCTGGAAGTAGCACTTCTCAACTATCTTTTTGAGAAGTTGAACATTTAAATTTGAGCAAATAAAAATATCATTACAATTACAGGTAAATTAAAGTCTTTCCCTGACAAGTTAGAACTGTGGACCAAGAAAGTGAAAAACTCGCAGTTTGATTGTTTCCCAGGCATAGAGGCCTTTCCAAACAAATTTAAAATTTTGTCAGAAGTGCAGAAGACAGTAGAAAACCTCTCTGTATCGTTTTCCATTTTCCATCACTTGATTATCAAATGGACCATCAATCCTTTTTTTAAGATATGACAGTACACACCTGCCATTAACATTAACAGAAGAAGAAAATTTAAGACTTGAAAAACGATCCTATGCACAAAGCCTCATTTTCTGTGTTAGAATTGTCAGAAATTTTGGATTTTGCTTTGGAGCCAATATCCTCAATTAGCTACTACAGCCATTAAATCTCTATTGCCCTTTGGATCATCGTATCTTTGGGAATTAGGTTTCTCAAAATGAAATCAAAAAAACTGGAATGATTACAGATGGTAGATGAGGAGTTATGTGTTTAGTTAATTTAGAGCAACATTTGGACAAAATTCTTTTTCAAAATCAATTGCGTCCTTCTCACTAATAACATTACTACTGTAATATATTCTCTCTATATATTATATGTTCATAAAACAATGTTATTTTATTGTAACTATAATGAAAATTTATTTATTTTTATTCATACTAATAAAGTATATTTGATTTTGTTGGGATTTTTATTTAGTGTGCCACAAAATAAATTCTCCTTGCCCAGTGTGCCGTAAGGTAAAAAAAGTAGGGCAGACTCTGACATAAAGGGATGAAAGGTTTTGTTGACCAGTTTCTTAGAAAGAAGATCATCTACATATGCAACAGATATTGTGGAATTTTATGAAAAACAAGAATTAATCATTCATTTTCATTAATATGGTAACCTCATTTATCTAATTTTAAATTATATGACTAGATTCCAAACATAGGAAACTGCAGGTTGAAATAACTTTACCTGCAAAAAATGTTACTTCAGATAAGTTATTTCAATTCATTAAAAACTCCATTCATAAAATTCAAAGTATGAATTATAAAAATAAAAACCCATAGAAAATTATAAAAATAAGCTTTCACTGTATAGAAACTAGATTACAAAAATTGTTCATTATTATTACTGCCAATATAGAACAAGTAGAATTCAATTTCTTGATTTCATATTAAGATTTCAAGTTCACTTATGAACAATAACAAATCAAAGTGCTTTGCTTCATTAAATAAATAATATTTTCCACAGAAAATATAGTATACTGCTGAAAAAGATCAAATAATAAAACTCTAATGCATTTTATTTACTATCGCTATTAAGTTCTCAAGTAAGCAATAAATGTGTAAATATGGTTGTATCTATGTACATGCATATACAAGTGCTCATATTTTCAAAAAATAAAATAAAACAAGACATCAACTTACTTGTAAAATGAGCATTAAAGTACTTGGCACTACATTTTTCCTGAGAACCTCAACAAGCATATCTGTCAAAGATTGCAATGTATCTGTCAATAAAATACTTAAGTCACTGACATCATCAGGATTTTCTTCTTTGACTTTCTTTTTTATACTTTCTGGAGAAAGAGGATAAATTTGGCTAGTAGCTATTTTTATCAATTTATTTAATATTTCATCTTCTAATATGGGATCTAACTTTCTGATAATATGTTAAGAAATAAATTTTAATTAAACATCAATTTTAAAAATTCATATTTTTAATCCTCTATTAAAGTAAAAATAAAAATTGAATTGAAAATCCTTAAGAAATCATATAACATTCAAGCACTAAAATGATAGGATGAAAACTTGTTCCAAATATCTTCAACTTGACACTTAACCACAGCAGTAAAAAAAAATGAGCCAGTAATAAATAGTAAGATGAAAAGTATAAAATTAAAAAACAAAACACTAATAATATAAAAAATTTAAGGCATATATATATAACTAACACTCATAAATGAATATGGCCATTCCGATCACAAAAAAAAAAGAAAAAAAAATTGCTCTAGAAATGAGTTTTACAATGATACAAATCAATCTGTGAATCATAAATATGTTCACATACAGAATAGTGGTCCACTTTTCTGTTTATTTGATATTTTGTGATGCTGTCTTTTAAGTACTTCAATAGAAGACTTTTCTGAAATAGTTCAACACCATATCTAACTATAATTCTTAATGTATTCTATTCTATTTCCGCAATAGAAACAATCAACATTGCATTTCTTTAGAATGTCTTTGAGATAATCCTTTTAATGTAAACAGTCTATCTTTATCATGAAAACCATGCTCAAGTTCACTATAAAATAACTTTTTAGGAAATTTTGAATTATTCATTTTAAATGTCCAATCCAATAAAGATAAAATATTACAATAGTTAAACTCTATAATATCATATCCAGCAAATTAAGGAATATATTAATTGGTTTTATGATCTTTCCATTGTACTTTAAAATTTTACCAAGCACATTTAAGTGAAACTTTTCTAATGCCTTTATATTGCTTCATCAGGATGTCCAAGTCCCACTTCCATACAAATATATTAGGTAAAACAACAGCTCTATATATAACCAATTTGCTTGCAGTAGTTATTTCTTTGTGATAAAATACTGTATCTTCTAATTTATTAAAGCTGCACCTTGGAGCCTGTGTTGTATTTCAACATCTAAATCTACTTATAAAATTACCAAAAAAATTAAATTGATTTACCACCCAAGCTAAAAGTCGTTGAGGATTTTTCTTCATTACTAGCTGATAAAAAACTTATGGTTTTGAACATTAATTACTAAAGCAAAGCTTTTATATGTTTCATTTAAAACTTTAAATATATTCTGTAAATCATTTGGATTGCAAGAATAGAGACAAAATTCCAGGAAGATTAAATTCTTGTTTTTGCTTTTAACTGACTCAAATTCAAAATTCCATGGTCAATTCTGTATCACATCTCAATTTCTATTTTATTAACCAATTTCTAAACAATTCCAAAGACTAGTGTTATAAAAATTGAGAACAATGTTGGAGAAAGTACACATACTTTTATAACATCAATTTTCATTTCAACTTCCTCAAATAATCCATTTGTTAAAATAACACTTTCCCTCATTCCATCATGTAGAAGATGTATAATATAAATTCTGGTGAACCCAATAATTTCAAACAATGCCACATACCTTTCTGATTATTCGAATCAAATGCCTCAACCAAATAAATAAAAGCAATATATAAAAAAACACGTTTTTATTTGTGACACTTTTCTTGCATTTGTCTGGTAACAAAAACCATGTCTATGATAATTCTCTAAAACCTCATTAAATCTTTGGTAAATCTATAGCTGGGAGCAACCTATTTGGATAATTACAGAAATCTTGTTTATTCTCTTCATTTTTAAAAATTGAAAGCACAATTTCATGAATCCATATATTCCAAAAAAAATTCAATATTTTTGAAGATAACAGATTATCATCATATTTTAAAATTTCTTCAAATAATAGATAGAACCTAGAGCCTTTCCTATTTTTAAGATTACAAAGAGATGTTTTGACTTCACTGAGCCTTTATATTTTTATCCAAATCTAAATTAGTATATAAAATGGATATACGATCAAAAGTCATCATGTCAATTCTTGTATTACTATTCAAAAAATGACCAAAATATTCCTTCCACATGTTCAAAATATCATTGTCATATATTAGAGAGAGCCATTTCGGAATGAAATAAGTTGTGATATTATTAGTCAAATCCATATGTTGCTTTCAGTGAAATAAAAAATGATCTAGAATGACTATGATGATCAAAAATTTTGGCAATTTTAATCTATCAACATTTTTAAGCCTTTTTATCAATCATTGGATTTCTATCATCAAATCTCTATCTTCATTATGAAATTCCACGTTTAATTTATTATTCTTCCAAGAAGAAAATATCAACTGTTTTCTTTTAATCAAATCATTAACAATAAGATCATTTTCAGAAAACTATCATGCTTCTTCTTTTCCTTGAATTCAAGAAAAGATTTACTTGGATATAACACAATATTTAAGAAAAAATTATGTTTCAGTAATACGACAGTTCTGAAAATCAAAATTAGCAATTTTAGTAGATTTAATAGATACTTCTAAAAAATAATTGGAATAAAATCTATTCTTTAAGGCAATTTACCATTTTAAGCTTAGAGTACAATAATCTATGGTCCATCCAACTATCTGCATTTGTAATGGCTTGTCTAATATATACTCTTGTATTCTGATTCTTAACTATAATGTAATCTATTATATACCAATGTTTTAAATGTGGATGTATCCAGATTTCTTTATATTTTCTTAGCTACCTTCCATTTCTGTGAAAGAGAGGGAATCCTTAAATAGCACTATCTTAATATGTAATCTTTGCCTGCAGAAACTGTCAGCTTACTAAGCCTGTTCCCATCATTGCATTATTAATTCTCATAAGTTTAAACTAAAAAAAGAAAGAAAAATGAAATTGGAGATAGAAATGCTGTGTGTGTAGTTTAGGAATGGAAATGTTGCTACACAAACACATAATCAATCGTCACAATTAGTAGGGAGATGATCAGTGACCTGAGTGGCATATGATGACCAAAGCCCTACAGTAATTCAAGAGACTGAAGATAAAAAGAAGACAGAATAAACTGTTTCAAAAATAATAATTAGCTTATGATGAAACAATATCCTATTCTACAATACAGCAAAAAGTATTCTTGATTGATCCCTGTTTATTTAGTACTCATAGAAATCTTCATATCTGAAGGTTACTTTACTATTCTATAACTATAGAGTTCATTGGTAGCCTGAGTACAATATCGGAAAAAAAATTTAAGCAACACACACATTAACATGTACATCTAATGTATAATAAATGAGAATGTGCATTTATGTGGAGAAGAGATAGAATTTTTTTGCCTCAACTAAATCAATATTTAATTACTATTTAACATTCATAAAAAGTTAACTGTTTTAAAAAAACGAATATTCCAACAACGGCTGAAATTAAACTTCTGAATAAAAAATTATTGCATAAAAAGCTATTAAATAGATCCAATTTACTCATTATTTCAAAACAATAGTGGTAACACAGATCTTCCCTTCAGAATTTTAATTAGAAAATTCTCAACGAATAAAGATTTATGATATAAGATACAAGCTTCAGATGAAAATGCAAACATTTATTTTATTCAGACACAACCGTAAACTAGTAGGAATTAAAATTCTCAGATGTCATAAGAACCTAATCGATAATTTTAGAATCATTTGTGGTTGCTAAATTTGCTTGCTTTCGATTTAAAAAGCTGCAGAATAAACTACAAACTAAAGACTATCTAAAACTTAATGAAACCATGAATGAATCCACTTTGTGCTTGGAATCTCTACAGATCATTTATAAATATTTTGTAAAAAAAAAATGTATATGTGATAAATAAATAAATAACCAATTCAAAAAGTGTTTAAATTTAGAAATAAATAAAAACCACCAATAACCTTAACAAATAATAGTAAAAAAAAATAAAGAAAGAAAGAATTTGAACTTCTAATGACTATTACAAAATAGAATAATCATTCTAAAATACAATTAATAATAAAAAAATAAATTTTATTATTCTAAACGGTTTAGAAAAAAATAATCTTAAATTAAAGTAATTTCATATATTAAATACATATTACATATCTTCTACAATTATAAAAGTTAAAAATAAAAAAAAATAAATTGCTTATACTTAAAAATAAATAAAACTATTTTAATTAAAATACTTTTCACTAAATAATAATTAATATTAAAATAATAATTATATGAAACAGGTATTGAGTATTCTGAAAAGGATACATTAATTGAGCACATGCGCCACACGCTAAGGCACGAACACTGCTACTCAGAGAAGCATTGCTTTCACTCTTCATAAAGTTCTGAAAATATATAAAATATATATGCATACTTTTTTTGCAACACATATATAAACACATGTGTATGTATGAACACTGCTCACAAATACAGGTATGTGTGTGTACACATGTCAATATATGCATATATAATTCACAATATAATTAATTAAAACTAGGAAAAGAAATAGCTATTAAACTTATAAATAGCTTTAAGTGATCTTATTTAGCTAAATATGAAATTAATATTTATTAGATGCTATATAATTATGTTAGATGTTACATAAATGTGTTTCTATGGCGATTTTCAGATAGGCAATAATTTAGTAAGCAATAAATCTTAGTGTATTTATCAAAATAGAGATCTCGGTGTTCTTTCTATAATATAGTCTGATTCTCAATTCAACTAACTTAAATGGCTGAAAAAGTAGAATATTATGCTCTTATTAGTGGTGGCTCTAATTTTCTTTTATAATGCACTACATACTAATTAAAATAATAACCACTAAAAATTCTCTTAGTAACTACACAAAATAAGTAAATATATAATATAAATACACTGTAGCAGAGAATAAAAAATGAAATTAACTTAACTAAATCAAGTACACTTTTGAAGCATCAAAAGTGTACTTGGTTTGTTTAATATAATTTTATTCTTTGGCAGAAGTTCAATCTATTATATATACTACAAATTAAATGTTCGTTAACTCTTCATGAAGAGAAAACCCATAATAAAAGAAAAATTAAGAAGATAATTTTAATAAACAGAAATAAAATATAATTAATAGACAAGCTGCTAATGTTAAAATTCAGGATTCATGGGATTTGAGTTGATGATGTTTGCTTAACATTATGTTTTTTTTTAATTTAACAGCAGTTGAAGAGAATTAAGGAATTAACCAAAAGTACTTCTGTCGATTGAAAGGCTGTATATAATAGTTAATTACCATTATATTTATTATTTTTATTGTTATTATATATATCATTACAGACCTCATGCTTAAAATAAATCAATTGAATTTCAGCAAACTGCAGTCAAGATACACAGTTTTATGTATATATATAGTAAAGATTTTCACAGATTTATAAATATAAACATTGAATTATAATGAGAATTTCTATGTGATAATCTAGATTAAAGTTTTGTCTATGAAATAACTAGGCAATTGCCAATTAAAATTGACCATCTAGTCAAAACCACATTATCTATTAATCACAATATGTGTCTGACTTGTATTAAATCAAAAGCAGACCACCTTTAATTTAATATATTAGCTATATAAAATTTGAAGTATAATAAATTCTCTAACTTCAGCCAATAATCAAAAATTCTTCCTAATGTGTACTAATTTAAAGATTTTGACAGACTTATAAATGCTAACATTAATATATAATAGAATTTATATGTAATAATATAGATTAAAATTTCAGCTATGGTGGAAAATAGTAAACAACCAACTAATTGGCTGGAATCACCTGATCTAGTAATCAGAATAATATTTATCTGATTTAGGTTAGATCAACAGCAGACAATGATTAGTTTAATAATCTAGCTGTTATAAAAATAATAAATCAAGCTTAAACATTTTATGTATGTGAAATTTCAGAGTTTTTATGTTGCATATTTTCACATATATAAAGTTAAAACAGGCAAAACTCACTATATATACTGCCACACACAACAAGCTAGAGCAATCAATGAATGCCAGAAGGCTTGTGCATCAAATCCCCATCTAGTGCCTATTCATCCAATATCCCCAGACTAGTTTCTGGCTTATGGCCTTTGTCAGTGAGGAGCCTTGGATCTGAGAGCACTGCATCTAGATCTTAGGATCTAATGAGCTTGGATTAAAAACATTAAGATGTTTTCAGTTTAAGACTCATAGTTTTGTAGTTAAATGGAGATAAAAGGTGGTTTCTGGAGGGTTGCATTAGATCCTAAGATCTAGATGCAGTGCTCTCAGATCCAAGGCTCCTCACTGACGAAGGCCATAAGCCAGAAACTAGTCTGGGGATATTGGATGAATAGGCACTAGATGGCGATTTGATGCACAAGCCTTCTGGCATCCATTGACTACTCTAGCTTGTTGTGTGTGGCAATATATATAGTGAGTTTTTCCTGTTTTAACAACAGTTATACACAAGCATAAGAGGAGGTAGTCATGTGATATATAAAGTGTTTATGTTTGTTCTACTACTCTTATAACAATTAAAGTATTACAGTAAAAGTAGTCTATTTTTGATTTAATGTAAGTCAGACAAAGTACTGGTATTATTACTAAATCAAATGTTTTCAATAGCATGATCAGTTTAATTGATAGCTGCAAAGATTTATTATAGTTGAAATTTTAGTCTATATTATTTAATAGAAATTTCCATTATATTTCAATGTTTAGTCACAAATCCCTGAAAATCTTTACATTAGTATACATATATATATTTTGCAAAAGATTCTTGGTTATTGGTGAAATTTAGGAGAAGTTGTTGTGTTTCATAATTTTCACACATAAAATTTCTATGTCTAATTTACTATTCTTACAACAATTAAAGTATTAAACTAAACACAGTTCACTTTAAGATTAACACAAGTCAAACAAATATTGCTGTGATTTTATGTAGTTTCCATTGACAAATTTTAATTGGTGATTGCCTAGATTCATCATAGCTGAATTTTAATCTAGATTATTACATTAGAATATCTATCATATTTCAATGTGTATATTTACATATATTTACACAATCAATTCCCTATTTAAGTGAACTAGATCTGCATAAATTCATATTTAGATTTTTTAAAAAAATATCTAACAAACATAAAGCTTACAGAAAGCATGTAAAATATTTGAAATATATCATAATCTTCAATTTTATTCATTTTAATGATATTCCACACACAAAAAAAGGTGAGGAGTATATATTTCTTTCATTTAATATTAGCTAACTAACTATTTCTTTATAGTATCAATATAAAGTTGAAAAAAAGGAGACAAACTTTTTTCTTCAACCATTAATAACAGAATAAACTTTATTAATTATAGATTTAGTATTTATAATGGCATATATTACTTAAAATACTATTATGTATATATAGTCAAATAATACACTTAAATTTATTATAGTTTTAATAAAAATTTATAATTTTTCAATTTAATTCTTATTCAAAATATTGTTTTAATGACTACTCACTCACATATATTATATTTAGTAGGCTATTCTGCTTTCTATCTTTTAGATAAACTTTTTAATCAAAGACGATAATCACCACACATACACTCAGTATGTTAAACGGTCAGATATAGAGTCCAGAATTTCTGACATTTTAAAATAATTTATTAAACGTGAAATAAATGTAACGGTGAAAAGTTTGGTATGCAATATTTCGAGAAAATGTAATATGAAAATAAGTTATATGAAACTTAAATCTGAATAATTATATTATCATTTATAAGTTATGTCATATCATAAACTTTCAAACATAGGCAATTATATTTATTCAATTTAATATCTTGTATGTTTTTTCATATAGTTATTTTCCATATGAATTATAATTTGACAATTCTGAGTCCCTTTGAAAAAATTTTAAATAAAATAAAAAATTTTATAGTAAAAACATAATTCATTTAAACAAAATTATCATGAATATAAAAGTAATTGATAAAAATATTTAGTTGTCAAAAGAAGTTATTCCTAAATAAAGCTTGCTGATATGAAGAATAAACTTACTATCTTCAGATAAAATTTTAACAATTGTGATCTGTGCTTTAATGTTCTTGCTGTTTATTAAAAGTATTTTATACTGAATCAATATAAAACTTTATTCACTAATTCTCATATGTACTTCTTATATGTTTATTAACAATTTAGCTTTTTAAGATTCTTAAAAGAGGAGCGTTTTTCAAAAGCATTAGTTTTTAAAGTCTTGACTAAAAGCTTCACAAATTATTTTCTAGTAAGGATTTTTTTTTGTTGTTGTTTATCTTGAAAATCGTATTTTATTTTGAAGTCTATTCTTCTATATTTTTTTAAACCAATACTAATCAATTATTTGATTAAGTTATTCCCTAATTACTTTATGGCTTCAAACTCAGTACTACAAATATAACAGGAAAAAATATATAACTATTTTATTTATAATTACCTTATGAAACTGTAATAACTTTGATCATCTTTACAAATCTCTTGTTGTGATGTCTAATATCCAAACAATTTAAAATTTATGTTTTGTTTATAATAACAAACCTAGAGCTTATAAATGTTTTTCCAAACTCTGAATCTCCTTTCTATGTTCTGTCTGAATCTATTGTCAATGCTCAAACATTATTATAAAAAAAAATGCATTAATATTTTTAATTTTTTTTTTAGACTTACCTGCAATTGAACCAACAATTCTTCCCTTTTAATTAAATGATGTTCTGTATTCAGTCGACTGGGGTGCAAGGCAATAGCAATTAGCTCCAAGCATCTGATAAAATTATTTTTTATAACAGTATCCTGAAAATTAAATGTACACAGCATCTGTTAAAAGTGTGGATTATATAATAACAAATAATTATTTCATAATTAATTCAAAATTTTTTTTGATAAAAGTGTATTTTCAACTTCAGTGATATATATATAATACATCGAGAGTAATAATCCAATACTAGTCTATTAATTTATATTAAATACTCTCAATCCAAAGCACAAGATAAAAAACTTTTTTAAAAATTTTTATCTTGTGCTTTGGATTGAGACTATTTTATTTATTTAATAGACCAGTGTTGGAGTATTAATCTCGATGTATTATATAATATTAACTGCTGGGAAGTTTATATATATATCATTTATTATTAGCATATGATTATTCTAAGTGCACAATAATAATTTTAAAAAAGATAGATAAAGACTAAAAAGTTAAAGATCAGTATTACAATAATTATATAAACCATTTATATCTACTTATAAAATATGCTAGTAGTTTAGGTGATCTATTTGATATTTTGCAACTATGTTTTTTAAATTCTTTGGTGAAAAACTTTATTATTTAAAAGTCTTCAACAACTTGCCTATTTGTATGTATTCTATCCCAGCATATCTTCTCAATGAAAGCAATTAATATTGTTCTTCTTTAGAGTGACTGAAATAATATGCAAATAGGGTTTTTAGGAAGTCTGTTATCATTTAACTGCTTCACAAATCTAATTCAATGAAGATATGTCTTTATAATAGTAAATTTTATAGCATTACATCCAGCAACCTAAAACAACATACTGATTAATCATTATAATTATGATATATTTTTATAAACTTATGGAATATCTTTAAATATTTTTAGTCCTTTATTTTACATAAAGATACTATACAAAAAATTGAGCAAAATGACAGTCCAATATAATTTAGTTACATTATTTAATCAAAATGATAAAACACCCTATATTTTTTAATTTGTTAAATGAAGTTTCACGTGGAAGTTGGCATTATTGTTCAACATCCAAATCTGCCTTTTAATCTAAAAAGTTACCATTACACTTAAAGTGATTCATATTCTCAAATAGATAACAATCCAAATTAAGAGTTGATAAACATTTTTCTTCCATCATTGACTGATAAAGAACTTCAGGTTTGGGTTTTTTTCCACATTAACTATTTAAACAAAATGCTTACAGATTGCATTCAAAACATTTTGTAAATCATCTTTTAAATTGGCCAAAACAGCACAATAATAAACATGCTGAAAATGTAGAAGCCAAGACATTTTTGTTTTTGCCTTAATCACCTCAAATTAAAAATCCTTGCATCATACCTACATCACATCTTGATGACTGCTTCACAAAGCTGCCTACAAACTATTCCTAAGATTACTGCCATAAAAATGAAAAACAAATTTTATGCTAGCATAAATCCATCTTTAATAACTGTGATCATTTCATAAGCTTGTTTCAACAGTAATAATAACTTTTTTTTTATCTTATTTCATCATAAATTAAAATGTATAATATTAATAAATTTCAGTGGTCAAACTGTTAATTTCAATCAATGCCATAATTTTTTTATATTAAGTAAATTCTTTGACTAAATCAATAAAAACCAATCTATAAATCACATCTTTACTCCTGACAATTTTCTAGCAATTGTCTGGTAATAAAACTATATTCATAGTGCTTCTTAATTTTCTAAATTTATAGTGCATCATTAGTATTGCTCATCTATGATGGCCAGGAATCTATAACAAAATCCTTGATGTAGTTTTGTTGTTATGAATATCAATGATATTCTACAAATGATGACATGTAGACAAAGTTTTTATATCGTGTGTATTTGTATATAACCAGTCTTGTCAATTGTAATGTGGGGTGGATTTTAAGTAATTATTTTTTTTTATACCTCAGAAGTAAAAATAATGAAATATCCATTTAGCATACTATGCTGTCTTAACAACAGCTACCTAAAAAGAAAAAAGAAATCCTAAACTTGTTGAAAAAACTATTCAAATTTATGAGCTCAGACTTTAATCCAATCAAATAATATAATTATGATAAATAAATATATTCAAATATGATATATTGTACAAGTATACATTTAATAAAGTAGAAAATTCATATTTAATCATATAAAATCTTGCTTTAACTTGTCTATATATGCATATTGGATAAAATATTCTCATAATTTAATTTATTGTATATAGTATATGTAAATATTTGAAATACTAGAAGTATTATTCCTGCAGTGGACTATATTAATTGAAAATCATGATATATATATATATATATATTAACTAATTTAGAAAACTATATTTAGATGTTATCATAAGTATATGTCTTTATTTATAGAATTTCTGAAAGTTAAATGTGATTCTATATTAAAAGAATTATGTCCATTTTTCACTTTTATTATTAGTTTTGTTTTTAAGAGAATTGGCAGTTGAGATAGAATGATTAGACATAGGGATTGACCAACTTCTGTAATTGAAACCAAGGTAATATATAATGTGGCAGCTCTTTATAGATGATATAGCATTTTTGCATTATAGAAAATATGAAGTTTGTTAGAGGAGTGTGATGAGATAGAAAGCAGTAAGAAAATTAAATTTACTGAAAAAAAATCTAAGACCTAGTATTTAATGAGAAGAGTGAAATTGAAGAAAATGGAAAAGAAGTGGAAGAGTATAAATAAATTATATAAATAGTTGGAAATTAAAGTTGAGAAGAAAAGTAAAAATAGAATAGAATTGATTAAAAATCTGATATTTCCATATCATAAATACAAAATATGCTGAATTACTTGGAAAAAGAGTAAACTTATCTGCTTTAACATTTAAAAATGATATGCTTTGTATTGGCCATGATTCTTACAAATTTTTAAATAGAATGCAAAAAGTAGATAAATATGCATTGAATTATGAATTGTCGACAGCAAATGGGTAATTTAAGATAAAATGAGTTGGATTTCTTTTTAATGAGAAAAATCAAAAGTAAATTTAAAATGTTAGAAAAATTATAATATGTGAATGAGAATAGTAAAAAGTCTTTAATTGGATTATGTGAGATGATAACAAATACATTGACAAGAAAATCATGCAATACACAAGGTTAATAAATAGACAATTTATTTCCATATAGAAAGGGTATAACAGATACTGAATTATGAAGGACAAAAAAGAGGATATATAGGTTAGTTAGAGAAAAAGAATTAATTGTGAAAAATGAATATGAATAATAAAAAATAATTTGGAGTTATATAAAAATAAAAATTGTATAAAACATGAAATGAGGTGTGATAATACTAGAGAGTTTATTGTTATTTATTGCAAATGTAGCAGTTTTAGATTCCAAAAAAAAGAAAACAAAAACAAAACAAGGATTTGGATTGCGGACATAGTTTTAATGGAGAAGAAAGAAAGAGTATTGAGCATTTTTTTATGAAATAGGAAATTGAAAAAAGTTCAGGATAAATTGTTTAAAGAGTAGGAAAGACTAAAAGTAAAGAGAATGAAAAAGGTGAGATTTATAATTTTTTTTTTTACTTTGTTATAATTGGAGAGTATAAGAATAGGACAGTGGAATTAATGAAACAAGATTTATTAAAATGGGATAGGAGGAATAAATGAAGGCTGGAAAAATGATTGATAATAAGTAATAAGATGATCTTATTGTGATTAGGAGAGAGAAAATAGTCAACTTCGCTAGCAGGGTTTCTGGCCATATGATCTATGCACAAAAATTTCTGAGTTCAGTTAAGAAACCATTTTACATCACAGAATTATGTGATGACAGAAACCTAACATACTAACATTAATAAATAAAAAAATTAATACATTTTAAAAAAAAAATATTACTTTTTCATTGATTTATGAATTCTAAATTTTAATAGATATTTTTTAAAATTTAAATCTTTAGTGAATGATTTGTTAGTCTTCCTAAAACTATTATTCAAAACATATTACTTATCCAACAACAAAAAAGAAAATATTAGCCCATGTTAGAATTTTTGTTTGTTAATATTTATTAAAAATAACATTGATAAATTATAATTTGAAAATGCAATTACCATTATCTGATTATGTGTATATATATATATAGAAACCATATAAATATGCACAAACACACACGCATATATACAGATTCTTATGGACAAAGAGACTCTTATTTTTTTCAAATTTCTAAAAAATAACTGCAAATTGGTGCTTTTAAATTTAGCAATAGAAGTTTTTCATTCAAATTGAAAAAAATTTAAAAAAATAATTTAAATACAAATTTGCTAAAAATTTATTTTTTCAATACAGAACAAAATGGCTACCACCATAGAAAACCTATACTGTATATTAATAAATGATGTTTATGCATTTTACAATGATTATTTGATTAATTATAAAAATAAAAAAAAATCTTCAAAAATAACAATATAAATAAAATAAAATAAATATTTAAAAAAATGATTATGATCATTAGAAATCAATAATCCTTTAACAGCATATACATAGTTTGCATTGGATCAGATATAACATATGTTTGTCACTTTAAAAGAATATATATATTATTTATTATGAAAAAAGTTTAAACAATTGTTAATGTTAATCATTCTATTTGATGATTTTATCAGAATATTAATAAAATAAAAGAGAGTCAGCTGTCTATTAGCCAATAATTTTAGCTTCTATAAATCATTTCAATTGTTATTATTAAAGGATCACCCACCAGTTATCCAAAAAAAATTACTTATCAGGGAAAGACTTCGAAATCAAGATTAAATAAGTTAGCATTTATAATTCCTTTTTAAAACTGAAAATGGATAAATAAAATATACAAAAAAAATATGAATCCTAAATAAAATTTAATGTTATCTGCCAATTTATAAGTTAAAAAAAAAATTATCTAAATTACTAAATAATGTTTTTGATTCTATTTTTTTTAAAAAAAAAAAGGATTTTTATATCGAAAAATATAACAGTATATTATCATTCATATTAATGTGTATACACAATTTATCCCCAAAAGACAAATCCTATATATTCAACAACATTCTCCAAGACTCTATCTTTTTTTACTCTTCAAATACTCACACATTATTTTTTTCCCCCTTCTATTTCTCTTTAATCTTCTATAGTTCATTCCAACATGTTTTTTGTAATATCTTTATCTCAAAATATATGACTTATTTATATTTTTGTTCTTCTTCACAATTTTCTAAATTTTTTTTTTTTGTTCTTTAAAAAAATTGTACATTGGCTAAGGTTAAATTTCTGTTTTATCTTTTCCTAAATGTTTTATATATTCAATTGTTATAAGCTAAACTGCAAACATTCTCCTAAGTCATTTACTTAAATCTAATTTCAATATGACACCCAATAACCTTATTAAAAACCAGATTAATGTAAAAACTGTTAATATTTAAAGCCTATTCAATGATTAAATCAATATGAGAACGTTATTTAAAAATTTTTAAATAATAATAATTATTATTATTATTTAAATATTTTTAAATATTATAATATAATTAAATGTTGTTTCATTAAAAAAAATGTTTCTCTTTATCAGAATTTCTAGATTTCTTTCTATACATCACTTTTGACACTTGTCAATTGCAAAATAATGCACATATAATTTTGAAATTCAAATTCCTCTGCTTATAAAAAGACTAAACTAAACCAATTATTCAAAAAGTTTACTTAAACAAGAATTGTGACAATAACTGCTCTGTATATTGAAAATATGTTCAAGTAATTTGGATTTATTTCTTTTATATGCACATATTTGAGGAAAATAAAATAGCTTTTCTACATTTTAGATATTAATATAGTCAGAAAAATAATGTATTTGAGTATTTATTACAGCAAATATTATTTATATACTATTAATGAATTATTTATTTTTATAGTATTATGTTTTAATCTGTAACAAACATTAGTGATCACTCCACTACAAATGCGCTATAAACTAATAAACACTTTTAAGGAATACTCTCTCCTTTCCAGTATTTCTTAAAAGTGTTTATTAGTTTACAGCGCATGTGTAGTGGAGTGATCTCTAATGATTGTTATATATTATTAAGCAATTAAAATTATTTAAAATACAAACTCTACTATATATCAATAAATGTATAAAACAAAATTATATTAATAATGTATTTTCTTTATAAAATACATTTTAACACATTTATTAAATCAAATTAACATTATTTAAAAATAGAAAATACACTACATCAAACATCATATAAAGCAAAAACATATTATTATTGCATTGGTCTTATTAAAACTAATATGTACTTCAACATATTTTATACTCTTCTTCTTTTACCTATTAGTGCATTTTAGTCAGAGATTACAATTAAACACTATCTCTCCCAATCAACTTCACAATTAGCTTGTATAGAGTCCCAAATTCATTATGATGACTTATTGGCATATCACAGTTTATGATTCTCTACAAACTAATCATCATAAACATCATTCATACCATTTCAAAAATTAATCTTTTATCAAGTTTATCTAATTTTATATATATCACTTCTCAAATCTCACTAAATATTTATCGCTTTCTATCTTGCTTTTTTGCCTTAAAACTATATCTATTTTTCATGTGCATTATTTAATTTTAAAAATAAATAAACCTATTTTTTCTTCTTCATTTTTAATTTTTGACTTTATTTTCTTACTTAAGTTAGCATTTAAGAATCACATCCCTATATTTATCATTTCAAATCAAACTATTCCTGTAGATAATTTAAATTAATACATGAATTTGAAAAAGTTTTAAATAAGCTTATCTTGACTAAGAAAAGCAAATATATTTCAAATAATATATTAGATAATTAAAAAGATATAAAATTCATTATAAAAAACTTTAATTCTTTATTAAATATAACTTTTTCCTTAGCATGTAATTTAGGAGTGATGATGTTTTCCATAAAAAAATTTAATATACAGATACAATACACAAATATAATAAATACTTTATTATTTATTTGTTGGTTGTTTAAAGATCAAGATTTCTTTAAAAATTACAAAAATAAAATCTTAATCTTACCTTAAGACTATTTGTGTATAGTAAAACATTATTCAGGATTGTTGTATCAACTCGTGAAGCAATCAAATGGGTTGGTCCAAAATAAGTTACAAAACCAAAAGACAGCAAAGTCGTTGCTTTTATACGATCTACTTCTGGTTCCACTTTCATGTCCTAAATATTACAAAGAATAATCAAAACATTTAAAAAAATTGTTTTTATTTACAATAATAACTAGATGAGAATAGTTTAGAAAATACTAATAGTCTTTAAATATTAAACATTCTTGTATAAATTAAAACAAAAACGGTATCCGAATTCTATAGTTGCAATTTGATTTTTTTTATTTATTTAAATCAGTAATCAAACAAATCTTTGTATAGATTACTAAATTTAATTTTTTTTTTTTTTTTAAAAAATAATATTTTATAGTGAAAAGTGATGCAATGCATTATAAGAACAATGCGCTTTGTAAGATAAACATTTTTTTAAAAAAATATTACTAAACTTGGCCTGAAAGCTAAAGATATTTCTTAACTTTTAAAACAAGAAAAGACACAGTTACGAATGATTTTTTTATAAATTAGAAGCTGAGAAGAACAAAATTCTTTTATTCTTAGAGTAAATTAGTTAAGAATATGTTTGTAAAAATAAAATACTGATAATAATAATAATAATCTAGAAACACTTTTTTAAAATTGGAAAAAATATTCAATCAATAATAGACTATCAGTAGTGGAGTAGAAAAATATCAAAGAAAATTGGAAAATTAATTATCAGAAATGACAAAAAGCTAAAATATGATTTTAAAAAACTCTTCAAACTACAACCTGTTCAGTTTTAGATAACTAAAGTAACAATCTTAATATAAAAATCAATATAAATATATATGTGTCCATAATTTTTAACAATGGTTCTAATGTAAACATCATTTCTGAACGACAGGAATTTATCATGAAGTATCCACTATGTTTTACAGTGCTCAAAACGCAATCTAATACTGACTTTAAAATATCAATATTGTTATGTTCTTGGCAGTAATATCTAAATAAATAAATACACAGTTTAGATAACTAACAAACTTTATTAACTACTCGCATTCTCTAATATAAGAGCGAAGTCGCGCGCTTGCAAATCTCAGTTGTTACCGCTAGGCATCAGTCCGTAATTATAGTACTAGCCATAACATGACAACTCTCTTTTTTTTTTATTTTATTTACAAACATAGTCTTTTAAATATACTGGAGGCCTTCTTCTTCTGTTTGATTTTTCTCTCATCTTGTAACATTCGACTGGTATTCTCCTTATTGCTGTGCCATTACCACTTGATGTTGATGGTGGGGATTTCTCTCTCTCAGGTACAGGCAACTGTGTCTCCTCATCCAGTTCTAGTGTCTGTGGAGTTGTAGTGAATCTTTCAGCGGTGTTCATTTTGATAAAATCAGCTTTGACAACTTTCAGTTCATTTGTTAATAAATCAATAGATTTTAATTTGCTGTTTTGTAATCGCAAATCCTGATGAACAACTGATAAACTGTGAAGATTGTCTTTAAGCTGTTGAATCTGTTGATATAATTCAGAATTCAAACTTTTTTCTTTCTCTAATTCTTCTACACTAGATTGATGTTTGTGAACTTTGATTCTTAGCACATTACATTCCTTTTCAAGCGATTCTTTATTGTGAATTGCTAGCCTGATATTATCTTCAGTTTTTTTAACATCTACTTGCTTTTGATTACTTTCATCAATTTTGTATCTTTCCAACTCTTGAATTTTATTTTCTAATTCTAACATTTCAGCTTCTATATTAGTGATTTTATGCCATTCCTCTTCCTTTGCTAATTGAAATTTTTGCTGTATTTCTCTCTCCTTTTCAATTAATTGATGGCACTGTTCTTCACCCAATTTCTTTAATATTTCATGTTGTAAACGAATATTTTCCAATTTTTTTAATTCGTGTAATTTTTCATGTATACTTAGTGGAATTAATGTTGGATCTACTCCTTCATAACAACCCACACCTTGAAAAACATCTTTGTTTGTCTCATATATAGGCTTAAAGTTTTCATTTTCTTTTACTTCCTGTGTTTTAATACTTTTATTATTTTTTCTACTCTTTGTTATTTTATCTTTATTGTTAGATATATTTTGATCATTTTTACTTTTATTTTTCATAGTTACTTTTTGAACTGTAATTTTGATGCGTTTAATTAAACCTAATAACTCACAATCACGGCCACTAAGAAGTGTTGGTTCGTCTTCTTTTATTATTATAAAACGTAAATTACGCAGATCTTTGTTTATTTTGCATTGAAGTTTTGCTTTTCCTATTGGAGTAAGAAATGATCCTTCAAAAGCACATAATTTCTTCTTTGTTTTGTATATTATTGGTTGTGGATGAATAGTATTAGGCACTTTTTTAGACATAATGTTTACATCAGCTCCTGTGTCTATTTTTATTTTATTGTTATCTAATAAAATCTGTTCATACCAACCATTAAACGAATGAGTTGAGTCTACACGTCTGACGTATCCAATTGTGTTTTCAACATCACTGATATATGATGAATCCGAGATCGTAGTATCATGTACTTCATGCACATAACGTCCATTTCTATTAATATTTTTTATCTCGTGTTTGAGCGTTTTTGTTTTTTTTTAAATTTTATGGTCGTAGCTTCTCGTACGACAATTATTGGCAAAGTGATTTAACTTTTCACAATTATAGCGGGAGGACACTCACGTTTTGGATGATTACGGTTGCACTTTTGACAATTGCGTATGTTTGTTGTATTTTTCGCTATTACGTTAATACATAGTTCAGACTTTCCCAGTAATTCATTTTTGAGTCTTCTAGTTTCATGACCACATATTATTTCCAGTGCTTTTTCTAGTGAAATATTCCCATTTTCAAATAATCTGTCTTTTAGTCCTTCTTCTTTTTGTACCATTATAATTCTATCGTGGAGGATATTTTGTTTTTGATCCCCGAAGTCAGCTTTTTCAACTACTACTTTTAAGCGAGTAAGAAAGTGATCAATCGATTCTCCCTCATGTGGCTCCATTGTATATGCTTTTATTCTGTCATATAATGTTGTTTTCATGGTGTTAAAATATTTATCCATTTGGTTTAAGACGGATAACAATTTTGTTTTATCTTCTGGATTCGCGTGGTCTAATGTTTTTATTACATCTCTCCCTTCTTTTCCAATGAGATGACGTAATATTCCTAATTTTACTTTATCTGATTTCATATCGTATGGTTTTCTGTAGCTTCTAGGAAATTTAGGAATAATTCTTTCCAATCAGTCCATTTGACTGACATATTTCCTTCCATAGATAGCGGTTCGATATTGTAAAAACGATCGAATTGTGATGCCATTTTGTATATCGGCAAATATGATATGAAAAAAAAAATTGCTATAAAAACTATTTTTATCAATCTTTAAATACTCACTGTTTTATACTCTAAAAATTTTTTTTTTTACTAATATTTCATTGATTCACTCCTGACACCATGTTATGTGCTTGGCCGTAATATCTAAATAAATAAATACACACAGTTTAGATAACTAACAAACTTTATTAACTACTTGCGTTCTCTAACATAAGAGCGAAGTCGCGCGCTCGCAAATCTCAGCTGTCACCGCTAGGCGTCAGTCCGTAATTATAGTACTAGCCATAACATGACAAATATCACATTAAAATTCAATAAATCTATGGAACTTTTTTTAGAATATATATATAATTATGAAAATATTAGAATCATGAATAAGCCAAAGAAAAATAATTGAAACTATCTGATATTTTAAAAAAAAGTCGGATACTGTAAGATTTTTTAAAAATATATTGTCACAGAGTTTTATAAATAACACTCATATGTATAATTTGTTTGTGATTAGGTTTTAAAATTTTGTTTCAAAGAATTTATTGATTAATAAAGCTTTTATGCTAACAATTACAATAAAAGAAATTATATATAAAAAAAGTAAAAGAGGAATTATTATATTGAACTAATAGCATTTTATTCATACAGTAGATATAAAAAAATATTGTACTATAATTGTAAAAGATTATAGATTAGAAATATAAAAAAAATAAAAAAACAAAAATGGTGATATGTCTGATAAGTTACATATAGGTAAAATATTCTTTATATAGCTCACATTGCAGGCCAAAGGTCTGTTCATCAGACATTTATAGCAAATCAGCAAAGAAGAAAGTATTACCAGATTTACTATTTGTTATTTGGTGCGGTGTTGCTCAGTTTTCCATTCTTGTTTTATTCTCTAGTTAAAAATAAATACTGGCTGACCAATATTTAATGAGTAGCTAGAATAGCTATGTCTGACTACCTAAAACTAAAATTCTAGGCCTGACTGAAATATTAAATTTTACTTAGTCCAGATTTGTACTTAGAGCATACAATATAATATTCCAATAATTAACTAATTGAAAAATCATTTTTTTACTTTTAGTGGGATTTTGGATTAATTCTAGGGGGATAAGAAAATTTTCTAAAAAAAAAAGAATAATATATTATTCTGGTCACATTTGAGTCCAATAATATTTATTTAAAGTTTCTATTTATGATATCACAACAATCAAGAATCCTGGCATAACTAATCCATGTCAAATAAACTGACTCTTTCCTTTCCATTTGAGAAGATATTAAATGGTTCAGTGTGCCATAGTGACTTTTTTTAAATCCTCCACAATATAATACATCTCTCGCATCATTTGTAAGTAATATGGTTTTATATTTAAAAACATACATTTACAGCTAAAATTTTATATATGTGTTGTTGTTTTTTTTGCTAAAGCTTTATGTCTTTTTTTTTAAAAAAAAATTTTTTTTTTTCAAATACAATGCTAACCTTAAAGCAAAAACTTTGTTACAACTCACCATTTAAAAAATATTTCAGGATTCTTTTTCATATTTCTGCTTTTTTCATAATGAATATATTTCTCCATCTTTGGAAATAAGATGGTGTTTTTTTTTCCTTTTGAATTTGAAGTTTGGTATTACCCAAGCAGGCTGCATTATGCCGAGATGGGGAAAAATAGCTTTGACATAAAGTGTCATAATAAAAACTCACAACAAGTGCCATATTAAAAAGTCACAATTACCTGTTTTCATTTAATATCATGTGTTTTTTTCCTTTTTTCATACAGAATGTATCTCTTTATTTTTTTTTTTAGATCTGAACTTTCATATTACACATGGTACGATATATTATTCTAAGTTTGTGATATCTTTAAAATAACACCTCCATGGAATCTGCAGCCAAATTTTATCGATTAAGTTTGTCTGCACATTCCTTGGAGACACTATTTTAAAGAATATCGCAAGCTTGAAATGTCATTGGTGTAATATGTCATAGCAGAAATAATACTAAAGTATCAAAAAAAAATTATAAAAATAAAAAAAAAAACAGCTTAGTTAATAATGAACTGATTAATAAAATGATTTTTTAAAAAAAATAGATAATTAAAAAAAAAACTAACAAAGCTCAATAGACATTGAGATCTTAAATGGATAAACTAAGATGAGATTAGAAAACATGTAGAGGAATAGTATAATTATAAACAAAGATTGGTTGTTTAACAAATAACAAAATAAAATAAAAGCAGGCACCAGAGTCCAGCAATAATAAGGAAATAATAAGAATTGTAATGAAAGAAAGATAGATTTATTAAAAAGATAAAAATATATAATTGATTAGTATGATAGTTAACAAATAAATTGTAACAGAGGTTTTGCAATAATGAAGTTGGAACATCTATAGATAAGATTGTCAGAAACCACAGGTTTAGCACCCATGAAAGTGTGACACTTTTTCCACCAATTCCAGATCACTGAATAAATGTAAATTATCCTTCCATCATTTTTTAATGTAATCTCTTTATATAGTAACTTCCCTTTTCATTTGTGTTCTATTTAATAACAAAAATAAGATTTTTAGTTTTCAGTTATCAATCGTTTAATATATATATAGTTTCATTTCTACAACTTTCTTCAATGAAATCTTTCTTCGAATCACTTTTCTATATCTTTCTTCAATGGAAATATTTTGCAAGCAGGTAATTGTCAGTAACTTTCTATAGCATAATCTAAATTTAAGCTTTTTCTCATAAAATGCTTTGTCATCATTTATGTTTCAAATTCATATATTAGGTATGTATTCATATATTAAATAATATATTAAATAATTCTGCCTGTTGGCAGATATTTAGTATCTTTAATGTTGAATTCAATGTGTATTCATCTTCTTTACTGATTAGTATATTATTTATGTATCACTATTTATTTTTATTCCTTGTGGGATGTTCTTTTGCATATTTTTGATCTTATCCATTTATTCTTATTATGAATACGTTTGCTGTGATTGAATCTCATTATCTTGTGTTATTTCTAATTTTTAATCAACTTCCAATTATTATATACCTTCTCTTTTTGAAATATCATAGATATTATTTTGATTAATTAGTTTATTATCTACTTCAAATGATTCAAATACTTTGCACTTTCTCTGCAACAAGTTTTGCTCTATCAGACTGTCAATCTTTTATGGAAGATATTAAGTCTTTGTCTAAAAAGCTAATTATCACAATGGTTTTCTAATTTTTTCACTCTGGTTTGTTTCTGTTTTCAAAGACACATTAATAATGATTTTTCTAAATTTTAGGTAAAGTATTTCCTTCCACACAATATTATATAATCAGTAGATATTTTTTAAAGTAAACAGTACCACCATAACATTTGATCATTTCCTTGCATAATTCCAACACTATTAGAACTCCTTTTTTTTTTTCTTCAATTTATTCATTGTTCTATTAATTTCTTCTGATAGAATATTTTACCCTTGCTATTGTAAAATAATAATGCAATTTTCATTATGATTTTTACCAATTTTTCCAATAAATTTTTTCGCCAAAGTTTGCTTTAAATAACACAGAACAATATTCTGATCATGGCTTCAAAATTTTATTTTAACTATTGGCTATTTATTATCCTCTGTTTTGGCTGCCATTAAAATTTCTTATCATATTGTACATTTCTCTGGATTTATTTTTATGATGAATTTTTACTATATCTCTATACTGAATTTCCAACTATTTTTGAGCTTCTTTGTAACTGCCATCTTCATTTGATTATGCTGTGTCTAATATTACTATTCTGTAAGTTTTGAATTATCCCACTTTTCAGCATTGATTTTTCCTGTAACAGTTTAAATATTTCTTGTGTGAGTCACTCTACTTTCTACCATATCACTTCATTAATAACTTCCCTCAAAGCTTATTAAGATTTTCAATTCTTGAATTTGGTGCTCTATTTATATTTTTAATTTTCTCCTTAAAAACTGATTAATATTTTCCCATTACTTCTACTTCTGCTATGCTGACCAAATCTCATCATTTTTGAAAATGAGTACCACAAGCAATGACCATTCAATAGTAATCGACACCTTGAAAAGTGAGGCCCCGCTATACATATGTTGACGATCTATTTATTAATATCAAGTTTAACACATCTTTTATCTTTTCATCTAGTTTCATTTAAAACTCTGTTGTAAATCATATTTTAAAATAAATTCTAAAAGTTAATTCATGATATTTATACTTTTTCCAAAATTGTATTTGCCTATAATTCATTCCTATCATTTGTTATTAGCATTTCATCTTTTTCAATGATAATAAGGTCTTTACTAAGACAACATCAAAAGTTTATAAACAAAGCAAAACTCTCCATACAGTATTGCCACCCTGTGTCAACCAGAGTAATCAATGAATGCCAGAAGGCTTGTGCAAAAAATCCCTATCTAATGCTGACTCATCCAATATCCCCAGACTAGTTTCTGGCTTGTGGCCATTGTCAGTGAGGATCTGAGAGCACTGCACCTAGATCTTAGAAACTAGTCTGGGGATATTGGATGAATAGGCATTAGATAGGGATTTTATGCACAAGCCTTCTGGCATTCATTGATTACTCTGGTTGGCACATGGTGGCAGTACTGTATGGAGAGTTTTGCTTTGTTTATAAACAATTGTGTGCTAGTATAAGATAGTGATCATGTGATGCTTAATGGTTTAACATCAAAAGTTAACATCAGATTATTGTGATATTAAAAGGATTTGCGTTGAATTTTAGATTATATTCTACAATGAATATCTTGGATTTTTTTATCTAGTGGAAATTTAATCATAAGCTTCAAACCAGATGATTTCACTACCGCTCGTCTTTTCATTTCTTTTCAGAATAAATCTAGATAACTAATAATCCATAAAGTTTTTGATATTTCATGTTATCACAAACCATATCACTTAACAGCTAAAATTTATTTCATTCAGTAAATAATTTGTTTAGCAAATCTGATTGTTTAATTAATATATCTATACCATATTTTGCTAAACCACATCTAAGCCATAATGAGATACATTGTGAAAGCTACTCAATATTTCATTTGACTTTTTCTTTTTTATGGCCTGCATATTAATTCTCATATAAACAAACCAAAATTTTCTTAAAGGCATAAAAAAAGAACATTCTTATAGAAAACACTTTGCAGAGGATTACTATTAGCATTTGCCACAGCTAATAACAATTGTTGAGAATAATTCACTAGATTCTTCCATGGTATTATAAACTATCTTCTGCCTTCAGACCCATTGATTATGGGACTGTTGTTAATCATGTCAGATTAGCATTAGATAATGATGAAGTCTTATGAAAACACCTGAACAATATGAATAGAAAAAACACAAAGATAATAAAGTTAAAAATCAAATTAAAAATGACAAACTCTTCTTATGAAAGATTGTTAGAAGTATGATAAAAAAAAAGTGTAGATAACAATATAAAATTAGTCAATATACTAAAGAAATATATAAAACAAAGCAAAGACAACTTAGATTTTACAAACCCCATATTCCTGATACAATTTCATTATCAAGGGTCAAACAGAAAATAGTTAATTGCATAAGAGATTTATGATTGGCTGTCAGATAAGTATTATAATAAGCGCGAAAGGTTTGCAGCCTTTCAATTTAATTTCATCTAACTATCTGTGCTTTATATAAAATAAATATTATTTATATAAGAGATTTATGATTTTATACAAATCTGAATGACTGAAGATAGTAAAAAGAAAAACAAAGCAGCATATTGCCATTGAGAAAATAACATCTCATCCACAAGACAATAAATGCTTTTTCTTAATCATATTTAACCTTCATGTCTGAAAGCTATTTCCTTATTTACCAACTATAGAATTGTTGAGTTCAGCACTCGAATATAGATAAAATGAAGGCTGGAAAAGCATGTTGGGAGTGGGGGTGATTTATGACAAATATAGATTTTTTTTCAAAATTATGATTCCACTAAAAAAAAAAGCTTAATACAGTACAATCTAGAGATTTTAAAATAATTTAATTTTAAATGTTGCTAAAATGTTATTAGGAGTTTTAAATAGATCAATTTCTAAAAGATTAAAAAGGTTTGTTTGTTTGCTGTTTGTTTTTAGTTGAAATACACTTTGTATTTAGAAAAGTTAGGGGGAAATAAGTATAATGGGAATAATAAAAATTGTGAAGATATGAGAGAGGCAAAAGTTAAATTAACATTTCAATGACCTCAAAAAGATTTCTAATGGCAGAAACTTTATCTCACATTCTGAAGTAGAAAGTTAAAAATTAAGAGAGTTAACTATTAGAAAATTTTTATCTAAGATAAAAGACGTTTTTAACAATAAAATATATTTCTATAGAAGTGTAAGTATTGTGTTGAAGTACAAGAAAATATGTTATCAATCTCTGACTTGTTTAATTAGATAAATAATTTTGATATATTAAAAAAAGCAAGGGGAAGAAGAATTGTATTAAATCTTGTGATGATATGGCAATACTTCTAAATAGTGTAAATAAGCTTAGCCAAATGCTAGTATAATTATAAAACGTGTAAAACTTAATATAAAAATATATGCAAGTAATAGAAAAAAATAAAGCACATGGAGAAAATAAAACTAAGAATGCTCATTGGACAGAAAATTTGGAGTGGAAAATGTTTTTAAAAATCTGTGAAGTTGGTTAATTAACACTTGAATAGAATGTTAATATGTAGCTCATTGAAGTTAGATGCGACTTTATCAGATTTTTTTTTGAAATGCAGCTTTATAAGATAAACTTTGATTATTAACAAAGTGAAGAGACAAACAAAACTGAGGGCAATGGATATAAGAATATGGAAAAAAATTAAAAATTTAAGACTGAAAATTAGGATTATGTTAATACTAAGTAGGAAATTATTTACTGGAGAAATTGAAAACAAAAATGAAATATTGGACTGAAAATTTATTTATGAGATAAAGAAATTATAAAAAATATGTTGAAAAAATTGTATATTGTGACAGGTGAAGAATAAAAAAAGTTTATAAATGATATTAATAGAATATGAATTGATAAAGAAAATTTAAGATAATATATGGAATATAGCTTGGCAGATGAATAATGATGATGATGAATGATATTAAATACCCTCTATTATTAATAAACAATATGATAGTGTGACTATATATATATTCACACATTAAAATACTTCATAAAATAATGGTTAAGTATTCACCTGGTATGATTACAATTTGGGTTTGAACTTGGTTGAAACTCTGAAATTTTTTGTGAAAAACTGAGGATTCTAAGCAAGCTTAAAAAATTATTTCAAAGAACCAGCTGTATTCAATTAGTAGTCAATTAATAAATATCTAGCTATTCTTAGAAGATAAAATATGGAAAAAAAAACAGTTGAAAATGTCACCAATAAATAATTAACCTGCCTAATGAGTAGTGCACTTTTCTTCTTTATTATTCTTAGCAGTAATATTGAGACGTTTTTTGTTCTGTATATGGGTATTGAAGCAATGGATCTGGAAGTCCGATCCATGCTTCACAGCCCTCTATAAACTTAACTAATATTGTAGACCAATTAAGTTTATAGTCCAGTATCAACAGGGTTTTGCATTAAAGCTAAAATTAATTCATTCATTTTGTTTACTTAACGGTGTTTAAATTTGTATTTGCATTAAAATATTTCCTATTAAATAAATTCCGTTCTAAGATTAAATTGCTGTTAAAATTTACTTTTAAAACTTATTAATCAAACATATATAGACGTCAAGAGCATATATATGAGTTAATGCAAAATTCTGTTGAAGTAAAATGTTATTTTGTTAAAAGAATAATATATTTTTATTTTTAAATTTTGTTAAAATATGACGTATGATTTTATTTTAAGATAAGCCTGCCAACATTTTCTAAAGGAATGTATGTTTTAATTAGTTAGCCCATTCAAGGCAAATTAAAGATGGCCTTTTTTAATTAATAGAAATTCAAAAGTTTAAATACAGAAATCTAGAATAAGAAATTAAGTTATTTTTAGAAAAAGTTACCTTGAAAAAAAGGAGCGTGAGGGGCTTATCAAGATCTAAAATCATACGCAAAATAATAGAAGGGTAGCTGACAGAAAGGTATAAAAAGGAGAAGAGAACAAAAGACTGGATTATTGGTTAGTGATTATTATGATTATTATGATTAGGCTCTCTCTGGTTCTTTTAGCGATTCGTGCAGACCCTGTGTCTAGATTGGTGAGATTTTACTTTTAAAAATCTCTCTGGTCTCCTATGCTTATTCATGCAGATTGTGTGCTTCGATTCTCCGAGATTTTGTTTCTAAACACAGAAAATATTGTTCCTAAATTAGGCAGATTTTGCCGTTCAACTCGTGCTGATTTTGCTCCCGAATTTATTCAACTTTTGACCTCGAAATCACTGTTATAAGTTCCAACATGCGACATGAAAGAATATTAATTTGATGGACACGACCATGATTGGCAGTTAGGTAAACAGCTTTGCCTGCCGCCAGGGTCCTAAAAACCATCAAAATGCCGTAACATACCTAAAATAGAAACCTGAACTGTGTGCCGGGTCTGTGTGACCTTTCGTTAAAAATGCTGCGTATTTCCATTTCCTTGTCCAGATAAATATCTCTCTACGGACCTATCAAGCCACAAATGTCGAGGGAACTGGACCAAGAAACCAGGACGGTAACCGTATCTCTCCTCATGAACTATTTATTACTTTACCTTTTGAAAAATACCTTTCTTAACTGTTTCATTTAATTATATATATATATAATGTAACTGTTTTTTATTATACTAATATTAGATGTATATTTAATTTTTGTGTGATCATCTATTTATACTTAACCTTTTTTTTTCTTCGCTATTCCTCGTTGTTAAAGTGTTATAAATGTTTCTTATTCCATTGCGGTGTAAGTTAAAAGTTAATTTTCATTTAAAAAGATCTTTCCAATTCAAATTATGTCTGTAAATTAAATACTAGTAAGTTTTCTTTGTTTGCCAACTTGATCTCCTCGATAACGCCTCTTTTGTCCGTCCTTTAGCCCCATACGTATATCTTAGTTATACATGTCTTAAATATTTTAAAATTGTTTTTAAGCACAAAGCAACTAGAAAATGCTTTGTGAAAGATTTATTTTAATTGTGCTTTATCGAGGGGATTCAAGTTAATAATTTTATTAAAGTTGGGAAGAAATAGACTTAGACTGCAAAATCTTATGTAATTACTATCTGCCTTTATTGTCTAGTTTTTATCATTAATCAATCGGGGAATAGCGGAGGTAGTTAAAACATTCCTAATATTTTAAAATGTCATTCATTAAATATATTATTTAAACTAAAAAAGCTTAAGTCTCTTGACATTATTGCAATTTCTTATTAGCTTAACCTTTATTTTACTTTTCCAATGATCCAGGCACGTAAAACACATATTTCATATTATATTTTATGCACATTTAACTTAGTTAGTTCCATAAGTATTCTTGTCCATTGTCTCTCCCTGATGCTAAGCTTGGACCGGATAAGAAAATAATTTATGCGTATCTCAGATCATGTTGTTGGTTTGTAATTAGACTTGATAATAGGTGAAGAGGGCAGAGGTCATAGTATTCTTGATTTAATATCTTGCGTATTGGTGGCCTCGAGGTACTTTCGCCTAGTATTCGAACTGAGTTAAACCAACATACATCATCTGACCGGTACAGTATTTAAGATTGTTTTACCTAGATTTATTTTTTATAAATACATATATTCAAATTTGGTTTAAAATCCACTTATATTAAAATTACCTTAATAAATCCAAGAAGGCCACTTGACTTTTTTGATAATTCAGATTTAACAAGACTATCTAATTTAGTCAGGACAGCATCTAAATGTGTAGCAGCAGTGTAACCAAAACTCATTGCACAGCCCTAAAATAAAGAGATGTGAAATTACATTTGAAAATCTACCAAAACAATGACAATAAAAAAAATTTTTTTAAATCAATACCTGTCTTTCAATTGAGCTGTTGTGTTTTGTAACTGAAAATATGGTATCTAAATTTTTACTAACATAAACTTTACTATTGGATTTCTTCAATACAGTGCCTAAACATTTTATCGCAAAACTCTGAAACAAATTAGATATTATATATTTATATAATAAATTTAATGCATCTAAAAAAATTTTAAATGAAATTAATATTTAATAAAATTATCACATTATTTATTTACAAAAATAATAAATTTACTATGTATATGAATATAGTTTACTGTATGTGGTTTTGTTATTGGCATTATAGCATTATCATTTCAATTGAATTTCTTCTGTCATTGTATGGGTATTATGATCCAACATTGCTAAAATAAACCATATTTTTATTATAAATGCCTATAACAATAACTACAATGAATTCCCCCTACTATGCAGACAATGCAGATAAAATGTAAGCAGCAATATAAATAACATGAAAATTATATTCATATACAAACAGATATATATATAAAAGAGATTCCATTTGCACAAATAATCAATAATAATAAATCATTTCCATGGACTAAATCTGATTCGAACATATCTCAAATTAATATCTGATAATAATGCACTATAAATTAGTTGTAAATTAATTTTATTGTAATAGTATCTTTTCTCTAAAAAAATCATAAGTACTCTCTTGAGTCATGAATTATAAGACAAATATCAATTAAGACTTCCAAATCTTTTTTCCTCCACAATTGTCAGTAATTCAATTGCTTTGCCACAGATCATCTGCACTATAATTTCTGCAATCCCATTCTCCATCCTTTTCACAATCTATTGAGCTTATCATTGATTTATCATCCAACTTACTATATTGATATCCTATATCATTCCACTATATCATTCCATTGCGTATTGAATGCTTTATATGAGAGTTTATGTTTTGTTACTGTGTCATATATTTGTACAAAGTGATATCTTACTGACTGTACTTGAATCTCTGTTCTCCGTTTTGTTCTGATATATACATCAATTAGTGGAATATAGGCCTAAAATAATAATAATAAAAATTTCTAAAGGAACTCCAGTTATTGGATGGACTAAAATAATATTGAACTCTCCATGTTATTGTTTTAATTAATAGGACATCCAATGTTTAGTCCATCAGTTCCCAACATGTATATATGCCCTCTGAGAGTATGCGTTGGGCCATTCAGAAGTAAGTGGAAAATTATCAGTAACAGCGGAAAAAGATAAAATTCGATTTTCAAACAAATCTTTAAATTCTGATTTTTAAAAAAAACATCTTAACTACCTTCTGGATAGATATCAGTGAATAATATATAAAGCTCAGTGACAAAGCAATCAAATATCTCTTGGTGTTTACTAGTACTGAACTAATGGAGAGAGCGATTTCTTCTCACATCTCCATATAAAAAGAAGTACCACAACAAGCTTAATGCAAAAACAGATTTAAAACTGTAATTTGTATTTTTTGAGCCTGATTTCAAAAAATTAAAACGTCAAAGCAAGCTCAATGACATCATTAACAATATTTCCATCATCTAGTGATATGTGTAACAAATATTACAAACTTTTCAGATAACACAAATAAATATTGTTAAATTAAGATTTTGTTACATACTTGATCATCAATATTTAATATAAAGCTATATTTATTTCTGTGCTAATATAGTAAAATTAAATCTATAGTTTGTACTTTTGGTGCTGTAATTTTCATTTCCCAATTTATTATCTTATTTCTAGGATTTTATATTAAGATAGGCACTAACAAAATTATCAATATTTAAAAAAAAAAACAGCTATTTTAAAAACAAGGGGTACAATTTATAGAAGTTGGTTTAAAAAAGATACACAAGTGAGAAAAGATTGAAAACCACTCCTCTACTCAATTATTAAATAAACGAAAGTTCATCAAACAGAGTGTGTAAAAACTTAATCACACTTTTTAAAATTGAATAACTTGATCATTATATATATTTATCTTGATCGTATATATAATCTAGATTTTGCATATTATTTTATCAAATTTTTTTTATTATGACATAAATATGCATAGGCATGGTGCCAATATTGCTGGTTTAGAATATATTCAAAACCTGTTTATTCTTAATATAATATGTAAATGACAATTATCTTAAGAATTTTATTTTTTTATCATAGCTTCAGGTTTTTTTTGCCTCCAAACTTGAACTGTTCTTGTGATAAATGTTTACAACTACTATCTTATGATTTTAATATAGTATTATACCAACTACAAATAAATCTTTATTTCTTTTTTCCAATTTTTCTATTCATTTTCTTTTCTATAATATTTTCATTTCTAATTTTATTTAAAATATTTTTTAACTTCAAAATATTAGAATCTCACAAATACTGTGGGTAAAATACCTATTTTGATCAATACCCCATATTTTTTAAAAATTATACATAGTGTATCATAAGCCTGGTATTATAAGCAAAGTGAAACAAAAATTTTGATTACAAAGATTACTCAATATATTCACTAGAATTCTCGATAAAATTTTTACCAATCAATAAATACATGGATAAATGATATTAAGAACATTCAACACTTTAAATGGACTGTAAATGATAAGCCTGTTTACAATTTCTGTTTTATAAAGTAAAGATAGCAATCATAATACAATCATCAGTTGCATCTCCATATATAAATTTTCATAAACTTTGCAACAAATCAGCTAACAATTCTGTGTCACATAGATGAGAAGCCAATTCTTATTACTCCTAACAAATTTTGTCTATTAATAAGGTTTTTCTTTTTAGTTGATAGATTTAATGAACTATAAATTTCTTCACTGAATAAAAATTTATTATTTTCTCTTTCTGTGACTTCTTTAAGAATATTATAAATAACTCTAGGAATAATTACCATTTAGTAGTCGCTCAAGAGGTAAATTATTAATAAAGGAAGTCTTTCCAGACTATCACATTGTGTCCATGATCACTTATTGAATGAGAAACAATGATTAAATGCTCAACTTCTTGAAGAATATTTATCGTAAAGACAAAAGGATATGTAAACATTTTATCTTTCTCCACAACAGCTTGCAATGACAAATGCAGAAATTTAAACACATCTGACAACTCTATCAAATTGTTTTCATAAACATTACAACTTTAAAAGAAATGTATCCTTCATTTTTCAATTTACAAAAAAAAAACAATTCAGACTCCTATAAATCTAATTATTTGAATTCATCTTTTTTCCCCTCAAATATATCATGGTCTGCAAACATATAAAAATATACATTAGCACTTTGATAGTGGGTTGATAGAACATTTTGTAATGTAAAGTTTTACAATATAATTTTAAATGTAAAAAAAGAATCTAATAATTATTTACCTTATCTTCTGAAGTACTTTCACAACTTGGTATTTGACTAACTATAGCATCTCCTAGATCCATAATCCAATTTTCATTGGCGATAGCAGTCAGTGAATCATGTAATATCTATTAAATATAATTAGATTACTGAATACAAGCTCTGTGTTACCCATACATATTATGTATCTAAATATGCTTGTATATATTTAGAGTATTGGTAAACAATCCAAAAACTTCTTACGTTTTTAACTTGTGTCATAAATTGCCAAGAATTTGATTTTTCAAAATGATTCAATGATTTAGTCAGAAATGAAAATAAAACTAATGGTGACTTAATGAATAATACTTCTGAAATGTAATTTTCACTACACCACTTTCACGCAAGGTAGGGACCAGTTTCTAATCACCTTCAATATCTTGTGGCGGGTTACAATCTTGAGGATCATACATCTTTTTCATATCTTTGGTCATATGTTTATGATTTCACACTTCTGCAAAATGTTGAAGGTAGATAGAAACTGGTCCCTACTTTACATGAGAGTTGTGTAGTGAAAATTACACTACAGAAGTTTTATACATTAAATGGATAATTTCTGGTCTAATGAATGACTAATAAAAATTATTAATGATGACTTTTTTTTTTGGGGGGGGGGGGAAGGGGGTTACTTTATGCCAATAAAAAAATCAACTAAATGACATTCACTAATGCCTTACAGAAAGTTACTTCTACAAATTTTAAATAAATAAATAAAAACACCTTTAAAGCAAGATACTTTAACATCATTTTTATAGGCATTTGGTATTATATTATTCACTCTTATTAGTTCATATAAAATCAACTATGAAATAGAAGTCTTTTTTACTGATATACACAATGATAAGTACTGATGAATTATACATTCTTCACTCAGTATAAATGGATTTAAATGATATCAATTATCTAAGAAAGAAAAAAAAAAGAATCATATACAAACTAGATTTGTTAATTTTCCAATAGAAAATTAGATGTAAGCATCCATTCTTTTTATATTTGTTACATTATCAAATAGATTTGACATGAATTTCTACATGAAAATCAATAACTGAGATAAAATAGTATAAAAATAATGTAATAATCTGTTTTATCCATTACAAAATAACTCTTGCATCACTGGTGCAAAATAATTTTCTTTTAACCAGATGTTGCAAACCATTTATATGTATTTATATTTGTTAAACCACTAAACATCACATGATCACTATCTCATACTAGCACAATAATTTGCTCTTGTTAGCACAAGATGGCACTACTATATGGAGAGTTTTGCTGTATTTTGAATTATTTATATTTGTGCTACAATCAATGATTATGAATCATTTTGAACCATTCATTTAAGCTATAGATGAAGCAAGTCATTTCCATGTAAGCATGTCTATGTACATATATAGAGAATTTGTATCATAACAACAACCTGTGGCACAAACTACCATGCATATAAAGTATATATATCTGTTTTTTTCCTTTTTTTATTAACACTTGAAAGTAAAACTAGATATATCTATTAAATAAGTATATATATAAATATATTGTAACAGTATAGAAAATAGAAGTTAATAAGAGAATCTGAGATTACAATGCTCCACAATTGGGTAGCCATTTGTAACAGTATGGAAGTAGTAGTCCCATAAGTTGGGCAACAATTGTAACTGTATACCACATGAGGACTGAATTATGAGGAGATGTAAACAAAATAAAAAATTAAATATAATAAAAGGAATGAGAACTAACTATACATTCATCAGCATTACACAAAAGTAATAACCATTCATCATCATGAACATACAACAATAAAAATAAGTCAACAGTCAATCTGGTGGCTGGATTTGAAATGGGTCTACTATAGACCAGGCTAATTATATAGCCCTTGCCAGCTTGGGGCAGATTATTTAAACCATAATTTGGATGCACAAACTTAAGTGCTAATCCATAAAAATACAACAATAAAAAAAAATAATGTTGGGATACTAAAACATGCTGATCACCATCAATGCTCTGGCCATATATACTATTAATGTACTGGCCAACTATAAACTTAATTTCTAATAAATACCACACTAAATAAAATGTAGTGCAAGAACTCTAAAGTATATCCATAACACTAAACATAAACTTCTACCATATATAACAGATTAAAAATAAATCCTAGATATGATATAGAATAAAATATCTTTATATCACATCAAAATAATATGACAATAGATGTAATATAATCATAACATACAAAAGCTCTTTTTGGCAATTTTTAAATTTTTGCCTTTTCAATATAGGTTTATATATGAATATAAATGATTAAAGGTGTTATGAATTTATTAATTACAAAGAAATTATGGATAATTACATAAATTTAACAACATATAAATTTTCTATAGACAAAATATTTTATTAAATAAAAGTTCGTCTTTCTTACCATTTGTGGATAATAATATTAAAAAGAAAATAACTACAGATATGGAAGATAAGAAGAAATTAAATTATTTATCGAACAAACAATTATATGATATAAAAACTTCTAAGCAAAAATATAAATATAGAAGGATTGCTAAAGAAATAAGACATATATGTAAAAATGAAAAAAAAAAACAATATGTAAAGAAGATAAAGATAGTAGATTTGTGATTTTATATTCTAAGGATTATATAGATAGAATAGAGTGTGATATAAAAAAGAGGGAGATTTGTGATTTTATATTCTAAGGATCATATAGATAGGATAGAGTGTGATATAAAAAAGAGGGATATGAATGATTATCAAAAAATCCTATTAACATGATAAAAAAATAAATATATAAAATTATTACAAAAATGGAAAGGAAAAAAATTATTAATACAAATCAATATAAATTTTTATATCCTTCTTATGAAAATCCATATTTATTTACTAAGATAAAAACTCATAAGGAGAATAATCCATTGAGATTATTATTTAATTTTACTGATTTTATTCTACAGAGATTTTGTAAGCATTTAAATAAATGGATAGTAAACATTATTGGTTATGGGGAGTTTTGCATTAAAAATACAGAGGCTATTATAAATAAGTTAAATATGACAAAATTGAATAGAAACCAAAGTATATTTGTAATGGATATTGAGAAGATGTATCCTAGCATTCCAAGAACAAAAAGTATAGAAATATTAATACAGAAATGATATATGCATATAAATGATACAGAGATAATTAATATTATAGAAGAAAGTTTAATTATAGTTTATATTTTAAATATAATTGTGAATATTGGAGTATACATAAGGGATGGGTAATGGGGTATGCAATTAGTGAATTAATGTTGTCAATATTTATCAATGAAATGGAAATGAAGATTGTTAATAAGAGAATAGAAAATCAAGATATAATATATTACTTTAGATATGTCGATGATATATTAATAATTGGTAATAAAAGAGTTATAAAGAAAACTTATAATGAACTTAATAATAATATGGATAATATAAAATTTACAATTATAGAAATTGATGTTAAAATAAAGTATTTAAATATAGAGATAGATGATAATAACATAATTATATTAAAATACTTCATGAAAGAAGATAAATTTAAAAAATAATCTCTATGGATTCGCAACAGGCATGGATACAAAAAATGTCAGTTATTAAAAATTTTAAAAATAAAAATGATAAATATAACATGGATAGAAAGATAGCTACTTTGCACAAAGAGCAATTTATAAACTTATATACTAGTTATGGATATAACCCTAGAAGCATTAGAAATATAGTCTTTAATTATAAACAATATAATTTAGGTAATAATAGTAAACCAGAAAATATAAAATGGGTATAACTTTCATATGTTCCTAAAATTTATCATACATTATTAAAAAATAAAAATTATATAGATAAAAATATTAAAATAGAATGGTCAAGCAGCAAAAATCTTGATATATTAGTAGGAAATTATAAAATAAAAAATGATATAAAATATAAAAAGGGTATAGTATAAAAAATTACTTGTGGGGTTTGCAGTATGGTTTATTATGGATATACAGTGAAACAATTAGAAGAAAAGGTTAAAGAACATAATAATGCTATTAATAGGAGAGATGACAGATCTGCATTATATGCTCACTACTTAAAATATGGACATAGAATAGATTGTGTTAAGAATATAAGTCCATTAAATTATATTAAAGAAATTAATAGAAGGAAGATACACGAAACTAATTACATTAATTATAACAGAAATAATTGTATGAATATTTATAAAACATCAATTAATTTAACTAATAATTGGATAATAAAAAATAAATGGAGGATTATGTAATGTTTTATTATAAAGGTATTAAAGCATAAATTATAGATTTGTGTTAATTTTATATAGAGCCAGTAGATGTCACTATGTATGCAATATAGGATTGGGATAAAAGAATAAATTTATTAATAAAGACTAGGGAGTTAGAGAGTTGGAGAAATAGTATGGAGAGTAAAAAGAGTTTAAATATATATAGAAATAAACAGAATATTAGGTGTGAGTTAATATATGATAATAGTAAGGAAAGTAGTTTATTGTTTAAGGCTCGAACGGGATCTTTAGCTACAAAAGAATATACATGTAAATGGAAAAATATGGGTGATTTATTTTGTAAGGTTATGTAAGGAAGGAATTGAAAATATTAGGCATTTGTTAATTGAATGTAAATGTTTGAAAACAGAAAGGGTACATATAATGAAGTTGTGGAAAAATAAATATGAAAAGAGTGATTATACAGAAAGTGAATTATTGGTTTTTATGCTAGGTTTGGGAAAAGATAAGGGGGATTTAGATATAAAGGTTATAGAGTTGACAAAAATTATGTTGTGGAAATGGGATAGAGCAGATTATGGGTAAATTTAGAGTGGGGAATGTAAAAGAAAGTGGCTAACAGGTTTATCTGGGCTTAATTGCTGAGATATTCTTGACTTCGTTTAAGGATAAGCCATAATACATCACATCACATCACATCACTATATGAATGTTTAGTTAAGGATATACAAAGTTTTAAAGAAAAGGGGAAGAGAATAATGGTTATAGGGGATATGAATGGACATATTGAAGAAATTGATGATGTAGATAATAAAAATGGACAGCTTTTGAAGAATTTTTGTCAGAAAGTGAATTTGAGTATTGGAAATTTATTAAATATTTATGAGGGACAATATACATGGTCCAGAAATAATATATTTCACACAATAGATTATGTATTGGTAGAGAAAGAGGGAATAAATAAAATACGGAAAATTAAGGTATTTGATAATGAAGAAAAAGTATGCACTAGTGATCATAATTTCATTGTAATTGAAATGGTTAGTAATGTGATGGAGAATAGAAATAAAAGTAGAAATAATAGTGAAAGATGTGGATGGAGAGTGAATGATAAGAATAAGTTGGAAGAGTATAAAATACAAGTTGAAGAAATAATGGAAGAGTGGGTTGGGGATGAGTATAAGGATTGGTGTAAGGAAGTAGAAAAAGTTGCAAATAGGGTTTTAGGTGAGAATATTGAAAAGAATAAAAGTAATAAAAAAATTAAAATTAGTAAAAGTGTAAAAGAAAGGAAAGAAGCATGTAGAGAATATAAGTGTGCTATTAAGAATAAGGAAAGTGAAAAAGATATTAATGCTAAATGGGAAAAGTACTTAGAAAAGAAGAAGTTGGCTAAAATAGATATTTATAGAGAGAGAATGAAATTGAATAGTAAATTGTTGGAGGATATTAATAAAAGTGGAAGAGATGGAAGTAAAAAATTTTGGAATTATATTAAAAGGAGAAATGTAGGGGAGAGAGAGTTAGTATTACTAGATGATGAGGGAACTGAGTGTAGTTCTAGAGAAGATTTAGAGAGAATCTTAAATAGTTATGTAATGAATATAGAAAAGATGTTAGATGTGAATGATAGAATGTTAGAAAATATGAAAGAATATAGTAATGGGAATATTAGCTTTTCAGAAAATGAACTAAATGAGGTAGAGAAGAAATTGAAAAGTGGGAAGGCAAGAGGTTTAGATGGATGGGCAGCAGAGATGGTAATGAATTTAGGATATAGGGCAAAAGTAAAGTTATTATCCTGTTTTAATAAAATGGCACAGAATAGAGTTTTCCCAAGTAGTTGGAGTAATACAAGAGTAAGGTTATTATTTAAAGGAAAGGGTAAGGATCATAGAAAGTTGAATAATTATAGACCGATAGCAGTAACATCAGTTTTATATAAAGTTTTCTCATATATGGTGGCTAGTAAAGTTGTAAAATGGATGGAAGGGAATAATGTAGTGGGTGAAATGCAAGGAGGTTTTAGATTAGATAGGCATATAGGAGATAGTTTATTTGTAGTTACACAACTTATGGATATGAGTAGGAATGCAGATAAACAGTTATATATGAGTTTTATAGATATAGAGAAGGCATATGATAGAGTAAATAGAAATAGATTATGGATAAGTTTAGCAAATTTGGGAATGGATGAAGCTTTAATAGATATTATTAAGAAATTATATGAAAATAATTATTATATATATCAATTAGAGAATATAGAATCAATTAAAGTTAAAAATGGTGTGGGACTAAGGCAAGGATGCCCTATGTCACCTATTTTGTTTGTGTTGTATTTGAGTGAAATGGAAAGAGCAATAGAAAGATTAGGAAGAGGGATAGAGATACCGTTAATAGGTAGTAAGGGAGTATATATTTTGTCAGGTCTTTTTTTTTGCAGATGATATATTTTTGTGTGCAGAAAAAAGAGAAGATATGGAAGTTATGTTGAGGACATGTGCAAGGGTGGGTAAAGAGATGGGGATTAAATTTAGTGAAGAAAAATCAAATATAATGATGGTTAATACTGAGGAAAGAGAAGATGTAGAATTTTTATTGGGAGATATTAAGTTAAGTGTGGTGAATAGATATAGTTATTTGGGAATTATTTTAAGTAATCAGAAAAATTATTTGGATGAATGGGAGAAAAAATTGATAAATGAAGCAAAGAAAAGAAAGGGATTGATAAAGAAATTAACAGTATTTTCATATAATAAATATGATGTAGCTAGAATTATATGGAAAGGAGTTGCAGTAGCAGGGTTAACATATGGTAATGATGCATTATATGTTAGTAAAAAGATATTAGATTATTTAGAAAAAGCTCAAAGGGAAGTAGGAAGACATGCATTGGATGCAGAAGTATGGACAGCAAGGGAGGCAATTCAAGGAGAAATGGGATGGTCAAGTTTTCATATGAGAGATGCAAAAAGTAAAATGAAAATGTTTGGTAGATTGCAGTTTATGGATAATAAAAGAATAGCTAAAATAGTATTTAATTGGGTTATGAGTAAAGGGCAGGTAACAAGATGGGTGAGAAAGGTAATGCGGTATGCAAAAGATTTGGATAAAGAATTTATATCAGTATATTTGTACAAAAGATGGGATGATTGTGTTAAGAGGATTATTGAATGTTATAGTAGTAAGGAATGGGATAAAAGAATAAATTTATTAATAAAGACTAGGGAGTTAGAGAGATGGAGAAATAGTATGGAGAGTAAAAAGAGTTTAAATATATATAGAAATAAACAGAATATTAGGTGTGAGTTAATATATGATAATAGTAAGGAAAGTAGTTTATTGTTTAAGGCTCGAACGGGATCTTTAGCTACAAAAGAATATACATGTAAATGGAAAAATATGGGTGATTTATTTTGTAAATTATGTAAGGAAGGAATTGAAAATATTAGGCATTTGTTAATTGAATGTAAATGTTTGAAAACAGAAAGGGTACATATAATGAAGTTGTGGAAAAATAAATATGAAAAGAGTGATTATACAGAAAGTGAATTATTGGTTTTTATGCTGGGTTTGGGAAAAGATAAGGGGGATTTAGATATAAAGGTTATAGAGTTGACAAAAATTATGTTGTGGAAATGGGATAGAGCAGATTATGGGTAAATTTAGAGTGGGGAATGTAAAAGAAAGTGGCTAACAGGTTTATCTGGGCATAATTGCTGAGATATTCTTGACTTCGTTTAATTGAAGCCATAATACATCACATCACATACATCACATCACATACATCACATCACATCACTTTTGTAGTTAACCAAGACATATCGAAAAGGGCAAAAATTAAAAATTGCTGAAAAGAGCTTTTATATGTTATGATTATATGGTTATATTACAGCTATTGTCATATATTATTTTGTTCATATATAAAGATATTTCATTCTATATCATATCTAGGATTTATTTTTCATTTGCAAAAGCAACATAAAAGATTTATTCCTTGTATTATATATATATCAGTTATGCACAAATCTAGCTCAGGAAGCAAGAACTTTATAAATTATTACTGTGAGCAAGAGATAAATAAATAAATAAAACAGCTTATAACTTCAAATAATTCCTAGGTTTATTCTATTATAAAAAATAATTTTATTGGGTTCATTTAAAAAAAAAAATCTTAGAACATTAAGCTGCCATGAAACAAAGTCACACACACTGCAATTTATAAAATATTTTTTTAAAACAATTATTTAATAATTAACTGATTAACAATATACAAAAAAAATGATATGATAGTATGAAATTTTAAACATTCATTCATCAAAAAATATATTTTCATAAAAATTATAATCAATCAATTTCTATTTGTAAATTAACATTTAATTCATTAAGTTATTTCTTTAAAATAATTAAGAGTTGGAAAAACAACATTTTCAAAGTTATCTTTGATTTACTTAATTAACCTTTTGTTAAATTTTTAGGGGGAGGGAGGGGTGAATGAAAAAAGAAAAACATGTCTACAAAAAAAAAAAATTTAATTTACAAAAAAAAATTTTTTTCTAAAAACTATTTCAGAATTTTGAAGAGAAAATTGACTGGATTTAAAAAAAAAAATTTTTCCCACAATTTAAAACTATTAACTTAATGAAAATATTTAAAATTATCAATTCTTACAAAAAAAAATATTACTTTTATATAAAAAAAAATCTATTAATAAAAATATAGTGTTCACCCACAAAAAATACTTTTAACCATGGCTTTATTTTTTATGGAGTCCTTCTTTCCAGTTGCAATTTCCGTTTTTTTCAATTGAGTTTCTCCTTGAAGGCTAGACATGTACATGGTTAATTTGTCCTTTTCTTGGTTTGCAATAATTCCAGGTTTAAAAAATAGCAAATTGTATCCACTGGACTTTCTTTTTGAATTTCCAGGTGAGACTAACATAGACAGAGACTCATATCCTTGGTTGAACACAAACTTTCAGATTACTTTAGGGAGGTACCTTCTCTACATTTTTATTCCAGTGATGGTAGGTTACATGGAGGAAGATGATGTTTAGCTTTTAGCTGAATTTAGCACATAGTTTTCATTGTATAAACCACTTTTATGACTAAATTCATAGGAGGCTAAAAGCTTGTTTAAAACTTCTATTATACTATGCAATAGCTTAGCTAAAACTTCTTTTTTCTTTACCAACTGAATTAAGACTTGACTATTCTCTTCAACAACTAGGTAAGGACTATTTGCTTCTTACCAGATACTTTGGTCTTTTCACTTATTCACCCTCTCATTATTTTTTTTCTAGAACAATCTTGCCTAGAAGCCAATCATATTCTGTCTCCAACATGATAGTTTTTATAACAGTTAATTGGATAAATTTTGATAAATACAATTGTTAAGCCATTTCCCTCCTTAATCATAGACATTGAAAAACAAGTCAAGAACTTGAATTATCACCATAAAATTCTTGGCATTTCATTTTAAAAAAATTTCTAGCAAAAAAGAAAACAAGATAATCAGTCAATTGCACTTTGATTTTTTGCATTGAAAAAAGATAAAGAAAAAAGAAAAACAACTCTAATTAAAAATAAAATTTACAAAAGTGTTAAAATCTTATTTTTTTTCTTTTTAAAAATACTCTTGAACATAAACCTTTATCTCTCTTAAAAGATTAAAATTAATATTTATTAAATAATTTACAAAAAATGAGGAATTTTTTTTCTCATAATACATTTTCATAGTTTAAATTAAAACTAATAATTAATTATAATTATTGGAGAGATTTAAAAAAACAGGTAATCATCTGAAATCTGGGCATGGCCGCTTGGGGCGTTGATACTATACAAAAATCAATCAAATATAATGTTACCAGGCCGCCACAACTTTTTTTTTTTTTTTTTATAGAACATGTTTTTTTTTTTATTAAACAAATTTTTTATTTTATTTACAACATGATTTCTTTTTTATTAAACAAATTTTTATATTCATTTTCGTTGTTTTTTTTAAACCTGATATTTTTCTTTATCCAACAAATTTTGGTAATGTAATTTTTTGAATTTTAAAACTTTGGACTGTTTCACAACGAAAAAACTTGTTTTAACCTCGCCGAAAAAATATAATGGGATAATTATTTGGGACTTGTTTCGACTTTGTTCTACCTTTTTTTTTTTTGGTTGACTAAATTGTTTTCCTTCTTATTATTAAATCAAAAGTAACTTTTGTGTTGTTGGGGGGTTCAAAAATTGTTTTGAAATCTCCACCCCCACCCTTGGATCAATAATTGTAACATAAAGCCAATAATTTTACTTTTTTTTAAATAACTTTTATTCACTTTTTACTTTTATTTATATTTCGTTTGAATTAGCCTTTTTTTTTGCTTCTACAATAAACAGCTTTTTGGGGGGCTTTCATACTGTTATTATTAACAAAAAGTAAACAAAAATAGTCATTTATTTGAACCCCACTTGTTTTAACCCTGATGAAAAAATATAATGCAATTATTTGGGTATTATTTCGAATTTATTCAACCTTTTTTTTTTGGGTTGACCAAATTGTTTTTCTTCTTATTAAATAAAAAGTAACTTTTGTGTTTTGTCGGGGATAAAAAATTGTTTTAAAACCGCCACTCCCACACTCGGAAAAATAATTGTAACAAAGTCAATAATTTTTTTTTTTTTCAACAACTTTTTCTCACTTTTTACTTTTATTTATATTTCGTTTGAATTACCTTTTTTTTTGCCTTCTACAATAAATTGCTTTTTGGGGGAATTTCGAACTTTGTTATTATTAACAAAAAGTCAACAAAAATAGTCATTTATTTTAACCCCGCTGCAAAAAATATAATCCAAATACTTGTCAATTTCTAATGAAATGAAAAAAAAAAAGACACAAACTTTGGACTTTTTAAAATTATTTATTATTTTATTGCTGCAATAAAAAGTGGACATTATGTGCCTGAAAAAAGGACACAATTTCACACACTTTCTGTACTCGGCAATTCTGAAAAGTTTAAAAATTGCACGTTCTTCTCAGATCTTTTATTGGTCTCGTATATTTTCCACGCTGAAACGTGACTTAGCGCGTGAGCTTTGTCGAAGCGTGTTCAAACATACACTTTGCCAATTTTTTACATATTAACATTTTTTTAGAGAAGGGTGGAGACTATATGACAATTATTAGTAATTAACAACATTATTTAAATATAAATGACATTACTCTATTACGGAGATTTTGAAAAGTTGTACCGACTTGAAATTCAAACATCCTCAAGCGATACGGTAATCAGCTATGAATAGAACAAATACATGTAAATAGTTTCGAAGCACAAAACAGGCCATAATATTTTTGTGCAATGTCATGTAAAGTGGCCTGCCATAATGGGTTAATACAATATTAAATGTTGTATTATCCGTAAGGCTGGCCACAGAAACGGCATTTTTATGTGTTTTGACACATGAACAACGCCCAAAACGGCCGGGCCTGGATTTCAGGTGATTACCAAAAAACATTCTTTTACAATTTTCTCTCCCTTCTACAATCATTTGTAACTCTTATTAAAAAAATTCCATATTAAAATCACATTATTATTTAATAAATTTAATATGTTTGAGAATACTATCATATTGGGACTTAAATATTTAGTTAAATAAAGACCCATTACAAAAAAAGATGTATGGGAAAATTAAATATTATTTTCCACATTAATTAAATAATTCCATACTGAAACCGGAGGAACATGCTGCCAGTGCAGCTATGTAGCCAACTGGTTACAAATATTAATCACAAAAGAAGCACATATATTTATTAAAGCTTTATAATGAAAAGGGTGAAATTATCTGCTTTACCATATCTTGCAGATTTTCATAAATATATATAAATATAAGAGTGAAGAACAAGATGAAATGCAAAATATCTATTAAAATTTTTAGTAAATACCTTAGATGTGTCAGGAAATGGAAGGAAGTTATATAAATATTGTTACTCAACTACTGTAGTTGTAAGCTAAAGCTAATGATAAACAGATAAATCTTACATTTCTAACTAAGTATATAAAAGGGATTCCTATCTATCCACATAAGTGAAATAATCTCATTACAACCAAATAAAAAATTCTTCTATCAAAGTGAAATATAACATTTTGAATTTATACAAAAGTATATATATAATAAATAATATAAAATACTAGTTTTCTACCTTTGAGTAGTAAGTAATTTAAATTGCGCTTTATGCAAAAAAGTGAAGCTTGTCTAAAATATTATTAAAGAGTTATATGGCTAAGCGCTTTCAGAGAACTTAAGTTTCCATATTCATAGCCTACTTTAATTGAAGTTTAGCCATGATTTATGCAAAATTTATGCAAATTTCTTTCATAAAGACCAATTTTCTGGAGATTGCAAAGCAAGATTCTTTTCGGTTTATTGCACAGTTGTCATTTTCAATAAAGCATGCCTCCTTAATCTTTCGTTTCAAAGCAAATTAATCAAAGCTACAGATCGAAATTAAGCCTATTCTATTAGTTCACTAATTGGTATGTCAACATTTTAAAAATATATATATATTGTAACAATCCGGAGAATACGCTTAACGTAATCTGCCCTACAGGGCGCCATCTAGGCATTTGAACCTAGAAAAATTTATAAAGTAGGCAGATACGTAAGTCAAAAAAAAAAATTTTTTTTTTTTTTTAAATTTTGATTCCGGTCGTTAGCCCATGTCACTAGCTCAGTGGAATAGCAGAGATTAAATAATATAATATCTTATCTAATTATATTTCAATATTAAAAAAATAAATAAAATAAGCCACTGCCAGTAATTAACATACAAACATTTATTTATGCACATATATATAAGATTTAAAATTATTTTAGTATTAGTTTACATTTCCAAATTTAACCTACATTTTTAACTTTGATTTTTGACTTTAATTCACATTTACTTACTATTATATTCTAATTTTACATTTTTAAGTTACAGATAAATTTATGAAAGCTTGTTTATAATGTTGAATATAGATCGGTTACATAGATTTCACGGTCAAAAACATTTCAAAGTAAACATAAACGATCAAAATACAAAATTATTGATTACTGACAATTGCGGAGGGAAATTTATACGTAACCCAATAGTATTCACCATAAGATACTTGCATTGTCACCAATAACTTAAAAGACATCCGAATAAATACATTTTGATACTCACCGTAAGGTATCATTATTTATCGAATGTCTATATATTTTGATCAAATATGGAAACGCAAAACATAGTTAACCAATAAACAATCCATGCAAGCGTCTATAAACAACTTAAATTTAATGCATTTCTATTTAGGGTCGAGTATGAATAGACCACATAAATTTGCTTTTGAAAATAAACATTCTATCCCTATTTAACCTTAGGTTAAAATTCGTAGTCAAACTGGCATCAATTCATCTGATATATCGATGTATTCAATGTAATAAAATATGGCAGCACAAAAAGTTAAGAGAAGAAATTGCTTCTCATGAGATAGGAATATTACATCTATCTGCAAAGAAGAGCAATAAAACAAAAAACTCCATAGAAAGGAACTGCGGTATCCGACTTATAATTCCTTCCATAGGCAAACGGAAGTGTGCGGCGTATGAAGCGATTCTGCCCGTAGCGAATCAATATTACATCTACTAATCACACCAATATATCCAATCCATTGACCCAATTTAACCACGAAACAAATAACCTAAGATTACCCTCCCCTAATATAACTTTACAAATCTATACAGCCATTCACGCCCGACTTAAGTTTAACATTGATATATTTTAATTTATCGGAAAACAGAAATCATAAATAAACTTAAAGAACAAAATTAAATAAATGGAAATGATTTTACACAAATAAATAAAAAATACATCAAATAACATTTTAACTACTTTAGTCAGATAGGAAACTAATGCAATTATTTTAAATACGAAAAGTTTTTAATTTAATGTTCATTAATTGTAAAGTTCTTACGGTTTTAAACAGTTCATCTTTATCTGTCGTTTGTAAGTTTGAACGGGAATTCCCACGCCGTCCTGAAGATATTGGTATACATTTAGCCGATGTTTTATTTATTCATTCGGAGGTTTTTTAATTTAGTTGGTCCTCAATGTAGAAAACGATAGTTCATTTCTCTTTCTTTCTTTGGCAAAACTGAAGTGATTGAATCGTGCGTCTCTTCAATCGCTTCTCCCGCACCTCCGCACTAACACCTATCTGTCACATCGTAATAATCATATCACTAATTAATAATTTCCAAATTTTCCTTTTATACGTATTCGAAGGATTGACTTGGCATTATGTCATCGATGTGATGATCCTTTCGCTGAGGTCCGATTTCCCGATGGATTTCTTTCATTGGCTATTTGTTTCTATTGTTTTCCTATCTGACCGATGTTTTTACATTTAAATGCCCAAGGCTGGTTTACATTTAACTAATTAACAATCATTTCCATTTCTGATTAATTAACCTGTTTTCCAAATCAAAGATATATTTTTATCTCTAAATCTTTTTAAGTTTTTGTTTTTAAAATACCTTTTCTATTTTTAATACAGTTTTATTTTAATAATTTTTTTTATCTGTGCGATTTAATATATACGAGTTTAAGATGATATTTAATTTCAATTTTTAATTCTTAAAGAAAATTTTTAAATGCAAACTTTTTAATTTACTTTCATGTTTAATAAATATAAAAAAAAAACAATGTAACGAATGTCTGTGCTCGTTACAATATATATATTATTACTGTTTTTCTTCTAAACATTAATTTCATTTAATGTTAACATTAATTTTATATTATGAGAATGTGTGGAAATATTATTCGAGAGCACACCTATTAACAATATTATAGAATAATGGAATTAGACAAGTAAAATAATTATATAACCATGTAGTTGACAATATTAATAATTTTTATTAGTCAGTTATTAGACTAGAGATTATTCACTTAATGAATATTATTAACCATGTAGCTGATTCGTGTTTTTTCCTAATGTCAACTTGGAATATGCTAAGCAGGTTATCTCACTTATGGTACCTTCTATGGATCAAAAAGATAATCCTTTGGGAAATTTTCTCAACTCATAGGATAAAGAAAATAATAATGCATACTGAAGACAGAAATATATCTGTAAAAAGTATAAATAATTCTAAAATGTATCCTAAAAGGATGATCATAATTATCAAAAATCATTAAAAAAAAGGAAAATCTTAATAAAATTCTATTCATATTAGTTTGCATGTTAAAATGAATGTTCTCACAGGCAAAAAATGTTTTATAAAACATGTTTTTTGAGACCAATAGTATTTAATAAAATAGTATTGATGTTTTGACAAAATAAAAGCACTTGTCTTCAACTGGGTGGGAAAATATTAATAATCATTTGGTTGTAGCAGAGATAATTGGATAACATGGTTGTTTTACCATGTGGTTGTTGAATAGTTTGCTTAAATTTAGCTGTATTTTTTTATCTTCATTTGTGTGAAGAAACTCTTCCAAATAATTGGAAATTTCAATATTTCATCACATTTGTTAAAGCAGTTTGTTTTTTAACATATTTCTATAGCCTCCCTAACTCTTTAGTCATCATGGCTATTACATGTGGATATGATTTTAGTATTTGAGAAATCTATGTAATGACCAGTGTCCAAAAAAAAAACATGGCGAGTTTTCATATTTGAATACTGATCATCGTATAGATTTGTCAAATACTAAAATCATATCTATATGTAATAACCATGACCAAGGAGTATTTAGAGAGACTATAGAAATATTTAAAAAACAAATTGTATTAACAAAGATGAAAAAATAATGAAATTGTCAACTATTTGGAAGAGTTTCTTCACACAAATGAATATTACAAAATACTGTCAAATTTAAGTCAAACTATTCAACTACCACCTTATATAACATCCATGTGATTATTAATATTTTTTCACCCAGTTGAGGACAAGTATTATCTTGTCGAAATGTCAATATATTTACTTTAATATTATTTTATTAAATATGGTCACTCTCGAAAACATGTTTTACAAAATATATATACATTATACATTACCCATACTTTTTCTTAAAAATTCAATACAAAATTATTCATTACCTTTAGGAGTAATTCTTCCCATATTCTTTGAGACCAATCATCACTTTCACAAAATTCTATAATACATTTTTAAAAATTTATCAAAATTCTATGTACATCTTTATATATAATAAAAATAGTACAATAAAATAAGAAAACATATTTCAATCAAAGATAAAAATGATTCAGAATTTTTAACAGTTGCAAATAGATAATACCTATGTAATAATGGGAATGATAAAAAAAAAAAAAATCTTAAGTTTTATTATTTACTAAAATATATATATATAACCCACTTTTTATTTTTTCTATTCTATTCCTCCAATACTTTTTTCACTTGCCACAGACACATTTATTTTTTCCTCCACCATTTAAAGTATCTTCTTCAGGGGACCTCTAATAATGACTATCCCATTAAAAGAAATTATGGTTTATTTTTTTATTTTTTTTATTTTTAAAAACATATGTAAGATTGTTTGAAAAACCATGTGACATTCGAACATTCAAGTGGCAGTTTGAGGATTACAGTTCGATTCTGTCAATTATAATGTTGTTTTTTTATTTTAGCAGAAAACTAATCGGGAAATCTTCATATGTAAATCCACCACTCTATCACTGCACCAAAGTACATAAGGCAGTTTTTTTTCTATTTATGCTAGCTACTTCATTTATTTCAATCTCAAGAGTATCATATTTTTGCAACAGCAAAAAAAAAAAAAAAAAAGAATAAAATATGTCAGTTTAAAAAAAAAGTGAAAATCTTGCATTATATAATCCTGTTTAAATTTTTGTAGCAATTTACCTTTAAAATATGCACTACCAACCATTAATACTATTATTCAACTACATAAGATCTGATATTAAGGAATATATTTTAATGCTCAAAGTTATAGTAAGAGCAGGCATTTTAGACAATTTATTAGAACAAGGATTGGCAAACTGCAGCTCACGATATCAAACTTATAGCTCTTTTAATCATGTGAAATAAAAATGGATTTTTAATTTTACTTGTGTAGTAATTTGTAAATAAATATTTTCATAATTTTAGGAAAAGAAAAGTGCACTCTTCCATGATGCTCCTTGGATTTAGCCCAATTACAAAATAATAAATATTGTGTATGGTGAATGCTTAGTGATAGAAATACATGAATAAATTAAACTGTTAAAGTAATTTTATATTTTTGTTTAAAAAAGGCACTCTCAATTTTTATTACTATATATGTAAATTGATTCTATTATTAAAATAAATATTCAAATACAACAATCATTTAGAAATCCATATTTATTATCAATCTATTTTTCACTTAGAATTTCTCTTGTGGTTCTTTTGATTTTTTTAATCAGGATATTCAAACAAAATGACTGTTCATGCTAGAAAGATTGCCAAGCCCTGTAGTAGAAGGATAGTAAATACTGTGCCGGTCAAAATATTTTTATCCATCTAACATGAGCTGGAACTCGCAAAATGTACTTCAAACCCAGTCAAGCCCAAGATTTAGGTCAGGGACCAGCCTGAATTCGAACCCACTCTCTAAGCTCCAGATTTAACACCTAATGAATAACATAATAGTGATGGCCCATGAGAATTAATCTTAATCCGGCCGACTAGCAGAGCTGAGCAAAACAATGAGACATCTATTAACTATGACTATATTAAAATAATAGATAAGCATGGCTGTAATATGTGGAAGTGGAGGAAAAGGAATTCGAACTACTCAAATAAGTTAGACAATAAAGGATATTTTAATATACTGACAAATTATTATACATTTATAAATAAATTGTAGACATTAGTGTGTGCGTGAATGGAAAGCAGTAGATGATTACCTAGTGTCATTCACGCTATTATTTCTCATATGCTCTTTTTTAGCTAAATAATATATTACAAATAAACACACATCTTTGGTGGGTCCAATATTAAAATGCCAATCAGTATTAGAAAGAAGTTACATAAAATTTCTATTAATGCTTTGGGTTATGGTTCTGAAACGTGGTGACTAACATATGATTTAGGGGAGTGTTTTGAAATTCATTACAGATATAAATAGAAACTATTTTCCTGCCATTATGGTTGTGAAAATACGTAAAATACATTTGAAAACATTTGATGATATTTAAACCTATGACAAAATATTTAATGACAAATTATTTTAACAATAGTAAGATGGACACTTTATTTTCCCCAAGGCATATAGATACTCTTAAATATAGATATATAAATTACGAAGGTAGGATTGTATATGATTGAAATAAACTTAATTAATAAAATAGAAGTAATTGGCATTTATATATATCTTTTAAGCAAAGCTTAATTTTAATATTAGAGCATTAAAACTGGGTCATGAAGCAAAAGAAATAAAAATAATAATACGAAGAAGTTTGCGGTGCTGACATAATAGCCTAAAAATAACTAAGAGGAAAAGGTCGTGCTTCTGGATGAAAAATGAAATCTCACACCCCCATCTTGGGTAGTGCTTAGAGAAAAGTAGATAGTAATGGCATGGCCTAGACTTTTGCTGGTATAACCGACGCGAGAGGCCTTTTATCTATACGAAGTGAATATGCATAGCGTGTGCCAAACTTACGGGATCACCGCCAGAGGCATTTTATACGAAATAAATGTGGTTACAGATAGCTCAACTATCTATGGAATGAGGTACGAAAAGAAATCTATGGGTTCGAACTTGTCGCAACCCCCAGATTAGAAGCACGTAATATATATATACGAAGATAGGCTAAATGACAGAAACGCAGTAATGATACATGTCTCTAACAACATTGAATAAATTTTACTGCTTTAAAATAAATGACCCTTGTTTGAATACTATAATACGCCATACAATTATAATATATATATATAGAGAGAGAGAATATTTCATTTAATAAAATATACGTTAAGATTTTACCTAGTAAAAGAAACATTAAGATTTACATTTCAAATTAATAAACTATACGTTAAGATTTGATTTAGTAACAGAAACATTAAGATTCACCCCCATCCCTTTTCTGATATTTAAAATAAATCAATCCCACTTTCATTGATTTTACAATAAATAAAATATATAAGTACTTTTTTTGATATTTTAAGCATATATTTTAAGAATATATAAAAAAAAAAACCTAGCAGTTATATATATATGTAAAACAATTAAGTCACCTTATTTTAGAATTAAATAAATAATATTTTATAAGATTTCAAAGCGTTAATTAGCTTAAGTTCTGGATTTACACCGGTAGAAAATCCAGAGTTAAACAAATATATATATATATATTATATTAAAACAAAAATAGAATGTTGGCTCGAAAAACAATCTGGTGAGTATATTAATTAATAATGCATTGCTTTAAATGGATGTTTATAACTTGCTTCGTGAAGGTTTACTTAAAAAAAATAGAAAGGATTTTTAGAAAATTCAATTCGTCAGATTGTTTTAGATTGACATATTAATAAGCAAGCAGATATATAAATCAAATAATAAATATATATAAATAAATGACCGCACCAAAATTAAAAAGTTAAGTGCATATGAGATAGGATTAGATATAAAGTAATTATATGAGAGCAAAATTACATTTACAGATATATATAAAAAAGGCAAAGTTAAAGAATACATGAGAAGAGATCTTGATAGATTATTTAGACTAAATTGACTATTAGGTGGCGGCTTGGAAATTTACATTGCAGTTTTAAGAATTCAATTTAAAATATTGCACGTTCTCCTGTGGCAGCAAGCTTCTATTAAATGCACACTGAAGTTCTTAGGTTGGGCTTTGCACTCTTGGGCAGCAGGATGGTACGGCCACGAAGTGATGGATTTACTGCTACATTATTTAAGTTTCAAGCGACATGTAATACGTTTATACTAGACTAGCTAATCTAATCTGTTCTCCAAAATTCAGTCATTTTATACTTTTTCTTTTATCAGTTGTTTTTGAAAGATGCAATTGTTAGATAACGTCCAAAATAAATTCAAATCTATTTCCAGATTAGAAATAGATTTGACAACATGTTTTCAACACAAGAAAATCTTTAATCTACTTAATCTCATTTATTTTAATTAAGTAAAACTTTAATTAAAAACCTTCCCCAGATTAAAACACCAGCGTTACCAATCCTTTAATTATTTTTGGACAATTAACAACACGAGCATCTTCCATATTGGATTTTATAAAAAATATATAGTTTAATAGAAAAACAAGCAATTTAAAAAGAAAAAGTTAAAAATGACATATAATAAATATTTAAAAACATCAATATTTTGTTAGTAAGTTTTGCTCCTATGTATATATTTGAGCCACATCTAAAATACTTTAATAAAAAAGAACTAATAATTAATAAAAAGCATTAATAATAATTTTAAAACATGTTATTGAAACATTAAATTTTATAATTTAGGCACGCATCTCAAATATATACATGAAATATATATACACGACAAAAGGAGCGGGATGGGAAATAGGGATTTAAACACAGGTTAGTAAGTAAAAACATGAAGCACAATCTTAAGCTAAGATTGACTGCTTCAATACTAGATAAATATCTCTGTTTTTCCTTACTATATATACTTAAATAGTAGAGACATATCTCTTCCTACTTCAGAGATTACAACATAAATTGTGGATAAAATCATTGAAACACAGAAAAGAGCCAGGGCAGATCCTGAGCCTTTTCCCATAACAAAATTGCCAATTTCTAAAAGGAAAATCTTGATGCATTGTCATTTAGTGCTCATTGCACTATCTGGACTTTTTGTCTATTAAAATTGCTTGCAATTTTTATATTATAAAGCCGTTCTTTTCTATGCATCTGCTCTTTATTAAAAGAAGTACAAACTAAAACATTCCTTTAAAAAACCCATTACTAGCTGTTATATATATATAATTGGATTAAAATTATACGGGTTAAAAGATTCAAGAAATCCCTGGGGCAATTGATAACTTTTATCTAATAAGAATTTACTTACATTTATAAGTGGATCTTTCTGATTGGAGATAAGCTTTTGCTCTCAGAATGTAGAGATTTCATTGGTAAAAATATACTTTAGAGAACAATAGCCATATAGAGAGAAAAAACCCCTTCCCAGAAATCGGCAGTCACACTTAAGTTCCACGGCCAAGAAGAAGGAATAATTTACTTGTCGGAGAATATAATCTGGAAGGCATATAAGAGCCAACGGAGAAGGCAACAACTTCGGGAGATTTGATATCATAGCACAGTGCAGCACTAAGATACATAGGGAGACTCGATTAAGGCCGAACAATCCCCGCAGTGTTCATACTCCTGATCCGACCCATAGTGTAACTTCTGGACCACCCTCCATGGCGAACTTCAAGCCATATCATTGGCAAAGTTGACAAACCAGTAGGATATTCAGAAATATATAATCATCGGGAAACTAGTAATCCGAAATTCACAAATTCATAAGTGACGCTATGGCGCAGGTAAACATTGGAGAATTTGACGTGCATAGACAATCAGAATGGCCTCTATATGCAAGCCGCATAGATAAATACCTTTTAATGAATAATATTGTAAAGGACGAGAGAAAAATTGCCACTCTACTGTATTTTGCGGGTCCAGATGTAATTAAAACAGCAAATCATTTATGTAACCCGAAAAAACCAGAAGAACTGAAATATTCAGAACTACAGGACATACTTCAAAAATATTTTGATCCCAAACCAACCAAACATGTAGCACGCCTCCATTTCCAGAATCGTAGGCAAAATAAAGGCGAAAACACTCGCAAATTCGATATTGCACTACAGGAGTTAGCAAAAGATTGTGTTTTTGGGAATTATTTGGAAGAAGCACTATTGCAGCAATTCTTATGGGGCATGTCTGACGGGAGGCTCCGAGAGTAGTTATTAACAATCGATGACCTTACATACAAAACAGCGATCAAACGGGCCTTGCACACGAAGCGACTATGGAGCAATCAAAACAATTCCAGAGCGCAACGGCAGCAGAATGGTGTCAAATAAACCTCATGGAACTAAACGGAAATGACGAAATGAAGTGTTTCAGGTGCGGAAAATCCGGACATTTAGCTAAAACGTGTAAACAAATAAACTTCGCGGAAAGAAATGAAAATGACGAAATGAAGTGTTACAGATGGGGAAAATCCGGACATTTAGCAAAAGTGTGTAAATGGAAAAAGAGTAAATGTAGAAATTGCGGGAAAATAGGACACTTAGCGGAAGCGTGTAAAAACAACAAGCAAGTGGAAATTAAAAATACGGAAACCGTTAATAACGATCAAATAATGTTGTCAGTAAAAATATTTGACCGACCATTTGCCATGGAAATTGACAGCGGTTCCGGAATATCTTTAATGGCTTATAGAGATTGGAAAACAATAATGCAATTTCGCAATCGAACCAGTAATCTAGAAAAACAAATCTGATAGCAAAAGACGTAAACGGGAAACACATTGAAATAGTCGGGAAAGTTATTGTTCCGGTACAAACAAATAGCAAAATCACCGATCTGCCGTTATATATCATTCACGGAAAAACAAACCCCATAATTGGAAGAAATTGGTTTAAACCTATGGGCATCAAAATAACTATCACAAAAAAAATTATGATTGAAAAGGAAATACGCAATACATTCCCGTAATTGTTTAAAAAAGAACTAGGGGAAATTAGAACAAAACCAGTTCAAATACAGCTTAGGGAGAATGCAAAGCCTGTGTTGTGTAAACCACGGAGAGTGCCATACGCGCAACGAGAAAAACTAGCCAATGCACTGGAGGAGTTACAAATAAAGGGGTATTAACACCTATGGAAAACTCAGAGTGGGCGACACCTATAGTAATCATTACTAAGCCAGACGGCAGTATACGTATTTGTGGGGATTACCGGATAACAGTTAACTCAGCTTTAAATAGAAGCAATTAACCAGTGCCAAATGTGCGTGAAGTATTAGCCACTCTCGAGGGAGCAACTCACTATGCAAAATTAGACCTTAATGCTGCATTTCACCAAATACCAGTAACAAGAAAGTCAGCAGAGATCTTAACACTGACTACACCTTTTGGTCTATTTAAATACAACCGTTTGCCTTTTGGAATTACCACCGCACCAAATATTTTCCAATCAAACATAGACCAACTACTCCGAGGAATAAATGGTGTGATACCTTACTTCGATGATATATTAATAATGGCAAATTCAGAGACAGAACTCCAGAGCAAGGTTCATGAAGTTTGTGAAAAGCTAGCAAAATCAGGAGCCAGACTAAATGAAGAAAAATGTATCTGGAATACTCCAGAAATTAAATTTCTAGGACATATAATATCCAATAATGGTAAAAAACCAATGCCTGAAAAGATACGGGCTATTAAAAATGCAAAAACACCTCGGAATGTCAAGGAATTACAATCTTTAACCACACATGAGAGTAATCTTAACCCAGGGAAAGATAAACCTCAAAGAGTGCGGAAGCCTCCGGTCTACCTTAAAGATTACTTGTGTTAAAAAAAGAAAAAGGGGGGGGGGGAACCGTGGTTCTCTAAAGTAAAGGGGAGGAGTGCTATATATATATAACTGGATTAAAATTATACGGGTTAAAAGATGCAAGAAATCCCTAGGGCAATTGATAATTTTTATCTAATAAGAATTTACTTACATTTATAAGTGGACCTTTCTGATTGGAGATAAGCTTTTGCTCTCAGAATGTTGAGATTTCATTGGTAAAAATATACTTTAGAGAACAATAGCCATATAGAGAGAAAAAACCCCTTCCCAGAAATCGGAGACACACTTAAGTTCCACGGCCGGGAAGAAGGAATAATTTACTCGTCGGAGAATATAATCTGGAAGGCATATAAGAGCCAACGGAGAAGGCAACAACTTCGGGAGATTTGATATCATAGCGCAGTGCAGCACTAAGATACATAGGGAGCCTCGATTAAAGCCGGATAATCCCCGCAGTGTTCATACTCCTGATCCGACTCATAGTGTAACTTCTGGACCACCCTCCACGGCGAACTTCAAGACATATCATTGGCGCAGTCGACAAACCAGTAGGATATTCAGAAATATATAAACATCGGGAAACTAGTAATCCGAAATTCACAAATTCATAAGTGACGCCGTTCAAATTAAACATGGCGCAGGTAAACGTTGGAGAATTTGACGTGCATAGACAATCAGAATGGCCTCTATATGCAAGCCGCATAGATAAATATCTTTTAATGAATAATATTGTAAAGGACGAGTGAAAAATTGCCACTCTACTGTATTTTGCGGGTCCAGATGTAATTAAAACAGCAAATCATTTATGTAACCCGAAAAAACCAGAAGAACTGAAATATTCAGAACTACAGGACATACTTCAAAAATATTTTGATCCCAAACCAACCAAATATGTAGCACGCCTCCATTTCCAGAATCGTAGGCAAAATAGAGGCGAAAACACTCGCAAATTCGATATTGCACTACAGGAGTTAGCAAAAGATTGTGTTTTTGGGAATTATTTGGAAGAAGCACTATTGCAGCAATTCTTATGGGGCATGTCTGATGGGAGGCTCCGAGAGCAGTTATTAACAATCGATGACCTTACATACAAAACAGCGATCAAAACGGGCCTCGCACACGAAGCGACTATGGAGCAATCAAATCAATTCCAGAGCGCAATGGCAGCAGAATGGTGGCAAATAAACCTCATGGAACTAAACGGAAATGACGAAATGAAGTGTTTCAGGTGCGGAAAATCCGGACATTTAGCTAAAACGTGTAATCAAATAAACTTCGCGGAAAGAAATGAAAATGACGAAATGAAGTGTTACAGATGCAAAAAATCCGGACATTTAGCAAAAGTGTGTAAATGGAAAAAGAGTAAATGTAGAAATTGCGGGAAAATAGGACACTTAGCGGAAGCGTGTAAAAACAACAAAATACGGAAACCGTTAATAACGATCAAATAATGTTGTCAGTAAAAATATTTGACCGACCATTTGCCATGGAAATTGACAGCGGTTCTGGAATATCTTTAATGGCTTATAGAGATTGGAAAACAATAATGCAATTTCGCAATCAAACCAGTAATCTAGAAAAAACAAATCTGATAGCAAAAGACGTAAACGGGAAACACATTGAAATAGTCTGGAAAGTTATTGTTCCGGTACAAACAAATAGCAAAATCACCGATCTGCCGTTATATATCATTCACGGAAAAACAAACCCCATAATTGGAAGAAATTGGTTTAAACCTATGGGCATCAAAATAACTATCACAAAAAAAATTATGATTGAAAAGGAAATACGCAATACATTCCCGTCATTGTTTATAAAAGAACTAGGGGAAATTAGAACAAAACCAGTTCAAATACAGCTTAGGGAGAATGCAAAGCCTATGTTGTGTAAACTACGGAGAGTGCCATACGCGCAGAGAAAAACTAGCCAATGCACTGAAAGAGTTAACAAATAAAGGGGTATTAACACCTATGAAAAACTCAGAGTGGGCGACACCTATAGTAATCATTACTAAGCCAGACGGCAGTATACGTATTTGTGGGGATTACCGGATAACAGTTAACCCAGCTTTAAATAAAAGCAATTATCCAGTGCCAAACGTGCGTGAAGTATTAGCCACTCTTGAGGGAGCAACTCACTATGCAAAATTGGACTTCAATGCTGCATTTCACCAAATACCAGTAACAGGAAAGTCAGCAGAGATCTTAACAATGACTACACCTTTTGGTCTATTTAAATACAACCGTTTGCCTTTTGGAATTACCACCGCACCAAATATTTTCCAATCAAACATAGACCAACTACTCAGAGGAATAAATGGTGTGATACCTTACTTCGATGATATATTAATAATGGCAAATTCAGAGACAGAACTCCAGAGCAAGGTTCATGAAGTTTGTGAAAAGCTAGCAAAATCAGGAGCCAGACTAAATGAAGAAAAATGTATCTGGAATACTCCAGAAATTAAATTTCTAGGACATATAATATCCAATAATGGTAAAAAACCAATGCCTGAAAAGATACGGGCTATTAAAAATGCAAAAACACCTCGGAATGTCAAGGAATTACAATCTTTCCTGGGCCTTATTGGATATTTTGAATGTTTTCTTAAAGGAAAAGCCCACATTGCCAGTAAGTTATACGAGTTATTAGAGAAAAACCGGAAGTGGAGCTGGGATAAAATACATGAAGATGCATTCAAGAAAACAAAAAGCTTGCTAACATCAGATGACCTACTCATAAACTACAATAACAATGAACAGGTAATATTAACCACTGACGCATCAGAATATGGAGTAGGAGCAGTAATAAGCCACCCCACAGATGAAGGTGAATGGCCCATAGCTTATGCTTCAAGAACATTATCAAGGTCTAAACGGAACTATAGTCAACTAGACAAAGAAGCCTTGGCAATCATTTTTGGGATAAAAAAGTTCCACCAATATCTATATGGAAGGCATTTTACAGCAATCACTGACCACAAACCATTACTGGGAATATTTTCGAGGTCAAAACAATTATCCGATCACTTAAGCCCAGGCATCACTAGCCAAGGACTTTTCTAACAGCATTCCTAGAGAAATTGTGAAAGAAGGCATTATTCACTATAGTGGCTTACTAATTTCTGGATATTAAGAATTTGGGAAATTTTTTCACATTGACTTAAATTCTTCTTAAAAACAGTTAGATACTCACTTATCAACAAATTATTGAGTGATTAGCTAGATTAACTATCAGTCAGATCAAATTCAAGCTTAATGGAATGTGGAAAAATTTTCAAGATTTATCAATCTCAGATTTAAATTCAAGATAAGGGCATGACGTGGTAATGTGTCATTATTTTATTATGGGGCTGTAATTATCTTTTATATATGTTCATAAAACAAATAAATAATTCCAAAATCTATATATAAAAATTAAATGAGAATATTAAAACAAAATAATAATAATAATAATAATAATAATAATAATTATTATTATTATTATTATTATTATTATTATTATTATTAATTATTATTATTATTATTACGTTTCAATAAAGGCTTTATTGATCTCAATGGTTTACATAAGTTTACATCTAGAAAAATTTGAAATTTAACATACAATGAATAATATTAGGGTAAACACATATAAATGAATTTAGTGGTTACACTTTGTGGTTAATGGACTATAACAATATAAAAATTAAACAAGCAAAAATAATCAGAGTTCTAAAGTTTGAGGAGCTTATTCAGTTTTGTCCGCATATCACTTTGAATGTTAGTTGTATGATAGTTTTTCTTTGCAGCATTCACAGCATTGATGGTTGTTTTAACAATGACCATGTTGCTGCATATAAGTGGGGGTTGGTTATTATTTTATCTCTATTTCGAATGTGTAGCAGTTTGTTGATAAATGTAGCTGGGTGTCGTCTGGTGTTATTGCCAATTAAGAAAGTACATCGGGTGCACCAATACGCATATAGAACAAATGTGGCTGCCCTAATGCTAGGTATTGATCTTCCCTGAAAAGCAGCTATTATGTGATTAATGATTGTACCCGGTTTTCTGTAGGTGTTACATATCATCTGTCGTGTTTGGTTAAGTGCTACACATTGATAAATAAAGTGGTCCAGTGTCTCTTCTGCTCGATGGCAGAGTCCACAGAAGGGGTCAATAGATATATACATTCTTTTATGATAAAGAAAGTGGGTTGTTGGCAAGGCAATGAGATTGATTTTCATGATAAAATCAAAGTATTTGGGCTCTAGAGCCCATTTTTTATATTCCTTGAGTAGTCTCTTGTTGTTAATTCCTAGCATAGGTTGTATAACATTAGTATCTGCTTCTCTGTTTATTAAACCATAAATATCCCAGTATGAATACTTATGCAAATACTGTTCTGGAATCTTGTCTGTGGTTTTGCATTGGTATATAATGTTGGTGAAAAAGGAACCTTTTGGAGGTGGTCTATCTGTTGGAGTAACTTCTAGCAAGTGGTTAATTTTGGGGTATTTGGCAAGTATTGTGATTATTGAGTTCCTTAACTTCTGTATATGAAAAACATTGATGTTGTGCAAGCCAAGTCCATTTTTAATTAGAGGTTGGCTAGGTTTTTTTTGGAAATTGCTACTGTTTTTCTGGCCCAAAGTAGTTTATTATATATGGTTTTAATTTTTGAAATGAACCCCTTTGAGAATGAAATAACCGGTACATAGTAAGTTATTTTGGTTGTGATAACCTGGTTAATTAACTGTACTTTGGAATATAGTGAAAGATATGCCTTGGACAAGGAGTTTATAATTTTTGTGGCTTCTTCTTTAAGTTTATTTTGGATATGACATCTCATTCCTGTAATTCCCATATGAAATGGGAACCCAAGGAAAGAGTTTGGTTTTGATTTGTAAATTGATGTACAGGGTTTACCAGTGTATAGAGACCAGGCTGTGGTTTTTGCTGTATTAAATGATAATTCATATTTTTGTGAATACTCTTGTAATATCTTTTGGAGTTGCGGTATTTGTTTTTTTGATGTTAGGAATATGGTAACATCATCCATATAGGCGATGCAAGTAGTGCGCTGTGTTATGTCTGGTATCTCGATCCCAGTAAATGCATTTTGTATGCTTTTAATAAGGGGATTGATGTAAAATATAAACAATAGTGAACTAAGAGGGAATCCTTGGGATATAGATTTGGTGGGTGTGAAAGATGGTGAGTTTCTTCCATTTAAAGTTATATGGATCTCTCTGTTCAGAAGCAGGTTAGCAATTATATATAGATGTGTTCTAGGAATTTCTGTGTCTTTTAGCATTTTTAGAAGTGTGTATATATTGACCGAGTCAAATGCAGCTTCTATGTCAAGCTGCACAACAACGGGTCCGTATTTTTTCCGCTGTTTTACTGTTGCTAGAATTGCTTTGAAGAATAAAGCTGCTTCTGTTGTTGAAGAGTTTTTCTTTGCATATTGTGCTTCGGAGATAAGTGGCATTATATACGGTTCAATTTCGTCTTTAATAATTTTCTCCAGAATTTTGATTGGCAAAGGTCCCATAGATATTGGTCTGAGGTCTGTAATAGGTGGAATAATTGTTTTCTTTTTATTATAGGGTACTATGGCTATTGGATAGACACCCTCCATGGGTTGAATTTGTTGTGCTAGATGGTTTGCTAACTGACACAAATATCATCATCATCATCATCATCATCATCATCATCATCATCATCATCATCATCATCATCATCATCATCATCATCATCATCATCATCATCATCATCATCATCATCATCATCATCATCATCATCATCATCATCATCATCATCATCATCATCATCATCATCATCATCATCATCATCATCATCATCATCATCATCATCATCATCATCATCATCATCATCATCATCATCATCATCATCATCATTATTATTATTATTATTATTATTATTATTATACTAAATACAGTCTTGTAAATGTTTTAGAACAAGTAGGTTCTTTCTCAATATGTGCAAGATGAATAAAAAACTTCACACAAGCAGTAAATAGCATTCTTAATAAGAGAAAGTACATATATACTATATGACAGAAATCTATAAATGAATATATATATAAAGAGTGCAAATTTATTGTTTTCTTTATTTCACATTAGTAAAAAACATAATTCTTTAAAAACTGCTTTCAGAAATATGTTCATTTTATTCAACAAAAAAGAAAATTAATTTTATTTTATTTTGTGAGTATGTATTATGTTGTAAATATAACAAATTCAAATGGAAGTAAATTAACTTTCCATACAAGTTATGGATAAATATCATTCACACATCAGATATATGAGTGTTACTTATACATGGCTTGCAAGGGCAATTAATCTACTTGTGTATGAATTTCATATACATTAAGCTATAGCTATTTGACATATAAATATATATATACACCCAAACATTATCGTCAATCATATTAAAGTGCTTCAAAAGCAAATTTTAGAATGATCCTGATTGCCCTAATCTATGAATTCACTTTTCGTTGTCAAGTCCATTTCTATTTAAATTCTTTAATTTTCACAATAATATCACTAAAGATAGTTTTTAAGTCCTTCAGAGATAAATTTATTGTATCAGATATATAAAAATATTGATATATTGATTATGAAGAACAAAACATAGATAAAATCAGATTCATCCATCAAATTCTTTAAATCCAAGTAAGCAATCAATACTGGATTGATAATTCATACCATAAAAAGTTGAAATATCAAAACTTTGTGAAATGTTTAAAATCTAAACTTAATTTGTAAAAAAAAGGAAATGAAAAAATACAAATATGTTACTATTTAAATAAAGATAAATAGGATTGACTTTTCAAAAGTTAAATAATTATATGAATAGTTTATCCAGAAATAATACAAAGCATAAAGTTGGTGAAGATTTCTTCTAATCAAAAAAAGTCAAAAAATTCATTGATAAAATATATGCCATCAATGGAATAATTATAGCAGCTCCATTCAAAACAAATTCTTTTAATATAACAGTAATCCAATTGTATAACTGTAAGTCAAATTATAGATGAGACAGAATATTTTTTCTAGGGTCATACTTTCAAAAACATTATTATTATTGAAGAAAATTGGAATACTATCATTAAATTTGGTAATGGAAGATGGAAGCATATTTTAGGCACATATTTCTTTGGAGAGCAAAAAAAAATTGAACATAGTGAAAGACTTGCTATTTATAGCAAATAATAAAAAGTTGATTTGTAACACAATTTGACTAGTAAAAGTTTTGCAGAAATAACAAAGTTAAAACATCTAAAAAAATAAACACAATAATAATAACTAAAAGATGGTCTATACCAATTCAGTAACATAGTACTTTCCAAGAGGTAGGCATAAGTTTAGATTCTAGTTTAATAATAGCAAACGTTAATATGAAACTTAAAAAATTAAATATTCTTAAGTCACATTTTTATGGTATCCTTTACTTCTCATGCTGGAAAGCAAAACAATAAATGATTTGTAGCCTAAAAAATATTTAAGATGTTCATATCAGTAAAGAAAGTTGAAACATTAAATATAATAATAAAAAAAAAAGATGTATTTGATCTAAAATAAGTTAACGTGTATTCAATAATGAATAATATTTCTGTAGTGTAATTTTCACTACACCATTCTCATGCAAGATAGGGACTGTTTTCTATCCAATTTTAATACCTTTGTGGATGCACATTTCATGCTGAACCAGCACACATCAGTTAACCCAAACCACAATTTCTTACACATACTTTTTATCATTGTCCAGTATATATGTCAAATTATTACACTTTAATTGATAAGAGTCAAAAGGGCTGCACACACAACTTTGACACAAATGTGCATCTTAGGGATCAGAGATTTTTTTCACGTCTTTAATCATGTGTTTATGATTACATCTCTCCACAAAGTGTTAAAAGCGAATAGAAACTAGTCCCTATCTTGCATGAGAATGGCATAGTGAAAATCACACTACAGAAATATTATTTATTATTGGATAATCTTTAGTCTAATGAATGGCTAATAAAATTTATTACGTTAAAGTGTATATCTAAGGTTAAATAGATATAATAATTTCTAGCCTGATAAAGTGTTAATTAATCATTTAAGAAACTGTTAATGAATGAATGCTAAAAATATGAAGTTTATAAAGTATAGCGATGTAATAATGAAATTAAATAAAGCTGATTTTCAAAACCAAAAAGGTAAGGTAGAAATATAGAAAAATACCAGTCAATGCTTAAGAAAACCAAATCAAAAAATAGAAAAGAACTAGATTAGATCATCAAAAACCTCAATAAGGCTTTGAAAGATGTTATTCAATTTATATAAGAGGAAAAAAGATTAGAAAAAATTGGCATAAAAAGCAGTGAATCTATTATAAAAGAAATAAATAGTGAGAAGCAGAAACTCAATTCAAAAATTGTAAAACAGTAATATAAAGCAAAAAGAAAAGAGAAAGATGAAATGATTAAAAGTTCAAAATAATGACTGAAAAATATTATGATAAATAAGAATCCAAAAGAAAATAACAGAGAAAATAATAAAATATATGAAAAATGCTCATAGAAAGTATAAAATTTTAGTGATGATCAGCACATTATTCTGGATTATAGAAACAGACCTAAATGAAAAAATATTAAAAAAAAAAGAAATAAAAAAATAATAATAATAAAAACAGCATTACTATTTTACAATAGTGAAAATAATATTTTACTGGAAAATGTAAAAAAACAGATCTGGAAATAATAAAATAACTGTCCGAAAAAAATACAGTAATACAACAAAATCATTATTAGTGCCAATCTACAAAAAAGTTAGAACAAATTTAAAAATTACATAAAGCTTTAATAAACAATGAATGATTAGTTTCGAAGAGGAAATATTTGGCAAACAAATAAGTGGAATTAGAAAAGATAGATATTAAACTCTTACTTGTCCCAGAGAGAATCAGAAAAAAATGAAGAAATCATATCTGTGCTTTGTTATCACAAAGATAACATGAGCAGTATTTAAATAATATGGAGTATATAGTAAAGAATATCTATAATAATTCAAAAGCAGCCATGAGACTATAAAATGACAGGAAGCTGGTAAAAGGCATAAAATAAGGAAATCCAATGTTATTACATATATTAATCACGTATCTTTAAAGTATTATGAATAAGATCAAAGAGAAGAACACTAATGTATGTAATGAAAATAAATAACATGAGATATACAAATGATATAGTAATCATTAAAGAAAATGGAGAAAAATGAAAACATTAGAGATGTTAAATAAAAAAGCAAAGAAATACATAAATATAGTGAAAAAATGATGATACTTGGTAAAAAGAAAACTAAACAATACATAAACTTTTGTTTATATTTAAAATAAAATCATTAGATATACTAATCATGTACATATTAACTAGTGTAAGACATGGGTTAGAATGCAGGATTCGGTGAAATCTTGGCATTTGAAAAAAAAAAAAAGTGATTGTTTGGATGGTAAAAAGTTTTTAACAAGAAAATATACAAAAATATAAACTGGAAAAAATTTTATTTAAAAAACAAACATTACAGAGATGAAATGACAACTTTTAAATCATATTGTTAAAGAAATGATGATCAGAAATTAAAAAAACGGAAATTCTGATATTAAAGTACAAACAAAACAGAAAAAAATCACAGAATATGGATAAATAACATTAATGAATAGTGGAAAGTTTAACCTTCTTACAAAGATTAAATGAAATTGAAGAGATTTGAATAAAGGATTATATAAGTACAGATTTTGATCACATGGCTTTTGATAATGATAAAAGTAAGGCACAAATATAAACATTTTTTCACTATCTTTTATTTTCCAAAATATTGTTCTTTGGAAATAGTGCATTTAATTGATAAAAAATATTTTGAATTTAGGAGAAAAATCTATGCATATCATATATATTTATGGAAGGAGAGGAATGGATGGATGGATAGATGAACAGACAAATGAATGGATAAATAATAGACAGACAGATACACAAACAAATAGATAGATAAATAGAAATCTTAAAAAAATGATTAAGACTCTTGTAGTTTTATCAAAGCAGATTATCAATTCATATATTATATCTTGAGCCTAAAACATTCATTTCATATAATACCATAATGATAGTAATTTTCAACATACAAACACTAACTAAATTACATCTTTAAATAATCCCAACTATAGAAAAAGTAATTCCACTCAAATGAATTAAACTTACCTTCCCAGTATCTTTCTAATTTTTCTATTTCTGAGTCCCATAGATGAGGCAAAGAATTATGCAGACTGGGTGCTATTTTTGTCATAAAATGTAAAACATGGGGCCCTCTGTTTCTTCCTCTATGAGGATGTCCAGCCATCGTCTAAAACAAATCTTTTAATTAATTAATATTGAAATATAAGACTTCTCTAAATAGTTTGATAAAAATAACATTCTTACTTAAAATATTAAAAATAAAGAATTCCCTTTTATTCTATTTCTAAAATTATCAATTTGAATTAATTCAGATCATTTTTTATAAAAGAAAATTATAAAAAAAAGTTTCAAGATGTTCCTAAAGTGATTATTTAATTAAATAATAGGAATTATAAACAACACTTTTAAGATATGAAAATATATATTTACATTTAATCAAAGTGCATACTATATGGGTCTAATTTAATTTTCAGTTTTATGTGGTATACCATCAATTTCCCTACAAATCAATTAATTGTTTCACAAAACAAATATTTTAATTATTTCATAATACAATTCAAGGATATGTTACATTTCTAATTCTTAATGAAATTCTAGACAAAAAAATCTAAGGATATTAAACCAGACGAACATGCTACTCATGATTGACATTTTCCATAGCTAATCCAATGATAAAAAAGCTTTTTTTCTTTCTTTTTTTTTTTTAAGGTAATCCTGAACACTTGTTGTGTAACAATTAGAGCTTCAATCTGTCAAAAACAATCAAAATACTATTGTAATGAAAAAATTATTCAGATATTTCAAGATATGTTTCATGTAATTGTGACCTTAAAAAAAGATCATAAAGGATTAAATTGGTATAACAATGCACATACTATTTATTATTGTAGTACCACAGTTTTTTATAATATCACTGATTTAATCAAAATATATACTTAAAAAACTAACAGTGGGTGTATATATATATATTAAAGACAAGACTTTCACAGGTAAAAGATGTGAACTTATATTTTAGATTTACCCACATCTATTGCTAATATTAATATTATACCAATATTTTGACTAGATCACACCAGCCATTATCCAACTAATCAAAAAAATATATATTTAAATCAAAATTATACTAAAATTTATATATCTTAGTCCAAAGTGAATAAATCATGGCAGTGTGTATACAAATCATTTCAAATTATATAAAAAAAATATCAATACAGAAAAATTAAAATACTTAAAATAATGTTATATTTCTATGTCGCTGATTTCGGAACCAAAAATTGCAGAAATATGGATGTGAAAAAACGATACATGCGTAACCAATGATCGAAAGTTCACTGTATAGATATTTAATAAAAATATATTTTTATAATAAAAAAATAATCCTAACTTCTAAATATAAGCAGAAGTAACTACCTCCCATTGAGTTATGTAGTATCAAAAGCCACTGAAAATATAGAACTATACCATTCTATCTTTGGGTTCTGTTGTTATATACGATTAGTTTTTGCCTTGGTTTTTAAATTATATAATGCATTTTGTCTATTATTTTAATTTATGTACAGATTGAATGTTCTGCAATCATCATTAATATATTCAAAGGATGAAGAACAGGTCTTACTTTTAACAACCTTTGAACATTAAGTGAAATATTAGTTTTAATTGTAATAATAAATGAATAATTATCTAATTTAAAAACCAAGTCAAAATCTAAGCTCATATAACAACAGAGCCCAAAGATAGAATGATATCATTCTATATTTTCATTGGTTTTTGATGCTGCATAAATCTTGACACTACATAACTCAGTGGAAGGTAGTTACTTCTGCATTGTATGTGGTCATGTATATCGGTTGTATAAAAATTAAGTGGATAACTGAGGGGAGCTTGAAAGTCAGAGTTCAAGTCCTTCTAATTATATTAAGTTTAATATAGATATCATACATGTATTTATATATTCAGTCTATGTTATGCCCATCTCTCTTCTGTATATTTAAATGGACATATTAAGATACTATATGTGAGGTGTCAGAACGACTTAAAAGTCAATATGGATATGACAATAGTATTGCCACCAACAAGGGCTTTGAGCATTCCATCCTTGGATTTTCAATGATATGGATGGCTGAAGAGTTGTAGAGTAGAGAAGATTGAAGCTTGTCCATTAAAGTTTGAGGATTTGCTATGTGTGGGAGATGGTGATCTGAACCAACTGATGAGTGCTGGTTCAGCATAAAATATGTATAATGGAGATTTTTTTTTTTTTCCACATGTATGTGGGTCATGTATATTGGTTGTATAAGATGGGAGTGGATAATAGTGGAGAGCTTGAAAATCTGAGTAAGTCCTTCTAATTAAAAACATATGAACTTTGCTGTTTTAATCTGTTTTTTGTTCTGTTTATTTACATTTTTTATGAAAAATAAAAAATAGTGACATTAAAATCATTATAGGGTTCTATAAATAAACTTTTCTACCTTTTTAATTACAATTTTATTTGATATACATTGATTTTAAATTCAGAAAATCATTCTATTAAAAAGTACAAAATAAGAATATTATTAAACAAATTGTAAATATAAGTTAAAGTTAATAAAAACAATACTTACAAATAATCTTGCCATAATAGCTTGGGGTTTTGGAATGTTTGCTAAAAAGTTTTGATAATCATTAAAATAATGTTAACAATAAATAGTAAAAAGATTATCATTCATATTTATATTATTTTATTGTTTGGATATTTAGTATATACATAAATGTATTAATAATTATTGTAACAGTGCAGAGAAACAGAGGATGAACCTGACGTGAGGGCACTCATTATCATCAATCCCAGTTAATAAATCATCAAATTAAATATACAATGAATATAATGAAAGGAATTAATGAACATGAGAGATCAACAAAGAACTAACTATGAGTTTACCAGCATTACAGAGAAAAATAAAAATCATTCATTATCATGAATGATCAAAAAATAAAATAAAATCAACCTTGAGACTGAATTTGCAAGTAGTCCATTATAGACCAGGCTAATTACTTAGGCCTTGTCAAACTTGGAGCAGATTATATAAACAATAATTTGGATGCACAAACTTAAGTGCTAATCCATTAGAATATAACAATTAAAAAAAAATAATGGCGGGATACAGAAACATGCTGATCATCATCAATGCCCTGGCCATTTAGTAGCATTAATGTACTGGCCAACTATAAACTTAATTTCTAATAATAAAAACTAAATAAAATATAGTGCATGGACTTTAAAGAATATCCCTTTGTGCTAACCAGGCTCATCATCATCATTTGGATGTCCATAACGCTAAACATAAACCCCAATCTATATAACTGACCATTATGCACAAATCCAGCTAAGTGAGCAAGAGCTTTATAACTGTTGCTATGAACAAAAGATAATATTAACTTACATTTTAAACCTAGTCTAAGATTAAATAAATTCATAGGAATAACTTAATAAAACGTAAATTTATTAACAACAATAAAATTAAATTAAGGTCTGTTGAATACGCTATAAATTCAGCAATCTGATTTAGATCAGAATAATACAAAATAAATATATGCTATTACATTGTAATTTACATATATTTCAATAGGCTTACATAAAACACACCTATATATAAGCACTTAGACATGCTATATGATAATTTAAACTGACATCTTTAAATTGTTATAAACCAATAAAATTTATTTTTTATAATGCATAATTAATTTTAACATATATGTGGTTGACAAGGGATTTTAATATATATGGGTACCCATTCAAATTTGTGTACACATTGATATTTCATTAATTCAAAAATAAACTTATTCAATAAAATATTTCTATTACTAATTGTAATTACTTTTATCAAACACATTTTCAAAGATTAAAGAAAGTTTTTCCCTCTTGAAAAAAATCCTATACAAAAGTTTCCTTCCTTTTTTTTCCAAGTCACTTTTAATTGCAAATGTCTTTTAAAAAAATTGCTAGAAAGTTCTTTTGTTTTTTATTTCCAATATAGAAAATTTCTGAGTTTCCCTTTTGATAAATAAAACTGGAAACAGTCACTTATTTTCTTTCATTATTTTAGTTGAATAATTTAGTCAAAAATTATTGACCTTTAAAATTAACTGATAACTATATGTACTTTACATACACAATGCAGTATCTTTGTCTGTGCTTCTTTGCATATAGATAAAGAAGTATATGTATAAAATCAAAACAAAATAATCATTCAGCAAGCTGATAGAATATCTTGGTAAGCAGGTCCATTCTAAAATAGTAGACTGATTCATTGACAACTTCAGGAAAAGTATAATCTGGGTGACTGTTGACATTCAGTCAGCTCTATTCTGTCTCTATAATTTGATAGACTTCATGCATGCTGTCTAGTACATATGTACATGAGCTATGAACCTCATAACAGCTGGAAATTGCTTCCAAATGAATTCAAATTCTACCATCATTGCCTCTTGCCTTCAGTTATAACTTCATAATAATATTGCTGTAAAACTGTTGTCTCATGAATAGTTCAAATTCACCTTTTATAATATATTGTAGAATTTAAAACAAAAATTAAGTAAATTCTTTATCTTTACTGATAACCTTCATCTTAATTATTTCAAAAACAACTTTGTAGAATTTTATCAAAGTATTTAATTTTAAAAAATCTTAATCTAATTAAAAATAGAGTGGAATTTTATAATTACCAGTATATCTATTATAACATAAAAACATGTTTCCTTTAGATTTCTCTGTTTAATGATCAAAATCAAAAGAAAACATTAAATAGACTTTTAAAGTGTTTAGTTCATAATAATTTTTTTAATTTAAAATTATTATTTAACTCTTGACTGTTATTCCAGTGTAATATAATAAATATCTCCAAAAAATTTTGTTTCTGTTTACTTTTACATTTCATTTCAACTTTACATATATATGCACACACTATGTTATTGAATGCACACACTATGTTATTGAATGCTATGAGGCACATAACCATCTCATATCTCTCCTCATAGGAAAAAAAAGAGAAATGAAACACCCATCTAATAATAATTTATATATGTATATAACCAAAACAAAGTTCATATCTCAAACTATGTACTCATCAATTTTTTTAGAGATTTGACAAGTATCTAACAGCTAAAAGAATGAATAGTAATCTGGAATTCTGAGATACATAAAGAATTCAACCGCTGGACTATAAGTACACAATGCAGCATAAACACCAAGAGAGCTACCTCAATTTAGATGCAATAAGCTATTACAACTCTTCATATAAAATAAAAATACAAAAATCTTTGCAAAGCCCTGATTCTTTGAATTTTAGGGGCTGGTAAATACAAAACCATGCCTTGCTCCTTTTTTTTGGAGATATAGAGTTTAGGTTCATAGTAGGATTATGTTAACTGCACCATGATAAACAATAGGAAATATGAAAATGGATTGGAGCAATGCCTGAGATAAACTTCTTGGACTTGCATAAAAATATTGTATCTTCAAGCCAATAACAAAACCCTCCATCCATCAGCAAAACTGAAAGTACAGGTAAACACTCCAACTAATGAAATAGCAGTATGCACACAAATTTGAATGGGTACCCATATATATTAATATCAGTCATCAACCATATATATGTTAAAATTAATTATGTATTATAAAATTGAAATTTTATTATTGGTTTATAACAATTTAAAGATATTAATTTTAAATTATTATACAGCACATCTGAGTACTTATATATAGATGTGTTTTATGTAAGTCTATTGAGGTGCATATAAATTACAGTGTAATAACTTTTTTTTATATTATTCTAATCAAAATCAGAATGCTGAATTTATAGCATATTCAACAGACCTTAATTTAATTTTATTGTTATTAATAAATTTATATTTTATTGTTATTCCAGTGAATTTTTTTTTTGTTATTAATAAATTTATATTTTATTGTTATTCCAGTGAATTTATTTAATTCTAGACTAAGTTTAAAACATTAATGTTAATATTTTCTTTTACTCACAATAACAGTTAGAGCTCTTACTCACTAAGCTGGATTTGTACATAATGGTTAGTTATATAGACAAGGGTTTATGTTTAGTGTTATGGATATCCAGATGATAATGATGAAGCTGGATGGCACAAAGGGATATCCTTTAAGTCAATGCACTATAATTTATTTATTTTTATTATTAAAAATTAAGTTTATAGTTGGCCATTAAATTAAAGTTACTAAATGGTCAGAGCATTGTGATGATCAGAAATTTCTGTATCCCAGCATTATTTTTTTAAGTGTTATATTCTGATGGATTAGCATTTAAGTTTATGCATTCAAATTATTGTTTATATAATTTGCCCCAAGTCTGGCAAGAGCTAAATAATTAGTCTGATTTATAGTGGACCAATTTCAAATCCAATCACAAGGTTGACTGTTTGATTTTATTTTTTGATCATTCATGATGATGAATGATGTTTAGTTTTCTGTGTAATACTGGTGAACTTATAGTTAATTCTTTGCTGATCTCTCATGATCATTAATTCCTTTCATTATATTCATTATAGATTTAATTTGATAAATTTATTAACTGGGATTGGTGATGATGAGTGCCATCACTCCAGGTTCACCCCATTTCTTTGCACAATTACACTACATATATTTATAAGTATAAGCTATATAAACTTATAATTTTATCTTTAATATAAAAAAATAGTTGTCTTTTGATAGCCGGTCATGGCCACTTGATGGCATTGTTTATGTGTTAAAACAATAAAATGTAATGTTATCGGGCCACGACTTTTTTTTTCTTTCTTTAATTTTTTTACTCCGTCTTTAATATTTCATTTTTAGGTTTTTTTTTTTCTATTCCATCTTTAAGATTTCATTTTTAGGGTTTTTTAAATGCAGTGACTTTTTTTGATCCCTTTAATTTTTTTATTCTGTCTTTAATATTTCATTTTTAGGGTTTTTATTTGGCTATATGGTAATTTTTTTTTTTTTTTTTTTTGGCAGCGGAAACGGCATTTTTATGTATTTTTACACATAAATAACACCATTAAGCAGCCGTGGCCGGCTATCAAAAGACAATCAAAATTTTTATTTGCATCATATTTTTAAATTACTCATGTTTCTTCTTCTATGAATTGTCTTAGTATAAAATAACTTTATTTTGTCAACTCTAGTCTAAGGAAGCTTCTGCTTCAAAAATAATAAAAATTTGTATTCTGTTGTACTATAGTTATTCAATCATAATGAAATAAATCATATAAAAGGAAGATATGTTAAATAAAGAATTGCTGTACAATACTCCTAGAATTATATTAACAAAACATGACATGCTTCTCAATAAAGGCAGCTAATAGCTGGAAACCAGTCTGTGAATGCAGAAATAGATAGCAGTATTATCTAGTTTACAATATATGTCTTTAGAGAGTAGACTAAATACAGTAAATTACTACTCCTAAAAGCAGAAATATATTAGAATCTTAAATAATTTCTCTCTTAGCTTGATTCCCGAAACTAGCTACTTTTCTATTCCATGACATCCCTATTATTTTGCCCACTATAATTCATAGAGGAAATAGTTTTAAAAAAAAATTGTCAGGTTTTTAAATGACCAAAAGAAATGTTACAGATACACAATGATTTTTCACAAACCATTTTTTACTAGTGAGAGACACACAAACCAAATACTGTTTCACATGGTTCAATCAATATTCACAAAATTTTAAATATTCAATAATAAAACTAAAAATAATAATAATATATAACAATAGAAATACTCATAAGGCATAAGTGATAGAGAAGCAATAGCAATCATTAAGATTTATTAAAATATATATTTAGCAACAAAAAAAAAAATCAATTTTAATTACTTACAATCTTCAGAAAAATTAATTTTATAATCAGGGGCACTCTCAACATTTTTTGAAATTAAGTACGCCAGACTCTTACACACTGTACCCATTGCTTCAGTCAAGTGCTCCGGTAACAAGCATTCTAGCATGTAAGGCCACAAAACCTGTAATATAATAAAATTTCAAAGAAAAATTTTACTTTTACTACAAATATAATATATTAATACCTAAGAAGCACTTCAGTTAATAACTTAATATAGACTTTGACTATATACAGCAACATAGATGTCATTATTCAAAAACCATAAAATAATTTATGAAAAAAAAATTATGCTGTAATAAAATATTATCTATACACAATTATAATTAATAAAAAATTCACGATTATGCAATGAATTTGAACATTTTTTTTAAGACAGTGTTTCTTTTTCCCTAAAAATGCATTTTTATAATTAAAGTTCTCAAGAGCAAACTATTTATTCCATTCGAACACCACCACCAATTGTAAGCTTAAGTAATCAATAGATGCTTTCCTATCCTGTATTTTTCTATTTATATCCTCAAAGTAGTTTTCACTTTAAGATGTTCAACAGTAAAGAATTTTTAACCTGTATTTAATGCATTTATAATTTTTTGATCTAATGCATTTTTCATCCAGCACCCACATTACATCAGTTCAGTATTTATATTCTTTGGTATCCAATATTTTTTGTCCAGGATTGGTATAAAACTAAAAAAAAATATCATATGATCCCAGTTTGTCAATGCTAGAGTGAAATAAGTAGTTAGCTTTTGAAAGCATTGTGTGATGCGGAGTTTTGTTTTACAAAGTCATCATCATCATCATCAACCATTATCAATCCACTGCAGGATGAAGATCTCTCCAAGTTCAATCCATCTTATACGATCTTTAGCTTCTCTTCTCCACATCACCCCTGCACACTTTCTTATTTTATCCATCTTATATGTGGTCACTTTCTGGGTCTGTTACAATCTCTTAAAATCCAGTTTAAGACTTCAATTGTCCACCTATTATCATCTCTTCTAGCAAGATGTCCAGCCCAACTCCACTTCAATCTTTTAATTTTTTCAATGAGGTCAGTAACACCTGTTTGTTCTCTTACCCATACATTGCATTTTCGATCTCTTCTTCTTACTCACAACATGCATCTCTCCATACTTCTTTGAGTGATCTGTAGTCTCTATATTACTCTTCTATTAAGTGTCCAAGTCTCAGATCCATAAGTAAGAACTGGTAAAACACATTTGTTAAAAACCTTACTTTTCAAACACATAGGCATATTTATTTTAGTATCAAGTTATTTCTACCAAAAGCACTCTAACCAAGTTTAATTCTATGATGAATTTCATCCATTATGTTTCCATCTGTATTAATAATCTGACCAAGATATTTGTAACTATTAACTTCTTCTAATTCATCATAATCAATTTTTATTTTCATATTTTGAGCAAATCGATTAGACATTACTTTAGTCTTTTTAACATTTATCTTTAGTCCTACTTTCATCTGATAACTCCTGCAACATTTCCTGCAGCTTTGAAGCATTATTTGCAAAAACAACTACATCATCTGCAAAATATAAATGACTTAAATAATCTCCATTTACTTTTACTCCTTTAGTTTCACATTTTAATCCACAAAATACTTCTTGCAGCACTGCTGTAAAAAGTTTTGGAGATATGGAGTCACCTTGTCTTACACCCTTCTCAATGTTGACTTTCCCAGTATCATTATGTAATCTAATTGTTGCTGTTGCATTTCTATAAATATTCTTTAAAATATGACAATATCCTGGATCTATACTTTGATGATCCAATGCTTTAATCACTGGAGAAATGTTTATAGAATCAAATGCCTTTTCATAATCTAAAAATCCAAAACATAATGGCAACTCATATTCATTTGTCCTTTATATAACTTCTCTCAATACCTGGATATGATCCATTGTACTAAAACCACTTTTAAATCCAGCTTGTTCTCTTGGTTTGTGGAAATCTAATGTTCCCTATAGACAAGTTGTAATTATCTTGGTAAAAATTTTGTATAAAACTGATAAAAGACTGATAGGTCTGTAATTTCTAATATCTTCTTTATCACCTTTGTTAAATATTAATATTATTACTGCATTCTTCCAATCATCTGGTACATCTTTATCATTTAGACATTTGGTATATAACTTTGCTAAAAAAATTTCTATTTCTTCACCTGCTTCTTTTAATATATCAATTATAATTCCATCATTACCTGGAACCTTTCCTTTCTTCATACATTTAATTGCATGTCTCATTTCTTCATTTAAAATTCTGGGTAATTCAGAAGATGTAATAGATATAGGAGGTACTTGTTCTTTATTATTATATAATTCTTGATAAAAGTCTTCTACCCATTTCATGATGTCATCTCTCTTTTTAATAATAATTCCATCTTTTTTTCTTATTGCAGATTTAATTTCTTACCAATACCAAAATGTTGTTTGACATTCTTGAGATTTATTTTCTTCTACAGCTTACCTTGCTAGTTAACAGTTATACTTTCTTATATCATTTTCAACTCTTTTCCGCACCATTTTACAAAATTCAAAATATTCAATCCTTTTTAATGCATCATTTTTGTATATCTTCATATTCCTTCTTTTCTTCATAAATTTTCTAGTCTCAGCAGAAATTTTATTAGTCAATTGTTGTTTTTTTCTACCAGCATGCAGTTTTTAAAAGTGTATCAATTATTTTCATATTAATTTCATTCAAATCTGAAACATGTTCAAAATCTACCAATACTTGAAACCTACTTGTAAACATTTTAAAATTGTTATGGGAGACTTTAATGCTAGAATAGGTAAACAAATGAAAGATAAAAGTTCTGTAAGTAATTTTGGTTATGGTAATAGAAATGAGAGGATATAGACTTGTGGAGTTTGCAGAAAAAGATAAACTTTATATTATGAATTCTTTTTTTGAGAAAAATGTTAAAAGGAAATGAACAAGAAAGCATCCAAATGAAGGTACAGCAGAATTGGATTATATTTTGACTAACAGAAAATACATATTTCAAGATTGTAATGTTCTTAATAAATTTAACATAGGAAGTGATCATCGATTAGTAAGATGTAAGATACATGTTAATGCATAACTAGAGAGACAAAAATTATTAAGAAAGACAATATTTACAGTTGATATTTCTAATCTTCAGAAACATTCTAATGAATTTAAATTAGAACTTACAAATCGATTTACAAAGCATAGAATTATAATTTTATAAATAATGTATTATTAGCAATGCATCTCAATACATTATATCCTCTATATATAAATAAAGGTATGCCATAGTATCACATTGATAAACATCAATTATCACTGGAGTATGCTTCATAGTAAATTTTTAAGATCCATCATATATGCAAACTAGTAGGTAGATTTTTGTGTACTAAAATATATTTATTTAATTTTATTAGATAACAACTTGTAAAATGAATTTATATGTATTCTTAGTTTAGATTTTAAATGTCAAATTGGAATATGATATGACTTCTCATTATTTTCACATTATAGAATTTAAATGCTAGATTTATATTCCTCTGGTGTTAATAATGCCTAGATTTTGATGATTGTGTTAACATCTGAATGGGCAGTGAAATTAAGTAATAATGATTTAAAGACAATTTCTTAGGTCTGGAAAAAAAAGAAAAGAAAAGAATGCACTGGGACATTCTTAGAGGTTTCCATATGCAGCAAATCAGGATGAAAAATCTCTTGTATCCTGATTATTATTACACAAAATTTATTGCCAACTAAGTAAATTCAATCGGATTGTAAAATGGATATTTAAAAATTATAAAAAATCATGCCTATAAACAATATTTTAATATTCAAAAAAAAAAATGTAAAATATTGTCTACTGCTGAAATTGGTATGTTTATCTTGTTTAATGATAAAGAGAATAAATGCAGAAAATATAATTTGATTAAATTAATGTAGGACTTATTGTCTATGTGTGCACTTCTGCTTAATAAATAGAAACACCAAATTAGGATTATTACTTGTAATCATTTATTGGATTATTCCCATTAACTAATATTAATTGTTAAATGATTTTATAAAAATTCAAACTTTATTTCAATTTTTAAAATATATTCAATTGCTAGTAATAGCACATGGATGAATATAAATATTTTGAATTGTATTCTTCTTCTCTCTTCTTTGGGTGTTGCTGACCAGACAACTGAAAATATTAGCATGGGAATCAAACTTGGGAAATTTTAGATTCGTGAATTTTAAATTTTAAGGCAATGTTCTTGAAATTTTAAATTCATGAATCCAAAAGTCCCAAGTTTGATTCCCACGCTGATACTGTCACCAGACTGGGCAGCAACACCTGAAAAAGAGAGGATAATAATACAATTGAAAATAGTGTGTTATATACTCATTCATGTGCTATTATTAGCAGTTAATGTATTTGAATAGTTTAAATAAAATTTGAATTTTTCTAAAAATATTTAACAATTTGCATTAGATGAAAATAGTCCGACAACTATAATAGCATTGTGACAAGCTTTCAGACAAATACTAAAACTTATATTTAAGATAATTTAAATATGAGTTTTCAAGCCAAAAATGCTTAACATATTTTTAATTTCTAGTAAAAAAACTTACTTTGAGAAATTTGAAACTATGTTTTATTTTAATAATATAAAATTTTGTATTAGAGGGGGAAAAAAATTCAAAAATAGAATATTGTTGACCAATATAAAAATTATTTAAAATTATTCAATATTCAGATATTTTTTATTAATATTTTCATTAAATTTTACAAATTCCTAAGAGCCACTAAGATTCTTTTATTAATCATAAATTATGCTTAATTAAATATATATTTTTTCCTAAATTATTAATATTTCTAACTTAGTCTCTTTCCCTATTTAGTAATAATAATTTCATTAACTTAGTTAACCTAAAAACAATTGCTTTTTTTTTTTTTTTACAAGTTAGTTTTTAACTTTTTTCATCTATGATTGGTCAAAATTCTCCTAATATCAATAAATGAAGACAGCACATACAATTTTGTTATTATTATAGAAATTAAAGCAATAGTCTAAGAAACGTCAGCTTCCTATTTTTGTAAACAATTTTCTTACATTGAATATATGCGCATGTGTGAAAATTTTCTTAAATGATTAAAAAAATTCCTCATTATTTTATGTATATAAAAAGTCAAATTATATAAGCATCATAGAGGGGAAAAAATTATATATACAAAATTAATCTTACTTTATCCATATGATCCACAGTAGTTGTCAGCAAATGTATTACATTTTCACACATTGATCTTAGAGATTCATTGCTGACATAATCAATATCTGCAGGTCTTTTTGCCTAATTGAACATTTAAAAAAAAAAAAAAAAAAAGGAATTTACAAATGCTAATATTTTTCACTGAACATTATTTCTTAAATATAGAAAAATATATAAACTTTCTATAATTAAAATGCTTGCTCATTTTAATTATCAAAAAAAAAAAAAATAGAGAATTAGCCATTACATTGTAATTTTAACCTTTTTTGTATTTGCTTCAATAATAAAAATAATTTTTATTCGGATGCAGGATCTGTGTTAATTTAAATATGAAGTTCATATTTTGCTTTTATAACAATTTCATCTATTAATGCAATTAAAAAATAATTATTGGATATTTCATTGGTTATTAGACCAATCATGGATAATATGTACAAGATTGATTACCAACTTTAGGTAAAAGTAAAGGATAAAACTCCTAGGAGTTGACTGAGATCTTTATCAGCCTCTTTGCTACCAAAACTTTAGATCTTTGTTCCTTGGATTTGAAAAAATATAAATAAAACATAAAACTGAAATCTGATATCTTTAAATATACTATTTTACATACTACAATCTTTTAACACTTAGCCTCACTTTCTATTTATTTTCTATCATACTAAAATTACTAATATATGACTGCAAAAAACTTTAAGTAATAAAAGTATTTCAAATTTTACTGTATTTATATTCACTTTAATTAAATGTATTATTATGTGGTTATAACCATAACTAGAAGTTCGATTTACTGGATGCTATAATAGCATTCACAATATCTTTAAATCTTTCATATTTGGTAACTATCAGATTAAATCCTTTTATTACTTCGTGTGTTGCATTTTTACCAGTTTGGAAGTACTTGATCAAAATTAATGGCATTCTTTAAGAGCTTGTAAGATTATTTGTAGTTATAAACGATTGGACATTGGCCTTATTTATTAATTTCTGTACAGTTCTAATCTTAAGTGTAAATTATTTTTATGTAATGATGTCATTTAATGTCATTCAATATTAGTCTTTTATAATAATAAAAAAAATTTTCATAGTTAGGTAAGGGATTATCTCCAATTAGAGTATTTATAACTTCCTGTTTTTGTTATCAATGACAACTGCTCTCATGTTAACCTTCCTCAATTAAACTAAGAGATGTGAATTCTTCTATATAATGCTTTATTTCTCCATAGTTAGTGTATTACTTAAATAATCATTTGAAAAGTATGAAAGACTGAAGAGTATGTTAAGAGATTTTTTAATATAACTACAGTTCATATCAAAATCTTTCAATGAATCCCAAATGAAGAAAAGTTAAAAAAAAATTATTTTTTTTTTGATCAGTTGATTAGAAGTGTTGTGTTAACCCATCACTTTATTGTTTGAACATCTAGAAATTTCCTGAACAACAAATAGAGTAATTAAATTAATTAATAATTCAAGTAGAATATAAAATATACTGCTATAAATAAAATATATTCCACAATTATTATTTTAACCTAGTTCAATTTGCAAGATATATGCCATGTAAATGTAAATTAAAAAGAAATTAATAAGAAAAAGCTTTATTAATTGATTTTAAAAAAGAAAAAATGTAAATAATAAAATATGATCTAGATTACTAAAGATAACTTTAACACAACAATGTAAATTATACAAACACAATTATATAATCTATAGTACATTATTCAAAATTTATATACTACAAATATAAAAAATATTTAAGACATCATTCTATATAATATTAATAAGTACAACATTGGATCTGCATTTGATAAATAGTTATTTGTCACCATTTAAAAATGTATCTTTTAGAATAGTTTTTAACTAATGCAAATGTTTTGATGTTAAGTAAAACAATTAAGTAATATTCACTTAATTCTTATAAAATCAAATAAACTAATTCATAAAATTGATTTAGTGAAAATATATGTTGGTTACATTTCTCTTATTTATATCAAAAAAGTTCAAGTTAAAATTTAATTTAATATGTTGTTAGTAATGATAAGAGCTGCTGAAATATGCATAGAGTTAATCATAAGGAGAAAGATATGTCTGTCATAGGAAAGACTGAAACTTAAACAGTCAAATAATGATGAAGCAATTCAATATAAAAATGTATGGAAATCATATTAAATAATTTTAAAGAAATTTTCATAAAAGGATTAAATGTTGAATATTAAAGTCTAAAAACTCTTTTATAAAAAAAGTATTCTCAGATCTTCAATAAAGTAATTTTACGAACTTTTGTTCTGAATATGACTTTTAAGTATTGAGGTTAATTATCCATTGTTTTTTCAAATAACAAAATTCATTAGAACTTTTTATTATTTAAATCAGTCACTTAAATGAAATGTAAATAATATTTCTGTTATTGAATGTATTTCTTATGGCAATCTAATCTATATAACAATATAATTTTTATATAAGAATTTACATATCATTATTTATAAATTAATAGACATATTTTAATTTAGCAATTTATGATTGCATCTATTTACACTTTCAACACACATTTTCATTGCATAAATTTTTTCCATTCAAAATTGTTTAGCATAATTTAAGTTTAACATCTAGAAAATAAATAAATAATAAGTTTCTTTTAAAATAAAAATAATTTTAATTTCTTGAAAATTAAACAAAAATTATTATTTATCATTTTTAAAAGCAATTAAAAAATATTTTTACACTAATTAAAAAGGCATTAATTAATTAGAAATATAATTAATGACTTGAGTATTAAGAGATTTTTTTTATTTTTTAAAAAAGTTCCACTTTATTTAAAAAATCTTTTGTCAGAAAATGATTACTATAAATGAAAAGTGAAAAAGAAAAAAATCCAATAACAATCCCTATAAAAGCAATGGCAATGCCAGAATAATAATGAGGACTGTGGCTTTTTATTTCAATGAATAAATATAATAAAAACCTGATCTATTCTAAGTAGTAATGTCACTCTCAATATCATCAGCTTATATATCACAATAACTGGAAGATCAGTGCAGTAAGGGTAATTTAACAAATCTATTTGTACTCAGCTGATATATCGCACTCATATATCTGCTCAACTATACTTTGTCACTAATACAGAAATATCCCAGATTTACAATTTCTAATACTATTTAAGAGCAGTATGATATAAACATACATACACATTTTGATCATCATTAATTACACAAATTTAAAGAATAATTAAAGGAACATACGAAAAAAAAAAAGGTTATATTACAATTCAGTATATATAAAAGAACATTATACAAATAAATACATGTTATATATAGAGCTCACAAATAAGCTCGGAACAAGCTTTGCAGAATATCCCCAGACCGGTTTCTGCTACTGGCTTCCTCAATGAGGTGCTAGGATATTCAAGCATTAGATTAAAAATACCAGGACAAGCCCAGCACTTTATCTAATGGATAACTATTAGCACCTCACTGAGAAAACCAGTAGTAGAAACTGGTTTGGGGATATTCTGCAAAGCTTGTTAAGAGATTATTTGTGAGCTCTATATATAACATTTGTAATATGAGCTTGTTAAATTAGGTCATATGACATATGACTTGATTTATTTGTAATATTATTTTTTGCTATTAAGGCTTTGGCAATTTTATATTGCTAAAGTTATTAATAAATTATGTATCTGAACTTGGTTCAGTCCAATATGGCTATTTAAGTTAGATAGCTAGATTGGAAGACATATGAATGTCTGAAAATTTCAGATTTTCTACTTAATAGTTATCCATTAAATAAAGTGCTGGGCTTGTCCTGGTATTTTTAATCTAATTCTTGAATATCCTAGCACCTCACTGAGGAAGCCAGTAGCAGAAACCGGTCTGGGGTTGGGGATATTCTGCAAAGCTTGTTAAGAGCTTATTTGCAAGTTCTATATATAACATTTGTAATACGAGCTTGTTAAATTAGGTCATGTGACATATGATTTAATTTCTTTGTAAATAAATACATAAATAATATTAAACATCTTTATCTTATTCATAAAATTAAAAGAAAAAAGAAAATTATAATTTACAAATATGTATTACACTTGCATTATACAAACGTAGTGAATAGCACCCTCTTCCCATATATAAAAATTTTAACCAAAATAAAAATATTGACTCTACATTTGATCACATTTAATATGTAAATAAAATTATATCTGGTCATTAATTAAATATTTCAAATACTAGACAACCTTGATTTAACACATATTTTTTTTAATCAAACCAGATGCTAGAATGATAGTTATTTATTATAGCTGCCCATGATAAATATTGAGATATTTTTATTAAGAATTTTTAAAAAAACTTTCCTTCATTCTTAACCCTTTAGCTAAAAATTACTATATATCTATTAGTCACCCAATAATTGAATAGCTAGATGAGTTAGCTATGAATTGGATAATTGAAAAAAAAAAAAACAACTCAAATCTGTTTGAAATTTAAGATAATTTCTACAATATATTTATCCCATATTCAAACCCTAAACCATGGGTATGGTAAACGAATATGCTAACCCTTATAGCACAGTCATGTATATATATATAGCTGACAACCACATAAAAATCTAGACTTTAATAAGTATATATGAAGATAGATTTAAAACCATTATTTGAATTCTACCAATAATATAAGCATTTTAATATGAAAAGTTAAATTTTATACTTAATAAAATAAGTAGGCACATTAATATTATAAAATTAGATTAAATAAATTGTCATAAGATTAAAGAATAAAGAATTATAATAATGCTAATGAAATAATAATAGAGATACTAATTTTTTTCTTCATAAACAATACTTTAATAAAAATTTAATTTTTTGATTATTCTTAAAAATTCACTACTGAATTAATATTAATTGAACAAACGAAAATCATGATAAATTCAACATTGATGTGCAACTCTAATTTGATAAAATCAAGTTTTATATGTTTCTTTGCGTCAGTCAGAATGTGTAGTAACTATTATCTCCTCTTATGAACTGATCTGTGTATTTTAAATTAATATGTTCCAAATTTTTCAGGAAAATCATTATGAATATCAAATTAATTTAAAAAATTTATTAAAATTCGTATTTTTATTTTTTATAAAAAAATTTCTATAAATATTCCACTATTAATCCAAGATGTCATCCAACAGTTTAAAAAAAAATCTATTTACTTCCATAAGTCTTGAGGATATGTGATCATTACAAAACAAATACTTATCTATCAAACATGCTCAAGCTATTTAGCCAAAGATAATAATAAAAAAATGACAATAATAATAAAAACCTACAATCAAATAATATAATAATAAGTGAATATCTATAATATAAAAAAAAAAAAAATCATAATTATAGGTAACAGTAGTTCCGCTGTTCAACTCTTTTCTCTTGGTGTAAATAGGAAAGATTAGAATAAGATCAAATGAAAACTAATCATTGATGTAGTAAATAAGTTACAAATACAAACATAAAGAGATAATACTTTTATATCTATGAATTATATATAGCAAACTTTCTATATTTTCTATGACATTATACATTAAACTGCTTTAATCTATATCATAAAACAAATTCTTCTTTTAAAAATTTTCTTGACCTGATCAAAATATATATTCATTAATTACTTCACAAAATAAAATAAAAAAGACAAGTGCTACGACATTTGAAATATTAGGAAAGAAATGCATAACCAGACATATAAATGCTAATTAGATAAAATAATATTGAAAGTGTCTCACTGGAAGGAAAAGTTTATTAATCAGCAACTCATTAAGGAATAGAAAAGAGAGAGCATTATTTGTTAAGACAACCACCTTCTGATTCATGAGGATTTTAATATTTTCCTTCTTTGTTTATCCTCCAAGAATAGTAAAATATCCATTAATAATTGAATGGTCAGCTAAGATGATTGCCTGACACCCCAAAAAAAAAAAACAATTCTAAGTTTGCTTAGAATCAAAAACATTTTCCAAGTTTTATGTAATCTGAATTCAAATCCTAGGTCATGTGCATGGTGAATAGATGCATATATATGTCTATATATAAGGGTGTGCATTAATGCTCAAAAATATTAGTTAAATCATACAAGATTAGATATAAATACCATATATATACTTCTTAGAAAAATGATGTTTATTATATAATCTAAATTCAAATCTTAGGTCATATATATATAGCTAAATAGATGCATGTATGTGTGTGTGTGTATTAATGCTCAAAAGTATTAATTAAATCATATAATAGATATAAATATCATATATTTACTTAGAGAAATGATGTTTATTACATCCACATGCTATCAAAATAATGTTATAGCAATGTTTTAATGTTCATGAAATAAATAAATACTGTGGCAATAGTTTAAATATTGAAAAAAAATTATATGTCGATATTCACTAACTTACTCAAAGTATTTACATTCATATTTGACACTACATTAAACTACTGATAACACTTTATAATTTAATACATTCTAATTAAGATTAGATGATTATTTTTGTAAAAAATATTTTTTCATTAATATTGTAAAAAAAAAAAAAAAGAATGCAAAATATTTTCTAAATATAACCTTAAATAAAAACACAAGGTTAGTAGTAGTCTTGGAATATGTCATGTAGAGTAAAAATAAATAGGTTAAAGTAATCATTTGATAATCAGCTTTCAAATTATTATTTTAAAAAGCCTATTAAAAAATAAGATAATTTAACATTAAAATATACTCATGTTTTTTGTTTTTATAATAAGTAGAATTTTGAATAATAAACAGAATTAAACATTATATATTTTCAATACTATATCTATTATGGTCTACACATTTTTTCTAACACTTTAATAATGAAATGAATTCTTAAATATATATATATATTTGAAAAACAGTAAATATATACAAGTTATTTTAGTCTCTTTTGATGATCATTCCTACCAACAAAGGATCCCGAAATCAAGAAATTCTTCACAGATTGATATTGTGAGTTTTAACAAGTAGCCTAAAAAAGATCTTTGGACATAAGGTCATATCTTTACAAACAATGATTACCTTAAGAGTTGATTAAAACAATATACATTTACAAATATATTTATATTTGTAGCATTATATTTTTTGTACAAATGCTACCATGTTCTGTAAAGTATGAACTGTTAAAAAATTTTCTTGATTGTATGTTTAATAGTAGATAGGTAGATCAAGTAATAGATTTAAAACCAAAAGTAAACTATCATAAAGTCAATATGCAATGGGATAATCGTTTTTTTTATATTAAGACTTCAAATATTATTAAGAAAGTTAAAAAATAATGCGATTGAAATCAGACAGCACCAGTAAACAAATGTGCATTTTCTTAATAACAATTTACAATGATTAGTGAATTGTTTTAGTGATGGCTATAAATCCATAAATGCATAGAATAGTTTTTATTGAATAAACAACTATTGATGCCATAGGTACTCAAACCTTATTAAATGAAAATATTTATAATAAGTTCAAAATAAATAAACTGTCTATTAAATTAACAGAAGTGATAATAGTTAAACATATATGAAAATTTTTATTATGTTTACATATAAATGTGCGTGCATGTGTATAAATAATATTCACAAAATTAGAAAAGTGTGTTAGAAAGACCAACAAAACAATTAATTGAAACATCAACCTAATTTAATGTTTAGATACAGTAAATATTTTTAAAATAACAGATTACAAAACCTAATGAAATTATTGATATTAAAATATTCATGAAACTTTATTGAGTTAACAATAGTTATTGGCAAAATTTTATTGCTCTAATAAATTTAAAAAGGGGATAATTAAGATTATAAAAAGAATGTACATTTCATTTATTTGATTATAATAAATTGGTGTAAAACATTTTATTTTATTATTATGTAGTTTCAAAAATGATTACATATTACCACCAATTGAGAGAAAACCATAAAATCTTGCCTGATTAATGACAATGCATGAAAACAGCCCAGAAATCTATTATAAAGAAAGATGCATTGTGGAAAAATTTGACATCATCTCAAAAAAACTTATAAATATCAGCAAATTTAAAATGAAGGGGAATTTTTCAAATTTTCAGTGCAGTCAAGACTCAAACATGTTTTTCCTAAAAATCGCCACATTGTACTGATCTGAGAATGACTCATTAAAGAATGTTACCAGGAAGTCTGTCCAAGACTGAATCACGTCTCCACTCCATTCCAATAAAATCAATAGATATATGTTAAATTGAAATATAAGAAGGAAAAAAGAAAAACGCATTGTTTTATTTTAATTCTCAGTCAAGAAAACCTGCTGTTTGTAATATTGAAATTACTAAACATCACATGATCACCATCTCATACTAGCACATAATTGTTATTAAACAATTCAAAACAAAGCAAAACTCTCCATACAGTAGTGCCATCTTGTGCTAACAAGAGCAATCAATGGATGCCAGAAGGCTTATGCATAAGATGGCACTACTATATGGAGAGTTTTGCTTTGTTTTGAATTGTTTAATAACAATTGCTAGTATGAGATGGTGATCATGTGATGTTTAGTGGTTTAACACCAATCCTGCCTAATAGGATAGTGGTGGCTATGGTTGTTAAAGAGCCAAAGACACTAAAATGTATGGGTGCTGAAATGAGTTCAGACCCATATGACTATATAAGCTATTGAGCTTGGATTGAAAATATTAATTGTGTTTTCAATTTCATTCTTATAGTTTTGTAGTTAAATAGAGTTAAAAGATGGGTGCTGGCGGGTTGCATTAGATCCTAAGATCTAGGTGCAGTGCTCTCAGATCCAAGGCTCCTCACTGATGAAGGCCACAAGCCAGAAACTAGTCTGGGGATATTGGATGAGTAGGCACTAGATAGGGATTTTATGCATAAGCCTTCTGGCATCCATTGATTGCTCTTGTTAGCACAAGATGGCACTACTATATGGAGAGTTTTGCTTTGTTTTGAATTGTTTAATACTGAAATTCTAGAACATCTGATTAAATTCATCTAAAGGATTATATTGCTCAATTGTAACTCTTAAATTTTGAAGGGAAATGCTTTTAACGTCTATTTCATTAAAATTTGTAATTATCCCAGAATTTTATCTAGTAAATAAAGCATTAGTCAAGCAATTATGCAAATGCCTCATATCTGAAAATAAATAATAATTGCTAGTTAAAAGAAACAACTGAAATAGCTTCTTTAAACCATCATCAGAACAAATGCAGTAAAGTGATCAATGTATTTGTTTTGTTAAGGTGTTACTTGAAGATTTTATTTTGTTTTTATGTGTGACCAACATAAAGATTAAAATAGATTACAGATTCCAAAATATACATTTTACATTGTAGTTAAAGATTCTCCACAAGGGATTAATGTGATTGGGATTATCCTGATCGTCATTAAACTTGGATAATAGTACCATAAATAGTCAAATTTGTTATTATCAAGTGTTCTTATTTTACAAATCAGAGAATATTCGATATTTAAGTGTCATATAAATTTTATATGACCAATGTATTAGTTATTCTGTGTTTTTAATTTATATTTTAAATAAATTATCAGAATAATAAATGTGCCAGATATGACCATATAGCTCTGATGGAAACCCAGGTAGTATAGTTTATATTAGATATTTAAACATAAGGTATAATAGATAGATAAGTGAGAATGAATACATATTAAATCTTTGTTGTTGGAGAGATATTGTGTTCTTAACCATTATTTTAAATAATGAAATATAAATATTAAGTTATATTTCATTACATGCATTTAAATTGACCGATGTTTTAGTATTAAATTTATAATTTTGGGACATTTTTTTTTGAGTATAGATTAAAAGTAAAAGTGTAATAAAATAACTACCATCAATCTATTCCAACATTTATGTTGTATTGATGCACATCCTGTGATTCTACATACCAAATGTAGCTATAATTGATTCATTGCATACACTATATAAAAAAGCAATTTACGTTCAGTTTTAATATTTGCTATTATACGGTGATAATCAATATTATATTATTGTTTTAATTTGTTTTTTATTGACATTTATATGAAATGAACATTGTTATCTTAAAATTATGTGGTAATAGTCATTAATAAATATCTTAATACAATTTAAGTTCAGGTCATGCTATCACGCTGCTAAATTATTTACAGATACACTGAAATATTTTATATTTTATATTTGAATCTAGAAAATTAACGGTAGAAAGCATACATGAAAATCCCTTACACGTATATTTACCTTTACAGTAGTAAATATTCATTAAAGAAATGACCCGAGATAATTAATCCAATTAGACCTAATAAGTGTTTATAAGTATAAACACTGAGGTTATGTAATTTATGATTAGATAAAACAAAATCATATAGGCCTGAAATAATTTAATAAAAAACCAGTAATTGTTAATGTAATAAAGTTTATATCATATTTTGAAAGTATAATGGTAAAATTTCAAAACCCTGAGAAATTATCTATTTAAATATATTGTTTATTTTATTTGGAAAATCTGGAGTGAGTGCATTGGTGTGGGTTAGGGTCTTATGAAGGCTCAACCATACGCAAATTTGTTTTAAATATATGCTGGTTTAATTGAAATCACATTTTTCAGCTTCTCATGCTCAGATTTCCATTTTAACTCAGTTAACCTCTCGCTTACAGACTCTTCCAAGCCAAAATCAAACATTAGAGGTTACAATATTTATATGCAATTCATAAAGGCACTCACTAGTTTAAAACATCAGGATTTATTAAATTTAATTGCATATGTTCTCATTACAGATTGTGAAATACCAATTAGAAAAAGCATTAATTGGAGTATTAAATATTAATTAGATAGAAGATTTGGAGATGTTAATGTTAATGAATAATAATGTTCCAATCTTTATTAAAAAATATGTAGATAATTATTTAGTAGTATTTAATAAAACACAAAGACAGATAGATTTATTTAAAGAGGATATTAATAGAATAGTATGGATAAAAATATTAAATTTACTGTAGAAAAAAAGGAGAATAATATAATGAAATATTTTTTGATTAAGTCAAATGAAGAAGAGAAATGTAGGATTGAAACATCAATTCATAAGAAAACTAATATAGATAATAATATAACTAATTGGCACTCAAATACAAATATAAAATAAATATAATATATTTTAGAATTCATAGAGCAGTAAATTATTGTTCAAGTAAAGAAGATTATGTTAAACAAATAAATTAAATAAAAGAATTTATAATGATTATCCAAATAAATTTATAAATGATAATATTAGGTTAATAGAAAATAAGATAGATTATATAAATAATAAAAAAGAAGTAGTAATAATAATAATATAGATAAAATTAATTATATAGGTATAAAGACAGGAAATAACTATGTAGTTAAAATTTTTAATAATGTTATAGGTAAAATTAATTAAAAAATTTAACTAAAACAAATGTTAAAATAGTTAATAATAAAAATATGATTAATATTTCAGAAAATAAATATATTGATAATTATAATAAAAATTCAAATAATAAAATAAATGGAATATATGAAATTGTAAAAAGTATCAAATTAATAATATAAAAGTAAATTATGTAGGAGAAACAAAAAATTCAATATATAAAAGTCTATTAACATGAAAGAAATTTGCCAATATATTTACATACATTAGAAACCAGGACATGGGTTTGATTTACAAATATAAAAGGGATGGAAAAATAAAAGAAGCTATTCATATTAATAATTTAAGCCACAGATTTGGGCCTGAAAAAAAATTTTGACATAATAAATAATATTAGTAGTGATTAAAAAGAAAGATAGATTTAATTATTTAAAAAATAAAAAGAGGGAGCCACTAAGTGTAAAAAAAAAAATTAAATACAGAATAGGGATCTTGAAAACTAAACAATATGGATTTCATTTGTATCCCACAATGTATATATAATGGTCAGAAGGAAATTAGGTGTGCTGTAGTAAAGTGTACTATATGTGATAAGGTTCATCATTTGAAATGCTTAAATAAGACTAGGAAGGATGTAACAGGTGTATGGTTATGTAGATCATGTGTAAGTGTGATGAAAGGTGAAAAAATTATTTCTAAATGTATATAGTTTAAAGAGAAAGTCAGGAGAGATGGAGCAAAATGTAGTGGAGAAAGATAGAATAGAGTATGTTTTTAATGGAATGACAAGAGATATAGATAACATACATAGTGTAATGGAGATAGTTAGCCAAAGCATAAGTAAGATAGAGAAAGAAGTAAAGAATGTACAAGCAAAATTTAAAATCGTTAGTGATAAAATGTGAGCAAATTAAGAAATTAATGAATAGAAAACAATAGGAAGAACTACATAAGGAAATCTGAAAGGTAGAAGAGAATGTCACAGATGAAGTCGGAAAAGTAAACTATGAGACACTACTGATAGGAGACTTGCTAATTAGAGATGGGTGGAGATATAATTGCAAAGGAAAACAGAAACAGATATATAAGAATATGTTTGTCTGGAGCTAGAATTAATGATGTTACAGATAAGATAAAGAAACAAGGGAGTAGAGATGTTTATGTTATGGTAGGGACAAATAAGTTGTCAATCATTGGAAAGAGTAATGGATGAGTACATAGGATTAGTAATTTGAGTAAGATTAAAGAAAGAATAGGAATAGTTGGTTTATTACCATGATTCAACATATTCTATAAATGAGAGATTAAAAAAAATATGTGAGAGAAATAATATTGTTTGTGGATATGTGAAATTTTTTTATTAGTAAGAGGTATACGATTCAACAATAGGCATATATGTTAGAGAGGGCATATTCTATAAATGAAAGATTAAAAAAATATGTGAGAGAAATAATATTGTTTGTGGATATGTGGAATTTTTTTATTAGTAAGAGGTAGTTGTATAGTAAAGATGGATTGCACTTAGCAAACAAGGAAATGAAGTATTAGAGGGTTGTTTTATAAAAAATATTATAGTTCGGGAAACTTATAAATAGGGGTATGGTTTTAAATTGCAGTATTATCAAAAAAGAGAAGAATGGATGGAGTGTAAAAAATAAACAAAGGGTAGCTGATTTAGATGTGGAGAGGAAATGGGTCTGTAAAATTAATGGTAAGCAAGTTACTTACAAATGTATTAGACAAAAAAAGAGTCAAAAGAATTTAAAAAAGGGTAGTAAGAAAAGAAAAAACTGTTTAAAATTGGATATTTGAATATGCAAGGTAGTAGGAGCCCAGAAAAGTGGCTAAAATTAAACAAAGCAGTTTAAACTGAAGAGCTTGAGGTGTTAGCAGTAGTGGAAACACATCTAAAAGAAGAAGAACCTACACTGCAAGACTTGGTATGGCAGGGAATAAATAGAAAAAAAAAAAGGGGTGGTGGTATAGGAGTTATGTCAAAAAAAAAATTTAAATACTGTTAAGTGTCAAGAACATTTGTGGTTTGAGATAAAATTAGGAAGACAAAAACAGATGGTAGCTATAGTGCATATAGCCATTGGAGAGAGTCAAACTATAATGGAATGGAACTGTAGCATATATGAATGCCTAGTTAAGGATATACAGAGTTTCAAAAAAAAAGGGAAGAAAATAATGTTTATAGGGGATATGAATAGACATATTGAAGAAATTAATGATGTGGATAACAAGGATGGAAGCTTTTGAAAATTTTTTGTCAGAGAGTGAATTTAAGCAGTGGGAATTTATCAAATATTTATGAAAGACAATACACGTGGCCTAAAAATATATATATCTCACACAATAAATTATGTATTAGTAAAGAAAGAGGGAATGAATAAAGTATGGAGAATTAAAGTTTTGATAACGAAGAGAAAGTAATAGTGATCATAATTTCTTTTATAATAAAAATGGTTAATAATGTGATGGAAAACAATAATAAAAGTAGAAAGGATAGTGAAAGATGTGGATCGAGAATGAATGATAAGAATAAGTTAGAAGAATATAAAATAAAAATAGAAGAAATCATAGAAGAGTTCCTTGGGTATGAATATAAAAACTGGTGTGGTGAAGAAGATGTGGAAAATAGGGTTTTTGATAAGAATATTCAGAAGAATAAAAGTAATAGAAAAGTGAGAGTTAATAAAAATGTAAAAGAACAGGGGAAAAGCACAGAGAGAATATAAATGTGCTGTTAAAAAAATGAAAAAGATGTTAATATTAAATGACAAAAGTATTTTTTAAAAAAAGAAGTTAGCCAAAATAGATAATTATAGAGAGAGAATGAAATTAAATAGTAAATTGTTGGAGGATATTAATAAAAGTGGAAGAGATGGGAGTAAAAAATTTTGGAAATATATTAAAAGTTGGAATGTAGGGTAGAGAGAAATAGAATTACTAGATGATAAGGAAATAGAGTGCAACTCTAGAGAAGAATTAGAAAACATTCTTAAATAAGTATGTAATGGATATAGAAAAAATGTTAGATATAAAGGATAGAGAGATAACAAATATGAAAGTAAATAATAATAAAAATATTAGGTTTACAGAAAATGAATTGAATGAGACAGGGAAGAAATTTAAAAGTGGAAAGGCCAGAGGTTTAGATGGATGGGCAGCAGAGATTGCGATGAATTTAGGAAATAGGGCAAAATTAAATTTATTATCATGTTTCAATAAAATGGCACAGAAGAGAGACTTTCCAGATAGCTAGAATAATACAAGAGTAAGAGGAAAGAGTAAGGATCATAGAAAGCTAAACAATTATAAAATGATAGCGGTAACATCATATTATATAAAAGTTTTTGCGTATATGTTAGCTGAAAGGATCGCAAAGTGGATGGAAGAAAATAATATAATGGGAGAAATGCAAGGAGGTTTTCAATCGGATAGGCATATAGGAGATAATGTATTTGTAGTCACACAACTTATAGATATGATGTAGGAATATAGATAGACAGTTATATATGGTTTTTATAAATATAGAGAAGGCATGTGATAAAGTAAATAGAAATAGATTATGCGTAAGTTTAATAAATTTGGGAATAAATGGAGCTTAAGTGAAACTTATTAAGAGATTGTATGAAAATAATTACTATACATATCAATTAGAAAATATAGAATCAGTTAAAGTTAAATATGAGGTGGGACTAAAGCAAGGATGCCTTATATCACCTATTTTGTTTTTGTTATATTTGAGAGAAATGGAGAGAGCAATAGAAAGACTAGGAAGAGAGGTAGAGATATCATTAATAGGTGACAATACATTATCAGGTCTTTTATTTGCTGATGTGATATCTTTTTGTGCACAGAAAGTAGAGAAAATAAGGAAGTTATGTTGAAGACATGCTCAAGGGTGGGTAAAGAAATGGGAATTAAATATAGTGAAGGAAAGTCAAAAGTAATGATGATAAATGCTGGGAAAAGAGAAGAGGAAAAATTTTTATTGAAGGATATAAAGTTAAATGTAGTGAATAGGTAATAACTATTTGGGAATTGTCTCAAGTAATCAGAGAAATTGCTTGGATGAATGGGAGAAAAAATTGAAAAATGAAGCAAAGAAAAGAAAAGAACTGATAAAGAAATTAATAGTGATTTCATATAATAAAAATGACGTAGCAAGAATTGTATGGGAGTGGGAATAGCAGGGTTAACTTATGGTAATGGTGCATCATGTGTTAGTAAAGGGATATTAGATTACTTAGAAAATGTACAAAGAGAAATGGAAAACATGCATTAGATGCAAATGTGTGGATAGCAAAAGAGGCAATTCTAGGAGAAATGGGATAGTCAAATTTTTTATGAGAGATGCAAAAAGCAAAATAAAAGTTCGTAGCCAATCCAATGTCAGCTTCCAGATATATATTTGCAACCAATGTAATATGAAGATGCTAGCATAAAACCACACCGACAGGAATGTGCATCTGACAGCGTGAAATTATTTGATCCGTGTCCAGAACAGGAAAGTGCATCTGCCTGACTAAGGAATAATGTATATAACTTTTTTTTAAGAGTGCTACGTATGGGGGAGAGCGGTCCTTCTGCCGTCTTATAAATCCCTGTCCATAGAGCTAAAAGGAGTCAATGGCGCAGGAAATACATCTGCGACCATTTCAACGATATGACTGCCTCTTTGGGGTCATGCACTCAGTTGGGCACGTTGCCCTGTATGCTCAACACGCTTCACATTACATTAATATAAACACCCATATATCCTCCACAAGCATTGCCCTAACTATGAAACAAATAGCCTGAAATTAGAATCCCTTAAACTAAACATAAACGAATTTAAACATAATTATTAATCTTTATCCATGCAGCTATCTACACCCAACTTTAAATTTAATACATTTTAGTTAAAACATAATACACACACACAAAAAAAAATGAAATGGAAATGATTGCTTAAACATCTGCATAAAAAAATATTAATAATTGAATTTGCATTCTTTAATTCAGATAAGAGTTCTTATTTTCAGCTATTAATTCATTGCAATTTTAGAAAAGTTCTTATTAGATAGACACAAGAGTTCATATTTTACGGATTGAGTAGATTTAGAAGTCCATCTTCGTGATCACTTTCGTAGATTTTGTCCTTCTTTGAAACGAAACCGCTACTTGCCATTCATTTGGTCAGGAACTGTCATCCAGAGGCCTCAGCTGGTTGTCCGGAAAATTAAATTTATTACAGACTTCCACATCGTGAAAATCTGCAATATAGCTAATTATAACGATATATTCATAGTCAGCTCTCCGATCCCAATTATAATAATCCTTTTGCTTTTATATTTTTATTAGTCTCTTATCATCCAATCTTTGGATTCAACCGGCAAGACTTCACTAATCCTTTCGTGTTTCAGTTATGGTCCGTGCTGTCATTTTCGTGCTTGCATTGGTCATTTAATTTCTTTGTATTCTCTTACCATTTAATTTATTTTAAGTGCCTCAAGGGTTTGCTTTCGAACAATCATTTAATTAATAAAACAATCATTTCCATTTTCTAAGATTATAGAAATCAACATTATTTCTATTTTTAAAATATCAATCTTTATATTTTTAACTTTTTACAAAAAAAAATACTTTCAAATACTTTTTCTTAAAATAGTTTAAGTTTTCCATCTGCGCGACAATATATATATATTGAACAACTTTTAATTTTCAGTTTTTAAGTTTTTTTCTTTTTAATAAATCAATTTTTATTTACGATCTTTTTATTTTCATTTTAAAAAAAAGTAACGGAATATTATATTCCATTACAATATATTATATCTTGTACGGAGATATGATGAAACTACTTTTAAATAATCAAAGGCTTCTCTAAGAGTCTTTCAAAGGTGAAGTCAAAAGAAAAGGTATTACCAGATTTCTCAACTGCAGATTGGTGAGAATTTTCAATCCTGGTTTTATCAATTTTACAAACAATTGTCTACTTACTGATAAATAATTGGCTGGTTAGCTCAGTTGGCTACATAAAAGAAAATCCTAACTTTATTTGAAATCTAAAAAAGTATTCAAGTTTTAACTAGCCCAAATTCAAGTCGGATCATAGATGAGATAAGTGGATGATGTTTTAGCCACTTCACCATTAAATTCTTTAAAACAAATTATAAACATAAATATCTTAAAAGTAAAGATTACCTGAAGATCATCTGTTATGGCACATTGGCGAACAATAAATTCAACCATGAGCTGACCGCTTTCAAGTTCTAAATAATTATGGTGAGCCATCGCAACAACTAGCTGAGCTAAAACTTTCTTCACTTTATTACTAGATTCTTGGAGAGAATTTTTAAGCCCTGCTAAAATTGTGGATTTCTTATGTTCCATATGAGTACCTATATAATAAATAGTTAAATTATATGGACATGAGTAGATAAAGTATAAAAATTTGGTTAATAAATTCATTCAATAAATGAAATTCAATTTTTTAATTAACTAAATACAATTTTCTAAAATGAATAATAAAAATTAAAAAATTGAATATAATAATTGTACATTTAAATAGAAAACTAAAATTAATTAAATTATTTCAAAGAAAACTTTCAATTGAAAAAAAAATTGTGAAAAAGTAAAAAATCTGATATATAAATGCTTGTTATTGATCTAAAAGTAAAAGATTTAACACAAGACAAAATTTGTCCTAAAGACAGACTTATTTTGTGGTGAAGTTTGGTATTCTTTCTATATATTTGTAAGTTCAATGAAAAATAATATTTTTAATTTATTAAAGTTCTTTATATTTGACTTTTTAAAAAAAGATAATGTTAAGCAATATAGCTTTGAAATTAAATTGAAAGGCTGCAAACCTCTCGCACTTATTATAATACTTATTTGATAGCCAATCAGATGTTATGATGGCTGTCTGAATAGTGATCAAACCGTAAACACAAAACAGAGAATTTTACAAGAAAAGGGCGGTCCACCTTTCTATAAATCTAAACCAGTCTGAAGCATTACAGCTTTGTAAAACATCTCAAATATACTCCTATTGTCTTCAAATTATTAAACTATGGCTGACTTATATTTCATTCATGTTAATTCTCTTGTTTCATTACATTACTAATTGTAGTCATTCAAAAATACATATAGTGATCAAAATGTTATTCCTATATTTTTATGACAATAGCCAAATAAAGCTTTAAAATTCTGGACAACTAGATGAAGAGATATTTTTTAAAAATTATCATCAATGATTTCATTTCAAATATGATTTTAGAGTGTGTACATATTTGCAAATTAATTTTCACTGATATTAGTACAATCCATGCACTCATTTTATGCTAAATGAGAATGAAACATATGATATAATATAAAAAAAAAAAAATCTTACTTTCTTCTTTTTTGATTAAGTATAAAATAGTATACAGATAAGTTATTGTCTTTAATGATTTATACTCACTATTTGTTTTTTATGAAAAAACTTTCTTGACTGCAGAACTAAACTCAAATAATATTGAGATTTTTCTTTAAATTCAACCAAAAATGTTGATTTCTAGCTCTTAATATTATTTCCTCATCTTGGAAAAAAATCTCCAAAATTTTTTTATGCCAGAACTGTGGATAACAATTGATTATTTAACTACCTCTATGTTTTCAGATTATAAAATATTTACTATTTATTTTACTATCTCAAGTACATTTTTGACAAGTGTAAAATAGAAATCCAGAGAATTCTGAAAAATATAACTTCTCCAAAGAGCTGCAATTTCAAATTCAAATAAAATTGCAGAAATAATAACCAGTAATTAAATCCATATATCTGCCATTATAAATGCCAGTCTTGGCTTAAAATCTTTCTTGTATAATCTCATGCAATTCACACATAGATAAACATAGTTAGAAATTTATTTAAGATAATTCGAATTTCTGATGAAAATTCTAATTATCAATTTTATCAAAATAAATTCCAGGTATTGGTTCTATCTCAGTGTTGTAAAGTATCAATAATATTTTGTTTAAACACAAATAATAAGTCAAATTATAATAAGAATCAAATTATGAAATAGTAATAGATAATAATAAGAACAAAGAAATAATTATTCACAGAAAGTAAAGCTTAGCAATTCCATGATAATATAAAATTTCATACAAAATTATTTTCCTTTTTACTCAAGTTATTTAAAAAAGACCTGCATAATCCATATCTTCCAAAACAATTTTCTAAAAAATGTTGATTAATATTATAAAAACAGAAAAAAATATATATTGCTATATGAAAATTCCAGACAGTAAAAAATGACATAAGCAAAAATGTATCGCAACAGAAAAACATTATTCTAAACTAATACTTCAAAAAATGCTATATATGAATAGGATACGATTAATACAGCTATTAATTTATGGATAAAGTAAGTATTTCTATTTATTCAAATGATATTGATTCTTTTTTATATTTAAACAAAAGTGTTAATCTAGTTATTCATAGTATTATAACTGTTTCCTCATCTTAAATAAATAAAGTGCTTTTCTTAATTTTCATCATACAGAATTAATAAAGTAGTAAAAGAATCAAAATAGTTTATCACTCGGGAGGTCACATGACATTTGAGCACTGGTAATGACAAACGGCCAAGTTGTGATCCGTATATCTTTTGTTCTTGAGTCCACTGTTCTACCACCACCCTAAATTATACAGGGCTCACAATTAAACTTATAATTGAATTCTAAGTGAACAATATCATTAATCAATAACGTATCTTATTAAGCAGACCCAAGCAGAAAAATGATATAAATGCTATTTATATATATTAAAAACCTATGTACACTTCTATATTAATAAAATGCTATGTAATTTGTTCTGCTTACAGTTAATATACTCTTTTAGATCTCACTTTTCCTAGATCTAGAATTATTTGAAAATATAAAAAATAATTGACAATTTATTATAATTACTGGTGGAATCCTGATAAAGTTTAGTGGATCCAGTATTTATTCATAATAAATGTCTATCCTCAATTTTTATGTAAATAACCATGCTATTATCAAAAACCTAATGTTAACTGTAGGCATTAGGCCAGTTTAACTTATTTTAAAGAATGCCAATTAAGAAAAAATTCATTGATAATTGGTTATAATCAATCATTACTACTATACAATGGATGTTTCTGGCCTCATAGCCACATTATGTGCAGAAACTAATTTCTATCCAATAATAATGTGTCCTTGTTATTTGCATAATAAGAAAATTTTATCTGTATTATCCAAAAAAAGTAAATGGTACTATCTTTTAATGAAAAACATTCTCATTTATCATTAACAAATCTTATTTTTTGTTGTAGGTGAAAAAACTTCAATTTTTCATTGTTACTTTACATAATTGAATTACTAATGTTTATTTTCTTTTTGTCAATAAAGTCACTATTTTTTGCATTAAAAACTCTAGAATAAACTTATTATAAATGCTAATGGTTCTGCTCAGTCGAATGCAAGATCTTAATTCTTTATATAAGATGCAATTTTCCAGTGGTCAAAAATATTTTTTTTTTTACTTAAATTACTATTAAATGCATGAAAAAAAGACAAATTTTGACTTAGAATAATGTTTTAAGAAAATAGAAAACATTTCTATTTATTTTTACTTTCAATTATTATCACAGATAGCAAAATAATTCTTTCCTTTAGACGGATAAGAATCCCAAATAATTTTTTTTTAAAATGGAGTGATAAAGAATAAATAAATAAATAAATTATAAACAAAAGCAATAAATTTATTACCCATACACACCCTTATTTATACACTTAATGCAAAAGAGAAAAAAATATATAATTAATAACTTACCACAAGAATTTATAAGATGTTTGATAATGGTTAATGTTCCAATGCGAATTTTTTCATTATTGTTATCAATTTTCTGAAGAAGGTAAAATATTAATTTATCTGAAAATTGTGCTGAAAACAAAGGTTTTAATATATAAATTCATGTATCTTATATTTCACATATAAAATAAAGATTTAAGATATAAGAATCTAAGATATATATATATAAGTGGCCAAAAGTCACACAAGAGTTTAAAATTATTGAAACTTTGATAGTGTTTATACTTTTTCAACTTTCTGAACAACTTTGTAATTTATAAACTGGAAATTAATTATGAACAGCTGATAACAGAATAATGAACCAAAATAATTAAGTATTACTTTCTAAATCAAAGGAGTTTGAAATTACTAAATACTGTTGATAATTTCCCATTTTCATTAAATAGATTTATAAATTAATTATAAAAAAAGTTCACAGCATTCTTAAATCTCTTTTTGAGTTCTGATTTATGCTGTGTATGTAAGTATTATATACAGGTTTGCTATTGTTTTCATTCAGCCTATAGAATCACTCCGATTGGTTGCTGCATGTCAATATACTTTGATTGTGGATCTAATTATCCCATTTACTAATTAATTTTCATATAAATATATATTCAAATCAGTACCAACCATCGTGTTTAGTTTTACATATGCATACATAAATATACATATACTGTTTTTGAACTAGAAAGTACAATTTAATATTATTACACAAAAAAACAAATCTTCAATAAAGCAATCTAAGTGATTTTTTGAGAAGAGTCATTCAGACTCATTCTAATATATACCATCACTAAATTGCCAAAATACTTTCCCATTGCAAATAAAAAACTTTTGTGATCCTGGATCATTGTAGAGATAATTTATTGAGTTAAATTTCTTTAAAAGCAATAACAAATCTTTTATATGACACTAATGTTTACTTCAAATTAGCATTCACTATATGACCATGTTGCAGAGTTGATTGATTTCAGTTACCTGGATATCCAATAAGAATATAAGACAATATTAATAATTATTTTATCAGTAGCTTATGTATCCATTTTTCATAATTAAGCAGCCTACATGAAATGTATAACCTACTTATATAATGATTGTCTTTCCTAAATCATAATTATATAAAAATGACTCTTGGTTTTTTGTTTTTTTTTGCATTTTCTTGAATTTGGTCAGATGGAATAAAATTTAGAAATCTGATTACATTATAGATGTTTAACCATTTTGAACTATTCTGATATCTTTAAAATAATAAAGAAGTAATTCACTCCAATTGGATGATCTGAAAGAGAAACCTATATAATGCATCGAAAACTATGCTTATTCAGATAAGTTGCACAAATGCTTTGTTTAAAGAAAAATATCTCTTTTGTTTTAAAATTCCTAGAAAGTATTAATATTATATCTCTTCCAATAATTCAAAATTTAAAATTTGCAAATATTTAAATTAATGTACTAATTACATGAATAAATTTTATTACCTAATACTGTGAAACAGCGAAGCACTTCATTGAAGTTTTTAATATTTAAAGGAATGTTATAATCCGGCGCAGTACAAACCTAGAATTGATATATTTAAATTTTAAAATAAAAATAATTAATCAGTAATTATTAATTTAAAAAAACAAACTGAATATAAAATGACTTTGCAATAAAAATCATAATAAATGGTCATTAGTATGCTTGTAAATACATATATATATATCATTATCATCATTTTCAGCCATTATAAGTCTAATATAGGTTAAAGATGTCTTACAAGTTTAATCCAAATTGCTTCAAACCATAACCTTTCTTTCCCATATTACACTAACAAACTTTCCATCCATCTCACATGTGGTCTCTTTCTATGCCTTTTAGGATTCAATTTAAGTTTAAGTGTTCATTTATTATCATCTCTTCTTGTGAAAAATGAGAAGACCAAATTCCTAATATCCAATCCATAAGTTCTTATTGTTCCAGCTATTATTACTGTATGATTATTCATATAAAGAAACACTGGTTGTCTGGTCACCAATATGTATCACCCAAAAATAAAGTTTACTGATTTTTATCAGAGATTATGTCCAAGAAAATATGAAGTTTTCCTTCACAGATATTTGGCTAGTTTATCAAATGGATTTTTTTTTTAAAGATAGTATGAATATATGCATATGCGTAACATAAATTATTTAGAATTTTTTTATATCATTAATCAAAATAAAACACTTTAAAAATAGCACTAGTTATAATATAATACAAAAAATTTATCATTGAAATATAAATATTACTCTATTTTAATGGGATGACTACATGCATATATAATGTATACTAGACTTATAATTATCATATTTTACCAAATACTTATTTACAATGATTGCCTTTCAATAAAGACATAAATGATTAATAATATTTATTAGATTAAAAATGACTACTTTTTATTTAATCTTAATTTCGTAATATAAATTCAATAAATTCAAATATATATATATATAGTACTTTTTTGAAGATGCAGGACAATCTCCATTTTTTAATACATTCACTTCTGTTCAATCATTATATCATTTTAGAAAATTACAACTAGTGCACACTTTAATATTTAAAACATTGGAGAAAATTTATTATTGTTTTCTAAAGTGAATTTTAATCCAAATTCAACTCAAATACTATTTGCAATGTTTACATCTATATAAACACAATTTTCTTTAGAAACATAAAATGTTTAAATGTCATCGGTGACAGTGATCAAACGAAACTTTGTTTTACCATTTAGATATCAATTTTGTATTACTCTATAAATGGTTTATTATTATTATTTATATATATATAACAATTTCAAATTAAATAATAAGCTATCCATAAAAAAATTTTTTTTTACTCACTTGAGGTAGTAAAACTCCAAAAATGTTATCGAGCAGTTGATCATTCATAGTGATGCCCTGAGTTACTGCAGAATCAAGTATCATGCATAAACCCTTAATACAGAGGAGAAAAAATATATGTGCATTTATGCAGATTTGTGTATGATGCTAATCTTTAAACTTTTAATAACTAATTCTTATTCTATAAACTATAATCATAAAATATGAAAGTTACATATATACTTTTAATACATAGAGATTCTGTTTTTAATATTAGTTAAAAATTTGCAGCGACAATTTTACTAAAGTAACAGCCAATCAAGATTAGCTGCACAAGGCTGAGAAAAAGAGTATACAATACTGCTAACATTATAATGCAATCAAAAGGATACCTCTAAATATGAATCATGTTGTTATAAGAATACAACATGTTACATTAAATTTACATGAATATGAGAAATCAAAGTATAGCAACCTTCCCTATTTTGTAATTGACACTCTACCATGACAAGTCAAGTAATTATAATTTTATGTTTTAACAGACATTGTAAAGATAAATATTTTAATAAATCAGGATTCCATTTTTAATACTAGTTAAACATCTGCAGCCACAATCTTATTAAACTAACAAACTAACAGCCAATCAAGATTAACTGTCCAACATACATATACATAAAGGCAGATATGATTAATAATTCCTTCCATTTATACTTTATTCAATGAAAACATAGTATTTCTATCACATTGTTTCCATGTAGTCATATATATTCGAATCTGCTGACCATCAAAACTAGAAAATAAAATTATTTGTAAAAATAATATCATAACCTTTAATCTTGAACTTCTTCTTTCTTTTAAAAAATAGTCAGTATAAACAATAAAAATAATATATTTGCATTGAATAAAATGTAAATGAAAGAAATTATTAATCATATTTGTTAATATGATCCATGCATAAAAAATAAAGTAGAAAAAATACAAAAACAGAAACCCACAAAAAAAATTATCACAATATTAAAAAAATTAAAGAGAAATGGCCTCAAGACTTGTCCCTAAATGATGATACAAATTAATTTTGGATGAGAGCTGTTAGAATGAACCAACCATTTGGTTAGCTAGCAATTAAACTGTATACATAAATATACAATCTAAAAAAAAAAAAGTTCTATTAGTGAAATTATTTGCTCATTAGTGTCAATGGTTATCATCTATTAGTATGTATAGTAATCATTAGGAAATAAATCATGAATAGCTGAAACATCAAATAAATGATAGCATTGTTTAAAATTTAGAATGATTTCACAAAGTTATACTGAGCTGAAATTATTAGTTTATATTTGCTGATTGTGCAAATACTGAGTATTCAGTAAATGGTTCACTTATAGTGATTAATAGATTTTATCTAACATAAGGATTCATTTCAATTTAAATGTACTAATGATTAGAAATTACTGATTAATATTATATTATTTTTGTAGGACATGTTTAAGAAATTGATGTTGATGACATGGTAATTCTGAAATAGGTTAAGGATAAATGCTTGAATAACATAGGTTATAAATGATGACTCAGTTCAATTTGACAAGTAATACTTCCTAAAAAAATCATTCCTTGTAGAAATTCTATGGTCTACAGAATCTAGAATGCTCTACTTTGGGAAGCTAAAATGATTACGGTCGTAACAAATTTTTCTAAATTGATAAAGAGATATCAACACTTCTTTTTCAAGTGATCAAATATCTGTATGACTGACTGACATTTTTATAGCATTGTGAGTAGACGACTTTAATTACTCTTGGTCGGATGACCATACTTTTTCCACTGTGGGTGTTTGACATTTTTTGGCCAGTAATTTCTTTACATCTATTACATAGATGAAAAATATTGTGTTAAATGATCTCCATTTAAAACATCTGGACAATACATTAAAGTTTGCACTTTATTTTACCACTATCAAACTTTTATTGATTTTGAAGTGCAAGAGCACTTACGTCAAATATCCAGAATTGATGTTGAAAGAAATGAAATTTAAAACAAAAAGTAAAATAAACAAATTCAATTTAAAGTATCAACCCCAATTTTAAAAGTAACAGTGGTAAATTAAACAGTAAATTTCATTGCTTCTTATTAATTAATAAAAATCATGGGACAGAATGAGTAGACTTCAACTGATTGTGAAAATATATAGTAAATGCAAATTATTAAATAAAATTTGTCACCTATATAGTAAAAATAAAAAACATAAACCAAAAGAAATCAAGCTCAAGTAAATAAAATTTGCGAATGACAATGTACCGATAGTAGTAAGAGATTAATTAAAATTTAAATAGCACTGAGACAAGTTAAATGCAGAAAATAAAGTCAAGAGAATATAAATGACTAAGAATAGATTAAGTTTGATCAAACTAGTAAAGTATAATTCAACAACAAGAATGGTGAATATTATAATAAAATAAATCATTATGGTAAAACTATATAATACTTTGAATTACAGTCTAAAATGCATTACATGGTTTAAATTAATAATATGGTTAATGGGTTAGTTAAATCAACTAATTACAAATAATAAACACATACTTGACAATTTACATAAGCATTTTTTAATATAGAAAATAAAGAATAGTATTTAACATTTTAAGATAATTAACAAAAGTCTACAACATACTAGAAGGAAAGCAGATTCGGAGCTACAAGTTTCAAAATCAATTCTCAGCTGAGCAATATAAATAATAATAAACAGAACTATAAAATGCTCAATCTACCACAACAAACAAGAAGAATGTAAGATTACAAATACTAATATATAATTACATAAAATAAGTTATAAAATTTATATGAAAAGAGTTAATTTTAGAAAACTCAAATAGTTTTTTTTTTTTAAATATCAGGTTACAATGAAGATTTTGGTAGTAAATCAAATTATTATTAAAATTGAATATTGAAGCAATGGATCTGAAGCCCGATCCATGCTTCACATCTTCCTATAAACTTAATTAGTATTGTAGACCTGAATTAAGTTTATAGTTCAATATCAGCAGGGTTTTGCATTAGAGTTAAAAATAATTATGCTTATTAAATGTGTATTACAGTTAAATATTTTATTTTAAATAAATTTCATTCTATTGATAAAAATTGCTTAACCTATTAGTCAAACATACATATATATACATCTAGCGTATATATATAAGTAATGCAAAATTCTGCTGAAATAAAATGCTTATTCTATTGTAAAATAATAATATATTGTTGTTCAAATTTTATTAAAATATTTAGTATGATTTGATTTTGAGATAAGCCCACCAACATTTCTGAAAGAATGTATATTTTAATTAGTGAGCCGTTCAAGTCTAATTAAAGATGGCATTTTCTTTCTTGCTTTTTAATTAATAGAATTCCAACTTTAAAGTAAGAAAGTTAGAGTAAAAAAAATTGAAGTTATTTTTAGAACGTGTTGTTTTAAAACAAAGCAGCAAGGGGGGGGCTTATCAAGATCTCAGATCATACAAACAATGGAAGGTAGCTGGCAGAGAAAGTATAAATAGTAGGGAGAACAAAAGAGATGATTATTCAGACTTTTCTTTTTGAAGGAGTCATTTGATTCTGATTTTGCTTGTGAAGGCGATTTATTAAGATTTTTCTTGCTGTTTTATTTCCAAGCTTTCTGGAAAGTGCATTCAGATTTCTCTTGGGAGAAATCCGTCAGATTTTGCTTCACATTTAGCTTGTGCTTCAAAAAAAGTTATACAGCTGTCATTTTCAAACAATGGAGAAGTTGGAACCTGCTCCAGTTAAAACCAACCGTATTTTGAGGAAAATGGATATGCTTGGCTAGGCAAATCATAGCTTTGCCTATCGCCGAGGTTCCTAAATACCATCCAAAATGCCTTAACATCAAATTAATAACCATCTGAACTCTATGCCGTGTCTGGAGAACTTTTTATGGAAGTCATACTTCATATTTTCATTGTCCGGACAAACACCTATCGTCGGTCGGATCAAGCCACGTATGCCGTAGGGAACATCACGGAAAAAGGACGGTATCGTATCTCCTAAATTAAACTATCTCGTATGCTACTTTTGATTCATATAATCTTATTGTTGTATTGAATTATATGTATTTGCTATGTAACCAGTTTTATTAGACGAGTCTTAATTAGATCTGAGGCCAACTAGTGTAGTGCAGAGAGAAGTAAGAAAGTTTTTTCCAATAGATAAAGGCCCTCATTTGTTAAAAAAGAAGTGTGGAATAAGTGTTTTGTTTTGGAAAAATAATCTCAGCATAAAAAGAGAATATAATATTAGGAACAGAAACATAAAACCTTATGTACCACCAGACCCCGGAAAATTTAGAAATTAAAAACAGAAATATAACTTGTCAGATTAAAAACAACACGGACTTGATTTAAAATATAGGAGAGTGAATTATGGATAAACTGTTAGTTATTTAGTAAAAAAAAGAAAACACCGTAGGTAGCAACAAATTAAATATTACAGCAAATAAAGAGTAGGCTTGAACTCACCTGGCACAAAATTCTTACCTCTGACCTGAAGCAACAGCATTTTTTTTTTAAACATTTTTTTTTTGCTCACTAACTATTGGGAAATGAAGCAATGGATCTGAAGCCCGATCCATGCTTCACATCTTCCTATAAACTTAATTAATATTGTAGACCTAAATTAAGTTTATAGTCCAATATCAGCAGGGTTTTGCATTAGAGTTAAAAATAATGATGCTTATTAAATGTGTATTACATTTAAATATTTTGTTTTAAATAAATTTCATTCTATTAAGAAAAAGTGCTTAACCTATTAGTCAAACATATATATACATCTAGCATATATATGAGTTAATGCAAAATTCTGCTGAAATAAAAATGCTTATTCTACTATAAAAAAATAATAATATATTGTTGTTAAAATTTTGTTAAAATATTTAGTATGATTTGATTTTGAGATAAGCCTGCCAACATTTTCTAAAAGAATGTATAGTTTTAATTAGTGAGCCATTCAAGTGTAATTAAAGATGGCTTTCTCTTTCTTTCTTTTTAATTAAGAGAATTCAAACTTTGAAGTAAGAAAGTTAGAGTAAAAAAGTTAAAGTTATTTTTAGAAAGTGTTGCTTTGAAACAAAGGAGCATGGGGGGGGCTTATCAAGATCTCAGATCATACAAACAATAGAAGGTAGCTGACAGAGAGGGTATAAATAGAAGGGAGAACAAAAGATTTTTTAGTCAGATTTTTCTTTTTGAAGAATTCACATATTCAGATTTTTCTTTTTGAAAAATTCACATTATTCAGATTTTTCTTTTTGAAGGATTGAGTTGATTCTGATTTTCCTTGTGAAGGTGATTCATTCAGATCTGCTATTGCAAGGTGCATTCAGATTTTTCTTTGGAGAACTTTTTCAGATTTTGCTTGTGGAGATTTTATTTAAAAAAAGTAGACAACTGCCATCTTCAAAATCATGGAGAGGTTTGAACATGCTCAAGTTAAAAGCAACAGTATTTTGAGGGAAATGAATATGCTTGGCTAGGCAAATAAATAGCTTTGCCTATCGCCGAGGTTCCGGAATACCATTCAAAATGCCTTAATATCCACACAATAGTCATCTGAACTCTGTGCCGTGTCTGGAGAACTTTTCGTAAAACCATACTACATATTTTCATTGTCCGGACAATTACATCTCGACGGTCGGATCAAGCCACGAACATGACCAAGGAAAAAGGACGGTGAAAAAAAAAATACTATGTAACAGTCAAGTTTGTACATTCGCGTAACAGAATTCAGAATCCAAGCAAAAGAGACCGAAGCTGACCAGACTAGGACTGTAACATCCCGAGTCCGACCGCACTTCAACTCGTAAGCCAGGATTCCAAGACTCAAGACCCTACGAATGACCACCTTGAACTTACACGTAGTACACCTCTTTCCACACGGCCGACATAGGTCACGGAGAAGCAATGAGACTCATAACAAAAAAAATGGAATTTATTAACTGTATCTATTTAAAACTAATTAATGCATCGGAAATCACATATATAATATAGAGAATTTTGAATTGGATTGAAATAAATAAGATCGAGATCAGAGTAATTTATTAAATTGTATGTTTATTTTTGCAGATTTAATTTGACGGTTTTCATATATATATTGTGTGATCATCTATCTATATGTAACCTTTTTCCCTTCGCTATTCTTCCTTACTAACCAGTGTAAATATTTAGTATTCCATTGCGGTTGAGTTAATAGTTAATTTTTGTTCATTTAAAATCTCTTTCCAATTTTATTTATGTTTGTTAACTAAATACGAGTCAGTTTCTTTTGTGTGCCAACTTGATCTCTTTGATAACGCCTCTTTTGTCCGCCATTAGCTTATCACGTATATCTGATTTAGCTATATACGTTTTAAATAATTTTAAACTGTTTTTAGCGCAAAGCAATTAGAAATGCTTTGCGAAAGATCCTTTTTTTTTTATTGTACTTTATCGAGAAGATCGAGTTGACAATTTTATTAAAATTGGGAAAAGATTTAGACCGCAAACCTAGTAATCCGTTTTTATTGTCTAATTATTTTGTTTCATTAATTTAGAGGAATAGCGGAGGCCATTAAATAGTATTTTTGATTTAATATCTCGCGTATGGTTGGCCTTGAGGTACTTTCGCCTAGTATTCGAACTGGGTTAAATCAACATACATCATCTGACTGTCACAGTAGATTTTTTTTTCTCCGCATTCTGGACGCCCATCGTGTGGCTTTTCGAAATTTTCCATACCCTGCAATGCCCTATATGACATTTGTATGTGTGTGGAATGTTTTTTTTCTGTTTTAAATTAAGGAAAATATGGGTAGACGTATAATTTTTTTCCGATTCTGACGCTAACAACGTGAGCTAAATGTCATTTTTTTTAACTAATTAAGAAGTTAAAGGTGTTATAAGCTAAACATTTTTTTTTTTCCGAGTTTGATATATATGAAATGAATATTTTATAGTTAAAAAAAAGTTAACACGCCGTTAGTTGTTTTTTTTTGTGTGTGATTAGAAAAGAAGATTTCAGAGTTAAAGTAATTTTTTGGTAATCCTAATTAGTTTTGTCATGGCCAGTACGCCATATTTTTTTTCTCGTATAAAGTAGATAGCTTCGATGAGGCGGAAGTGTCAAAGATATACCCACCCGCCCTCCCTTAAATTAGCTTTCGTACTTTAGATTATTTTTAGTATTGCTCAAATATGAGAAGTTTTGAAATAATAATGTTTTTCGAAATATAACATATATACGATAGTGTTAAGATTTTAGTAAAAATTACAAATAGATAATAAAAAATTTTTCCGTTTGTATAAATTTTTGTGAAGATCTAAGAGATAACATTTTTCCATTAATAGAAAGTTTTTCGAAGATAAAAAAGTTTTGATAAGTTCAAATTAACACGTGTCAACATACGGTGTTGGCAAATATTTTTTTCACTTTCTCTGCGTTTCGTTTCTTTATATTGAATAATTGTAATCATGTAAAAAAATTTTTCCCTTTTTAAAGATTTTGAAATTACGTTTCCTCGCAAACATATATAAATTAAGTTTTGTTTCAATACTAGCAAACTTAATTTTATCTTTATGAAAAGTAAATGCGTATGTTCGTTAATAAATATATAGATTAAAGATATATTTTTGTATAACATATATGTCAGCCACCCTTTAGTTAAGATTTTTTTCTCCATTTCGGATTATGCTGTTGAATCATTTATTGAGTAACCGTTAGGTGAAGACCCTTTGAGTAACCGTTAGGTGAAGCCCTTGTTTTTTTAGTGATCGTTTATGAAGATTCCTTGAGTAACCGTTTAGGTGAAGACCCCTTACACTTTAGAGTTCAGAATTGCTGAGTAGCCTGAAATAATAGGTCTATGTCTGCAATTGCTGTTTCCGTGTCATAGTTGTGACCAGCGTTACTTGCCTGAAATAATAGGAGTATGCGGTTTGCAATATGACATTTTTTTTCTAATAAAGCCATGTACATAATAATAAAAGAAATATTTGTATAGGTATATCTGTTTGTATATTTATATGTAGTCATATATATGCTTATTTGGTGTGTACATATTCATATATATGGGTGTATATGGTATACACTTCGTTATAGTTTGGTAAAACCCATTTTTATATAAATGTTTTTTTAAAACAGTTTTTGATCTCAATGCGTGATTCTGTAAAATTGCTTGACAATTGTTCATCTATTTCGGGTTGTGACCAAAATGGTAGTTGGTTTCGATTCCAGGTTCATAATTCGGAGTGGCAGTTATCATGGGATTTTACTTCTATTTTTAATTTTTTTTTGTGTATATATTTTATTTTGTTAATCGTACTTTAGGCTGTTTAAATTTTTTTTTGTGTGTGTCATGACCAAAATGGTAACTGGTTTCGATCCCAGGTCAGACAAATTACCGTACTTAGTTGTTATACGTCTTAGATTTAAATAATATTGTGTCATTTAAAATAGCATTTACTTATTCATGCAGAGATTTTTTTTTTTTCGTTCAGCAGAATAAAATTAAATTTTTTTTTTAAAGTGAACGGAAACGCAAAGTAAAATTTTAATTGCATTGAAATTTTATAAACCCTTATAAATGTGTGCTTGGATCATTATCCATTAATATGTATATTTGATATGGCCATTGTCTTGTCGACTGGCGCCCTTTTCAAATAAATTTGTCGGCAAGTGCAATTTCTCATATCGGATATCAAATAAACTAAATTATAGTAGATGATCAAAATAACAATGTATGCTTAGTGAGCCAAAATAATTTTAAACATGACATGTATATTTTGCTCACATATTTCTTTATATATATATACTTGTATTAATGTAAATGCATTTTTTAGTTGTTTCAGGTGTCAGAGAAAGCCAGGTCAAGCTGTAAGTGGATTATTTCAGTTATATTAACATAGCAATGATATTTTAATGAAATATAAATAAAGTAAAGTGAGGAGAATAATATGTGGTATAGTTATTAAAGACAGACACGGCAGGATTTTTTATATTTTCATGTATAAACAGATACATATAGGCATAGGGTTAAAATAGGACCTCGTGAGGTAGGCAAAGTGAATTTCTGAAAACATAAATAAAGAATTTAGAATATTGACTTATTTTTTTATATAGAACTAAAAATTTTTCTGCACATACAGGATATAGCTCCTAGATATACATAATACAATATACTTATATAGATTGTATTAAAATACGTTTAGAAATAAATTGTGACTTTCTGTAGCAAAATAGCAAAAAAAAAAAAAATGGACCAACAGACGGACGCACATTATGACAGCGAGGAGGAGGTAGTACTCAATATTCCCAAGAGGCCAACAGGTACTCATAATGAAGAGTATAACTTTGATGCTTTCATCAAAGAAGTGAGACATGAAAGGGAAATGATGATGAACATGTTTCAAGAATTCATGAATGTGACATCACAACGACTAAACCGTTTGGAGGAAAACATGGGTCTCCAGCAACAACATACCAGAACAAAAGTATGGCCAGATGAGGATACTCAGTTAAAATGGCAACAGAAACAAGATGATACACAACCTAAATCATTGATCGATAATGAAGTAGAGAAGGATATGTATGCCTGGGACACGTCGGTCAAGCATCAAATACAGGAGGGAGAAGACAATGGACAGATGGATGTGGATAAAAAGGAAATGAACATTCATCAACAGATCAATCCAATCAAGGCGCAACAAGGTAACCAAATCCTTACGCCTATAATAATCAATCCGGTAACGTCTCCGGTGGCAAAATTCGTACAGATACAAGGTTTTAGAGGGGAACCGGGTGGAAACCCTAGACACCACCTTGATAGTTTAAAGATGTTTTTCAAGTTCCAGAATATGACTGAACAAGAAAAAGTGGCGATCTCCAGTCATCATTTAAAAGAATCTGCCAGAGACTGGTGGAATACTCTATCTATACAACCGCAAACATTTATGGAATATGAGAAGGCAATAATGTCAATGTACTGGAGTGCAGAGCGGCAGGAAGGTTTGATGTATTCCATAATGCATGAAACATACCCAGCTAACCATCAAGAGACTTATGCTCAGTTTTTTGTTAGGCAGGTAAATCGCATTAAAGCCCTAACTGCATTCAATTATCCAGAAATGCAGATAGTAAGGATGATTAGACACAACATGCCACCCTGGATTAGGAAAATATTAATAGGCACTCAAATGCAGGACATTGAAGGCACGATTCGGATACTAACTGACATTGATTATGGGAACTTAGAAGAAAACCAAAATGATAGGGTCATGAACCCGTCCAAAAATACAAGGCAGTATATACCACCGGATCCCGGAAAGTTAGAAATTAAAAACATAAATATAGCTAGTCAGACTAAAACAACACGGACTTGATTTAAAAAAATATAGGAGAATGAATGATGGATAAACCGTTGTATAGTAACATATAGAAAGATTATTAGTAGTAGCAAATTAAACATTACAGTGAATAAAGAGTAGGCTTGAACTCACCTGGCACAAATTCTTACCTCTGACCTGAAGCAACAGCATTTTTTTTTAAAACATTTTTTTTTTTGCTCACTAACTATTGGGAAATGAAGCAATGGATCTGAAGCCCGATCCATGCTTCACATCTTCCTATAAACTTAATTAGTATTGTAGACCTGAATTAAGTTTATAGTTCAATATCAGCAGGGTTTTGCATTAGAGTTAAAAATAATTATGCTTATTAAATGTGTATTACAGTTAAATATTTTATTTTAAATAAATTTCATTCTATTGATAAAAATTGCTTAACCTATTAGTCAAACATACATATATATACATCTAGCGTATATATATGAGTAATGCAAAATTCTGCTGAAATAAAATGCTTATTCTATTGTAAAATAATAATATATTGTTGTTCAAATTTTATTAAAATATTTAGTATGATTTGATTTTGAGATAAGCCCACCAACATTTCTGAAAGAATGTATATTTTAATTAGTGAGCCGTTCAAGTCTAATTAAAGATGGCATTTTCTTTCTTGCTTTTTAATTAATAGAATTCCAACTTTAAAGTAAGAAAGTTAGAGTAAAAAAAATTGAAGTTATTTTTAGAACGTGTTGTTTTAAAACAAAGCAGCAAGGGGGGGCTTATCAAGATCTCAGATCATACAAACAATGGAAGGTAGCTGGCAGAGAAAGTATAAATAGTAGGGAGAACAAAAGAGATGATTATTCAGACTTTTCTTATTGAAGGAGTCATTTGATTCTGATTTTGCTTGTGAAGGCGATTTATTAAGATTTTTCTTGCTGTTTTATTTCCAAGCTTTCTGGAAAGTGCATTCAGATTTCTCTTGGGAGAAATCCGTCAGATTTTGCTTCACATTTAGCTTGTGCTTCAAAAAAAGTTATACAGCTGTCATTTTCAAACAATGGAGAAGTTTGAACCTGCTCCAGTTAAAACCAACCGTATTTTGAGGAAAATGGATATGCTTGGCTAGGCAAATCATAGCTTTGCCTATCGCCGAGGTTCCTAAATACCATCCAAAATGCCTTAACATCAAATTAATAACCATCTGAACTCTATGCCGTGTCTGGAGAACTTTTTATGGAAGTCATACTTCATATTTTCATTGTCCGGACAAACACCTATCGTCGGTCGGATCAAGCCACGGACGCCGTAGGGAACATCACGGAAAAAGGACGGTATCGTATCTCCTAAATTAAACTATCTCGTATGCTACTTTTGATTCATATAATCTTATTGTTGTATTGAATTATATGTATTTGCTATGTAAACATTTTATAAATTAACCGTAAATATATTTTTGGATTATCTAGTTATATGTAACCTTTTTACCTTCGCTATTCTTCCTTAAATTTAGTATTTCGTTGCGGTTAAATTTAATAATTAAATTTTTTTTTGTCATTTGAAATCACTTTCCAATTTTATTTATGTTTGTTAATCAAATACAAGTCAGTTTCTTTTGTGTGCCAACTTGATCTCTTTGATAACGCCTCTTTTGTCCGCCATTAGCTTACACGTATATCTGATTTAGCTATATACGTTTTAAATAATTTTAAACTGTTTTTAGCGCAAAGCAATTAGAAATGCTTTGCGAAAGATCCTTTTTCTTATTGTACTTTATCGAGAAGATCGAGTTGACAATTTTATTAAAATTGGGAAAAGATTTAGACCGCAAACCTATTAATCCGTTATATTGTCTAATTATTTTGTTTCATTAATTTAGAGGAATAGCGGAGGCCATTATATCATTAGTCATATTATTAAAGTCATTAATTAAACATGATTTAACTATAAAAAGCTTGAGTTTCTTAATTATATTAAATGCTTTATTTTTACTTTTCAATGATCCAGGCACGCATAACGCAAAACACATATTCTTAGTACTTTTGCACATTTAACTATTTTAGCTCCTTAGGATTTCCCGTCCATGTCTCGTCCGCTGTTGCTAAGTTTGTGGCCGGTTGAAAAATAATTTATGTGTGGCTCAGATAGTGTTGTTCGGTTCATAATAGCTTCGAGACTAGACGAATCGGGCAGAGGTCATAGTATTTTTGATTTAATATCTCGCGTATGGTTGGCCTTGAGGTACTTTCGCCTAGTATTCGAACTGGGTTAAATCAACATACATCATCTGACTGTCACAATATATATATATTGTAAATATCGATAAGTCTATCTATATTTTAAAAATATATCATTTGTTATTAAAAAAAAAATCTCTTTGAGTTGATGTTTATACATGAAGTATTATTATTGTTTATGGTTATTAGGTATAGTTATTGTTTGAAGTTATTATTTTATTTATATGTTGATGGTACATCGTTATGAATATTTAATTATTATAAATAAATAAGGACATATAAATTGTTGATATATAAAAAATTATTTTATTTGCAGTGATTATTTAAAAAAATACAATATTATTATTTATGTATATTTTTAAAGCTGTCAAATAAATTTTCAATTTAATATTTTTTTATATATATACTTGATATTTTATTTTTTTTTAATGTTAATTGTTTAAAATAAAACATGTGTAACAATGGTTTTCAAAACAGCATTTGCTAGCACGTGGAACAACAGCAACAACAACAAGAAGAGGCCATGATTATTATTAAGATAGTAATAAAACCAACTGAAGGATAAAATTTTGTTATACTTTGTTTCTTTGAAATTACCATTCTTCAGAATATTGGAATAAGATAGATTTCTATGGTAAATACATAAATCATGACAGGCTAATAGAGATATATCGCAGCCAAGAGGCTGCACCGTGTTCTTTCATTTATTCCAAAGCAGTTTAAAAAAAAAAAACTAAGAAAAGTTCAATACATATATTTCATCGTGTCTGAAGCCGAAATTTGACATAGCTATCTGGAATCTATAATGGTCAATCTAATAATAATCTGGAGGTAACTAGAATTAATATATTGGATTTAACATTTCAATTTATTTATTTATTTTTCAAGGAAAGAAATTTTAGAAGGATAAAAATATACATATATCCAAGAATTGACAATTTTCTCTAACGTGATAGTTTCCTCATCTTAACTAGAATGCATTCTAACATTAAACGGATAAAGAAATAAAACAAGGGAATAAGTTAACTTTTGAAGGAAAACTGGACCTGTGAACTTTGAAAGGTAGTCAATAATTTTATATGTATAAATGATATATAAATATATTTTTGAGATCGATATTTTTGTTTACTTTTTATTTTTCATTATAAAAATATAACGTTTTATAAATATTCAATTCAAGCGTCTTGTTTTCTAACAGCAATAAACGTTTAACAGGTGTTAAAATTAATACTTAAGTAATTTAAAATCTTAAAGTATGGCTTATAAGTTTGGGTGGCATATGAGTTGTTATGTATATTTTAATAAGTAAATTTCTATTCGCAAATGTTTATTATAAAAAATGTTTTATTATTAATTTATTTCCATTTTTTTTTAAACTTTATATAATGATTCCTATGCATACCAAAACAATAATTTATATATATTTGCTGTATATAATATTTTTTATTTATTATTTTAAATATCTGAAAAATATAAATATGGATTTGTATTTATATTAATACCTACTTGTTAAGCACAGATATGTCTTTATTTATTTAATATATATACTTATTGCAAGTATATATGTATATTTATTATTTGGGTTTGTATTTAAAACATTGATATTACCTAAAATTAAACCCTAATATAAAAATAAAGGATGTACTATTTGTTTTATAAGTAATGCCTTTGTAATTTATTTGAAAGAGTATTAATATTTTATTCTTATTTTTCTTTTAATGCCAGAGTCATTATGAAATTAATTGAATTCACAATTTAATAAAGGATAACTTCATATTTCACTTATTGTTTAGTCTTTAGGTCACTTACACATATTATTATTCATTGATATGTTTAGATATACATAAATTTACATAATAGATATGTATATTGGATTTAATAGAATTCCCTTTGTTTCTGATATATATTTGATTAGTTAGTCATGTCAAACTTGAAAATAAATTATAATGATAGATCTCATTGCTCTGTATGATTTTAGATTTATTTCATGTATAGCTAGTTGGAAGGGCATATAAACAATTTATATAAATATAACTGAGATAATTTTGTTTTTCTTCATTTAAATTATACAATTTATTATATTAGGCTTTCTCAACAATTGGATTCATTCAGATTATATATATTCCATTACATTTATCATCCAATGTTTGAAGCATTATTTTCTTCTCATATATTGATGTTCCATTACATTTGAAGTATAATATGTTTATATGATATATTGTCCATTACATTTGGCACCACAAACTGTTGGTCCCAGTTAACTGATGATTGGTATAATGGAGTAAAAGTATGTTCCATTACATTTGGATGCCATAACGTGGTCAGCATAATATGTTCGTTTAATTATTCATTACATTTGGTGTATCAAAGTTAGGGGCTTGGTTAACTAATAATTATTGTTACAAAAGTTCATATGTTTATTTTCATTTGAGATCATATATAAAGATACATTCCATTATATTTGGCTTTCCTAATGTTTGGGGCCTTCTTTCTTCAATTTAAATGGAATGCAGCAAGTATGTTCCATTACAATATATATATATAATGATTATATATTGTACCAGTCATATCCCTACTAATGAACATTGAGCATGGAAATGTGTATTATTGATGGTGGGTCTCCGCTAAAGATCTTGACAGGCATTATATGTTAGAATTTGCAATGATAATACCTTTGAAAGTTTCATTTCTAGTACCTTTACGCATCACCTGGGGGAAAGATTTCTCTCTCCTCCGAGGGATATGACCACGCAATTCAAAAAGAATTATGATCTCTCCTTTTATTATTTTATAATCATGTTTCATGGAAAATTAAACACACCATCATATAATCTTGTATCCCAATAAAGTATAGTCCCTTACTAGCTCAGCCTACTCTTTCTCTCGGGAATGTGGTTTGTCCTTAGTTAATAAAGAAGGCGAAACAATAATGCACAGCACTACATTATACTTTAAATTTAAATATTAAGTTTATTGAAACCCCTATGGTGGTTAAACCATTTATAAAATCATAAAAGTAAATAAACACAAATAAAACCAAAATTATTGGTAGAAATATAAATTTTATTTAGTTGACTTTATAAAAAAAATATATATATGGAATGATCTGAGCTTTTTCTTCCCGTTTATGCACTTTCATCTAAACACCTTTACATAAATCCTATTGCGATAATAATTTATCGTTTATGTGCATGTTGATCGTGGTATGCGTATGTCTCAGAGAAAAATACTCTCAGAATTCTTGTGTGATTAAATTTAATCTTATTTAAATTAAATGATTCAAATAAAAGTTAAAAAAAAAGAAAAATGATATAAGTTCCCATAAAAGTTCTGCCCTTAGCGGACCAAGCAAATAAGCAAAGATGGAACTGCTTTCATTTATGTATTTATTTTAAAATTGACCAGTTCCCATAAAAGTCCTGCACTTAGCGGACAAAGCGAATAGTTAAATAGGGAATGGCCTTTTATTTATACTTTTATTCCTAATCTAATCCTGCCTTTAGCGGATTGAATAAATAACTATCATTATATGAGGGTGAAACATATGCATCCAACGACCATATTATTTAATTTGATATTAGACCTACTCACTAAGATGTAATAATGTAAGTAAATTATTTTACCTTCTATAATCCTGCACGTAGCGGATTGATAATTTTTACAATAATACGAAAGCAAAATATAATGTACCCTAGGCAATATGATAGCACGTCTACTACACTGTAATTTATCATATATAATTAAATGGAATATTCACCTTAACATTAAGTTATAAAAGAGAATAAGTCCAACAAACAAAAAAAATCATTTATGGAATAATAGAAATTAATAGCAATAAATAATAAAAAAATAACATCAAATTAAAATAGATAAATACAAATACGACTTTATTCTTTGCTGGGTTGGGATTTCGAGAACGACATATACATGCTGTGCAGGTGATGGTGTGAAAACTCTCAATGGAGGATGGCAAAATTGTCTCTAGCAGCTCAATTTCAGAAGAACAAGCTCCCATCTTTTACTGGCTCCCTAGGGTTCTAGCTGTATGTGTATACCGACCCCAGTCCTCTACTCCATGATTCTGGATGTACTATAGTTATGACTGGATTCCATTATGTGATTGTACGAAATATTAATATAGCTTTCTCAACAAGCCTGGGTTCCTTAACTCTGTCTCCATCTTGGATGTTTTATTAGGTTGTGAATAAGTTCACGCCTCTGCAATCACGAAAAGTTCTTCTTTGGCAGCGTTCTCTGCGTAATCTTTTTTTTGTTTTAATGTTAATATCAGCTTCTTAGGTCATCACTCTTTAAAGGTAACTGACACTCTTAAATTTTGCTGGCTTAAACTTTTCCGCATTTATAATTAAACTTGCATAATTGCTTCTTGGATGACAAAAAAATATTAAACCAGAATATAATCTGAATAACATGTGAATGTCCGCAATCCATTTAAAATGGGTACAAATATGGCTAGGCATGTCAATGAGAATAAGAATAGTTGAATGCATCAGAATAAGAAAATCTAATTTGGAGTACCCCTTTCAGGATAATCGCTATGAAGCTGGAATGATCTTAATGACTGAAAGCTGACACTTCATGCTAAAATGACTGAATGAAACTCCCTCTTGTTACTCTGTAAACTGCATGTGAAAAACTCCAAAATTCTTGAATGAATTCCTATCACATCACCTGACCAGCACTATATATCCCTCTCCTTACAAGGTGAATTAATTCGACCCCTCTACAAGCTATTGCCCATATTCTTTTTACTTTTAATTATATTCTCTTGCCTACAATACTTTAATTGCGAACAATGGATGTAGCTATACTTATCTTTAGCTAATCTAACTCTAAAATTTTATACAGGATTTTATTTAATTAATACAAATTTTGTCTGACAATACTTTTAATTAATCTCTGGATTTATGAATCGATCAGACCATTGAATTCCATACCGTAAACTTTTTATAATTAGTAAAAGTACATTTTGTTCTTAAATAAATTTTTCTGCAGGTGTCAAATGACCATTAAAGCTATTTCTACATTTTTCTTTTTTTTTTTTTAAATACACAGTAGAATAAAAAAAAATAAATAAATCATTGACTAGCCTGCGGTTATGAAAGCTGAATTTTAAAAAGAGAAAAATAAAAAAAAATTTATACAACCTATAACTGTATATGTGTTGTTACAATACAAACTATTTTTAAGTTTTCAAAAAAAAATTCAACATGTAACAAACAACAACAAACAAAAAATATGAAGTTTAAAAAAAATAAAATATATATTGTTTTAAGTTTCCCATTAAAATCTTAAATGTCTACCATATTTAAACAACAACAAAAATAACAAAAAACAATACACCGTTTATTGAATATTATTTAAATTGCATATGTACCTCTGGCGTATGCGATTATATATATCTACGCGTATTATCACCATTTTAAAATTATAACATTAAAATATATTTCGTGTATAAACACGGGAGAAAATAAGCTTGCTCAGACCTTCCATTTATAAAGTTCTACATATATGACTGGATTGCAACTCTGCTTGCAGTCATCTTTGTGCTGTCGTTTGAGACTGACTGGCATAATATATATATATATTAGTATAGAAATGTGAAAAGAAATATTTTATTAAAATATGCCACTTAATATCAGTTAAATGTGGCTACATAAATTCTCAAAGAGGGTCTCAAGTTATGATGAAGTGTTGTAACGATAACTTTAAATGAACTGATTCTGAAGCATTTGTAAAAATTATAGATAGTAAATGTAAATTACAATTCAGATTTTTATAATTCAAACATTCCATACCTATTACTTTCAAAAGTGTATTAAATATATATAATTTTGATATCATAGTAATTATATATTTAAAAAAATTAGGTTAATAGTTATTATATTGTGAAGAGTAGTTCTCTTTACCATAGTCTAAAGTCATTTATTATAAACTTGAATAACTGGTGGACACCAGATAATCATCATCAACAGTATTCTGACAGATGGACAGGTCCAGAGAGTAGTCACATCATCAATTCATCCATTTTTCCATTCTCTTCTCTTCATTTCCCAGTTCTTCAATTCCATATACTCAATGTCAATCTCTTCTGTCCTTTCTTCTTACTTCCACTCACCATTCCTTCCAAAACATCCTTCATTTAAACTATAATTTCTTCTTAATATATGTCCAATCCAGTTTCTCTTTCTCTCTCTGATTTCATCAATCAATCTTTTTTTCTCATTTGCACCCTAGATAGTATTATAATATATCCATATCCAGACAAGATTTTGACTTCATTAATGACAATTAGAATTCAAATCTGGAGTTGCTGCAAAACCAAAAATCAGTTTAGGAATGAGGATATTATACCACTATAACATTTGATGTCTCCTGATTACTCAAGCTTATGGTGTATGGCTCTAGAGAATGCTGAATGGAAATACTGATGGAAGCAGAATCATATGACAAACTTCTAACAAAATCATTTCTTTATAATTTTTATAACACTTTTTATTTAATTCAATTATCTAACAATTTCATTTAGCTACATCTTTTTCAACACTGCAAATAAAGAGGAAAGAAAACAATAGCTCTGAAGAAGACTGCTACAAAATGAAACTGTCAGATAATTGAATCAAAAACAAAATCATGTGATATTGTTAGTAATTATTATACTGATTAGTTATAATTATAAAAAGTATAAAAGTATTTTTTAAATAAATTTAAAGACTTTTGAATGAAATTTAAAACTTTTAACTTTTTGCTTCTATTTAAAATATGGCTGGAATTTAAACTATTTTACTGGTTAATAAAGATAGAGCAGAGGCAATTTTTAGCAACAAAGTCTTAAATCTTAAGAGTAAAAAAACTTGAAAGTAATTTTATTAAAAATAAATTCACAAAAACATTTTTATAAAATTGTAAGATTATTTTATACATATTTTATTATTTATAATAAGAATCTGGGTAAATTTAGTTATCAGAACAATATTCAATAATGAGCGATCTAAGTATATCTGTGTGCAAACACAATAATATTTAATCATGAGCAAACTAATTATAATATATGTAGCAACATAATACCATGTAATTGTTTATATTATATATATAATAATAATAATTAATATTAATAATATATATATATTCAGGCATTTATACAGAAAAGTAACCAAATATTTTGTCTAAACACTTTTATTCATGCTTAACATGCTTTCACTATATTACACACCATATTTGTAAGAACACTAAAGAAATAAATAAGCTATGAGTATGATATGTAATACATCAAAAGCATGCTAAGCACGAATTAAAGACTTTAGACAAAATATTTGATTATCTTTTCTGTATAAATGCCTGAACATTTATATTATTAATATTATATTCACACAGAAAAGAGATATAAGTTTTGGAATAATAATAATTGTACATCATTTCAAATTTTTAAAAAAAAAACTATCCATATGGGGAAAGTAAGTGTTGGAAGAATAATTTGTCAATGATATATATACAAAAATGGAAGCAATGCATTCATAAAAAAAATAATATATTTCTACACAACTGATGTCAGGGACTAAAGGAAGCAAATGAAGGTCGGATATGAAAAAATGATCCAAGATTCCACTAAATTTTATTACTCTGAAAGCATTCTTTAATATCTAACTGTAAGAAGTAATTTTCATCTTGCAAAATCAACATCTACAAATCTTTGAAGGTTTACAAAATCAAAAATTACATCATTAGTCTAGCACTATTTATTTTAGCTACATGAACAAAATAATAATAATTTGCTAAAAACATTATTTTAATTAGAAAAATTTTACATTTTCTTGATTTAAATTATTATGAAAAAATATGAGGTCTTTATTTTTATGATCATCTCATTAATAGGTATAAAAAATAATTTAGTATTGCAAAAAATTATTTTATTAAAAATATGAAATATTTTAAAAGCAATTCAAACTACTTCCATTAAAAAAATATATAAATTGTTAATGAAATTGCAATTTCAAAAGAAATTTCTAATTAATATCATAAATGTTAAGAATATAGAAATAGTTCCTTTTTGCTATGACAAGTATTTGAAAATATTTTTTTTTTGAATTTTCATTAATTATCAGTGCTAAAAGAGAGAAGAAAATATTATCCTATATAACTATTAGATCCACTTAATTTTTCTTATCCATAAAAAAAAAACAACAACTAATATTTAGAGTAAGAATTTTGAATCACACAAAATTTTCACATTTAATATAAAGGGTTAAGTTCTGATTATCATTTTGTACTCTTCTTTCTTTAATTATAACCTTAGAAAGGACATTAACTTTTTTATTTTGTATTAATTTTTACATGAATTATCTTTTGAAAAAAAATGTGTATATAAATGTGTATATTTTTTTTTTTATAAAAAAACCATCTGCAGATGAGTTGAAAATAAAGTTATATGGTAAAATGATGTCCTGTTTTCATTTTTTTTTTATATCTTTACATTAATTTTAATTACCAGTCAAAATATCTCTCTCTCTCTCTTTTTTTTTTTTTTTGGTTAAAAAAAAAAATTAATTTAAACTCTTCTTATATTAGACTTAATTATTTATTGATAAATTTTATTTCATTAAAAGTATTTAATTTTATCACATATTAATTCAAAATAAGATTTGATTCCTTATATATATGTAATAATATAATCAAATGGGATCAGTTAATATAGAAAGTGGTAAAAATCTTCATGCCTTTATATCAAATTTAATTAACCATATTGTCTTTTATTATGATAACAACTTAGGCCAATTAGAATCAGGCTATAAAAAATATCTACTGTGAATTTAAATTTCACAAATATTATTATCAATACTTGCAAACTTAATAAGAATTCAGGAAGCACCAGAAGTAGTCAATTTTCATTTGCAAAGGCAGCTAAATCTTGACTTAAGGTGACTTGGTTAATTAAATTTAATCAAGATGTTACTGGAGATTTGAACAGCTCCTAAAATTATATATATATAATAATATCTGGAATTAAATAACATATTTTAGGATGCAATTCATTTAAATATTAAATACTAATAATATTAACCTTTTCATTCTGTACCATCTTAGAATTAAAGTAAGTTTACAAATATGTTTCAATAAAAGTAAAATCAGCAGATAAAAATAGACTTTCCATTTTCCATATCATAATCACACAAAAGGAAAAACTTACCTGTGAAATATAATAAGGCTGTGAATGTTTCTTATATAATACAAGTGTATTCTGGATTAACCGTGGCAGCTGCTCCTCTAACTTTTCACGAAGCATTAAATGGGTCATATGACCTAAGGCTTCAACAATTGCAATTTGTAACTAAAGTTTTAAAAAAATAAATTTATATTGATATTTATAAAGAGATAATATTTTAATATATTTATGTTTAAAACAATTTATAATTTGCAAATAAATGTCTACATATCTTATCCCTAGAGCTCAGAAATTATTTCAATGGGACTATCATATTATTATGAGACAAAGTTATCAAATGTTTCCTGCTTATGATGAAACATATTTATGAGATCGAACAATTTGTAATTAGATATGGCATCGAAATATTTGCAAAGGAAAGGGTCAGAAAGGCTAAGACAAGAGACAAAAAACTTACACTAAAAGATTCAAAGAAGAGATCGTTCATATTATATAATTTTTTTTTATAATTATTAACTATTTACTGATTTTCCTTGAATCATATATAAATAAATATAAACATTTATAAATTATATGCAATATTTTTTTTAACTGACAACATAACATTTTCTGATTTTTGATAAAATTGCTAATAAAAAAACAATCTACACTAACAATAATGTAATCAATATAGTTATTCTTCATATTATTTTGGCATGGTTGTTCATGGATCTAATTACTGTTATTGATAGACATATTATGTGCTAATGATCAAACAGCCTTTAAATAACTAAATAAAAGATAAAAGTCTTTCATAGACCTAATTATTTAAATATAAATATTATGTAGCAAATAATTAAATAGCCTTTAAATAACTGAATAAAAGTCCAAAGTCTTTCATAGCCTCTCCCCAAACACTGAAGAAAGTATTATCAATTTTCAGGTGATGAAATTTTTGCAGTTTTCAAACCTTGTTTTATCCTCTAGTTAAAAACTAAATATCTATTTAATTTTTAGCCACAAAGATAGAATATTATTCATCCACAAACCTTAATTCCTGGAACTTCCTGAATTAATAATTTTTCTGGACTTGAAAAAGTCACTTTTTAATAAATAATAAAAATAAATTAATTAAATAGTTAAATAATAGAATATTGCATAAAAAAATGTTACTAATTAAGGGAAAAATTAAATTTTAATTTATTTCTTACATTTGTTTATAAATCAATTATTTAATAACTTCACGCTTTCACTTTCAGACACTTAAGATTTGCCCATACAAAAGTGTTTGGGTTCGAAAAGATAGATGGCCATTCTATCTTTTCCCAAAGACTTTATCATGTGTTTGAAGTGTTAGTATTCAATCATTTATAGTTAAAATCTGCAAAGCGCATGTGCAACAGCTTAATGCTGTTTAACTATTACATTTGTTTATAGTAAATGGTTTATATCTTCTTTCAGCACACCTCTTTACCCTAAGTTTTTGAGCTTACTCTTCATTTTTCTTCCAATAATTAAGATTTACAATACAAAATTGCATTCTAACCTCAATTAAAAATACTATTAATTCATTTTACAAAATTTTTATCTCAATTCTTGCACAAATTTCTTTCATAAATATTTTTTTCTTCTAGAATCATATTCTATGGATCCATCATTAAATTTACTATTAGTCTTTATGAAAAATATAAATTCAGTGTAAATTAATCTGGAACAAAAAAAGTAATAGCTACAAACATTAAAAATATGTAAAAGTACTCCTAATAAAATGTGCTTACAATACATTCTACATATAATTTCCTTTTACAAAGAGCAATTAATGAATTTATTTTTATAGACCCACTTTATATGTTGTAATTGTTATTTACCTTGTATCTCAAAATGTAATTTATATTTATTTACATAATATTTCACTTCACTTTATTAATTAATAAACTTGTCTGTAAAACTAAGATATAATTTTTATTTACTTACTAATTATTGTCTGTATATGCTCACCAATATACATCAGTCAACATAATGAGTTCATTTGATTTCTTACTGCTGAGTTCATGATCAAAAAGCACTATGATTTTTCTTCTCAGTTGCCTAATAGTTTTTAACTAAAATATCAGTTGGATTTTTCAAAATGACTGTGTGTGAATGAACTTTTTTTAATAGATATTTACAATCATGGCAGACACAATTGAATTACAGCCTTTATTCCCAGAAGTATATAAATTTGCCAGCTCAGATAACAAAGATTAAGAGTGCTAAAAATTCCCTGATTATAAATCTGGGCCACCATTTGATAATGATCTTTTATTTAGATACTTATAACTGCAGATCATTTTCAAGTGAAGGAAATGTGCACGAATTGTAAAAAGAATTATTTAATATCAAATGGGACACCTGTTGGACTTTACAAAGTTTGAAGATGAAGAGACAATTTAAAAAGTGGATATGTACTTTATTGCAAAGACATAAACATTGGAAGCACAAGTGGAGTAGAATTTATTATAAATAAAAAAGTGAAAGAACAACATGGTAGAGATAGGTGGAATATCAGACAGAGTAGCAAAATTAGTTATTCAACTTAATGAAAGATTTTAAATTCAGATAATTCAGATTTATGCTTCAATAAGTTCTCATTCTGATATAAAAATAGTAGATTTTTATATAGTGTACAAAATGCTTTTGATCAGACCAAATGGCATTTTAAAATCATTATAGGAGGCTTAATATTAAAATGGACAAACAATTGAAAGTTGAAAATGTTGTGGGTAAATTTGGTTATTGTGATAGAAATGAAAGAGGATATGGACTTGTGGAGTTAGCAAAAATAAAAAAACTATATATTATATTCTTTCTTTGAGAAAAATGCTAAATGGAAATGAATATAATAACATCCAAATGAAGGTACAGTAGAATTTTGCCTAATAAAAACTATGTATTTCAAGATTGTAATGTTTTTAATAGATTCAACTCAGGAAAAGAGCATCAATGAGGAAGATGTAAGATAAATGTTAATACAAAATTATAGAGATGAAAATTATTTTAAAAAAAAAAACAATATTCACAGTTGATATTCTAAGTCATCAACAACATTCCAAAGAATTTAAATTAGAACTAGCCCATCATTTTAAAATATTAATAGATTTTGAAGATGGTTCAAATTTGAATGAAATCAATAGGAAGATAACTAATACACTATTAAGACCTGCAACAAAGATAGCTGGCACAAAAAAAGCAGCAAATTATCAATGGCAAAGCATGAAGAAAAGAAGAAACATGAAAATATATAAAAATCATCCATTAAGATGAATTGAATAATGAGTTTTGTAAAATACTAAAAATAAAAGGAAAAATGGAACTATTACTAAAAAGAGATGTCATCATGAAATGAATGGAAGAGATCTATAAAGAATTACACAGCAATAAAGAATAAGAAATTAAATAACCCCTGCAATTCCTATATCTTCTGAATTGACCAGCATTTTAAATGATGAAGTGAAACAAGCAATTAAACCCAAGAAGAATTTTAAAAAATTCAATAAGTGAAGGAATTATAACTGATATCTTATAAACAGCAGGCAAAGAAATAGAAAAATTGTTGGCAAAGTTATATACCAAATGTCAAACAATAAAGATATACCAGATGATGCAGTAATAATATAAATAATATATGGATTTGTCAATGCAATAAGAAAGATAAAGTTATAACACTTCATAAAGAATATTGATATTTAAGAAAAATGATAAAGTAAATATCAGAAATTAGATCTGTCAGTTTTTTATTAGTTTTATACAAAATTTTTATCAAGGTAATTACAAGTCATCTATAGTGAACTTTGATTCTAACCAACTGAAAGAAGAAGCTGGATTTAAAAATAGTTTTAGCACAGTGGATTACATCTGGGTATTTAGAGAAATTGTAGAAAAAATCAATGAATTTGTGTTGCCATTATTTTTGGGATTTGTATTTAACCTAACATAGGAGTACACTAAAATACTTATACACTCATTTATAATTATCTCTAATTGAACTATTTATTAATAAAAATGTATTTGACTATTTTAATATATATATATACCATTTATTTTGATAAAAATAAACTTAAAACGATACATACTTTAATGTTAAATTTTTATATAATCCAGATTTGAAATTGAAAAATAAACAATTTTATATATATATATTTTATTATAACTTAATATTTATTTATAACAATGAATATTTAAATCAAGCATGGAAAATTGAAACAAAAACATGTGATACAGACAATTCATTCGGTCTCTTGATAATAGAGAAGAGGAGAATAGTAATGGAATTGAATTTTAACTATATTTGAAAAGTTTAACTTTTCCAAATTAAAATATTAATTTATTCATTTGGAAATTGAAACCTATAAATTAAAAAAGATTACAAGAAAAATATTTTAATTTTCTTCTAAATCTAAAAGAGAATAGTAACATAAAAAAAAGAACATCTATTTGAGTTACTGGAAACTTCTTTATTTTAATACTTCATTTTTCTACGTATATAAATATATTGAAAATAATTATAAATATATAATGAATTTTACAATGTATAGTGAGTAAAACAATGTTGTATCGTAAAGTTTCGAAACCAACGTTCATGCTAATTTAAGATATTTATTGTATAGAATGTCTAATAGAAAATGGAGATTAAGAACATCAATCTTCGAAGGATATATATTTTATCTTATATCAACAAAGTCATTGGATAATGTTAATAATTTATCAATTTGGGATAAATAAATAATTGCTATACTAATGGATTAATATACTTTGCAGGAGAACTCCATTAGGATTATGAACTATGGACTTAAAGATCCATTCTTACTTAACTCAGGAAAATAAGTTTTTCTTTATTTATTTATATATTCTGTATTATTATTTATATTACTTTAATATGTTTAATTTTATTAATTTTTTATTTCAAATTTGGTATCGTATCTTTATAGTAGTAGGAATACCCAAATTTAATTTTATAAACGTAAATTAAAAGTTTGACAAAATTCATCAAAATTAGATGAAGTATAAAAAAAATGGTTATTATGTTTACTATATAATATAGTAAATGTATAATGTATTTATTTTATTATAAATACATATAAAATAAGTTATATAATTGTAAATAATACTTACATAATAATAATTATGAAACATATGAATAAAGACTGTAAACATATTAATAAGTTATTTAAATTATTAATTTTTTTGAATTCATATATTGTTATATATATCTGTTAATTTGAATTATATTCTTTTCTTTTGAAAAGTTTATTATGGTATGAAATTTTATTATAGGGTATTGAATGGGGATATTATTTATTAATCTTTCAAAATGATAAAAATTCATCCTTATTTTTCATTAATATTTTATTTATCTTTTACATTATATTTTTATTGTTTATTAAATATTATTGAGTTATTAATTTGATCTTTCTGCTTAATCATTATTATATTATATTATTATTAGCTACATAACAATTGTTTTATATATATGTTAATATTATAAACATCATAAGAATATAATTTATTAGTCAACGCTTATATAAAGGCATATTAGAAAATGATTTGTTTAAGATCATCCCTGAAGAGAGCCAATTGCAAATTCTCCATGTGTTTGAATATCGTGGCATAATGATGACTGAAAGAGGGATGAGAGATGGATGAACTAGTCTAAATTATATCTAAGTTTGTCTAATGATTATTGAGCTAGCATAGTAAAAATAGATGTAATCATGGACTTAGCATTTCATCATTTCATTTCCAGTATTCTACCTGAAGACCCAAAGTCCGATTGTAGTGAAATGTGCACCCTCTTTCTAGTGAAAACCGACGTCCCAATACCTATGGCACAACCAACTAGGGCCTTGAATCATAGATTCTATATCATTATAGTGTTGAATCATAGATTCTATCTCGTTACATATAACGACCAAGTGGTGGCTAGATTAATTGATGATTCTTGATAACAAGTATATTAACATATTTGATTTATATGGTGTACTAATTGTTGGGCATCAAGCATAGATTACACATCATTACATATACTACAACCAATTTAATTTTATATTGAGAATCTTGAATTATAGATCCTTATTGTTACATATAGTATGCAATATCTTGTTATATATAGTATGTAACATGTTGTTATAAAGATTCATATGGTGTTAACAATTGCAGAATTGAAATGAATATTGGCAATGTTAAATATGATAAAACCAAATTAGATGTTAGAAACAGAAGTTTCTACAAAAATTTTAACCAATGGATTTTAAAAAAACTTTGAAAACATATATATATAAATAATATTAAAAGTGATAATATATATATAAAATGATTTGAAGAGATCAAAAAATAAATAATTATTACATTGTGTTTAAAATAAGAGTTAAGTGGGATAAAATTTTAATATAGACATAGGCGTTTTAAAAAAACCCATATATACCATATAGAACATCATAAGTATATATAAATAGCATGAAGTGGTAAAGAACTTTACGGTATAATATTTTATAGTTATAAAAATATATAAACTTTATTAATATTTAAATTAAGTTAAAATTTATAATGCTTAGAAGTGGAAAAATGTTTTCAAACAAAGTTACTGAATGTTCTAATCAAATGCAAGAACATATGCAAAATAAACTAAGTGATGATATTAATAATATTATAGAAAAATCATCATTAATATAAGCACATGGGAGTTCTACAACCATAATTGAATATCCTCAACAAACACAGAATTCGATCAAGTGCTATTTCAAACACAAAATGTAGTTGAAGAAGATCTAGATCAACCATGTAAAATTGAGATTAATCAATTACTAAATGTTGATACAACACAGGCTATAGATAGTAGCACAGCTATAATGCAAATGTTACAAATGTTTGTGAATAAAATAGACAGTAACATTAGTAGTTTGAATCAAAAATTATATGATAATAATAAAAAATTAGATGATAATAATACTAGTTTAAAAGATAACATGTGTGATTTAAAAAATGATTTGAATACAAATATAAGTAGTTTAAAAGAACATTTGAAGGATGAAATGACAGGAATTGAGAATAAATTATCTACTAAAAGGGAACAACTAAATGTGAATGTGGAAAATGTTCAAAGTGATAACATAGAAATTAAACAAGCATTAAACGACTTAAAGAATGAAATTGATAAAAATAATTCAAAATGTCAACAATGGTTTAGTGAATTCCAAAATGACATATCATAGATATATTGAATGTTAAATGTGATGAAATATATAAAAATCAAGAAATATTTACAGAAGAAGTAAAGGAAGAACAAAATAAAATACGGAATGAAATCCAAGAAGAAAGACAAAGGATACACACAAGAATAGATCAACTCTCTACTAAACAAAATAATGAAATAGTCTCAAAATAATGTATTAAAGACTATTGATCATCAACTTAAAACTTTGGAGAGTAAAATAACTTTAATTGAAATTAATACAAATAAAGTTAAAAATATATTTGAAAAATTAAAGCAAGATACTACTGAGACTTGGAATAGAGTTAATAAGATAAAAGAATCAACTAATAATAGATTTTCAATCATTGAAACACAAATATGTAAAAAAACACCAATTATAGATATACATCAAGTTGAAAATAATATAAATACCTATGGTAATAATCAAGAACAGGATCTTGGAGAAAATCATTTGGAAGTTATTCAAAAAGATCCACAACAAATAATTGATTATGATAGATCAAATTTTCAGTATCATACAACACCTGAAGTTGAAAATTATCCTAGTAATTTTGACTTAGAAGGGTTAAATTTAAATACTTGTAGAGTTAATCTTGAAAATCAATCAACTTCCCAGATGAATGTTTCAGATATACAAAAAGGTCAAACATTTCATAAATTATGTAATTCTTATGAAGGTCATTTACATTCATTAAACACATGAATGACAGTGCTTAATGAAGATAAGCACATATTATGGAAGGATTTTCAAGGATTGTGACCATTTGAAAATGAAAACAGACAATGAATAAAGATTGAATCCACTATAGTTTGTTAAAGAAAAGTAATATATATGAATATAGAGAAATTTTCATGACATAAACATTGATGAAGAAACTAGATATATAAAAATTAAATTAAATATGCATACACATGTTTATTGAAATTTAATCTTTGGCTACTTGATCTAGAATAGGAGAAGACCAAATGGTTAATATGATAGGGTAATAAAAATGTCAACACAATTTATAAATCTATAAAGTATAAATATACAATTATAGATATATATGTATATAGATATGTACTGTTATAAATATAAAAGAAATATAGGAAAAATACCTAATAATCTTAGAGAAATATTCTCGCCCATTCGACTACACTTTAATCAAATTACACTGATACTATATTCTCTTATTCTTCTCTTTCACTTTCTTTGCATATCTTCATATAGTCATATATATATTTCTTATAACACTTTTTTCATATACACTTCAATGCAAACAAATTTTCTTAAACTTCTTTATTTTCCTTACAGTTTCGACAGTCCAGCAGTCTTCATCAGAGCTACAAGATTTTGAACAATATAAATCACATAACCATCATTTCACATATATATAAATACATATATATATATATATCAAAATATACACACATGTGTATACATCATAATATACGTCTACTTCCTGGCATTGAGTGGGATATTAAGTGGTATACATATGGAAGAAATAGAAAAAAAGATGATAGGTGAGAAAATTGGACCAATAATGTTAAAAAGATATATAGATGATTATCTATTAATTTTTAATAGAAGTGAAAGACAAATAGATAAGTATTTAGATAAAATTAATACATTAGATAGGAATATTAAATTTACAGTGGAAAGAGAGAAAGATAATAAGTTGTCATATTTGGATATATTGTTAACAAAAATATATGTTAAAAAATAGATGTAGAATAGAAACATCAGTGTATAAAAAAGTGAATGGGAATAGTAATATAATGAATTGGATTTTCTAATATAGATAATAAAATAAATAGTATAAGTTCAAGAATATGTAGGGCTACTAATTATTGTTCGAGTGAAAAGGAATATAAAAAAGTAGAATTAATAGTAAAGGAATTTAAAGAAAATGAATATCCAGAGAATGTAATAATGAAGAATATAATATTAACAGAAGAAAAATATAAAAAAGTTAATAAGCAAAAAGAGAGCGATAAATATAGAAAGAACAATATAAACAAAGAGTATATAGGGGTTAAGACATATAGTAATAATATAGTTAACAGTGTTAATAAAATTATTAGAAAAATTAATAAAAGATATAATAATGTAATTAATTATAACGTAGTAAATACAAAAAGAAAAAAATTAATGAATATATTAGATAATAAATATATTAAAGATATAGGAAAATGTAAAAATGGGGTCTATCAAATAGTTTGTAGATATTGTAATAAGAATATAATAAGGACTAAATATATAGGTGAGACAAAGAATTCTATTTTTACGAGGTTATATCAACATAGATATGACAAAAATTCACCAATTTGTTTGCATACTATGGAAACAGGGCATGTATTTGACAAAGAGAGTATTAAAATGCTAGGATATACTAATAAAAGAAGAGATAAAAAAATTAAAAAAAGCAATATTAATTAAGAGGATAAAGCCTAGTTTAAATAGGGATGGGAGACTAAGAACATTGTGTTGGTTGATTTGGTATCGGATTTATAAGGTAAAGTAATAAAAAATAAATGTGTATATATATATGTATATGAGTGTTTATATATGTGTATGTGTATATATATGTATGTATGTGTGTATATACATATGTATTGGATGTAAATATGTATGTATATGAGTAAGGAAATATTGAATATGAAAGTAAAAAATATATTGTGAAAATGATATGGGTTTATAGCATTATTGTTATTGATTAATAATAGTAATAATAATAATAAAAGAAAGTATGTTAAGTTAAAATATGTGGATATAGATAGACTTGTAAATATTGTTAACAAATATAGGTTTAAACATAGAGTTATAAGTTTTATAAATTGATAACAGAGGGAGTTGTTTTAAAGGAATAAAAACATAAAGACTTTAAAACAACAGAGAATAAAGATAATATTATTAAAGAGAAAAATATAGATTAGTGTTAAAAAAGGTCAAAGTTGTAAAAAATTATGAAATGAAAATTATAGATATTAAAATACAAAAGATATTAGGTATTAGATAATAATTAAAAGATAGATAGTAAAAAATGATGAAAGGAAGATTAAAGAATAATATTAAAATAAATAATATAAATAATAAAAGGGTAATGCTTAAAAAAAATTTTTTTTAAATTTTAAAAAACTAAAAGTAAAAATAAAATAGGTTTAAAAGGTAATATATAAAAAATGGTGCATTGGATAAGTTTTGTATTATAGATAGGAAAATACAAAATGTATTATGTATTGGATAATATTTAAAAAAAATAGATATTAAGAAACAAGGAAAAGAAGATTATAGAATAATATTAATGTAATATAATAAAATAATATTAATAAATAATAAAAGGATAATGTTTAAAAGAATTTTTTAGGGAGTTTTTAAAGTTTAAAAAATTTTTGAAGACTTTTTGAGGGAATTTTTTAAAATAAAAACTAACAGTAAAAATAAAATACTTATTAAAGGTAATAAATAAAAAATGGTGTATTAGATATGTTGGTATAGGTTTTGTATTATATATATTGAAACAGTAAGGTCTGCTTTGCAGATCTTCGTTTCACCTTTTCTCACCTATTTCCTACCCTCATATCTTAGTTTGAACCCCAATCTATTGTAGTGTGTCTGCAATATGCTTATATACCGAAAATCCCACCTAATTTTAAACCACGAGTACAATGCTCGTATTATATATATAACTCATTCCCAAATAAATAAAAGATTATAGATTATGTATATGTTCACATAAATTTGATTTATTAAAAAGTAGATTATATAAGTCGTAATTGCGCACACACTATGATATGCATTTTAAAACTTATCAAAATTATAAATTGTTAAAGTTATTTTGTTTGAATCTATTTACAAATATATTACCGTCGTAATATATTTTGATTTAAAATCAAACTCATTTAGTAAATATTCGTTTAGTAAATAGATTCAAATATTGCAATTTAAAAGTAAAATAATTTTCGTTTAATTTAATAAAAGTCATTCCAAATATTTCTGTTAAATGAGAGACAATAGTTTAATTAGTTAATGTTATATAAGTTTATCTAAAAACAGCAGATGTCCACTTAAGGTTTTCTTTAATTAATAAACGTAATTTTTAATTAAATCTAGTTTGTAATTCGAATGTCGACAGGGAAATTAACAAAAGAAATTAATTAATGTTGAATTCCTTTAGACATTCGGATAGATTTAATTACAGCTGATAAGTCCGATATATTTTTGTAACACTCCAGGGCAGTTCTATTGTTAATTTCTACTATAAAAAGGGTTTTCTTTTGTTCTCCATTCTAATGTTTCTAAGAGAAATCATTCGAGTTCTATTCTAATAATTTGCTAACCTTGACATGACAGAGTAGAGGCGTCAAGATGGCTATGTTCCCTCGGAATAGCCAGCCGCTGCTCCAGACCATAGGAAGCTATCACATAAAAAACCCCGGAATTGCTGCTGCTGCAAAAATATGAACATTCCAGATTTTGCTGCTGAATTATAAAACCTGCCGAACATCTACCCAAAATGCTTCTCCAGAGGTAACCGTAAATTAACCCAAGAGCTCTTGTGATAACTAACATGCTATAGCTATTTTAAATTGTTTTCTGATATTTCACATAACTTCAATATGCATTTCTTTAACGTGTTTAAACATACTCAACATTTTGCTCTCTATCCTTGGGTTAATATTTTCTATTGATTAAGCTTTCTGTTATTTTATTATGATAATGTGTCAGAATTGTCTTTGACCCAGTGAATTATTCCCTTTGATGAAAATAAGATGCCGCTATGAAGGCATATTTTAAATTTCTAAATAATTTTCCAATTTTATTATAATTTCCAATCACTCGTTCGAGGATGATTCTTTTCTTTAATATATAATATAATCACATAGTTTAAAATCTACATATTATTGATTTTAATCTAATATGAGAGTATGTGCGAGGTCAATGTTTAAATGTGTCCAAATGCATGATTGCGTAAATAAATCTATACTTTTCAAACCCGCAAGCATGCATTTTCCTATTTTAATTACCGTGTTCTACATTAATTACAAAGTTCATCTTGACGTCGAGAATGTGCGGACCCCTTTTAAATGAATTTCGGGGAATTTGATTGGGCATTTCTCTTAATCCAAGTAAAACCCATTCAGTATGTTTTATATACACTAGTCTCGTATTGCTGGTAAGTGAATTGGTTGTTGAGACCGCTGTTTTACTTTTCCAAGGATTCTTTACATGGCCAAGTCCGTTCTCTTAGCTTATTACAGTTTCCAGGCAGAGTGTGTCCATAAATGACACACCTGGGAATTAAACGCAATCGTCACCCAGTCGCGAAATTTCAGCTGTTCATCAAAATACTTTCCTACGGGTTAGCGGCGAGATGCCCTCCGTAATCATTCCGGATATTCGATATTGTTTTATTTTATATTTATTTTACAAAGCATCCATGACATAAATGTGTCACACCCTCCAACTTTAATAAATTCATTATCAGCAATACTGACCTCCCAATGCAACTCTATTATTATTATTCTCAAATAAATGCTTTGATCACATTCCCACTTTGTTGCTTAGTAAGCTTTTGTCCATGCTATTCTCGAAATCAATAAATATTTTAGAACACTTAATTTTCAAATATTTTCTTAGACTTGTATAATTGCTCAAAGCACCTCGCACATCTTCCTATCTCATCAAGCACATTATCGTAATGCTATTAACCCGAGGAATAGAATATATCACTTTGCTTTAAAACCTTTTGTCATTTATTAGAGTGTGATGCCAACAATTATTTAATACACGTCCCTGTCTCATATAAGCAGACAGTGGCGTTATATATATATATATAATTTATATGAATAAATTTTGTGAAATTATTTAAAACTAAACTTGATCTCTTATTCTATTTGATTCCTATCACTGTCTCGGTCTATATATATATATTTTCTGCATTCCTTTTGTAAATCCATAGACGTTAATTAGCCACCCAAGCTTCTTTTAGTATAGAGTCTTTTGTTTCTCCCTGACCACCAGGCACCGGTCAAAGGTTATACTAGTAGTGGCATCAGATGCGTTACCACGTAGATGGCACTGTGAAATTTGGACTTTAGATTCGAACTTAATATATCTAGAAGGCAACCCCTCCTAGAATGTTCAGTTTCATGTCTGGGGTTTGAATTCTGCAGTGTGTTAGCGAAATAGACGATTCTGACTGTTACATAGTATTTTTTTTTTCCGGGTCCATGGCTTGCCCAAACATGGAGCCTCGATTATTTAAACACCCACATCCCTGTAGATCTTAATTATATAAACACCCACATCCCTGTAGCTTAATTTTAGCATTTTGTATTCGTATTTAATCCCTCAAATCCTTTACATTTTTGATGTATATAATATTTTCAAACTCTATATTATCTATATGTTTATTTGTGTATATATTTCATATACAGTATTTTTTTGACTCGGGCATTCAATTATGTATACCATAATCTGAACCTGTCCAAACTTGCTATAGTGCGATACGAGCCATCTATATTTATCTGTATTTATTGTTTCACCTAAGTCACGCTATGCACGCATAGCGTAAATTATTGAAATATTGTCCCAAGTGAATATTGTGACAATCTATGAATATTTCAAATATTGTATTGTTCTATCAAAATAAAGTTTTATCAGCACAACGCACAAGATAGCATAATAATAATTTTGTATGGTAATGACCTAGATATGTAATAGGCTATCGTATGGAATTAAAAAAAAATTCAATAATAAATAAAATGTTGTAATCAATAAAAAAAAATGCGAATGTTTTAACGAGTGCCCGTAGTTAAATGGAATAGTTATTAAAATTCATTTTGGGAAGCTAACAGTCTATGGATCCTTTTAACTGGTGACATGGTGCCCAAGGGTAATTTCATTAAACGGAGTTACTTCTAAAATAAATTTTGTCACCAGGCTAAATTCTTTTGTATGTAAATTGTTTTTTTTCCGTGTGTAAATTTTTCTTAGACCAAATAATGAGACGTGAATCGGATCAATAATTATGTAAATAAAAATATATGTATACTAATCTTAAATAAGAAGGAACGAAATAAGTATACCGGATCTAGTGAATGTTAACATATATAAATAAAAATTGCTTGAGTTTAAAAATATATGTTAGCGAAATATTTTGACAGATAGAATTTAAGAGATTTTTTTTATGTATGGGCAGGAGAATATATGTATGTTGGCAGCAGATTTAAACAAAAAATTTTTGCAGTAGTAAAAGGGCAGTAGTTGGAGGTTTAGTGATAAATGTAAAAGCAGCAATTAGGCCAACAGAACCGAGAGGGAGATAGCCTATTAGCCATTAATAAGATTTGAAATCAAACGTAATAGTAATCGCAGAGAGTCAAACAAGGAAAAATAAATATAGTATATTTATAACCGTATTAGTTTTAGTAAGCTCAACGTAAAACAGTTTAAAAATTTTCTTTATCAGTGCTATACATTGTGTTTTAAAAGTACACCTATTCGTTTAAAAAAAAAATTTTTTTTAGGATATATTAAATAGTTAGCAATAAAATAAAAGGAAAAAAATCATCATCATCATCGATCACGATAACATCCAAGGCCATGGAAAATATGGATACTAATGAGGTCCATTTCCGGACTATTATAGAATTGTTTAAGCAAGGTGAAGAAAGAGCGAAAAGATGGGAAGAAGAAAGCCGAAGGAGAGGTGAGGAACGTAGAGCGCTGTACAGACTCCTCCCTGGATGGCAAACTCCTGAACCAGAAAATTGAGACAAATGATTCCGCAAAGAAGATTGATACACTAGACCTGGGGCCTCGAACTCAGCCAACCAAGCTCAACACTAAAATATTTCATGAAGTTAAAGAATGTCCCAAACTTTCTTTGGAAAGAGTACTTCCATTAAATGATATCCGAGACTTAAGTGATCAAACCCAGCTAACCAAGCTCAATATTAAAATGTTTCATGAAGTTAAAAAATGTCCCAAACTTTATTTGGAAAGAGTACCTCCAGCAAATTATATCCGAGACTTAGGACATCCAACCCAGCTAACCAAGCTAATCAATATTAAAATATTTCATGAAGTAAAAAAATGTCCCAAACTATATTTAGACAGGATATTCCCAGCAAAGAATATATGAGACTTAAGAGATCAAACCCAGCTAACCATGCTTACCACCAACATCAAAGTACTTGAAGAAAACCAGGAAAATATCCCATCTGATATAGCAAGAATATATCAAATAAAGGAAATAGTGAAGACAATGATGGCCCTGGATTTCAGCCCATGGGCCAAGGAGCCACCTGATAAGGCAAATAATTGTGACAGCCTAAAGCTACAGTTATTAACAACTACTCTGGATTTCAGTCCCTAGGCTAAAGAACTGCCAGACAAGGTAAAGAAACCTGATAATCCGAGACTGCAGTCATCAAATTATAAAAGCAGTTATTACCCACCAGACCCAGGATTATAGTAGTTTTTTTTTAAAAACAACAACAACAAAAAAAAATGGACACGTCACAGGATAATATAAAAAGGAGATCGGATATAAACAATGTTAATCTATTAGATTTGTTAAATAAAATTTTGTTGAAATGATAATAGAAAATGTTCGCTAGATGATAGATTTTTGTTATATGATCCGGGTATATAATTCAGTTTCGTTTCTTCATTATATTTATATCCTGTACATTATGGGTTATCTTGTAAATTTTTTTTATGCAGGCTTCATAGGTGGACACCTATTGTAAGATTTTTTTGTTCCGTCACTAAGGAAAGGTGAAACAGTAAGGTCTGCTTTGCAGATCTTCGTTTCACCTTTTCTCACTATTTCCTACCCTCATACCTTAGTTTGAACACCAATCTATCATAGTGTGTCTGCGATACGCTTTTATACCGAAAATCCCGCCTAATTTTAAACCACGAGTACAATGCTTGTATTATATATATAACTCATTCCCAAATAAATAAAAGATTATAGATTATGTATATGTTCACATAATTTTGATTTATTAAAAAGTAGGTTATATAAGTCGTAATTGCGCATACACTATGATATGCAAGTTATTTGTTTGAATCTATTTACAAATATATTACCGTCATAATATATTTTGATTTAAAATAAAACTCATTTAGTAAATATTCGTTTAGTAAATAGATTCAAATATTGCAATTTAAAAGTAAAATAATTTTCATTTAATTTAATAAAAGTCATTCCAAATATTTCTGTTAAATGAGGGACAATAGTTTAATTAGTTAATGTTATATAAGTTTATCTAAAAACAGCAGATGTCCACTTAAGGTTTTCTTTAATTAATAAAAGTAATTTTTAATTAAATCTAATTTGTAATTCGAATGTCGACAGGGAAATTAACAAAAGAAATTAATTAATGTTGAATTCCTTTAGACATTCGGATAGATTTAATTACAGCTGATAAGTCCGTTATATTTTTGTAATGCTCCAGGGCAGTTCTATTGTTAATTTCTACTATAAAAAGGAGGGTTTTCTTTTGTTCTCCATTCTAATGTTTCTAAGAGAAATCATTCTGAGTTCTATTCTAATAATTTGCTAACCTTGACATGACAGAGTAGAGGCGTCAAGATGGCTATGTCCCCTCGGAATAGCCGGCCACTGCTCCAGACCATCGGAAGCTATCACGTAAGGAACCCCAGAACTGCTGCTGCTGCAAAAATATGAACATTCCAGATTTTGCTGCTGAATTATAAAACCTGCCGAACATCTACCCAAAATGCTTCTCCAGAGGTAACCCTAAATTAACCCAAGAGTTCTTGTGATAACTAACATGCTATAGCTATTTTAAATTGTTTTCTGATATTTCACATAACTTCATTATGTATTTCTTTAACGTGTTTAAATATACTCAACATTTTGCTCTCTATCCTTGGGTTAATATTTTCTATTGATTAAGCTTTCTGTTATTTTATTATGATAATGTGTCAGAATCGTCTTTGACCGAGTGAATTATTCGCTTTGATGAAAATAAGACACCGCTATGAAGGCATATTTTAAATTTCTCAATAATTTTCCAATTTTATTATAATTTCCAATCACTCGTTCGAGGGCGATTCTTTTCTTTAATATATAATATAATCACATAGTTTAAAGTCTACATATTATTGATTTTAATCTAATATGAGAGTATGTGCGAGGTCAACGTTTAAATGTGTCCCCAAATGCATGATTGCGTAAATAAATCTATACTTTTCAAACCCGCAAGCATGCATTTTCCTATTTTAATTACCGTGTTTTACTTTAATTACAAAGTTCATCATTGACGTCGAGAATGTGCGGACCCCTTTTAAATGAATTTCGGGGAATTTTATTGGGCATTTCTCTTAATCCAAGTAAAACCCATTCAGTATATTTTATATACACTAGTCTCGTATTGCTGGTAAGTGAATTGGTTGTTGAGACCACTTTGTTTGACTTTTCCAAGGTTTCTTTACACGGCCAAGTCCGTTCTCTTCGCTTATTGCAGTTTCCAGGCAGAGTGTGTCCATAAATGACACACCTGAGAATTAAACGCAATCGTCACCCAGTCGCTAAGTTTCGGCTGTTCATCAAAATACTTTCCTACAGGTTAGCGGCGAGATGCCCTCCGTAATCATTCCGGATATTCGATATTGTTTTATTTTATATTTATTTTACAAAGCATCCGTGACTTAAACGTGTCACACCCTCCAACTTTAATAAATTCATTAACAGCAATACTGACCTCCCAATGCAATTCTATTATTATTATTCTCAAATAAATGCTTTGATCACATTCCCACTTTGTTGCTTAGTAAGCTTTTGTCCGTGCTATTCTCGAAATCAATAAATATTTTAGAACACTTAATTTTCAAATATTTTCTTAGACTTGTATAATTGCTCAAAGCACCTCGCACATGTTCCTATCTCATCAAGCACATTATCGTAATGCTATTAACCTGAGGAATAGAATATATCACTTTGCTTGAAAACCTTTTGTCATTTATTAGAGTGTGATGCCAACAATTATTTAATACGCGTCCCTGTCTCATATAAGCAGACAGTGGCATTATATATATAATTTATATGAATAAATTTTGTGAAATTATTTAAAACTAAACTTGATCTCTTATTTTATTTGATTCCTATCACTGTCTCGGTCTATATATATATTTTCTGCATTCCCTTTGTAAATCCATAGACGTTAATTAGCCACCCAAGCTTCTTTTAGCATAGAGTCTTTTGTTTCTCCCTGACCACCAGGCACCGGTCAAAGGTTATACTAGTAGTGGTATCAAATGCGTTATCACGTAGATGGCGCTGTGAAATTTGGACTTTAGATTCGAACTTAATATATCTAGAAGGCAACCCCTCCTAGAATGTTTGGTTTCGTGTCTGGGGTTTGAATTCTGCAGAGTGTTAGCGAGATAGACGATTCTGACTGTTACAATATATATATATGTGTAATTTATAAGTAAGTTGAATATATATGGGTGGGTATTTATAAATGTATATGAGGATTAGTATATGTGACATGGGTATATAAGAGTATGTTTTAAAGGATATAGGTATATATTTGGATATCCATAAATGTGTATATATAGAAGTAGGTAGAGAAGTTTTAATTTTTTTTAATTTGTTAATTTGATTTTTTAATTAGTTATTTTTTATATATTTATTATTTATTTTTTTATTTTATTATTTCTTTATTATTTTTTATTTATTTTTTTATTTTTGATATATATATTTTTTAGTTTTTTTAGGTTATTTATATATATATATAGGTCTAGAGGTATTGTGAATATATACATATATCTGTATGTATGGATATTTGATATTCATATTCATATGTATATTTTATATGTGAAATGATGGTCATGTAGTTGTATTATAATATTGAATATGGTAAATAAATATAAATGAATAAGTTCTAAGTTTAAAATAGAAAGATAAGTTTTATAAAATAGATAACAGAGGGAGCTGTTTTAAATGAATAAACAAAATAGAAAATTTGAAATAACTGTCATTTTAGTTAAAGCAGAGGAGAAGATAGAGGTAAATAGTATTAAAGAAAAATTTTAATTAGTGATATGAAGATAAAAGTTAAAAATTAAAATTAGAGATATTAAAGTAAAAGATATTATCATCATCATCAACTATTATCAATCCACTGCAGGATGAAGGTCTCTCCAAGTTCAATCCGTCTTTTCCTACCTTTAGCTTCTCTTCTCCACATCACCCCTGCACACGTTCTTATTTCATCCATCCATCTCACATGTGGTCTCTTTCAGGGTCTTTTACAATCTCTTGGAATCCAGTTCAAAATATCAATTGTCTATCTATTATCATCTCTTCTAGCAATATGTCCAGCCCAACTCCACTTCAGTCTTTTAATTTTTTCAATGAGGTCAGTAACAACTGTTTGTTCTCTTACCCATACATTGCATTTTCGATCTCTTCTTGTTACTTCCAACATGCATCTCTCCATACTTCTTTGAGTGGTCTGAAGTCTCTGTATCGCTCTTCTATTAAGTGTCCAAGTCTCAGATCCATAAGTAAGAACTGGTAAAACACATTTGTTAAAAGCCTTCCTTTTCAAACACATAGGCATATTTACTTTTAGTATCAAGTTACTTCTACCAAAAGCACTCCAACCAAGTTTAATTCTATGATTAATTTCATCCATTATGTTTCCACCTGTATTAATAATCTGACCAAAGTATTTGTGACTGTTAAATTCTTCTAACTCATCATAATCAATCTTTATTTTCATATTTTGAGAAAACCTATTAAACATTACTTTAGTCTTTTTAACATTTATCTTTAGTCCTACTTTCCTCTGATAACTCCTGCAACATTTTCTGTAGCTCTAAAGCATTATTTGCAAAAACAACTACATCATCTGGAAAATCTAAATGACTTAAATATTCTCCATTTACTTTCACTCCTTTAGCTTCCCATTTTAATCCATAAAATACTTCTTGCAGCACTGCTGTAAAAAGTTTTGGAGATATGGAGTCACCCTGCCTTACACCTTTTCAATGTTAATTTTCCTACTATCATTATGTAATCTAATTGTTGCTGTTGCATGTTTATAAATATTCTTTAAAATATGACAATATCCTGGATCTACATCTTGATGATCCAATGCTTTAATCATTGAAGAAATGTTTATAGAATCAAATGCCTTTTCATAATTTACAAATCCTAAGCATAATGGCAACTCATATTTATTTGTTCTTTCTATAACTTCTCTCAATACCTGGATATGATCCACTGTACTAAAACCGCTTTTAAATCCAGCTTGTTCTCCTGGTTGGTGGAAATCCGGTGTTTTCTGTAGAAGAGTTGTAATTATCTTAGTAAAAATTTTATATAAAACTGATAAAAGACTGATAGGTCTGTAATTTCTAATATCTTCTTTATCACCTTTTTTAAATGTCAATATTAATACTGCATTCTTCCAATCATCTGGTACATCTTTACCATTTCGACATTTGGTATATAACTTTGCTAAAAAAGTTTCTATTTCTTCACCTGCTTCTTTTAGTATATCAATTATAATTCCATCATTACCTGGAGCCTTCCCTTTCTTCATAAATTTAATTACATGTCTCATTTCCTCATTCAAAATTCTGGGCAATTCAGAAGATATAATAGGTATAGGAGGCACTTGTTCTTTATTACTATATAATTCTTGATAGAAGTCTTCTATACATTTCATGATGTCATCTCTCTTTTTAGTAATAATGCCATCTTTTTTCTTATTGCAGATATAAATTTCCTACCAATACCAAAATGTTGTTTTACACTCTTTAGACTTTTATTCACTTCTACAGCTTTCCTTGCTAACTCATAATTATACTTTCTTATATCATTTTCAATTCTTTTCCGCAATATTTTACAAAATTCGAGACATTCAATCTTTTTTAATGCATCATTATTGTATATCCTCATATTCCTTCTTTTTTTCATAAACTCTATAGTCTCAGTAGAAATTTTATTGGTCAATTGCTGCTTTTTTCTACCAGCTATCTTTGTTGCAGTTTTTAAAAGTGTACCAGTTATTTTCCTATTAATGTCATTCAAATCTGAATCATGTTCAAAATCAACTAATACTTGAAACCGATTTGTAAGTTCTAATTTAAATTCATTAGAATGTTTCTGAAGATTAGGAATATCAACTGTAAATATTGTTTTTCTTAATAATTTTTGTCTCTCTAGTTTTGCATCTTACTAATCGATGATTACTTCCTGTGTTAAATTTATTAAAAACATTACAATCTTGAAATATGTATTTTCTGTTAGTCAAAATATAATCCAATTCTGCTGTACCTTCATTTGGATGCTTCCATGTCCATTTCCTTTTAACATTTTTCTCAAAAAAAGAATTCATAATATAAAGTTTTTCTTTTTCTGCAAACTCCACAAGTCTATGTCCTCTCTCATTTCTATTACCATAACCAAAATTAGCTAAAGCATTTTCATCTTTCATTTGTTTACCAATTCTAGCATTAAAGTCTCCCATAACAATTTTAAAATGTCGTTTACTCTGATCAAAAGCCTTTTGTACATCCATATAAAAATCTTCGACTACTTCATCACTATGAGAACTTGTTGGGGCATAAACCTGAATTATCTGCATTTGGTATCTGCTATTAAGTTGTAAAACTAATCTTGCCACTCTGTCCGATACACCATCAATCTCCACAATGTTATTCTTCCATTTTTTATTTATAATGAATCCTACTCCACTTGTATTTCCAATATTTGTGCCTTCATAGTAGAGTATATGTCCACTTTTAAAATCAACTGTTTCTTCACCTTTTCTTCTAACTTCACAAAGTCCAATAATGTCACAATTAATATAAAACAGTTCTTCTTCTAACTCTTGCAATCTTTCTTCACTTGAAAGTGATCTGCAGTTGTAAGTACCTAAATAAAAAGTCGTCATCAAATGGCAACCTGAGTCCGCAATCAGGGGATTCTTAGCACCCTCTGCCTTCAGCCACCATCGCTGCCTTGGTTGGTGACTTTACAGTCTCCTGGGAATAAGGGCCATGATTTATTTTTGTCTGTCATGATTGTATATATTGGGAAAAAATATTCTTAAACTCAGAGGTAAAAAGCCAATAAACTCATCACGCTGGCTAATGCAAGTTGGTGAGCAGCCCATCCATGTTCGTATACTATATGAATAATCACATAGTAATAACAGCTGCAATAACAAGAACATATGGAGTGGACATTAGCAATTTGCCCTGCTCGGTTACTTTAAGGCCTCCAAGAGCAATAAAAGGTCTCCTTTCAGTTAATAGCAAACTCCTTTCTGCAGCCAAAGATATTATATATTAGATAATATTTAAAAGATAGATAATAAGAAGTTATAAAATAATATTAATAAAAAATAATATTTAAAAGATTTTAAAAATTAAAAAGTAGAAATAAAATAGTTTCAAAAGATAAATTTTTTTTTTTAAAAAAAAGTGTATTGGATATGTTTTGTATTTTTTATATATGTAATTTATATGTAAGTTGAGTATACATATGGATGTGTGTTTATAAAGGTATATGTGGATTATATATATGTCTATGGGTGTACGTATATCTGTGTATATATATATGTAGGTTTAAAAGAGATATGTGTATATATTGGATAAACATATGTATATATAGATGTAGGTATAGATTATATATGTCTAGGGGTGATGTAGATCTATATGTATATGCATGAAGGGAATAGATGTATATTTTGATGTATACACATGTGTATATATTTTGATATATATATGTGTGTATTTATATATATGTGAAATGATGGTTATGTATATTTATATATATGTGAAATGATGGTTATGTATTTATATTGTTCAAAATCTAGTAGCTCTGATGAAGACTGCTGGACAGTCGCAACTGTAAGGAAAATAAAGAGGTTTAAGAAAATTTGTTTGCATTGAAGTGTAAATGAAAAAAGTGTTATAAGAAATATATATACATATATGATACACTGATACTATTTAAAAAATACAAACCCACAGTTAATGAACCCAAAATAAATGGAGAAAATGACATTTTACAAGCTTATAAACAACTTATTAAAATGGCAAGTAATAGAAGTCAGAATAAAAAAAAATGTATTTATGAATTTAAAGTTGGAGATAGAGTGTTAATAAAGACTTCCTATCCCAGTGAACGATTAGAGAATAAATATCATAAATTAGACAATACATATGAAGGACCTTATACTATCATTAAAAGGGCAGATCCAAATGCATTTTGGATTAACCAAGAAGGAGAGATTCATGGTATGTATAATTCACAAATTTTAAAACCTTACTTTGGCTGTTTATAATGAAATATAGAGAAATAAGGTGATCATCAAAATAAGTATATGGGCAAAGTAAACCATATGGTTGTGAAAAAAAAAATAGCGATCAACGTAAAAAAAAAAAAATTAAAGAATATTAACTTTGATGAGGGTATTCTCCAATTAATATACAAATGTGATTATTGGGATGCCTTAAAATAAGTTAAAGTAATGGAGTCAATTCATATTAATAAATGGATATTCTGATATTTATTTAGATCTTTTCACATCCATAAGTCTTAAAAAAGCAGGAATAAGGCTAGTAAATATATTCATGTGTTATCCAAAAAGGAAATACATTATTATTATTATTTTAAATTTTAACCATCAAAGTCCTTAATTTTTGATCACTATAAAAAATAATATAGCCCAAGTATAAGGAAGATGAAACAGTTAAAATTTATTCTACCTTTCATAAAATCCAAATATAAATGTAACTATATTATAGAAACATACTAAAATATTTATTAGTGTTAAAATTTTTAACTTAAATTAAAATTTTAACTCTCTAAGGAAAGGGGAAATGTAATAGTAACTTTTAGTTAACCTAACATGGGATTACACTAAAATACTTATACACTCATTTATAATTAACTCTAATTAAACTGTTTATTAATCAAAATGTATTTGACTATTCTAATATACATACATATACATATATATAGATATCCATTTATTTTAATAAAAATAAACTTAAAATGATACATACTTTAATGTTAAACTTCTAGATAATCCATATTTGAAATTGAAAAATCAACAATTTTATATATATATTTATTATAACTTAATATTTATTTATAACAATGAATATTTAAATCAACCATGGAAAATTGAAACAAAAACACGTGATACAGACAATTCATTCGGTCTCTTGATAATAGAGAAGAGGGGAATAGTAATGGAATTGAATTTTAACTATATTTGAAAAGTTTAACTTTTCCAAATTAAAATATTAATTTATTCATTTGGAAATTGAAACCTATAAATTAAAAAAGATTACAAGAAAAATATTTTAATTTTCTGCTAAATCTAAAAGAGAATAGTAACATAAAAAAAAGAACATCTATTTGAGTTACTGGAAACTTCTTTATTTTAATATTTCGTTTTTCTATGTGTATATTGAAAATAATTATAAATATATAATGAATCTTACAATGTGTAGTAAGTAAAACAACGTTGTATCGTAAAGGTTTCGAAACCAACTTTCATGCTAATTTAAGATATTTATTGTGTAGAATGTAAAATAGAAAATGGAGATTAAGAACATCAATCTTCGAAGGATATATATTTTATCATATATCAACAAAGTCATTGGATAATGTTAATAATTTACCAATTTGTGATAAATAAATAATTGCTATACCAATGGATTAATATACTTCGCAGGAGAACTCCATTAGGATTATGAACTACGAACTTAAAAATCCATTGTTACTTAACTCAGGAAAAAATGTTTTTCTTTCTTTATTTATATATTTTATATTATTATTTATATTACTTTAATATATTTAATTTTATTAATTTTTATTTCAAATTGGGTATCGTATCTTTATAGTAGTAGGAATACCCAAATTTAATTTTATAAACGTAAATTAAAAGTTTGACAAAATTCATCAAAATTAGATGAAGTATAAAAAAAATGGTTATTATTTAATGAATATTAGAAACAGGATTATTACGTTTACTATTTAATATAGTAAATGTATAATGTATTTATTTTATTATAAATACATATAAAATAAGTTATACAATTGTAAATAATACTTACATAATAATAATTATGAAACATACGAATAAAGACTGTAAATATATTAATAAGTTATTTAAATTATTAATTTTTTTGAATTTATATATTGTTATATATATATATATATCTGTTAATTTGAATTATATTCTTTTTTTTTTTAAAAAGTTTATTATAATATGAAATTTTATCATAGGGTATTGAATGGGGATATTATTTATTAATCTTTCAAAATAATAAAAATTAATCCTTATTTTTCATTAATATTTTATTTATCTTTTACATTATATTTTTATTGTTTATTAAATATTATTGAGTTATTAATTTGATCTTTCTGCTTAATCATTATTATATTATTATAAATACACTAATCATTATTAGCTACATAACAATTGTTATATATATATATGTTAATATTATAAACATCATAGGAATATAATTTATTAGTCAATGCTTATATAAAGGCATATTAGAAAATGACTTGTTTAAAATCATCCCTGAAGAGAACCAATTGCGAATTCTTCATGAGTTTGAATATTGTGGCATAATGGTGAGTGAAAGAGGGATGAGAGATAGATGAACTAGTCTAAATTATATCTAAATTTTCCTAATGATTATTGAGCTAGCATAGTAAAGATGGATGTAATCATAGACTTAGCATTTCATCATTTCATTTCCTTTCCAGTATTCTACCTAAAGACCCAAAGTCCGATTGTTTTCTGGAGAAAACCAACATCCCGTTACAGTATATTATGAAAAGGTATTTGATTCTATCAGCATTTCTACACTGATTGAAGCATTGGATCATCAAGATATAGATCCATATTTCCAAATTTTTTTACAGCTGTTTAACAAGAAGTATTTGTTGAATTAAAATGGGAATTTAAGGGAGTAAAAGTAAATGAAGATTATTTAAGTCATTTATATTTTGAACATAATGTGATTATTTTTACAGATAATGTTTCAGAATTGGTAATGTTGCAAAAGTTATCAGATAAAAATAAAAAAGTAGGAGTAAAGATAAATTCTAGAAAGACAAAAGTAATGTTTTTTTTTTTTATATATGTCAAAGCATTGTCTAGGAAGCAAATCCAGGCTGGCTGCTTGGAAGGCAGCTATGCCAACCGCAAGACCACCAACGCTTGACAAAAAAATAAACAATTACCAATAGATGTATTTCATGCTAAACCAGCACTCATCAGTTGGTTCAGATTATCATCTCCCACACTCAACAAAAGTAATGTTCAATGTGTTTTGTCAATAGAAGAAAATAAAGATTGATAATAAAGAATTAGAAGTTAAGAATTACTAATATCTTGGTCAGATTATTACTACAGCTGGATACATAATGGATGATCAAAAAATTAAACTTGTAAAAAGTGCTTTGGTAAAAATAATTTAATATTTTAAAAAAATGTATCTAACTGTTTGAAAAGGAAGGTTATTAATATTTTTTATACTTCTGGATCTGAGATTTAAACATTTAACAGAAGAGAATATTACGAATAACAAGAAGTGATCAAAATTGAAATACATATCTGAGAGAATAAGTATGCATTATTAACATCATTTAAAAAATTAAAAGACTAAAATGATGCTGAGCTGGACACATTGCTAAATGAAATAATAGATGGACAAATGAAATTTTAAAATGGATACCAAGAAATTCTAAAAGACCCCAAAAGAGACCATATGTGAGATGATAGCATAATGAAGTTTGCTGGAGTGATGTGGAGAAGAGAGGCCTAGAAGTCAAAAAACTGGATTAAACTTGGAGAGATTTTCATCCTGTAATAGTTCAACAATAGTTGGAAATGATGATAACACACACACATTAGCATAATATTGCTGTTTTGGCTGGATCACATCTGCTATTTCTGAAAAATAGTAAATGTATAAATGAACAGTTCAATGTTTCCATCAAATCTTTGCTTTAATTCAAATGTGTATATGTTTTAAAATTAACTTTAATTTCTTTTATAATAATATTATGGGGAAATAGAAAAAAAAAATTATTTTAATAATAAGTTATTTTGTATTTTAAACTTTATTTTTTTTTTTTTTAAATTAGAAAATTTTCAATTTTATATATATTTTTAAGCATATCCATGAAGATATAAGATACCTAAAAAAATTTGAAGTTCTACATACATACACAAACATATATATATATATATATATCCCATACTAACAAAATAAATAAATAAAAATATTAAAACTAACCTTTACTTCTTTTGTTTGCAGCCATGAATTAAATAACACATCATAAGCAGTACTAAATTCACTTGCATAAATGTCAACTCTGACAGTTGGATCTGGAGCACTATCTATATTTGCAACATAATCTAATATAGCTTCACTAAATTTGGCCATTGCTAAAAAATAAATAAATAACACTATTTATATAAATATATTAATATGCCCATTTTAAACAATTTAAAATCGTGTCTTCATACTTTAAAAACAAAATATACCACACTAAGCTAATTAATTATACATGATCTTCTGACTATCGTGTTATTCTGATAAAGTTGTTTAGAACTCTAGCATTCGTGACAAAGCTATGTTGTAGCTGAAATTATACATGTAGAATAAGAGTTCGAAAAATTTTATTTTTTGGTTAAACAGATCCAAGATATTCTAAAACAAAAATTTACAATAGAAAGCAGTAGACACACTTCACATTGAATATAATTATTTATGCAAATCTATACATACACATTCCTATTTTCTGAAAAGCAGGGCTGCCCTTTTGGTTTACAATTTTATTTAAATCCAGAAAGTTGAAACTACTTATAAATAAAACAGCGAAAGTATATTATTTTTTAACACAATCCCTAAATTTATTATTACATTTGTTTAACTGAAACACAGGCTTATTATATACCTGCGTCTATATATGTAATATATAGGGTATATGAGCACAGACTTTCACACTACCCACCACTCTCCACTCTATCTAATAACACTGATACACTCAAGCACATATATGCTGAACAGATAAATAATCACCAATATACGTATTTCATGCTAAACCAGCAATCATCAGTTGGTTCAGATTATCATCTCCCACACATATATACTATAAGTACTCAGATATATATTATGATAGACAATCTTCATACTTTAATGGACAGGCTCCAATCTACTACACACTCCAAATCTTCAACCATCCATCCAATTGAAAATCGGATGATGGAATGCTCAAAGGCCACCCTGAGGCCGAGATTCTTGTCACACCCATGTTGACCTAAAGTCAATCTGAATCCCACATGTACAGGACATAATCCATTTAATACATATGCAAGGATGGGCAGACATCTCTACAATGTGGGGTTCAGATTGACTTTAGGTCAATATGGGTGTGACAAGAATCTTGGCCTCAGGGTGGCCTTTGAGCATTCCATCATCAGATTTTCAATTGATGGACGGTTGAAGAGTTGGAGTGTGTAGTAGATTGGAGCCTGTCCATTAAAGTATGAAGATTGTCTATCTTAATATATATCTGAGTATTTATAGTATATATGTGTGGGAGATGATAATCTGGACCAACTGATGATTGCTGGTTTAGCATGAAGTATGTATATTGGTGATTATTTATCTTTTCAGCATATATGTGCTTGAGTGTATCAGTGTTATTAGATGGAGTGGAGAGTGGTGGGTAGTGTGAAAGTCTATGCTTATATACCCTATATATTATTACATTTGTTTGTAAAATCCGTTTACTATTATTTTATTGATGAACCAACTACATAAGCATCAATAATAGATATTCAACAGTAATGTTGAACCTAATCCTAAACTGATTTCTGGATATTTGCCTTCACCAGTAGAAAATACTATATTACACATTATAACTATCTAATGGCCATCTTTTATTCCAACTACATCTTTCAAGTTAATAGCTTGAGTTTTCAAACAGCATCAGATTTTAAATCCAAAATCTCATCTACTTAGTTATGTAGATCTGACACTATATCAATTACTACATGATTTGGTGACCTCAGATATGAATTAACTGCAGAGAATTTTGAACATTTGTTAAAAGGACTGTATAAAACTAAGCAAAATATCACTAAAACTCTTCACATAATTTATCATAAGCTATCTATGTAAACATGAGTAACCAACAGACATCAAATGTTATGGATAAATAGGACTCAGAAGCAGATCGATATAAACTGCTGCCAAATAATATTCACTGCAATTTGATCTGCACTTAGAAAAGTTAGAAAAATCACTGCATTATTTAGTTTTGTTGTATAACAGTTTTTCGAAAAAATCAAAGACGCTTGTAAATTTTAAACTCAAGCCATAATGGCAGAATCATACAGGTCTTTTAACACAAAACTTGTTTAACACAAAAGTTGTTTAAAAATTCAGGGCATTAACTTAAATAATATAGGATTAAAAGATAGTTTAAGTATGGATATAGTATGAAATCTTATTCCTTTCTAAGAAAACCAATAACAAAATACTAGTCTGGGGAAATTATTGAATATTAATACTTTCACAGCATTCACGAGTAACATGATGTGAAGAATATTATTGTTGTAGAATGCATATTAAATCTAACATGGGCAAGTCATTGTACTATCTTTCTTCATTGATATATTTATTCCAATATATGATACTATATCTATTCTTAAAATAAAAATAAATCCATTAATAATGTGCTCACTTCATATTAATATATTAAGTACTATCATGACAGCAAATGATAATATAAAAACACCAAGTCTAGTTAGTTAAGGAAACTTACTATTTTTCATAATTCATGTGTGAATTTCACAGCATTTTTTTCAATTCAATATCATAAAAGAAAGCATCACTTGTAAAAATTCTTCAAAATATACAACAAAGATAGATGCTTTACACCAAATTCATACAACTGAAACATTAGTAATTATTTTATTCATTGTCATAATTCATTTTCAGATATTATTCATTACTAGGGGGAAAAAAGCCTAACACATATATAGTATATATATATAAATGATTTTTTTGGGTAAAACTGTGTGTTATTTTCTATTATATACCGATATTTCAATGAACGAGCATGCACCATTGTCAAGAGTTTACGAAATATTGGTATATAATAGAAAATATACACGGTTTTACCCAAAAAATCATTTATCTACATCATATAACCGTGAAAACATTAAATATATATATATGGATGCGTCTGTATATGTATATATTCACACACATATGTATATATTATTTTTAATTATTATCAATCCACTGAAGGATAAGAGTTTCTCCAAATTTAATCCAGTTTTCTTGATCCACAGTTTCTCCATGTCACACCAATAAGAACATTTATTTCATTGATTCATCGCATGTTTTTTCTAAGTCTTTTGCAATCCTTAGGATCTAGTTTAAGATTTCAACAGTCCATCTGCTATAATCTGAGCTAGCAATATTGAGGCCAGCTCCATTTCAGTCTTTTAATTCTTTCAATGAAGTCAGTAATAATTATTTGTTCTTTCAGCCAAGTATTTCATTTTTGATCCCATTTTGTTACTCCCAACAAATATCTTCCATATTTCACTAAATGTCTGAAAGTCTGTACTGTTTTTCTGTTGGTAAAACATATCTATTAAAAAACATCTTCAAACACATAGATATATTTCCTTTTAATATTCAGTTATTTTTATCGAAGTCAATCCATCCAAGTTTAATTGTTTTTATTCATTATGTTTACATCTATATTAATAATCTGACCAAGGTATCTGTAATTGTTAATTTCTAATTCATAATTATCAATCTCCAATGAACAATATTTCAGTTTTTTTAGTATTTATTTTTATTTTACTTTCTTACTACTATCTGATCCTAAAACTCTCAAGCATTGTTTATAAAAACAACTACATGATTTATAAAATCAAAAGAATTTAAATAATCTCCATGTATTTTTATTCCCTTAACTTCTGATTTTAATACATAAAATACTTATGAAACTACTGTATAAGTTCCGAGATATCACCCTATTGTACATATTATTCAATGTTAATTTTTTAATATCATCATCTAATCCAATTACTATTGTCGCATTTTAATATTTTAATAAATATTCTTCAGAATATGCTATATTCCAAAGCTTTAATCACTGTAGAAATGCTTATACAATCAAATGACTTTTCATAATTTATAAATCTAAAACACAATAGCCATACTGGTTTTTTCTATAACATATCTCAATACATGGAAGCAATCTACTGTCCTAAAAATACTTATAAATCCAGATTGTTCTTTGGTTGGTTTGAATACAAAGTTTACAGTAGATGAGTTATAATTTCCTTGATAAGGATTTTACATAAAACTGATAGAAGCCTAGAAAGTCTGTAATTTCTTTTTTTTTTTTTATCACTTTTCTTAAATATCTGTATTACTACTGCATTCTTCCAAGTATCTGTTATATCTTTATCATTTAATTATTTGGTATATAGTTTTGACAATAATTTTCTACTTATTCATCTGATTCTTTTCAGATATTAATATTAATTCCATCTTTTCTGGAACTTGTGCCTTTTTCAGATTTAATTGCATGACTTACTACTTCATTTAAAATATTTGGCAATTCATGAAATATAGCAATTGCAGTGCTTACTTTGTATTCTTGTTCTTTATTATTATATATAATTCTTTGTAGAATTCATCCTCTATTTCATGATTTCATGCCTCTTTTTAATAATAGTTCCATCTTATTTTCTTATTATTGAATCTTCATTTCTCTTCTACAACCATCCTTGCCAATTTTTCACTAATATTTTCTTATAGCATTATTAATTCTTTTTCATATCACTTATAGAATTCCAGATATTTGACTCTTCTTAATGAAATATTTTAAAATATTTTCATATTTATTCATTTGTAACTAAAAAGGTGGCAGAATTATCTCTCCAAGCTGGTCGAATTTATAGCAGGCCAAAAACATACCATCAGTTTTCTCTATGGTGATCATAACCCATGCATATCAACCACTACTCAACATACATGAAGCTTAGACACCATAAAATATGAACTTCAAGAATGACCAGAATTACCTTATACTGTATATCTTTTAACAAGAACATATCAAATAGGCAACCTATTTCTGAAGCTAACATACTCCTGAATTCCTTAGTATAAATACTATCTATACATAAAGTCTATTTTACATATATATGTATGATCCCTAGATGGAGCTTATCAATATCTCTAAACAAGCTTTATTTTTAAAAGTTCCGAAAGAGAAAGAATTCAAAATCTCTATCGTTAAGTCCAAATAAAGCTTGTTTAGAGCTATTGGTAAGCTCCATCTAGTGATCATTTAAATGCAAGCTTAAAAGCAAGTTACGAAATTTATGACTTGTTTTATTAATTATTATATATATACAAAAACACAAATAGAAGAAATGTAGTGTTGAATAATATATGTATTATGCATGGTATTTAACACCATACCTAAATAAAGAAATGTACTGATGATAAAAAAATGGGACACATATATAATGGCCTATAATTTCTAATACTGATTCCAGCGCTAAAGAATTTGCAGAATAAAAGTGATTCCTTGATACTATAAAAGAATGTTAATTTCTTTTATATTAACTTGTTTTTTAAAAAAAAGTAGACTGATAAACTATTTTATAAAAAATATTTAACAGTTGCTAATTAATGAAAATAAATTTCAAAAAACTTTCAAGTTTCAACTGCCCTAATTGTAATCCAAAGTTCAAGTCGTAATCAGATAGGAGCAAAAAACAAACGGTTGAGATTATTGGTTGCACACTTATGACAATAAATTAAAATAAATGCATATTTTATTTCCACATAAAATAAATATTAATAATATTCCAGAATTTAATAATAGATGTATGATAATTATCTTACTATATTCGTAAACACACATACTTTATTAAGATATCTCTTGTGTACATAATTACTTTAATACAGACTAATATGTTTTTTAAATAAGGCTAGCAATTTAACTCTTTCTCATTCCTAATTTAAATATAATGTTCAATTAATTATTTATCTCATGGTTAATAAATAAATCAATCTTAATCTTTCAAATAAAATTAATAAAAATGCATAGATGTAAAGTTTTTTAAGTTATTCTAGGTATGATTAATGTAAAAGGGGATTTTATTTTATATCACCTTACCCTACTAATTTGTATTTCAGATAGCAACTATAATAATAAATGGTGTATAAATTTTAAAAGAATAAATATGTAATTTAATAGTTTAAAAGATGACTCTTCATTTCATAAATATACAAAGACGATGATTTCAATAATGACACACAGATGTATTTAATTATAACAATTGCTTTATTATAAATAACAAGTATATAAATAAAATAATAAAATTATCAGAAAACAATAATAAATGTAATTTAATAACAACATTTTATAACAATATTAATAAATATTAGTCTTTGTTCTCTAAGAATAAGCTAATCTTGGATTATGATTGTGTATGCAATTCTAAAGTGTTGCAAAGACATGACACTCTATTGGAGAGAGTCAACTAATATTAAATTAAAACTAACTTTAGGTTTTATAATGTCCTTAATTATTTTAGTAACAATAATCAATAGATTATCAACCTCATTTTATAAAAACTGGTTAGTTCTTTCATTCTTTTGGAATAAGCAAAATTATTTCTTAACACTCCTAAATAATATAGAAAATACATAGCTTTATTTATTATAAATTCATATCCTTTACTAGAAAGACTTGCTATGCTTCTTATATTATTTCAAGTTTAAATTATTAGATAGAAGTATATCTCTATTAACAAATATAATTTATTCCATTCATACCATCAGAATGCCTTTTTGCATAAAGTAGTATTTCAAAATTAATACAAAATATCATAGGCACTACAAATAAATATTTCTTAGTGATTTAATCATCTACTCAAGAATGATTAGTTACCAATGAATCTGAGGTTGAATTTAAGGACTAATAAAACATAATGTAAGTCTCATGATGTATGACATGATTTCCTTACTACTATAAAGTAAGTTAAATATAAACAGATTTATAAATTTAAAAGTTAATTTAACCAAATGCAACCAATTCCAATATAAAATGTAAATCACATATATTACACACATATCCAATATCATTAATAAAATATACAAAGTTGTTACCTGTATCTTTATATCTCAGCCTTATTTTCAGAACTTTATAATTTATTTATTATTATACTAATTATAACTATAAACTAAATAATTCAACAATTATAAACAAAGCTTATTTAAGTAATTCTTTAAACTGTAATCCTATTTTATGAATGGTTGAGAATTATCCTGTGAAAATATTTACACTTTGCAGACTATTCCAATATTTATAATTTATTGGCAATACTAAAAACAGGCAAAACTTTCTATACGTATTGCCACTTAGTGCAAGCCAGAGTAATCAATGGATGCCAGAAGGCTTGTGCATAAAATCCCCATTTAATGCCTAATCATCCAATATCCCCAGACTAGTTTCTGGCTTGTGGCCTTCATCAGTGAGGAGCCTTGGATCTGAGAGCACTGCTGCACTGTACCTAGATCTGGTGCAGTGCTCTCAGATCCAAGGCTCCTCACTGATGAAGGCCACAAGCCAGAAACTAGTCTGGGGATATTGGATGAGCAGGCATTAAATGGGGATTTTATGCACAAGCCTTCTGGCATCCATTGATTACTCTGGCTTGCACTGAGTCGCAATACATATAGAGAGTTTTGCCTGTTTTAATAACAGTTATGAGCAAGCATAAGAAATGGTGATCATGTGATGTTTATTGGCAGTACTTAAATATTAAATAAGAAGCACAAGGTAATTCCTTGGGTAGGTTTATATCATTGGTGACACTTAATATAAGGATTTTTTTTTTTTTAATTTTAATAAGCACATTTAGTAATCCAATTCCAGATTGATAACATATTATTCCATTTTAGAATAACTGCCGATCAATTTGTAATGATTATCATATTTTCATATTATAGCATTTATAATCCTGAATCCATATTTAAAGGACTGATGTTGAATTGTAGTTTTTTTATATAATGAGAGCAGTTTAATTCTTTAGAGAACACTTGCAGATTTATCCTTATACTTGGCATTTGTCATGTATTTTAAAAAGCATTAAATCAATAATCCTTTGGTTTTAACAAACTTTATTTATTTTGCTATATAGTTCAGACTGTTTTAATAATTAAGACCTAGCAAATAAATAATAATCCATAGATGAATTAATTTTGTTGATTTCCGTTAAAAGTTAACCATTTTCTCCAAAGCTACAAATATATGGAACTTTATACATGGATTTTGACTTGTTGATTAAAGTTTTATTTTTCACTAATACATGAGGTAATTCATAGTTTTCCAATATTATTTTGAAAGAAAAGACAAGTGATTTGACTTGTATTACTGAGCATCCCATAAGCAATTTTTCAAAATTTTCATTAATAGTTAAAAGCAGTAAATTGGATTTTTTTGAAAATAGTATTTAATGATAATTCCAGTTGTTATTATTTATCCATTTTAGTTCAAAAAGAAGAAGACATTTTATTAGCTGACAAAATACCAAAGTGAGTTTTCTACTCTGATATTATGAAGAAGACAGTTAAATGACTGGATCTTGGAGGCACTGTAATTTCATAAAAACTGCTGAATTTTCCCAAGTCTCTGGTCAACTAGTATCTCAATGAATCACTATTTTCCACAATGCTTTTCTGCTTTTAGGTTTTCTGAGGAAAAATTGTTCATGTTATGGTGATACAGAGAAAGGAGATAATCAAAATTGTCTAGTATTATTTTAAGCTCTAAATTTTCCAGACATTAAAATGAAAAAAAAAATTTTTTTACAATCATTTATTTAACAAATAAATGGCTTATAAAATCTCTTCAAAGATCTCAGATATTTTCATTTTAATAACCTTATTTAAAATACCTTTTAATTGACTTATGGTAGCACGAATTAAAATAATTTAATTTACTAGTTTTAAATTTATAAATTTCAAAATGGACAAAGTTTTAAACATATATAACTTTCATGAAAGCACACATATTTTAAATGGACTGTTTGTTCTATTATTTTAGATAAACATAATCTCAGTTGTAATAATCATACTATAGTTATTGTAGAACTGACTTAAAATATTGTTTTACTATGTTTGATTTAATGTATCCTATCTTATATATTTTTCATAAAATTTCAAATTTGTATGTCTGTGTTTTTCTGTAGGTACATAAAATTCAACTACACTTTTAAAAAAAAAAAAAAAATACAGATGCAAGTATTTTATATATGCATTGATTAATCAAATCTGCTTAGAGGACATTTTTAAATACTTTATAAAAATTTATATATTCTTTTAGGCAATAATATAAAAAACTTGAATTTCATTTTGCCTATATTATCTGTTATCTGACCAATAATAGTAGTGGATTTACTTTGCTTAATCAGAAAATAATTTTTTATAGTTTTTGATTATATTAGCATTTTCCTGAAGGTTTGTAATGATGATGTTTAGTTGTATTTATATGTTGGACTATTTCCATCATCTAATATGAGTATTGAATGTCTTTAGAAAAATTTACCTTTATTTAAATATTCCAAATACATTCAACTGTAAATAATAGCACACAGATTAGTATATGCATAATGTTTCTAGAAGTATTATTCTCTCCTTTTGTCTAGGTGTTGCTGGGCTGACCAATGATAGTACTAGCATGGTTAGAGCATTACCTTAAAATTCAATATTCAAGATGTAAGGGTACAGGTTCGATTCCCATGCTAGTACTGTTACTGGTTAGGCCAGCAACACTTGAAGAAAAGAGGAGAATAATACCTCTCGAAACATTGTGCATATATTAACCTATGTGCTATTACTAACAGTTGAATGTATTTGGAATATTTAAATAAAGTTAAATTTTTCTAAAGACATTCAATACTCATATTAGATGATGGAAATAGTCCAATATATAAATACAACTTTGACTATATTAGTTAATTATGATAGTAAATATAAAGTTACAGTTTACCCCCTTCTCCAGAGAAAAGATTGAGAAGTTTGAAATCCCCTAGAAAAAAAGGGGAAAGGAATATTAAATACACTAAATACAATTTAGCCACGATTTTGAACACTTTTTAGCAAAAACCTTTTATTGGCCTATATTCATGCACAATCTTACATTATGACTGTCCTGCAGTCTTCTTCGGAACCACTTTTATTTTAATTTTTTTAAAAAGAAAGTGCAGGAATATAGGTCAATAAAAGATTTTGGCTAAAAAATGTTCAAGGTATTGGATAAATTGTATTTATATAAGATATTACAGCAAAAAAAAAAAAAGAAGTAGTGAATTTGGTAATACTTTTAAATACAATATTTTATTTAAAATTTGTGATTGATTTAATAAAGTGGTAAGATTTTTTTTTATATCTCAAGATATTCTTTTGAGTTAATTAAATGAAAGGTAAAACAAAAATAAAATGTTAATGAGTGAAATATTTTATTGTAGATACATATCACATCTAGATTCATATACCATTTATAAATAAGAAATAATATAGTTTTACATATTTTAAAAACAAATTAATTAAAAATTGAATTTTTTTTTTATTATCTTATAACATACATGTCGGTATACATGATTATATCTTGGCCAACTTAGCCATTATAATAAACCAAATGGAAGTTAAACCTTTGGTTAATATTTTTTATATTACTAGTTTTGAGTGAGGGTGCTATTATATTATATCTGTGACTGCTTATCATTTACATAAATCTGTAAATTCAATTTAAACATTTATTGTTTTGCTTCAACCAATTAAAATATTTAATATCTATATGTAAATCAGAGTCAGATGTAATAATTTATTTTATGTTATTGAAGAATATTTATCAGATCTTTAATTTTTTTATTACTATTTCTAATTAATTATTAAAATTATTAATAATTGAATTATTATAATCAAATCATTTGATATTAAATCAAATATTTTGTGTTTTTACTCTTATATATATATATATGTATATGTTCAGTCTTTGCAAACCAAGAATCTAGCTCTTATCATAACAGAATGTAATGCACATGCATGTATCCATCATATAATTATTTTTAGAATTATTCAGATTATGCTAAGAAACTGAGAGTCACCTTTAAAGCCATACATTTTATTCCATGTTCAATGGTGATAATTACTATTTTATGTTCTGAATACAGACTTACATTACCAATAGCCCTGAAAATTGATGATGATCATAAGTTTAATAATTACAGCACCTTTAGACAACAAATTTGATATATGCTCATATTTATTTATCCCTTACATATGTTTGTACAACAAAAAATATTGATGCTCGCTTACTTAAAATATTATGCCTCAGTACTTGCATTTACTTGAGGATTATGATTATCTTTAATTTTATATGGTTCAGTATTTAAATTCACTTCCAAATGGTGATATTTGATTATATTTGTCATTATTATATGATCTCTTCCCTTTCTGATCCATTCCAAACAATGCTGAAACTGAAACATGCTATTTGATGTCCATTACTTATTATGCTGACATTGCATTTGTCTGTACTTCAAAACATTACTATATATGTATAAATATTTTTTTTAGAACTTTTTACTTATATATATATATATGTTTGTGTGTGTCTCTGTGTGTATATATATATGCAAGATAGGTATAAAAGTAATCATTTTAATCAATATGTAAATGATTGTATTGTTGGTCAAATGTAATATTAGGAATATATATTTATTTCATACAATCTATCCTAGTAATATATTTAGCTATGTTAGTTCCATGAAATAAGATATAGACATATATACTGTATTAAAGAAGTTTATTTCAGATTGCAATTTAGATGAGGAAAAAAAAATATTTTCAAAAAGACAAAATATTTTATGATCGTATGTGAACAAATTGCTTCCCTTTTTAAATTTTTAGTTGGCTAGATGCTATAATAACTTCCTTTATATTCATTTTCAATTTAGGAGGAAAAGATTTTACAATTTTATTCTTAAATGATATCACTTTGTGAGAACTTTTTTTTTTAATAAATTATTTCAGTGAAATTTTTGTTAAAAATATGTGTTCCTTTATTTAAAATTTATATAAAATATAGTAATTACTATTAGCCACAACAATTCTGTGCAATAAAATTAATCTAGATAGGAAGACTAGAACATCTCAAAGTCTCATTAAGTGATTATCAAAATTTGATACTATTTTATATAAATTTTTATCTTTTCTGAACCAGTAAAAAGAACAAATGAGATTTACTATGAATTATAGAATTATAATTATTCAATTATGACTGTGAAAATTTATGATGAATGAAAATATATTCAATGGGGGCCGTGTGTGTATATATACATTAAATACTTCCTAGCGCTATACTATTTATTATAAATAAAATAGAAATTCATATAACATTACAATACTAGCCAAAAACACAAAGTTTATTAAAATTCTTCCACAATCATGATTTCATTTACAACAAATAGACCTTTTCAAGTGAAATTCAATAAAACATATATATACAAAACAAAATAGCCTCCTCATCATTCACTTCAAAAACCAACTTCCTTTAATATTAAAGGATGTCTTCGTGAGATTGATGGCCTCAGATTCAAAAAAATTTATCATCAAAGTTTCTTTTACTTTTCTTTTCAATTCACTTTTTTCATAAAAAATTGTATTCAGTTCATGAATATACAAAACTATGTTATAATATCTATTTTTAACTCTACTGTTATGAACTTTAACTCTTTTATTAAGACTTAATTTACTTTGACTGTATAAATTTTATGACAATTGAAAGGAATCTTATAAACTAGCCTGGGAATATATTTGTTATCAATTGACTGTTTTGACTATTTAATAATGAATTTAAATTCAGGGCTTTCTTCCAGGCCATTTTCATACCATCCAATAAAGAATTATTCTCATAAATCAATTTCATTTGGCTAGTATTGTAATGTTATATGAATTTTGATTATAAATGTATATATAGACACTTACACTATGGGTGCATCTGTTATTAAAACTAATATTTTTAATCCAAAATCAGAATCAAAAATAATTTCAATACCTGTAGAAAAAACCCACTTCATATTATCATGCTTGGCCATTCCCAACATTGGTAACATTGTTCCAAGGACAGCTTTTAAAAATGGTACCATACCAAATACTAGAAATAAAATATTAGCATTAGCAATGTGAAATAATCCCTGGATCAAACCTTATATACCAGTTATATATTCAATAAATAAATATTATTATTCCTACTTATAGCTCATATATAAACTTACCATTCTCCTTAGCTAAATTTGCCATTGTCTGCACAACAAAATAATGAGGCAAAACTCCAGGCTGAAACTTTTTTAGTAATTCTTCCATAACCTCATGGCAAAACTGAATACCCAAAGCTACCATTATTCCACTAGCAGCTGATTGCCAATCAGCTATAACTTCCTGCAAAACAAATTTAATATTCTAAAAGAAAAGAAAAAAAAAAAGATCTAAAGTTTTACTTTAAATCAAATATTTACCTTTGACTGAGTCATTTCCTCACTTGCTTGTTTAACAAGATCGGTAGCCATATTGACATTTAATTCTCCCAAAGACTCCCGACATATTTTTTGCATACAATTTAATATAAGTACTTTGTGGCCTTGCTGGAGCTAAAAAATTAGATATTTAGTTGCATATATATATATATACATAATCAAAATCATCATTTTCTTTATTTTGCTGTAATATCCTATATAAATACAATTTATCCAAACCACTTCAACACTTTTTAACAAAGCTCTTTATTTGTACATATATACATACACCTATGTTTTGACTATCCTGCAGTCTTCTTCAGAGCCAATTTACTTTAATCCTTTAAAAAAATGTAAATTGGCTCTGAAGAAGACTGACAGTCGAGACGTAGGTATATGGATATATATATACAAATAAAGAGTTTTGCTAAAAAGTGTTCAAAGTGGTTTGGATAAATTGTATTCACATATATACATATTATATAGCATACTCAAAATTATTTATATATATGCATACATATAACATCAATATAAATCCAAACAAATTACAACAATTGAACCTAATTTTTCTAAAATAAGCCATCTACATAGTATGCTATAGGTATTTTCATAAAGGGTGGAAATGAAAAGTAAAACAGATAATAAGGAGCACCAGCATTGTGACTAGTCTCATTAATATTTTATATTATACTAAATGGGGGGGGGGGGATTTCTTGTTTAATTAGTAACATGTGTAGAAATGTGATATACATACACCTGAAAAATATTTTAAGTCTTTTATCCTGACACTTTTTTTTTTTGCTGTTTTATATTATAAACTAATTTTTATGCAATTATTTGAAAATTAATTTTATTTTTTGATAAATTACATATTTACTAAAGTTCTATTTGCATAATATCTGATATACAATATTTATCATTATTTTTTTTTTTGTTTCCATTAAAAAGAAATATATTTCCAGCAGATACCTGCATGGAAAGACAAAATCTGGGTCAGCTACTAAAAATGAAAGTCACCAGCAAAAACATATTTCAAGGTAAATCATGTTATATGTGATTTTTTATCAGAATTTTATGAGGAATGTGAAGAAGCTGTCAATAAAAGTATAATTTTAACATTTTTAACTCTCAAAATTTAGAATTTGTGAACTTATATAAAAAATAAGCATTTTTAAAAGGATTAAAAATCTTTTTTTCTACATTTTTTTAAGGTAGTTTCAGTTTTATTACATTCCTTCACATTTTCTCTTTCCACCAATACATATAATTTTATATTTAATGTATTCAAATTAAATATATTGTACAAAACATGTTTGCTGTATATTTTTTTTAAAATCAGAATGGCAACCCAGGCGCCAAGAATTTAAAAAGCAAAGTTATTTTCAGAAATGTTTAGTCACCTATAATTAGATTATCAAAAACAGATTTTAGGGTTGAATTAATAATAATTTGTTTTGAAAGTTTCAAAAAGATAAAAGTTGTTTAAGGATTATTAATAAAAGGTGCAAAAATAATTTACAAAACTTTAAAATTTCAATCTAAATATAGAAACTTACACTTGACACTAACAAAATTGGGGGGAGGGGCATCAAAAATGGACACATTTCAAATTCTAGCATAGACATGAGAAGAATCATATTCCCATTACAATGGAAGAACAATTACAAACTAAAAGGATAAATATCAAAGTTAATACTGATTATATGCAATTCTCATGATATCTCCTAACTAAATCTAAACTTTCATTAATTAATAATTAACGGGATGGCAGAAAACATGAGATGCTATGACACATGGAAAAAAAAAAAAAGCTACATTTCTAAAGTCTTTCAACCAACAAAAGAATAATACATTGGCACTACTGAGAAAATAATAAGAAATCCATCTATCCACGAAGAAGTGTACTAGAAAAAAAATCAAATTTTTTCTACGTCCAATTTTTTTTGTAAGAAATAATTTATCATAGCTACTTATATATTGTAATCGAAAAAAGAAGAAAAAAGAAGAGACTTTACAGAGACAGAGCATATAACAGGGTGGCAAAGTGTAACTTTAACAGAACAGCTGCTGTACTGATTCGATGGAGTCATAGAAAATTAATATAGCTATGTACGTGACGAAAGATTTTGGTTTCCTATATTCTGACCACAAGGGCGCCACTAGTCTGAAAATCGGAACTAGACATTTATTTTAAGGATGGGCAGGATATACGAACATGAATGTACCGGACTAAACCCAGGGAGAGCAAAAGCTCATGAATGTGGTTCAGACAATTGAGAAAACACTGAGATAAACATCAGCCAAAATAATTACAATAACTTTTTAAATTTATTAAACATAATACCAAAATAAACATGAAAACTTGATCTACATTTTTTTAGCAGATCTTAACATTGAGTGTATGCGAGCATTAATATGTTAAATACCCAGGCAGACAGATTCATTTCTCATCTATAACATAATAAGGGCATATATCTTCCTGCTAGCGGTTCACCCAACCAATTCCCCTTTTCCCTATAGAAATTTAGTAAGATGGATGTTTGTGGAAAACAATGAGACATCGCAGATGAGCTTTTCTTAGTCCGGAAAAGAAATGTCGGAACCAAGAATGTCCTAATTCTGCAAAACGCTCATGGACAAGTACGTTTAAATGAGCCAAGGTTACAAGAAAAGTAACATTGTGAACTACGTAATCTGAATTATAGAAAATAAATCTCTACCAAAAAAATAAAATCATATGCCCTCTAAACCACCAGCCAAAGCCAAGTTTGAATAAGTTTAACGACAAAGCAAACAAACAAACAAAAAAAAAAGAAGAGTAAAAGAATACTAAGGTCGGTCTGATTATTTATCAAGGGTTAATCATAGAACTGATAAAATATTAAGCATATAAAATATCACTTGCCATACACTCTCAAACAAGTAATATTTTAAGATGAAAAATCTTGCTACTAAGATTGTAATGTAAAAATAAAAATAAAAATCAATACATTAATATTTAAATTGATAGATTACACATCATAAATATAATTTCTTTTTAAGATTAAGCTGAGATTTGCTAGAGACTTAATTAGAAATTGAGCCCTGATTTTGAAATGGAAAGGTAAGTTACCTCGAGGTAATATTAATTTCTGCTGTTCACACAAAGTTCAGTTTATAGAATCCTATACAGCGGCGGTCATTTACTACAGGTTCAGAAAAATGGAGAAATTATCGGGATTCTCTCTGGACTTGACACTTAGGTCATAATTGAAGTCACAATTTGGAGCTCCAGAGGTTCATCTTTGGAAAGGCTCAGCCCATCATGTTGTGGAGATTCTTCATGGCGTATATTAGAGGAATGGCATCTGAATGGTGCTACTATCATGGCAAATAGTAGAATTATTGTCGGTCAATGGAAATTCAACTTGGTGATTCTCGTGGAACAAATATCAAATAAAAATTAGAATCACTTTAATGATGTAGCAGTTCACTAACAGCTAAAATCTGGATGAATCCTCAATAACAAGAAGCTGAATAAGCTGAGCAATCAGAATAAAAATAAAAGAACTGAATGACGAGAATAGTCTCTCTGAATAATCTGATAAGAATGACTAAAAAAATACCCAGAGCTATTTATGTCCATTGTTATCTCCCGTGCAATCTTTTTTTGCAACTTTCAACCAAGGTAAATCACTGTCTCCCGCTCAATCTTAATTAGAAAAACAATATCTTACAGGGCTTTATCTTACAAAATTATTATTATTATTTTTTTAAAAAAAAAACATACCAAACTAAATCTCAGCTTTAAAAATAAATCAACATTATTTTTTTTTTTTAGTTTTTTAAATAAAATACCTTTATAAGAAGACTAATTAAACTTTGCTTGCTTTTAATTATTTAAAAAAAAACAAGCATCATAAAAATAAATTATTTTATACTAAAATCAACTGAGAATTAAAAATATAAGATTTCAATATAAATAGATATGTGTGTTATTGTACATATAAAACTTGGTTTTTAATTTATGTGATAGAACTTTTGAATTGGATAAAGTATCCGGTTCAACTGCCCCATCACGCCAACAAAAAAAAATAAAAGCATTTATTTGCTGTTTCCTTTTTTTTTTTTTTAACTTTAAACCCCAAATTTAAAACTTTTAAATCCCCTCCTCCTGGTTGAACATTTGCCCTGAGATCAATTCCTTAAGTGTACCTCCTATCTTTTAGGTGGCTGGCCTAAGGCTCCATGCATTATAAAATCCATAAACCCCATGCTCATCTTCCAATACAAAGGCATTCGGACCACTTTTCTTTTGTATAGTGAAGGGTCCCTCATACACTGGGAGCAATTTCTTACATTGATGCTGGGTTGGATTGCTGACATGAGGTTTTCGTACAAAAACCTTATATTTATATTTATTTCAAAGACTTTCTCTGCAGAATATTATTGAAGTGTCTAAATCAAGACTGAAAATATCCGTAGGAGGGGTCACTATTGAATTTTTTGTTAGTAGCATAGGACGGTATTTTCAATGCTTTCCTAAGATTATGTTAGTTAGTTTGGCTGGCTATCCGAATCATGTACTCTCACCATAGTGTTAATTATGTCTGTCTTTCTCTTTCAATCATGTAACCTATCCAATTGCTAGAAATGTTCCCAACTTATAAGGTGAAGTCATTTTTTTAAAGGGTCTTTCTTTCATATCTGGATATAGTTGCAGAGAAATAGCCTGCAGCTCAACTAATCAATTCGTTGTACTCTGCAAATGTAAAATAATAAAGTTTTTCCTTTGTCTTTTATTCACTATTATTAAAATTCTGTAGCATTGTTTTCTTCAGTAAACCTGATCAATATATACCTGTTCAAATTCATTCTCAGAGTCTTGTCTCTCCTTGATCACCGGGCATACATTAAGAATAAATTCTAGTGATGTTTGAGGAGTAAGTCGCTTAGTAGCAATTTGGAGGAGTAGGTGAGGTTCGAACTCCTTTACCTGCATTTCTAGGTTAGGTTAAAGCAGCTCTACTTTTCATACCGAAGCGGAAAATGGTATGAAAAGTAGAGCTGCTTTAACCTAACCTAGAGGTGCAGGTAAAGAAGGTTTGAACCTCACCTACTTCTCCAGATTACTACTAAGCGATTTACTCCTCAAACCTCACTAGAATTTATTCTTAATGTATGCCCGGTGGTCAAGGAGAGACAAGACTCTGAGGAGGAATTTGAACAGGTATATATTGATCAGGTTTACTGAAGAAAACAATGCTATAGAGTTTTAATAATAGTAAATAAAAGACAAAGGAAAAACTTTATTATTTTACATTTGCAGAGTACAACGAATTGATTAGTTGAGCTGCAGGCTATTTCCCTGCAACTATATCCAGATATGAAAGAAAGACCCTTTAAAAAAATGACTTCACCTTATAAGTTGGGAACATATCTAGCAATTGGACAGGTTACATGATTGAAAGAGAAAGACAGACATAATTAACACTATGATGAGAGTACATAATTCGGATAGCCAGCCAAACTAACTAATATAATCTTAGGAAAGCATTGAAAATACTGTCCTATGCTACTAACAAAAATTCAATAGTGACCCCTCCTACGGATATTTTCAGTCTTGATTTAGACACTTCAATAATATTCTGCAGAGAAAGTCTTTGAAATAAATATAAATATAAAATATTACATACTAAGATGACAGAACATTGTGGGAAATGATGGGCCCTGAGACACAAATGGCAACCAAGAGCTAACACGAGACTGGATAGCTCTCCACCTCTAAACTGAGTTAGAGAAATGGAATTCGTTCGCTAACCGCGTGATCCGAATTCAGGCATGGAGTTTTGTTGCTTATGTCCAGTTCTATATATATGAAAGGGATGAGATCCAATTTTTATTAATCTTTATTGCAATCCCGAGGTGGGTATGTTAGCTTATGTAGACTTGGTGAGGAAAGCGCCGAAATGTGCGGAGACATGTCCACAGATCACCCAGTACGCAATATAATATAAATACAGTTCAACAACCTTTAAATTTAAAAGAAAAACCTTAGGTAAACATATACAAAACATTATGAAAGTCTAACCAAAAAAAAAATCCCTTATAAATAATTATTTTATTTTGCAATACAATTAAATCACTTATGCAAAGGGGCGGACATGTTAAAAAAATTAGTTAATGTTCAGCCAGCCCACCACAGAGATAATACAAATCCTTTTCTATAACTTTAATATCGAGAAATATGGGCGACTGTACTCTCTCTTTTACAGCTAGATGAAAAACAAAAGTTTTGTTATTTTACATTCTTAAAAAAAATATACACATATGTTTGTAACCTTTTTTGAATTGAATTAAGGAGAAATATATATGGTAATGAAATATAAGTAAGGGTCTCTCTCTTTTTAACAAAAGAAAACTAAATAAAATCTTTAATCATTAAATCTCAAGTCCTATACCAACTAACTAGAACTTAATAGATAACACTGCATTATAAATCAAAAGGGGAGAGGAGCATTTTTTTTTTTTGTCTCTAAAACATAGACATAAAATGAAATGCTTAATTATAGGTGTATAATGGTGACCAAGTTTATTGAGGCATTTTCACCTAACCTAAGAAGATTCATCGCCATTATATGTATTAAGCCCAATACGAATTACTTTTTTTTAAAAAAAAAAAAACAGTTCACAAAATGTTCAAATAAAAAAAACAACAACTTATATCTACATTTACTTTGAGAAAAGACAAACACATTTCAAATACGAGGATAGTTACCGGCAACTAGAGTGCATGTGTCAAGATGAGTTCCATTAATGTTGCATGGCAGTTCCTTCTTTTTTTTTTTTGATTCATTTTTCCATAGAAAGAAATAATTACTACAGGATAGGCATTGTCAGGCATTTTTCTTAGTTCTTCGGCTGGCTCACATCTTTATGACTCCAGTCCGAGAGATGGGAGAGTGAAGGCAAAAAAACTACTGCAGCATTTCTGTAGAGTAACAAAGTTCTGGATTTGAATACAAGTAGAGCAAATAATCTACAGCAACAATGAAAAGGCAGCAAGCAGGAATTCAAAAAAAAAAAAGAATTTCTTTTTTAAAAGAATAATTTTCAGCCGATTCTAGAAATTCTTAATATAAGAGTCCCTAGCAAAAAGCTTCAGCAGATTTTTCAGATTTTGAAGAATAAAAGAAAAGTTCTTTATTTATACAACTTTTTCCCCCATTGTGTTTTTAATTAAACTACTTACTGGTAGCCTATTGTTTCATATTTTTTCCTGTTATCTATTTTCTTTTAATTAAAATCTTTCATAAAATAATTGCATTCTTTAATGGGTTATGTTTAATTACGAAAATTTATCTTATCTCTTTCTGCCATCATATTTTAAAATTAAAGAAAAATTTAAAAAAAATTCTCTTATTTTTTTATATTTTATTTCATTAACTTTTCCTCCTCTTAAAATAATTTCCCTTAAAATAATATATAACTGTTGATGCAAGTCATTCTTTAAGTTTGAGAAAAACATACATTCTCTGTGGTTGGACTTGGGGACTTAGTTAGTCCACAGTGAAAGGTGAGGCCAGCATATATATCATTGTATATATATGCATAGCTTCATATTCCTAGAACCCATTAAAAAAAAACAAGTAAAAAAAACGACTAAAGCTACGGTTTTGCAGAGTGAAACAGAGTGATATGGCTCCTATAACACAGAATATTTATGTATTTACATAAAATAATACTGGTCTCCATACGTTACCACAAAAAATATTTTCAATTTAAGCTCAATAGCTTACTGGTATATACGTTATATTAAAAAAAAAAAAACAAAGTTTATAATGATACTAATAAATAGATTATATTAACAAAAAAAAACTGAAAGTTTATCATAATACTGATATATGGATTATATATATTAAAAAAAAACTGAAAGTATATAATAATACTGATTAATATATTATGACAATGACAATATATACAAAAACACACACATACCAAAAATTGAAAGCTTATGATGTAATTTTATGTCCATGTTAATGTGTTGTGGTCGTACCTTGGGGTTCTTGTAATTTTAATTTTTTTTTTTTTAGACTGGAGCACCGTATTTAAACAATTTTTTTTCTTCTGGATCTTCCTCTCTGGGTCTTGTTATTAGGTCTTTCCTTCAGGCTCTTAGTTATGCCCTGATATGGCTTTAATGATTTTGCATTAAATGGCCCCATGGTTCCTTTGTCATTTTCCAATAGAAAAGCATTCTCTCCCAATTTCCTTTTTATAATGAAAGGTCCTTCATATAAAGGAAATAATTTCTTGTATGGTACCTCTGATGGTTTGCTTGTATGTGGACCCATACCTGTTCCCCAGTTTGGAAATGGTATGTCTTATGTTTCATTTTTTTAATTCTCTTTTGTGCCATCTGTTCCAGTCACCTTCTAGCATTAGCTTGATCTCTATCATGATCAACTATTTCTTGCTCTACTGGCAATAGCGTTTTAATAAATCCCGGGTCCGTGTTCCAAAATGCAGTCTCATTGGGGTAAAACCTGTAGATTCATTTATGTTCTGGTTTAAATGTTTTACCACTATGGGTTTTGTTTAACCCAATTTTTATGGTTATTTCCCACGTAGGTCCGGAACAATCGGTTCAGCTCTCTCATGACTCTCTCAAAGGGATTTGACTGAGAATTTCTTATTGATGTTAAAATATGTTTAATTCCCTGTTGGTGCATCCCTTCTCTCCATTGTTGAGATGTGAATGCTGACCCATGGTTTGAAGGAATGGTTTTTGGTTTGCCTATTTCAACAAACTGTTTTGAATGCAGAACCTTGAGTGCATTACATGAGTCTGCCTCCGTACAGGGTATGCTGATACACACTTCGAAAATACGTCATATGTCACGAAAAGAAATTTAAAGCGGTTAAAAGCAGGTAACTGTCCATAATGATTCACTTCCAAAAGCTCATTTGGACCCGTAGGTAGTATTGGAGTAGCTGTTACCATGTAAGACTATTTAGGGTGTTTACTCTGGGCACAGATCTACTAAGAGTACATCGCTTCCCAATGAAACTGATGGCGAATGGCACTCAGTTTTCCGGGGACCATAATGTCCACATAGTTTGTGCACATGTTCAATAAGTCACCCTCTAATTTCCCATGGTATTAGAATTTTCCAAGGGTTTGCTGAATAGCGTGTTCTATACATCAAGATATTATCTTTGATCCGGTAATGTGTTTTCCATCCTGGTACCCACCCTTTCTCCAGGCTTTCAATGATAGGTCCATATTTTATGTCCATAATTTGGAACTTGGCCAAATTTTTCAAATCATGTTCTATTAAGTCATCCACACCAATGGACATTGTTGCTATACACATTTCTTCTGCTACCAAGTTGTGTGGTTGTACTTCTACTGGGTGACGGCTCAAGAGTTGTGTGGTTGTACTTCTACTTGGTGACGGCTCAAGATGTCTGCTACTATGTTCTCTGTTCCAGGGCAATGAATTACTTTATAATTAAATAGTTGTAAAAACAGACTCCATCTGATGAGACAGTTATTGGTGAGATATCCTCTATTTAGGAACTCAAGGCATCTGTGGTCGGTGATGATGATTACTTCCGAACCTAATAAAAACTGTTTAAAAATTATGAATTTTAAAGAAAGCAATTTATTAACTTCTAAAATAATTTTAACTTTTAAAATATCTAGATTTAACTCTCTTCTTAAATTAAATGATTTCTTAAGCCAGTCAAATTGTAACTCACAAAAGGGAATGGACTGATTTGGTTATCACATTCTTGTAAATAACAATCACATGAATCAAACACAGCTGTCTTACATCTCACAAGGATATTAAATAAAATACTAATTCTTTTCCGCTCATGCTTAGGATTCTATAATAGCTTTGGTAACTCATGCCAAGAACACTGAGAATTATACAAATAATAAACATTATAAACTATTACCAATAAGCTAAGAGAGAAAAAACTTTGACTCACACTCATAACACTTTAATGACCTCGGTATTCCCCACATAAATCACAAATATCATAGTAACAATTCATTTATTTTCGACAATAACTTCTCTACACTCTCCTCTTCCATTAAAATTTACTATCTTTAATTTCTTTACACTGTTGTATTGTCATGATAAGATATGTACGAAATAAACAGTCTTATTGATTTAATTAATTTATAATACTACATTAATTTTTTAACAATAAGTTCATGAGCTCTTAATTCAAAATTGGAAAATTATAGTCTTAGTGTTCAAATCAGAAATGCAAAATTTCTATTCGTGATCTTATGAATTTATTGTTGACCAATGAATGTTATCCCAGTGATTATAATTTAAGTAGACATATGCTTGATCTCTGAGCTAATATCTATTTTTTCATTAACCAATAATAATAAATGAATACTTCCACTGCTAATACAAGATATAGCATTCAAGAAAGAATAAAATGAATCCACAATAATAATAATAATAAAATCTTATAAATTGCTAAACAGTTAACTAAAATAGAATATTCTACTGACTTTAAATTTTTAAATAGATTAATATCGACTGGGGGCGCATTCGAATATCAGGAGTGGGAAAAGGGATTAGACATCCACTCAAGATATTAGTCACAACACAATAAATTTATGAAAATGAAAATAATAATTAATTTAAATGTAAATCTCCTTCCAGATGTCTTTAGTGTAACCATAATAATGTGTAAAACAAGTTATGAATGTTTCTTTAAAGCAAATTTCAGATTTCATGAGAAAATATAAATTTAATAATTAAACTTTTGCAATGTGTCTGTACCTGAATAAACATTAAAACATTTAAAATTGCATGTGTTTAAGATTTCTGGATTTTGTGAGTACCAAAACATTAAGACACAACACCAAATTTTTATTAACACATAATATTTATTAACAGATCAAGTTGAAAACTACAAAATTTGAATTTAACACAGCATCATAGCAATCTGATTAATAAAACAAAATATTTACAGTAGATTTACAATCGCTATGGAGAATATGATCCCTCTTTTGTGCTTATAAGACAACATTCCTACATGGCATGCCTCTATCAACCATAGCTTTGCATGGATTTAAATAAAATAAAATAAATATATATATATCTCAACCAGTTATATTTTTGTTGGTTTAGAAATGTTTGCCTGGGAGGCAAGCCTAAACAACTATTCACTATAACTGCCCTTAAAATCATCAAATTATAAAGTAACTATTAATTGATTCTACTTCTCAAAAGAAATATATGCCTCTTGATACTACTGACTTTACAAACCAAATATTATACATTGCTTCATTAATCTTTAACAATCACACCGATCTAACTAACCACTCAGGTTTAAACTTACAACTTTTAGTTACTATTTTAAATTATCACTTCTCTGTTCGTTTGATACCTAAACTTTATAACTTTAAACTAACTAATGGTTCTAGAGGGCACCCTCGTGCAATTACATGCAATCAATGCTTTCTATATCCCAACATGAGTAATAAACCATTAATCTTACCATTCCAGCGGTGACTTACTTCTGTTACGAGCTGGTTATGGTGCGCACTGCTTATTTAGGCTTTTAACATTAACTTTAAATTTTGAATGCTTATCGGTCTTATAAATGATAGTGAGCAAAGCTCAGCCAAGGCATTATACATCAATTCTCGATTCATACTTAAATTAAAAAGTATCTTGAAGTAGGTAATACACCAATAGGAACTACACAATGACCAACCATTAAATTACAAATTTTTAAACAATGAAAATAGGGCTATAAAATATGAAAATAAGACCACAAAGCAACACATCTGTGATGGCATGAACCGGGGCACTCCTACTATCTGAGGGTTGTAAGATATGTTAAAACTAAAACACTACACATATAAATACAGGCATGCACCTATCACTAATACAACTTTAATCTAGAACATGTCTCTTATGAAGCATATTGACAATGGAGCTGGGGATACACCCTCGATCTCCTAATACATTATTAAAATACTTAATATCTATAATCGTGGGAGAGCTACGATCAACCCTCAAGGCAGCAATAACTTAACATACCTTGAACAAACACTGTCATTCATAAACATTAATCTCAAGAGAATTATTCATGTATAAAACTGACAATGCAATAATAGTCTAATATGACTAGAATGAAAAAAATTATCTAAGCCTTAAATAATTATGAAATAAGAAATATGCATCACTTTTCAACATATAATAATTATACTTAAATCTCTCATCATCCAGGACATAGCAATATCAAAATCTTAAGATTACATAAGTAATAAAATAAAGCATGAATAATCAATATTTACTGGTAAGCATAAAAAAGAATTTTATATATCCATGAACCTTTCAAGTAAACATTTCACACAGACAAGTTATTCATATTATGGTAGCATTGAAATTAAACTATAGAGATATATAAAGAAGACATATTTTACCCTACTATAACCTAAATTTAATACTAGGTATATTCAGTATTATATTTTAAATAAAAAAACACTAAAATAAAATAGGCTTTCAATACACATAATAAATCAATGAATAATAAAATAAAAAGAAAAATTATACTTAAAAGTCCTTAGCATAGTCCATCGCTTATGATCTTTCCATTCACTACGACAATTTAGCACGATCAGCATCCTCCATAAGATCATTTAAAGTTAATCCGCACACAAATGACAGTATCCAAATACAAAAACACACAAATGGTCATAATTCCTTGATGCAAGATTATTCCAAAATTGCACAATTGTTTAATAGCAGGTTTAAATTTAGAAAACATATATTCTTATGAAACAGTTGCACTATTCCTTAGGATCCTACAAGATTTACACATATTTTCTTGAGAAGCATTCAATATTAAAAAAAAATCACTTAATCTAAAGTTGACTATATCATAGGTTTTATAGCACTTCAATGAACTCTGACATTCCATGATATTGTAAGTTTGGCAATTTTATTTTAGATATATCCAGTTTCACATATTCAATTTTCCTTTTCCCAATTACATAATGATTATTTGGGAATATTTTAAAATTTCTCTCATACATGAAACAGTCCTTCTTTCATGATAGAAAGTGAAAATGTGGAAAGTAGCTTTAACAAAAGTGCAAAATTATAGCTAATATTCACATTTAAGTCTTTTCCTTCTTTTTCTCAAATAAAGTCATTCAAATATTTTACATAACATAACAATTCTAACAAAATAAATGTTGAAGAAAATTAATATTTGTGATATTTCATATTGGGAAAATTAGAGTCCGTTCCAGATGCACCATCCATTGACCAATCACACAGATATTTGCTATCCTTGGGATTCAATTCATGATTGATTTTGAGGATGAAACACAAACCTAACTTAGAGATTTACATTGACATAATTATAAAACTTAGTACAATTTTACTTACTGTAAATTTTAGCAAAATATTAGGTCAGAAGCTGGAAACCAGCAGAAGAATACAAAGACCTACCAGAACAAAACAACCTCCTCAAATTGTGTGTGGTCCTTTTATAATCATCGGTTGTCACTCATCTTCAAACCCATCTCCTTGATCATTCACCCTGGTATTAAATTTTGATTGGTTATTACACCCAATTTTGATATTAATTATTCACACTACTAAATGATCACGTGGTTTACTTGAGAATTTGCCAGTTTTAAATTATATAAAAAAAATCAAGACAGAATGTAGCAAACTGAAAAAGATTTTTATAATTTAGAATAAAGGTTTAATTTAATTTAAAATTTTATGACTGAATATTCTCAGATAGTTATTTGAAATTAATACAAAATTGTAATCCTTTCAATTTGCTTCAAATGACACCTTACATGAGACAAAAAAATTTATAATTGTCCCAATAAATAAAATTTCATTTATACTACCACACACACTTGATCACATACTTACAGCTTTTCTAGCTAACTACGGAGATTACAGCTAGCACTAAACCTATTAAACAATATTAAATTTTACAGATTTGATCATAAAAATTGGCTACTGAATTGTATATGACTACTAGCAAGTTAAAATTTATGATATAAACTTACATCGATCTTTTTTAATTATCTATATTATTTTACCAATTAAATATTACGTGTTGATCTTAACACTTAGCCCCCTCTACTTCTCAGGTACCACAATCAATCTCAACAATTATAGCATATTTAAATTTACTGTGTGTTAGATTTTAAACTGCCTTTATACATCTACACCCAACTTATACATTAATTTTTCTTTAAATACTCATTATATGTCTACCACAAGCTTTCCAATCCCTCTGATTAGTCAAAACTACTGTTAGTTGTGAATTCTTTAATTTACTAGATTTCTTCTGTAAGAAAAATTTTTTCTTTATTGAAAACTGCATCTACCATGAACTCAGCTATCTTTGGCCAAAGCCAAAGGTTACAATATATACAAATCATGTTTGTAATTAAATCAGTTTTATCCAAGAAAAAAGGAAAAACATTTTTACCTTGCTATACAACCTATGGAAGGAAAGAATTTATAGATATAAATGTTAATATTTGGAGAGTTGCAAAAGCATTTTAAAAATTATATCTGTCAAAAAAAAAAAAAAAAAAGTTTTTAAATGACTTTTAACTGAAAAAAAAAACTCTAATCCATTCATCTTTATTAAAGTAAATTTTGATAGAACTGCTATTTTCTACTTTATTATTGATATAATTAATTTTTGCCAGGATTTATTTTAATGACATTTTTCTTATTTTGAATTTTCATTTTGTTTGTTTGCAATCTAAAATTTTCTTGTATTTTTTCAAACAAATTGTGAATTACAATCACAAAGAAAAAAAAATTAAAAATGTGACAAATACAATAATAAATATAGTAAAAATAGCTAAATATATCAATGTCAAATATATTAAAAGTTTACATATGCATTCATACTAGATAATAAAAAAAGTATTAATAAAGTTGGAATTTGCTGCTTAAAACATGAGCCTTTATAGTAATTTATTCTTTATTATTTGTATAATTGGCTGAACAAGCGTTCATTCAATTACATAAAAGAGTTAAATGGGTTTTTTTTTGCTCGAGGGAAGAAATGGGACTCATTTATATTAATTTATTTCTGAACAATGCCAATTAACATTATCCATAATTAATTTTATTTTCTAGATTGAATCAATTTATTTGTTAATAATAAATTATAATTAATTTTAATTTTAAAACTTAGTCAATTATCTAACTCATGATTGTTTACATAATTAGAGAAATTATTTTAATGATGATCAACACAATAGATCAAGAAATTATGATGATCAAAACATATCTTAGAAAAATTGTTAGAAATATTCAATAACTGATAGGATTAACCTGTTTTTGCTTTTTACATATAATTTGGGTGCTATGTTTAGACCAAGTACAGTTAGAAATTTTAAACTACTCGTAAAAAGTTCCATTGCATATAATATGACACTCAATGTGAAGCCTGGGTAACATTTATACCATATTTAGTGTGGCACTTCTAACCAGTCATACAACTCCAATTCCACCACAATATATATAAACAATATTTATCTAAATCGCATGTTAAAAATTGATAATAAATTGAAAGTATGCTAGCCTTTCTCACATGCGCAATTATAATAGAGAAAGCCAATCAGATTTTAAACAGATATCTAATAAATAATCAAGCTTAGACACGAGACAGAGATTTTGATAGAAAAGGTTGATACCAACCTTTTCTAAACTTAAATCTGATTGGCTTTCTCTGTTATATTGCGCATGTGAGAAAGGCTAGCATACTTTCAATTTATTATCAATTTTCAACATGCGATTTAGATAAATATTGTTTACAAACGTTGCTGCTATGAAAATTACGGTATAGTAAATCTGAGATTTCGTGCTGTAATATATTATATTTATAACACAATGAATGATAATTGTATTTGTTTATATATTTAAAGCTTTCGGGCTAAGATGCTTAAGACTGGCTTATATATATAAAAGTTAAGTTTAGAAAAGGTTGGTATCAACCTTTTCTATCAAAATCTCTGTCTCGTGTCTAAGCTTGATTATTTATTAGATATCTGTTTAAAATCTGATTGGCTTTCTCTGTTATAATTGCGCATGTGAGAAAGGCTAGCATACTTTCAATTTATTATCAATTTTCAACATGCGATTTAGATAAATATTGTTTACAAACGTTGCTGCTATGAAAATTACGGTATAGTAAATCTGAGATTTCGTGCCGTAATATATTATATTTATAACACAATGAATGATAATTGTATTTGTTTATATATTTAAAGCTTTCGGGCTAAGATGCTTAAGACTGGCTTATATATATAAAAGTTAAGTTTAGAAAAGGTTGGTATCAACCTTTTCTATCAAAATCTCTGTCTCGTGTCTAAGCTTGATTATTTATTAGATATCTGTTTAAAATCTGATTGGCTTTCTCTGTTATAATTGCGCATGTGAGAAAGGCTAGCATACTTTCAATTTATTATCAATTTTCAACATGCAATTTAGATAAATATTGTTTACAAACGTTGCTGCTATGAAAATTACGGTATAGTAAATCTGAGATTTCATGCCGTAATATATTATATTTATAACACAATGAATGATAATTGTATTTGTTTATATATTTAAAGCTTTCGGGCTAAGATGCTTAAGACTGGCTTATATATATAAAAGTTAAGTTTAGAAAAGGTTGGTATCAACCTTTTCTATCAAAATCTCTGTCTCATGTCTAAGCTTGATTATTTATTAGATATCTGTTTAAAATCTGATTGGCTTTCTCTGTTATATTTGCGCATGTGAGAAAGGCAAGCATACTTTCAATTTATTATCAATTTTCAACATGCGATTTAGATAAATATTATTTACAAACGTTGCTGCTATGAAAATTACGGTATAGTAAATCTGAGATTTCGTGCCGTAATATATTATATTTATAACACAATGAATGATAATTGTATTTGTTTATATATTTAAAGCTTTCGGGCTAAGATGCTTAAGACTGGCTTATATATATAAAAGTTAAGTTTAGAAAAGGTTGGTATCAACCTTTTCTATCAAAATCTCTGTCTCGTGTCTAAGCTTGATTATTTATTAGATATCTGTTTAAAATCTGATTGGCTTTCTCTCTTATAATTGCGCATGTGAGAAAGGCTAGCATACTTTCAATTTATTCACAATATATATAGTAAATTATAACACACAAAAAATTTTAAATGCATTCCATTGTGTTATATCTTATGATAAAATAAATATTATAACTACTATTTTTTCAGAAATATATATTTGTGTAAAGAAATTTGCATAAAACATTTTAAATATATCATTTAGAGATGAATAACAGTTCAGTTTATATAAATAAGAAAGAAGAAACTATTTATTCATTTACATCAAATTCCAATAAGTTTTAGCAACAAACTAACATTATTTGTTTTCTTTTTGTCCCATGAGAACCAATAAATCAAACTCATTATATACATTTGCTTCATAAAAATTTTTTTAATATATTAACTCTTCAAACATTATCAATAAAAATGCTAACAGCTTTATTACTTGGGAGTTCATAAGAAGTTTGAGTGCCAGAATCGATCTTGGGTCTTCCAAATCCCAAGTCAGATGCTCTACCAACAACGCCAAATCACACAGGGTTGCATATACATATATAATTTTAATATCCCTATATTTATTTTACTATATAATTAAAAAAATGGATTAAAGTTGATACAGTATTTTTTTTCTGACTAACTTGTTTTTATTTTCTTTAGAAAATCTTTTAATTGAAATTTGAAAGACTTTTAATTTTTGCTTTTTAGTTTAGTCTACTCGTAACTGATTCACTCTAAAAAAAATTTAAGCATTTCTTTGAAAAAAAAAAGATTGATAGTGAGGTGACAATAAGTTATTAACCCTCGACTACTATGCACTAGTATACCACAGCAGCACATAAATTTATCAGCTGTTATTTTGAAACATATGTGTGGACACTTTGTTTACCTTCTTAATATTGTTAGATGCACATTTTGCAGTTTAGGTTTTGAGCATATTTATTGTGTGGTATCTGATACCAGCATGTAATATTTGTGTATCAATTTTAAAATTGTACTGAAATTTATTTAAAAGATAAATGTTATTTCTTTTTTTTTTGTAAACATGCTTTTGATGGTAGATCTTTCTGAAAATGTTTTAGAATGCTGGCCCTTCTAAAAGTGAAATTGCTGGAAACTAGATTTGAAGAATTATGTAAACAATTTATAGATGACAATGATGAGTTAAATGGCAATAAAGAAAATGATTTGTGAATTACACCAACTCAGACTTTTCAAAAAAAAAAAAAAAAACAAGCTAAAAATTTAGCTATACTGCACTGGCAAAGAAAACATAAAGCACAAATCTAGTTGAAGAAGAGGAAAACAAGTGTAGCCATTAGATGTTTACAGATGAAAAAAAAGCATGCTACTACTTGTCTTAAAGCATTAAAAAAAAACCTTTTATACATGTTGGAAATGATATAAACCAATCTGTTTTGAATATGTTAAGAAGATGAGCTAAAATTGTGAAACTAATGAGAAATAATAATAGTTTCATTTTTTAAATATTATCATGGTGATTGTGAGTGAAAAATAAAAGAAATTTGAAAAAGATTTTATTAGAAACATTCGTAAATAGAATTTATGAAAATGTAAGTATCATAACAGCATTCAATAATGAGAAAACTAAAACTAACATGTGTGTGTGTGTATATATACAATATAATAGTATTTAATAATGAACAAATTAATTATAATACATGTGTGTGCATATATATTGTGACCTTCTGAATAGGCACAAGAAACAAATTTCAAGCAGATAACACTATATCAATAAGAATAGTTGCATTTAACTAAAAAAAAGTGAAATAACATGAAATTTTCAAAACCTTTTCATTAATAATCCAAAATCTTGTTTAGAAAGTAGTTGCAGATATTATTTGGAAGTTTTAAGATATTTGGTATTTCTTTGATGGGTATTTTATGATAGAAAGGGAGATGACTTGTCCCATTATTTTATTTAAGAGTATAAAAAGTAATTACTTTTTTTGTATTGATTCAATTTAATTAATATTATTTAGAAGACAATGATTGTTTTTTCTCTTTTTCAAGAAAAAATAAATTATTGAATATTTTCAGCTAATTATCTCAGTGCAAAAGGTGGGATTGATCTTTTGAGATTGACCTTTGGGAGAAGTAACCTTTTGATTGGTGGAAGGAATGGACATCTAAGCAATAATCAGTAATATAAATGGGAAATAATCTATAAGAAAGTAGTTTGTACTCTGTCTGATTTTACAGATCTCTCCCTTTCTACAAAATGGTTCTTCTTCCAAAATCAAGCAGTTAATATTCAATTTAAATTTAAAAGTACAACTTTTCTTAAGTATTGTTTTCTCATATGAAACTAGTTTAAAATATTTTCTTTGGAAGATAAAGAAAAAGATGACAACATAAATCAACTTCAACAAGATATATCTCCCTATATTTTCAATTAATTAACTTTAGATTTAATATCATAATATCATCGTTTAATATGCATACATGTGTCTATGACTCCAATTCAAATTACCTAATCTTAACCTCTAATATTAAAGAAAAAACTGAAATGTGTGAACTTTGCTATTTTATGGGAAAAATTATGCTGAATTTTTTAACAAAATATTTCATAAACTCTAGATTAAAAAATTCTTCTGGCTATATAAAAGTAAAATTCAAATGGAAGGATGTGTGTGTCTAATTTAGTATAACATGCCTTATTATTATTATTGGATAAGAAATACACCTAACCATTCATGTCTTATAGATTAAGAAACTGAATGCTGGCTCATAACTAAAGGGTAACTAACCTATATTTAATATGCATATAATGAACACGGGTAGAAGAGCATGAATATTAGATGTGTACATTTTCTCATTGTTCTCCTCATTTACTCTTAATTTAGCACTAGAATATATTGTCATTTAAAGAGCTATATAGAATTAAATGAATACCATAGAGTAATTAACTATTTACCTAATGGATGGCCTTTGATAAATTATTATAAACTCTGTGATAAACGTAATTATAGACCATATCAATTGGTGGAAAACTAGTGTTTCTTTTAAATTTGCAAGATTGAGTGCTGAGTCATAAAACTTAATTAAACAGTAAATATTACTAAAATCTGCAGTAGTACATTATCCAAAAAAATATATATTGAATACTTCGCATGCTATATTGTCAGCAATTTCAATTAGTTACCGCTAAGAACTTTGGAAACTGCTCTTTAATTGGATTCAAATGCATATTGTTTGTCCTGCAGGAAATTGTCTATGTGTCTACTAACACTTATTCGTTTTAAAATTATTAGCATTATTTCGTACGTCTAAGAGACATTATTTACAGACTGTGCAAAAGAACTTTCATTTTCCCAGCTAAAGAAGATTTAATCATTTCTTTTGTTGTTAGTGTATGGTAGATCAATTTTTTGTCTTTATATTTTATGTTTATTTTCTTTTGCTTCAAGATCGTCTCGGATACATCATTATTTTAATATAATTTATTTTATGTACATGTATTCTATATGCTTATGTTAGTGGTAGACATATATATTTGTTATTACGAAGCTAATAGCTAATCTAAAGGGGTAAATGCATAAAAAGTATTGTCTTATCTTTGCCTTGTCAGAGAATGAGTTCTATTTAATAATGATTATTATATTTCAAAATTTGAAACATTTATAGCTCGTTATAAATTAAAATTTTATTTCAATTTATTAACTAATATTAAATGCAGAAAAGTATTATTTTATCTTCGCGTTGTTAGAGATAATAAAGTTTGTTTGACAATAATTATTATACTTCAGATTTGAAGCACTTATAATTCATCATGAATGAGAGATTTATTAGTTAGTGTTGTTATAATACCTACGTACTGAATATGATTTGAAATTATTTTGCACATTGTCGCATGTGTGCCTGTTCTGTGAGATTCATTTATATAATTGTTAAATTTAAAGTCGTTTGACTTGTATTTGTCCAATCGGTTTCAGATGATGTGATATGCCAAAAGAAGTGGAAGAATTAGGAATTTATCTAAAAATGAATTTACTTTTAATGTTTAGAATGAAATGTGTCAAGTAGCTATGAGGAAAGAAATTGTTAAGGATATGTATTATATTGTCATGGATTGGGAGAACTCTCCTTTAGTTAAGCACTTATCATGAGTGGATTATATTTTCTAGATTAAGCAGTTGTGTATTATGATGATTATATTATATGAAGTGAAGCAGTATATTTCTCTTGTTTTCGGTGATGAGACTGAGTCCATACCAGTATTGAACCTCTGAATAAGGTTAAGAAGTCACTATATTTTGTTGTTTAGATTATTAGAGTTAAGAAAGTCCCCTTGTCCCTCATGTGTCCATTTTGGAATGTTTTCCCATCATATATTCATAGCTATGTGTAATGTAGTTTGCTAATAAAAAATAAAATGTAGGATTAATTTCCTTTATAGAACATCTAAAGTAGAAATATTTCTAAAGTTGTTGGTTGGTCTATGGCATCATCCATATTGTGTTATTTAAACTCTTAATTTCATAAGCAAACCAATGGGATTTAGCTGTGTTAATTATATTATAACAGGTGGCATAATACAGAACCACGCACAAAATACTATTGATTCTGTAGAGATGGAAGAAATTTATCACTGGATTTGTAAGTCTTTAGAAATATTTCAAATCATATCATACTAATTTATTTTAATTTTTAAATCATCAAAATGATTCATCCTCATCTTGAATGAGTAAACAGAAAGGAAGAGAAAAGAAAGTGTAGTAGTTGATAAAATTGTTCAATTTATAAAAAATAATATGACCTCTCAAACTCATATGTTTAAATCCATATTGCATTGTTTAATAACCCCAGTGTTAGCTTGGTTGACAGAGCATATTAGAATTAGCTCATAACATGTATTTATTGAAGCAAAAGTACAAAGAAGTTTAATTTAATGTTTAATTATTTCAATATTAGTTTGTAGTAAATGTTTGATAAAACATATTAGAATTAGCTAGCAACATGTATATGTTTGAAGTAAAAATACAAAGAAGTTTATTTTAGTGTTTGATTACTCTAATGTTAGTCTGTTCAGTAATGAGTAATGGAAGTGGCTAACAACATGTATCTATTTGAAGTAAAAGTACAAATATGTTTAATTTAATGTTTAATTATTCCAATGTTAGTTTTGTTAATAAATGTTTAATAAAATACATTGGAAGTGGCTATTAACATGTGTCTGTTTAAAGCAAAAGTACAAAAAAGTTAATTTAACATTTAATTATTTTAATGTTAGTCTGTGTTTAAAGTAAAAGTCCAAAGAAGCTTATTTTAATGTTACTGACTCCAATGTGTGCAGTAAAAGTATAAATTGTTTATTTTCACTACTTATTTATTTAAAAAACTTTGTTGAGAGTTGTTCCTTTATATGCATTCATATTCTTAGTTTCCACATACACACCTACATATCCAATATGATATAATTGCACTATGTTCAAATCTGATGATATTACTTTCTCGATTCAAACATTATATGAAATGCTTAACTATTTGATGATCCTCTGGGGAAGTTTATATACTTAGTTATTATTTAGATGATGATTTGAAATAAAAAGGTACTCTATTTCTTTCATTGGCTAACTACTATTCCATTAGAACAATACTCAATTTTATGTCATTATCTTTTGTGAGGGTAAATAGTAGCTATTATATAGTATAAATTTTAAATAAGTTATACAGTAAAATCCCTGAGATATTCCATTATTAATTTCCAAGTAGATATTAATTTAGTTATTCCATTTAAACTTATCACATAATAAAGTTAATTAGTGCTATAGTTTTGTTTCTTTTAGTTCAACTTATGCAGTAAAAGTTATTTAATGCATTTGATGATGGGAGGAGATAAACTTGAACTATAACTTATTAGTTTGAATGGATAGAACTTTATCAATTTCAATTATTTATTTATTGCAAAACCCAGTGTTTTATTCTCATTGATTATATGTCCTCCTGTATTTTATTTGTATTTTACATATTATAGAACTCTATAGCCCCCACTGAGCCAAGCTGTAGTTGGACAGTACTCCAAGAGTCTCAATAGTAATTCAAAGTAGAGTCAGATTAGTAATTTATTCTATTATCCATAGAATTGATGCCCCGGGTATTTATTCATAAGAGATGTAGGATTGGTGTTGGGCAAGGGTTACAATACATACATTAATAATATTTGTAATGTCCTTTCAAATGAAAAAAAAACATCCACATATCAAAAAATAACAGTTTAAAAAAATAATGGATGTGCATTTCTATAATACATATTTTTATGGTTTTGAATTTGCGGCAAAAAAAAAGGCAGTCAATGGATCTGGAAAAACAGCATGAGTATCCAATAGATCGTGAATCCATTATATTTAAAAGTATAATAATTGATTTTGAATATATTCAAAAAAAAAATATTTTTTATATACATGTAATTCTTTTAAAAATATCTTGAGATTTCATTTATAAGACTTAAGCAAATAAGAATATTGTTTTAAATGAGCATAAAGATGTATATAATTTTTTTTTAAAAAAAAGGGTAATTAAGATAATACAAGATAAAAAAAAAACATTAACCATCTGGTTTTACAACTGAAAATTAACAAAAAAATAAATAAATGATATAAGATGACAATGGTGCTCAATGTATTAAATAAACTGTATTCGCAGTACTATTTTCAAAAGCAAGTTTTTAACATTTATGTAAACTGTAATCAATTTATTTATAAATAAATAAATTAAAATTAGCACTTACCAAATTAAAATCTAAAAGGATAAAAAAAAATAATTGTAAAATTGTCATTAAGCAATTATGCCTGTATGATTTTATATTTTTAAAGCAAGTTTGAATCCAATGAATACCTAGTAGTATTTATTTTAGTTCTCACTAATAATAGGTTTATTTTTCTCTATTTTATTTCATTTTATTAAAAAACTATAGATAATTAAAAAAAATGTTAAAAAAATAGAATGATCACTGTAAAATTAACAAAAAATGATGTTGGATATTATATATCAAGATTAGATATAATTAAAATAAGGTTCAAATAAAATTCCAGTCGAAATGTTAAAAAACATTCAGTTAGTGGGATTTTTTCAATTAAATTTATTTTCAATTAAATTTATGAAATTGTAATTTATGTTTTTACGATATTTATAAATTTCACAATGAAAATTTAAAAAAAAAAAGAGGCATAATGTACAATTAAAACTACTTCAATCAGATTAAAGTATAAAAATTTAACTATATGTAAAAAATATATAAAATGCGCTAACACGCACAAGCACACAAAGCTAAAAACAAATAAAGCAAATATATATTATTTTAATATCTATTCATTAAATGGCTAAGCGCTTTCAAGGTTCAAGCCCTCATAATCATAGCCATATTACAAAATATAATAAATTGACTCGGAGTGATGCAAATTTTGAACCTTGAAAGCGCTTAGCCATTTAATGAATAGATATTAAAATAATATATATTTGCTTTATTTGTTTTTAGCTTTGTGTGCTTGTGCATGTTAGCGCATTTTATATATTTTGATTCATAATTAGCCACAAAGTATAAGCTATTTGCTTATATGTAAAAAATTAAAAAAGAATTATTGTGGATTACCTTTGGGTGTTTCTTAAGATATGAATAACAAGAACTTAAAACTAATTCTGGTTTCTTTTTGCCAATAGTATATAATGATAGACTGATAACATCCCGAACTCCTTCAACTTTGTCATATGCAGAATCCACTAAGGACATAACAATGGCTATAATACAAATAAAATCATAAGTATATATACATTTATTTTTATTCACTTTGTGAAATAAAAAATTGTTTTTTTTAAATACAAATAAAAAATGCTTCAAAGCACTACAAACACAAATAAAAGAAAATATGAAACAGAAATAAACAAAATTAAATAGATTCAGATGAAATAAAAAGCATTTATTTTGCTTCAAAAAAATAAAGTATAATTTTAATTTACTTTCATCTTGGGTAAATCATAATACAAATTCTCCTTAGATTAAAATAAATAAAGTGATAATTTTCCACTGCTCTTTTAATACAACTCTTGTAAATTAGGGGGAGGGGGGATTATTGAAGGACTGCAAATTTTATTACAAAAAGCATTACATAAGTTAGTTATTTATACTAAATTGTACTATCAAGAGATTTCGTTATGAGTATTCTAATTAAAAATCATAGTTGTAGTTAACTTGAAAATAAATCTTTCTGCATCAGTTGAAATTTCTAATTAGATCTAAATTAAACAGAAAGAAACAATTTTCTAAAGAGAAAGTAAGTTTCCTAAAACAAGTCAAAATCTTTTAAAATAAATGCAAAGGAATGAAAAAGATTTGACAATGAAAATAGTATGAACTCACTGGTCAAAATTTTGAAAAGGTCATGTCATTATTCCCAAAATTTAGTGCTTCAAACTTTTCAATCAAAAAAGAAGGAACTTACTAATATGTAAGACTGTATATCAAAAGTAGTTTAAAAACAAGTCATACCTAATGAGATTATTATGGGACAATTATGCTTCATTCAAGAATTTAGCAAAAAATTCAGATCACCAGTATAGCCATTCCAGAAGTGAAAACAAAAGATAATTTTAAAACAAAAATAATAATAACAGAGATGAGTTTGTGCTAACTACTGCAAATCCACATATAGAAGCTGTCCCATTACTATTGTAATATTTGATGTTTTGTGAAATTGCCATTTATCTTCTATGGCAGCAAATGTTTCATTCTGAAATATTTCAATACCATGACTAATTGTAGCTCTCCAATGCATTCTATTCTCTGCCATATTATCACAATGGAAATAATCAATATTACACTGTTACAATGTATCTCTTCTACAAAAAGTGCTCATGTTCAACATAAAACACCCTTTTAGCATGTCTTGCGTGGTTCATTCGTTTCACATGTCTAATAAATAAAAGTTTGATTTTGTTATAACAGATTCTATATCATTTCCAACAAGTTGAAGAACACGTTGATTGGTTTCATAATCACGAATTATATTTTTAAAATTTTATGCAGTGTCCTCAAATGAAACTTTTAAAATGCCTTATATATCTTGCGTCAATAATGACCAAGTCTCAGTTCCATACAATAAATTACACAAAATAACAGCTCCGTATATACAGCTAATTTAACTGATTAGTTATTGTCTTGTAATGAAATACAACATCTTTCATCTTTCTAAAAGCAGTAGTAGCACATTCATTGAAGTTTGTGCTGTACCTCAATATCTAAGTCCAACTTTCTATTTATAAAACTACCAAAATGTTTAAATTGGCTCATGTTCTTAAACTAATAACTAACTAAATTAAAATTACTGAAGATTTTTCTACATTATTGGCTTAAAAAATTTGAGTTTTTTGACCACTAATTATTAATTTAAAATTATTATACTTCATATAACACCAGATATAGATAAACAAAATTCAATTATATAATATTTTTATAAAGATAGTGATAATTTTCATCTTTTAATCTTTCCTTTTATTAGTGTGACATAATATTATCTATTAAATCTAATGTTAACATTATTTCTTACTTTCAAATATGGAGATATTAAAAACTATAGATCATATATAGTTGTTTTTTATTTATAATGTATCTAATATAAATTTAATTTAATAGCATGTATTTTTTTTAACATTTCTTAATTTATTATACTATATGAGCTACTCATTCATATTTGAAACAAACCATCTATGTTTAACAATGATAATTATAGAAAATAAATACACAAATAAATTAACATGCTGACAAAATTTTAGTTCTATAAATATGAGAGATTTATGGATATAAATAATGCAATGATTTATTCTTCATGTAGAAACTGTGATAAACAGAATAGAAAAAATTCAAAAAACATTAACCACTAATACTATTTTGCCCAGTACCGTGTACCAGAATCATGGTGACATATTAAGTAGTTGTGGGCATGAGTTTTATCCTCCATACATCAGTACTGTGTGCAATGAATCGAACGATAGAAAGAAGAAGTTAAAGAGGCTTGGTTTATTGCGAAGTCTAATCAGAGTAACACTAGTGTTCTATTGAGCATGCACTGGAATATTAACCATTCAGTTACAATATGTCGCCATGATTCTGGCACACAGTACTGAAAGCACTTAGCAAAATGTTTTTTGAATTTTTTCTACTTTGTTTATCACAGTTTATACATGAATAATAATTTACATTATTTGAGTTTTTGTGTATTATTTATTTATAACACAATAATGACCGCATTTATCAATTATGAGCTTGATTGAGCTATTGGTACGCTCTCTGTGTGCATGAATGTATTATATTTATTAAACTACTGTTTCTATTAAAATAATAACAAAGTTTTACATGAACAGTTAATAAATTATCTAGTAACAAACTGAAAATAAGAATTTACTAATGTTAGTAAAAGATTTGTCAATAAAATATTAAAAAATGTAGTGCCAAAGTGTACAATCTTCCATACAAGAATATAATCTAATTGATCAACAATTGATTACCATTCTTTATTAAAAGTTGTAGTTACTGGAATGAACAAAAATTTATGATTCATACACATAAAAAGTGTTAGAACTTCTATCTGATTAAAATGTTGAATATATAAAATTTATTTCATTACTTTGTAGGATTTCAAATAAAACTGAATTGATAATAAAGTATATTTTGATTTTGGTTAATAATCGGATAAACAGTAAAAAGTATAATATTGTTAATATTCTTTAATAAACTTCTGGTTGGAGCTGAGTGGCACTACTATATGGAGAGTTTTGCCTCTATATATTCTTTAATAGCACATTAAATTTAATAGTTTAATTGGCTACTCTAAAAATCATTGTTAAATCTAGTTGCATCTGATGAAGTATTAGTGATATTGGCAGGTGCCTGGTTTATGATTCATCCTTAGAAAAATTGATTTGTCACACTGTTAGAAAATTATCTGACTAGTGTATTATGATCATTGCTCTAATGAGGATTCTTCAAACACACTGAAACAAGATATGCTTGAAAAACTTAAAATTTTATTAAATCAAGTTGACTTTTATAGAAAACTTATACACAAATAATATCATAACATATTGGCAAAATTTTTGGTATTAAGAATTTGATATTTGTTAACATTTGCTTTAATAGTCATCTATGAATTTTCATCAAAGTTCAAAAGTTACATAAAAGACAGGCTTCAGATGCAAATGGACTTGAACTCTTAACATAAAAATTTTCTGTGAAGCTATCTGTCTGACAATTCCAGTTTTTAGTTTACCCATTTCCAATATGTTGTTTATAGAAATTTTATTTAGAAGTGTAAATTATCTAGTAATAATAAATGACTAAATGTATCATTATTCTCATTATTTTGATCACTTTTTCAATTATAGAAAGTACCAATATTTCTTTCTTCATTAAATAAAATGCTTGACACCAATATAGAATAAGATTGGCAAGACGTTGGTAGATGGGCACATAGTCTTTGATGAATCTGTCATTTTATCAAAACTATTATGTTAATAACATTTTAATTTTGAAGTTTATTTCGAAAAAAGGTAGTTATTCAATTTATTTTCAATACTCTTTGCAATGATGTCCAAATTTGCAAACTTTTTTCCACTCCTTCGGTTTTGTATAACAAATATACAAATTTATTTGTTTTTGTAAAAGATAAATACTATCAATGGATTAAAGTAGGATGTCATAAAAAATAAAAAAAAATTATTAACTAATCAAATATGAGCTTTACATATAAATTGTAAATCAACATTATATTCAACAGAGGTGAAGACTACAAATATTATAATTATATTTTTCTTTTGCAAATACTGCATCAATTAACAATTGATCAATGCATCTTACCTTAAGACTTTTACATTCCAAATAAGAATAACTAAATATATCTTTACTGACCAGAATTGAAAAATGAATTTAGAAAATCCTCCACTACATAAAATAAAAAAAAATTCCAAATTTTACCTAAATTTAAATACCAAGTCATGAGTAGATCAGATATATACACTAATCACTAGATCCTGCAGTCATCCAACAAATTTATGTTCTATTTTGAACTTTAAAAAACTATTGAAATCAAGTAATCTAATAAAAAGATAACAAGAATGTTAATATTGTCGGAGATTAGAGCATACACAAAGAAAAGAGGCATCTATCAAATTTACAAAATAACACATAATACACTATAATCATATTTATATTTTTTTTAATGTTTTATTTATAATATATGCCATCATTTATCATTAAGAACCAATTGTAAATGAGGATGGCCATTCTAACTACTGATGAAAAAAAAAAAACAGAAATAAAGACAAAGAATAAAAAGCTAAAAAACAATGGTAAGAAAACATTGAATTAGATTCATGTGCACATAATGAACGAATAAAAATATTGCTCAAATACCCAAACCCGCTGTAAAATTAGTGCAAACAACTGGCCTTATATTAATTTAAATAAAAACAAAAATTTATGCAGTACACACATTTGTTTAGATGTATATATGTATGTTTCAGAAAGTTTTCAAAGGATCTACATATATATAAAGTGAAGTGTGATCAAGTGATAATTAATTACCTTAATCATCACCCTTTATAATTTATGGCTATTTTTGTCTGCTTTTTCTTGAAAATCATTACAAAACTAGAATATGCATAAAGCATTCTGTAACTAAATATACTGAGATTATTAAGAGATATTATTTAGATAAATGTCAATAGCAGACTCACTCCAATAAGAGGCAAAGAATCACTTATTTCAGGCAATGAAATATAAATAGGTGCAAAAATGACATAATATTTTTTAAAAATATTTATTATTAAATTAGTATCAAAAAAATTCCTAAATAAAATATATACAAAAAACATTTTGGATAGTTTTAATGTAAAGAATATCTCCCCTTTCTACAGATACACACTCCCTTTCTCTTTAATCAAAAATGGTTCAATCTTTAAAACGCATTTCATTCATTTTTAAATTTTTCTGATTAATATTTTAATGAACACATATATTTTAACAGAAAGGAATTTCCTGTTAATTGAAAGAAGACCTTTTGATTTATCTTGGAGACCTTAAAGGAATTGAGAAGGGCAAATTCCTAATGCCCACTCCATACGTTCTTGTCATTTCAGTTGTTACTACTAGGTGATTATTCATATAGTATAGGAACATGGAGGACTGCTCAACAACACCCAATAGCAAGCATGGTAAGTTTATTAGTTTTTTACCACTGAGTTTAAGATCAAGAAACACCATGACCGGATGCCTGAAAGATCTTAATTAAAATCAATTGAATTTTCTTGAAGCAAAATGAATGTGTGTGAATGAAATTATTTTTTTCTAATAAATATTTACAATCATGATAGACAAAAATAAATCATGGCCTTTATTACCAACCAAGACAGTAGTTGGGGGCAGCTGAAGACCGAGGATGCTAAGAATATCCTGGTTACGGACCCAGGCTGACAATTAATGACATTTTATTTAGATATTTTAAGCTGCTGATTACTTTCAAGTGAAGGAAGATTGCAAGAATTGGAAAAAAGAACTGTCTTATATTAAATGGGATATTATTGGACTTTGTGAAGTTAAAAGAAAAGATGAAGAGACAATTTAAAAAATGGACATATACTGCACTACAAAGGCACAACTATTGAAAGCACAAGTAGAATTCATTATAAATAAAAAGTGGAAGAACAACATTGTGGAGATTGATAGTGTATCTGACAGAGTGGCAAGATTAGTTAATAGCAGATATCAAATGCAGATAATTCAAATTTATGCCCAAACAAATTCTCATTGTATGATGAAGTAGAGGATTTTTCTATGAATTTACAAAAGGCTTTTGATCAGACAAAACAACATTCTAAAATTGTCATGGGAGACTTTAATGCCAGAATTGATAATTAAATGAAAGATATAAGTATTGTGGGTAAATTTAGTTATGGTGATAAAAATGAGAGGTCATAAACTTGTGGAATTTGCAGAAAAAGAAAAAATTTATATTATGAATTCTTTTTTTGAGAAAAACGTTAAATAGAAATGGGCATGGAAGCATCCAAATGAAAATACAGCAGAATTATTTGTGTTTTGATTAACAGAAAATATGTATTTCACAATTGTAATGCTTTTAATAAATCCAACACAGTAAGTGATCTTCAAATAGTAAGATACATGTTAATGCAAAACTAGAGGAAAAAATTATTAAGAAAAACAATATTCACAGTTGATATTCCTAATCTTCAGAACATTCTAATGAATTTAAATTAGAACGATTCTGAAAGTAATTCAGGTCTGAACAAAATCAAGAGGAAAATAACTGATACTTTTAAAAACCACAACAACGATAGCTAGCAGCAATTTACCAGTAAAATTTCTACTGACAAGACAATTTATAAAGAAAAGAAAGAATATGAAAATACATAAAAATAACACATTAAAAAGGAATGAATATCTTGAATTTTGTATAATAGTGTGAAAAAGAGTTGATAATGATATAAGAAATTTTAATTGTGAACTAGCAAAGAAAGCTACAGAAGAAAATGAAGTCTCATGAGTGTAAAACAACATCTTGTTATTGGAATGAAAATTATTTTCTGCAATAAAAAAAAAGATGGAACTATTACATCTTGAAATGTGTAGAAGAGTTTTATCAAGAATTATATAGTAATAAAGAACAAGTACCTCCCCTACATCTATTATATCTTCTGAATTGCCCAGGAATTTAAATGAAAAAGTAAGACATGCAATTAAATTTATGAAGAAGGGAAAAGCTCCAGGTAATGATGGAATTATAATTGATATCTTAAAAGAAACAGGTGAAGAAAGAGAAAAAAATTTCGCAAAGTTATATAACAAATGTTTAAATGATAAAGATATATCAGATGATTGCAAAAATGCAGTATTAATATTAATAGTTAAAAAAAGGTGATAAAGTAGGATATTATAAATTAGACATATCAATCTTTTATTAGTTCTATACAAAAATTTTATCAAAAGAATTACAATTCGTCTATAGCAATTTTTGGATTTTAATCAACAAACAATAAGCTGAATTTAAAAGTGATTTTAGTACAATGAATCATATCCAATTATTGAGAAAAGGTATAAAAAGACCAATGAATATGAGTTGCCATTATGCTTTGGATTTGTAGACTATGAAAAGACATTCGATTAAAGCATTGGATTATCAAGATGTAGATTCAGAATTCCGTCATATTCCGAAAAATATTTATAATAATGCAACAGCAACAATTAGATTATATAATGATACTAAAAAAATTAAGATTAAGAGTGACAACACATCTCCAAAACTTTTTACAGCAGTTTTACAAAAAATATTTTGTGGATTAAAATAAAAAACTAAGGGTAAAAGGAGATTATTTAAGTCATCTAGATTTTGCAGATGATGTACAGTAATTGTTTTTGCAAATAATGCTTTAGAGCTTCAGGAAATGTTGCAAAAGTTCAAATATTACAGATTCAGCCTATATCCCTCTTCTGTTTATTTAAATGGACAAATCATATACATGAAGAGTCAGATTAACTTAAAGTCAACATGGGCATGACAATAATATTGTCATCAACAAGGGATTTGGGCATTCCATCATCAGATTTTCAATGGTATAGATGGCTGAAGAGTTGGAGTAGATTGAAGCCTGTCCATTAAATTTGAAGATTTGCTACCTTAATATAAACTGAGCACTGGTTGTGTACATGTGTGGAAGATGATAGTCTGAACTAAGTGATGAGTTCTGGTTCTGCACAAAATGTATATATTAGAGATCATTTATCTTTTTCACATATGAGTGGTCATGTGTACTCGTTGTAAGAGATAGAATGGATAGCTATGTTTAAATCCCCTATAATTACAGATAAAAGTAAGAAAGTAGGATTAAAGGTAAACGTTAAAAAGACTAAACTAATGTTCAATGGATGTTCTCAAAATGAGAAAATAAAGATTGATAATGATGAGGTAGAAGAAGTTAACAACTACAAATATTTTGATCAAGTTATCACTACAGATAGAAACATAATAAATAAAATTAATTATAGAAATTAAACTTGGTTGGAGTCTTTTTGGCAGAAATAACTTAACATTAAAAGGAAATATGCCTACGTGTTTGAAAAAAAAGATTTTTAATTAACGTGTCACCAGTTCTTACTTGCACATTAGCCCACTCAAATAAGTATGGAGAGATGTATGTTAGGACTAACAAGAAGAGATTGAAAATGAAATATGTGGGTGAGAGAACAAACAGGTGTTACTGCTATCATTGAAAGAATTAAGAAATTTAAATGAAGTTGGGCATTGTTAGATGAGATAATAATTGACGGAAAAGTTGAAATCTTAAACTGGATTCCAAGAGATTGTAAAAGACATAGAAAAAGACAATATGTGAGATGAATGGATGAAATAAAAAAATATGCTAAGATGATGTGAAGAAGAGAAACTAGAAATTGGAGATGGATTGAACTTGGAGAGACCTTCATTCTACAATGAATCAATAATAGTTGAAAATGATGATGATGATAATGATGTATTAACAGAAATGTATTTGAAAGAGCCAGAAAAAAAATATCTGGGACTGGAATTAAGGCAACAAAAAAAAATGTTAACTGTCGATTTTCTTTAATTAAAGAATAAAAAAACAAAACTAAATACTCTGCTATCCTTTATTCTTGTGTTACAAAAGGTTTTATGTGACAATCTATTGAAAATGTCCTTTTATTGCCTGTGATTTTATAACTAGTTTTGTTTTTTTTATAAAAATTATTTTTATTGTTTTACATTATTGAAATTTTTTATTAATAAATATATAGAAGAGATGAATTAAAATGTAAAAGGAAAAACATTTCTTTCAGATTTAAATATTTTAAATTAAAAACATATTTGCTGTGTTTAAAATGATTTAATTTAAACTAGTAATTATTTTCAGAATATATATAAATAGATTTATGAAAGGAAACTGATTTTTTTATTAATTTAATAAGGAAAATTTTAAAACAATAATAATTATACAATTATAATTGTCTTTATATAATATGATTGATGTTGATCATCATAATTTTCAACCATTATTGATCCACTACAGGATGAATGTCTCTTTTTCATATCACATTAACAAGCTTTATTATTTCATGTCTATCTCATATGTAGTCCTTTTTTAGATCTTTTATAATCTCTTAAGATCCAGTTTAAGACAAAATCTACCTATTATCATCTCTTTTAATAATATGCCCAGTCAGCTCCATTTTGGTCACTTAATTCTTTCAATAATACCTATTTGTTCTCTCAATCATATCTCTTCTTGTTACTCCCAATATACACCTTTCCAAACTTCTTTGATTGGTGTGAAGTCTCTTTATTGCTCTTTTGATAAGTATCCAAATCTCAGACCATACATAAGAACTAATAAAACACGTTTATTAAAAATCATTTTCAAATGTACAATCATACTTTCTTTAATACTAAGCCATTTCAATCAAAAGTACTCTATCATGATTTAATTCTATGATTGATTTCATCTGTTATGTTTCCATCTGTATTAAAAATCTAATCAAAATATATGGTTTTGTTAGAAACAAATCAACTGTTGATTTCATATTTTGCATCCTGCTTGAATTCTAATTAGAAAACTTCATAATGACACTATTATTCAGTAAAATAAAAGGTATTCTCTAATTTTAGAAATTATCATTAATCCGCATTATCCTGTCAACTTTAATTAGTTAAAATTAATAGTTATTGTATTAATCTAAAAAATAATAATAGTCTTTTCATTAGAATAGGATTTTGTAATATAAAAATTTTAACTCTTTTACATATTTATACGCTTCACTGCAATCTCGATTGACTATTTTATAAACACACCGAATCTCATATCGGATAATTTGAATAGAGAAAGAATAAAATTGGAAAAGGCCTATCATATATAGATTCAATCTTGAACAAGGTTTCAAGCATGTAATGGCACACCATCATTAATAATGATTAAGTAATGTTATTCTATCGTCGTATCTATTACCTAGGCATGCCATGCGATTTCGGGCAAAGATATGCACACCTTTATGAAACAAAATACAATATTAGGTGAAAAGTATTTTTCCTTCAAAAAATTAAGGCGATGAAAGCGCATAAATTCTGCACATTTAATAATTTTAAACAAAAACATCCATTATAAAGACTAACATCTGAAACTTAAGCGTGCATAAAATCTTTTCACAAGTAACTACCAACTCTATAGAAAAGAATTAATGCCTTGCTTCACACACACAAAAACTCCACTGTTTAATTTTTTTTTTCAATTCTAATAATACAGTCATGAATACATAACGATTAATACAAATACTTTTTTTAAAACATTTAACATTTCGAGACAATTTATATGTGCATATATTAAAATCTACATGTAAATTTAAATAAACATTAACAATTTTAACATATTCATAAAAAACAAAAGAAGGTAGATTAATATAAAAACAATAATAATAAAGTTTGATAAGATTAAGCTAAATATATCTTTAAATAAGCAGAATTAAACAAAATAAGGCTATTTACGTAGTATAAAGAGCCTCAATTAAACAAATACAAAATTTACATCAGATTATTTTATTAAATAATAGGATAAACTGTTACCGTCAACTTGACCGCCAGTATTGTAAATATTGTCGTCTCCAGGGGCGGGCATTACAGTATATGGATTTTCTTCCCTGATTCACTATTTATTTGGCTTAACTGTTAGGAGAAGAAATCAGGAAGTCATGTGAATTTCAGCTTTTCTGTTAAACTAGCGCCACTGTGCGACTTAATAACAAGCATAATCGATAAAGCGGGAAACACTCTTTTGGCCATTGTTTTGGTATACAATATCTTTATTTATTTTAATAATACTATTTAGATGTTTATTGTTAAAAATGAAATTAATATATTTTAATTGATTAGAAATCATTCAAATTCGATATGGTAATCAGTATGATTTATATATATGTTTCAAATATAATAGGAAAACCTTTTGTCTAGATCAGAAATATCGATAGTTATTATGTTTGCATATTAATATTATTTTTTAACTATTTCTTTCGGATTCTCCGTTAAAGTATTTATACTTCTCAATGAACATAATTAAAGTGTTTAAAAAACTTTGTATCCGGCGAACAACTTTTTAATAGAATTAAAATTATACAGATCAAAAATACAGTAATAATTTCATATATATAATCCTATGTAGTATTTTTTTATCAATATTAAAGCATATATTTAATAATCTTGAAACTGATAAATGCACATATATACTTGTATTAAGTAAGAGGTTATGTCTGTCATGCCAAGTTCTGTACTAGGTTTTTGTCCGTTGAATTATTATTTGGTTCTCAAAAATCTGGATCACGCATCATCCAGATATTTTTCTCCAAACCCTTTTATTATTTGTTCTACTATTCAAAAATTCTTATTCACCTTCTTAGTTTCATCTATCGACTTCCAATATCAGACATAATATTTCTTCGAAATTCCTTTCCTTCGAACACGTAATAATACAACTTCATTTTTTTTTTCTTGGTAAAAGAAAATAAGATGGAAAGATAAATCGTTTTTTCAATTTCTCATGCTATCCCACATCTTCAATCACCGATATTTTTTCTCATAATCGACCATTTTATGTAAAGCCATGTCCCAGATAAAATATCTAACCATCTTAATTACAGAATTGCTTATTAAGAAGACTGATATATATTCAGAAGTAAATTTTAAATAATATTACATAATAAATTTATCAAAATATATAAAATGCGCTAACACGCACAAGCACACAAAGCTAAAAACAAATAAAGCAAATATATATTATTTTAATATCTATTCATTAAATGGCTAAGCGCTTTCAAGGTTCAAGCCCTCATAATCATAGCCGTATTACAAAATATAATAAATTGATTTGGAGTGATGCAAATTTATGCAAATGAAAGCGCTTAGTCATTTAATGAATAGATATTAAAATAATATATATTTGCTTTATTTGTTTTTAGCTTTGTGCGTGTTAGCGCATTTTATATATTTTGATTCATAATTAGCCACAAAGTATAAACTATTTGCTTATAATAAATTTATATAATTAAATTCAACATCTGTAAAACTAATTGTTTATATGTGTAATTAATAATTCTGATTAAGATATAAAAAAAAATAATGGATTAAATTATTTTGACAATCTTTTACTTAGATTGATCAATAATGCACAGAACATAACATCTGGTAATCTAATTAATTTTATTAATAATTAAAAAATCTTCTGATTAAGTTACAAAAAAGAACAGATTAATTTGTTTTTATAATTTTCCTCTTATCTGTTTAATACTATACAGTAATAGTCAAAAATAGGAGTATGTAAGAAATTGAGCTATTTTTCCCTCCTACCTTATCATATAAATATGTAGACGAAACTCTAATAGTATAATTTATGTAATTGTAGAATTGTCAGAGAGCAGGGAAGATCTATTCCAAGATTTGAAAGCAAATTTAGGAACTTATAAAAACCTCAGTCTATTTTTATAACCCTCCAGGTGAATTTATATTATAAATTATAAGTAATATTTAGTAATTATACCGATTGATATTATAGTTAATTCATGGATTCGCATTAAGTAATTTATTTAAATTACTCTATGTTGCAGACATTTTTTTTCTTGTAAAAAAAAGTATTACCTAGACTAGTTCATATATCTAGGCTGAACAATCTAACTGGCACAATAGAAGTAAATGAATAGTGTGAGGAAATTTTGTCGTGTTTGAATATGATATCTGCTGGCATCTTCAAAAGTAAATGTCCTCAAAATAACCAAATATCTGAATCCAATTATTAAAAAAGAATTCAAATTTTCATTTCAAGAGAAAATGTCCTACATATCTGCAAATGCTCATCGGTGACTGATGTGAATAATGCAACTATTTGGACATTATACATAAAACATATGGACAAGTTTTTGTTATAATAAAATCCATGAAGACCATATAAAAATGACAATAATGCTGGATTTTGGTGATTAAAAAGTTAGATTGTAAATCGTTTATATGAACCAGTGAAACTGATAAGTTTTTCCTACAACAAAGTAGTGAAACAATTAGTTCGACCATTATCAAACATATTTATACTTAACTTTATTATTCTACATCAAGCAAAGGGTGAGAAGTTTAGAGAATATGGTATCACTCTGAGACCTGACAAAGATTGTGCTTATGGGTAATTGCTTTGTGGAATAGTAGAGGTAAAATTACAGAGCAGCTTTTCACAGGCATTGACATAACATATAAAGAGTCTGTTAAAAAAGGCATTGCATAAGAGTTGATGCTAGATTAGTCCAGAGATTATACTTCCTTCAGTGTTACAAAAAGCCAATCATTATTCATTCAAAAACACTTAAAGTCAACCTAATAAACATGCACACAATGAAGTGTATGTAAATGTATGTTTAATTATCAGTGTTATGCAAGTTGGATTATAGAGCTTGCAAATGTAAGTGAAATCAAGAAAATTGTATAAATTCTGGTGTCAAGGGACATGTCATTTTGGTATGTTGAAAATCTAAGAATAGGAGAAGAAAAAAAAGGCAATAGAAAGATTAATAGTTTCAAGTTCCAGGAAATTACAAATACTAATGCTACAATAGTTATCAAAGGTAAACACTGAGTGTGTTAAGCATGTCACTTATATCAATTAAGAATTGAAAGCATTTAGTAAAGATTTAGGAACCTTCAACCCATTAGTAAAATTAATCTTAAAGCAAAAGAATTAAATGGCAATGGATTGAAAAGATAATGTCAGTTTATTAGATAACTAATAAAAAAATTATGAATAAAATTCTGCAAGAGATGTATAATAGCAATAAATTTGAGTTCTTGCAATGAGAAAATATGTAGAACAATTAATGAAAAATTTATCTTTTTATTCTAAGTAATTCGTTTTGGTTAAAGTCTGTTAGAACCTTTATAACAAAATGAATGTAAGCTAAAAGTGGATCTCTCCAGCAATCTCTACAAAATGATGGTTGGCCCATGGGACTACCTATGAGTGGAGTTGTTGCTAGTATTGTCATAAACCATTATGAGAGCCAAATTCTTCCAAAATATTTCACAACAGATCCAACTCTCATATACTCTCGATATGTTGATGACATTTTTATTGCAGCAAAACCGTCCACTGCTATTAACATACAAAATGAATTTCAAACCTTCTCAGGATTTTTTATTTTCAAAAAAAATTAAAAATTCTTTTTTTTAAGGATTCGAACATGAAATCTCGAAAGCGCTAAGCAAACCTATTATAAATTAGAGTAAAATTATAGCTTCACTATTTAATGCGAAAAAAAGTCGCATATTTATAATTACAATTTTACTAGTGAAGAGAAAAAATAATTTATTACATAAAAAAATATTGACTAAGATACTTCTTACTCATGTCTTAGGTAAGATTTTTGTTTTCTTCTATTTATTCTATAGCTAAGAATGATTAAATATCATTATTTGATAGATTTGAATTACAAGTAATGGAGTCCATGAAGCTCTTCTATTTTGGTATAGAAGAATTAAATGGTATTTTTAAATATAATTTGAATGGATTGTATAAACTGGAATAAATAAAAATACAAAACTGTTGATGTGTAAGAAATAATATAAAATTGTTATTCCAAAATATGCTAATTAATTATTACTACTATTTTTGCATTGTCAGTATAATAAATAATTAACAAACTAATGATTTATCATTAATCATTATTCTGTCAGTAATCCAATAATGAATAATATTTCTGTAGTATAACTTTCACTACACCACTCTCACGCAAGGTAGGGACTGGTTTCTATCTGCTTTTAACATCTTGCGGAGGGATGTAATCATGAACTTATAACCAAAGACGTAAAAAAGATTACGATTCGAAAGATGCACATTTTATGCTGAACCAGTACTCATCTATTGGCCCAAACCATGATCTCTTACACATATCTTTATCATTTTTCAGTATATATATATAAATAGATAGCAAATTACTACAGTTTAATTGATAAGTGTCAAATTTGCTGCCCTTACAACTTTGGCACAAATCACTTAATTAAAGTATATTAATAATAATTTTTATTAGTCATTTATTACACTAGAAATTATTTAGTAATGAATAATATTTCTGTAGTGTTATTTTCATTACATCACTTTCATTCAAGATAGGGACTGGTGAGAGTGGTGTAGATAACATTCTAAAACATGCTTTATAGTTTTAAAAATAAAGAAAAAAATAAAATCTAAGAAACAGTTATATTAAAATATTATTGGCTTACGTTGATTAAGATGAATTGATCTTTTCAATGCAATAACTAAAGCTAGCTTTTGATAATGAAAATAAAACTAGTATTTAAAATGAATTTTAATAAAAATAATTTAATTAATGTACAGTCGCTTATTCTCAGTGTTAGTTCCAATAAAGTTGATAATTGTCTTCTCAATACTAACAAGTTAACTTCTGGGAATCAGTCAAATTATTATGATTTTACATTTATGAAAAACTCAGTTCGAGCAGATGTTTTATTTTGTGCAGCATTGCAATTAATAAATCTCTTGAATTTGTATTTGGAAAAATATTACTATCAATTTGAGTGACTATAAAATCAAGATGAAAGAAGCAAAATTGACAAAGTCATTGACCTTGTCTTTAAAATATTGACAGTTTTTCCTTTCTAAAATTTTAGTGACCATATTTTTTTAAGGCAAATATTTAACCCAAAGTTCTTTCCAGCTTATCTTGATCTTACTATTTAAATTGTCTTGATAATTAATATTTTTATCCAATTCTGAATCACCAAAAAAAAATTGATAGTTATTAATATTTTGGAATATTTTACAAAAAAACAGCTATATAAGAAATAGAAAAAAGTGTACATCTTCAAGGATGTAGTCATATCCCATATTTATCAGCTTAATGTTAAATAGATTGTACATGTACTGAAGATAGATGTTAAATGGTTTTAAATATTCTCCATATTATTTCCACAAATATATGGATGATTAATTTTAAAGTGAAAGGTCATGTGGTTGACGAGATCCCACATCATATTCACCATTCACGCTTACTACAATACTTCTTAGTGACTGTGATATACTTTATTTGCACTCCAATGATCTAAATAACATTCTTCAATGATGCAATAGAGATGGCACTCCTAAAAAATTTGGTATTACATTCTTAAGCCTTGCTATATTTAAGTTACCAATCCAACTTGTATTAATTAGCCATAACCAGTTTATTTAAGTTATATCTAAGGACTTCTGGTTTATCTAAATGATTGATCTTTTTGCTACATAAAACAATAAAGCAATAATAGAATTTGTTGAATTAATGTAATAGGGACAGTGACTTAACTACATGAAAATATGTAAATTTGGTTGGTAGGGACATCATTAATTTAATTCTCAAATTAATTTAAATCTCATACTTCAAGCTATTATGAAAAGCATTCATATCAAATTTAAAAGTAAATTCAGTTATTGTAAAATTATAAACATTGTAGTCTTCATATACTTTGGCAAAAAGTCCTCATTCTTGGAAAAGATTTGAAATTTAGATATTTATAACAATGAATTAGTTCATTTTTTACAGTCTTGCATTGGTGGTCGAGAGGTCAGCGTGACTGCCTTGCACTTGCAGGCAGTTGCCCGGGTTGCGGGTTCGCGTCCCGGCCGATGCTATGACATTAAAAAAAAAAAATTAGTTCATTTTGTTTTAACTATCTTTCAAAAAAGTATTAAATTACTATTCACTTTACTATATCCAATATTTTCTCATTTATAGATCTTATTTTTTTATTAAAATATTATGTAAAACTTTCTTAGACCATATATGTATGCAGCTACTTTTTTGTTCGTTTTTTTTTTTTTTGGCAAAGAATATAATTTTCTCTTCATCTCCACTATTCTTGTTGCCTTTATGCTTATTTGTTAATATATTTAACCTGATTGCTTCTGATTTATTTCTTTAATATTCAACTCTTTTACTGTATTTAATCTGAAGTTATCTTAAGCATGAACTTAATTTTATCTCTGGTAATCTTTTACTTTAATGGCATTTTAATTACCAGATTTCTGCCAGTTTTATCAACATCCATCATTTGCAACTATTATTAATCCACTGCAGGATGAAGACTCCCAAGTGCTTCATACTCTAGAAAACTTTTTAATCTCATTCCCATCTCACTTATGGTCTCATTTTGGTTCTTTTGCAATTTTTGGAATACAGTTTAATATTTAAACTGTACATCTATTGTAACCTCTCCTATCAACACATCCAATTTAGTTCCATTTCAACTTCTATTTTTTTTTTTTATTGATGCACATTATTTTTCCACAGCTCTTGCTTATTTTCTATATAGATATACATGTTATTTTTTTCTAGCTCTATCATTCTTCAAATTGACTTATCGTATTAGTCATTGATAAATGTAACATTTCCTTATATGGTTAGTTTTGTTGTTTTTTTAATTTGAAATAACATTTTTATTACTTTAATAAAAAAATAATATCTTTATTTTACTGTTCTATACATTTGATATACAAAGAAAAGATTCTGCTTTTAATTTAACAAAAATATATTTTAGGAAGTGATTTGAGTTGTATTGTAAACAATTTCTGTCCTCTAAATTGTTTCCTTTTCAATTCTTATTCTCTGTTAAGCTGATTTAGAGATAACTTTTTAAAAATTAAAAATCTTTTTAAATATTGTACATTAATTGCATGATGCATGCTGATTTGGAGATATTCCTCCCACTACAACTTTTTACATTTTAAATGCTTTCTTTAAAGCTTACAGTACTAATCTAATGACAGAAGTCTTAAAAATAAATAAATAATAATTTTTTTTTTTTTTAAATATTTCAAGAGATTTTAATTTTTCTCAAAAAACAATGTTATTCAATAAATGATAATACATAATGTATCCTAAGAAAAGTTTGATTAATGCTTTGAAAACATATATGCTAGATACATCTAAATAGTATGCTGAGGATGCTTTCGACTAATTGATACTCATAATCATAGCAATAATTGTCCAAGAGGATGTGGTGTTGCATTAACAAGAAAGAATCCTGTGTCTCCCTATCTAAAAAATGGCTTATCTAAATAATTTGATTTGTTATTCAGATTTATGTAAATCATCACTTTGGTAAAACACCACATCTATAAAGCTCATAATCCTCTTGGACATTCATTGCTATGATTATGAGTACCGGTTAATTGAAAACATGCCTAGCATACTGTTTAGATGTATCTAGCATATGTGTTTTCAAAGCATTAAGCAAGCTTTTCTTAGAATACACTTTATACATATTATCATTTATTGAATTAACATTTCTTTAATAAAGTAGATTATTCATTATGTTTATTTATTGAAAAAAATAATTATATTTACTTTAATTTTAAACGTGATTACTACAATATTAAAATTAAATATACGTTAAAACAAAAATTCCCAAATTTATTTGGCCTACTATTCCCTTAATTTATTCAATACCTCCTTGGAAGTCTATCTTTGTTCAATGAATAAGCAAAAAGTTGCAGTGAAAAAAAAATCTTTTTGTAGTATCTTTATATTTTTACCTTGATCCTCCACCATAGTAAGGAAAGTTAATGTAAATATCACCCTTGAAGTTTGAAATTATAAAATTATCTTTTAAAATCAACCATAATAACATTCGCATTTCACACAAAAAATTAGGATAACTAAAAATAATATTAAAATAAAAATCATGAATAATGTTAAAAATAATCTTAATGAAAAGGATGCTGTCATGTTTGGCTCAATTTTTGTCAATAATATTTTTAAATCATTGTGATTAGCTATTTACTATCGGCTTCTTTTTTTAGTTAACAGATTTGTGACTGTATTGGGCCCACTTTCCGCTAAATATGGTGAAGAAAATGCAATTAAAAAAAATTCTACTACAGTTTGTAATTACGATTGCAGATAAAACTGTTGGTTGTCATCTTTGAATTTTAATTTCATTTTCTCATTTGTTGTTACTTAGAGTTGTACTTGAAAAGAAATCCAAAATCTAATTGGGTATGCAAATCATTAATTGAAGTCAGAATGAAAAACCTTCAAGTCCTGACAATAGGCAAATAAATCTTCATCGTGTTTTTTACTGATGATAAATTTGGAAATTGACTGAATTCCTCTAATTCTAAATTTTGCTTGTACAGAAGCTTTTCCATAAAGGTAGAAATATATTTTAGTTTTGATTAAATTCAGCTTATCATTTTGAAGCTGTAGATTTGTTTCATTTCATTTATTAAACAAGTATGTTAAATAAGATATGTACTATTGGAATTAATCATATTGGTTTGTAAAACATCGTGATTTCCTAAGACCTCTACACACTGAATCAAAAATTTTATAAAATTAATCCAAAGGAGGCACCTTTTGATAGCCAATGAACCTTTGAATGAAGCAGCAAGCTATTCAATTCATCAAAATTGTTTAAACAATCTATCACTCAATGATTTGCTTTTGATTTTGTTGATTACTTTAATGATATAATATAATGACTTTTGTGGGTATTTATTCAAATTTGTGACAATTAAATGTTGATAATAAATTGTATAGTATGAACTGAATACATTTGGAACAGCTTTCTTAATTATATAATAAGAAAATCCCTGTAGTGCCATATTATCGTTAGAATATCATCAGTAACAAGTCACAAAATATTTCTTGGGGATTTTTTACAAAAAAAAAAATTTCCAGTGCATGAAATACTGATTCTCCTGCGGTTTACAGATTTTCAGCAAATATTCTTGCAATTTTTTTTTTTGTTTGTTTATGAATCATATGTATGCTAAGAGTAAGGCTTCATTCCCTGGCAAAATTGATTCAAACTGTATAAAATACTGGGTTGAATTTAAATACATGAGTCTTCAACATTTTGGTTATTTCACCAATTTTTTTTACACTGTATTATTTGCTCAAAGAAATTTTCTTGGTAATATCAAATACTAGCGTTGTCTACATTTTTTTTGTTATTTAACTGTGATATTATCTATAAAAAAATTAAAGTTTGTTTTTTATAATAGGGATATAAAATTGATATAAATACAATTTGCATACCTTACTTCAAACACTTTTTAGCAAAAAAATTTTTAATGTATATATAATACACAATCTGACATTTCAACTGTCCTGTAATCTTCCTCAGAACTATGATATGAGAAAATAAAATATATAAATAATATAGTAAAAAATGTATATATAATATATACACACTTGCACACAATCTGACATTTCATCTGTCCTGTAATCTTCTTCAGAGCTATGATATAATGAGAAGAAAAAATAAATATATAAATAATATACTAAAAAATGTAATTAATACAATTTAAAAAGTAATGAAAAATATAACAAAACATAATAAAATTAAAATAAATATGATAAAATTGAATTAAATCAAATAATATAATCCAGATAATATAAAATAAAGTATATTACATTAAATTGAGATATAAAATGTATATAAATTATACATATGTATTCCTGTCCATATATATATATATTCACAAACAACCATTAATTTAAATGTATTATTTCTTTTTTTATTTTTTAATAATCCCCTAGTTATTACTATTTCTTATAAATTAAAACTATAATTTTATTATCCCCAAATTTTATCCATATATATTTCTCTATTCGTCAAGAATTCATTTCCTAAAAATATTCTTTTTAATTTTTAAGTCGTATATAATATCTATTATTTTCTTATTCATTTCTTCTGTTTATTAATTGTATTTTTTTTTTTTTTTTATAGCTAAAATCATAAATATTATAAATCTTTTTTAACTTAGTCACTCAATAAATGCAGTTTTTTTCTACTGGAACCAAATTTTTTTTTGCAATTGTTGTGTTATCAGAATTGCACCCACAATATCAGGTATACAATTGTTTTTCTGTAAGATGACAAAAAGCACTAAAATTCTAAAGAAACTAATAAACTGGATTTTGTTCTTTGTTCAACATTAGATATGTATATTTAATATAAATATCACATGATCACTATTTCCTATGCTAGCACATAACTGTTATTAAAACAGGATGTGATGTGATGTACTGTAGCTTCTTCTTAAACGAAGTCAAGAATCTCTCAGCAATTATGCCCAGAGAAACCTGTTAGCTACTTAATTTTACATTCCCCAGTCTAAGTTTTCCCATATTCTGCTCCATCCCATTTCCACAACATAATCCTTGTCAACTCTATGGCCTTTATATCTAAATCCCCCTTATCTTTTTCCAAACCCAGCATGAAAACCAATAATCCACGTTCTGTATAATCACTTTTTTCATATATTCTTCCATAACTTCATACAGTAATGCTATCCATTGATTACTCTGGTTGGCACTGAGTGGCACTACTGTATGGAGAGTTTTGCCTGTTTTAATAATATATTTGATATATTAAGTTGTCAAATATCAAACTAAATTTATCAAGCAATTACTAATTTAAATATCAATATACAATTAAAAGTGTGTTAATAGTTTTAATTTAATTTGGTGTTATTTAAATTTTTTTTTTACTAACATATATTTTATTTCTCAATTAATACAATTCATTTGGTGCACTTAAAAATTTTTTAGTGGTTAATAGTTTTTTTGTAATATAATTTCCCTGTTTTTGTTTAGATTGTAATAAAAAATATGACAAATATATGAATGTACACTTCAAATAATATTATACTATCAAGCCTGCTCATGATTTTATTAGTAAGCTCTAGAAAACATTGGAATATATAGCAAATATGAAAAAAATGTATAAAAAGTATATATAAATGGCTGTTTTATTAAAACAATGATAGAATTTGCTTTATATGTGATCTTTAATCTGTAAGAATTTGTAATAATCTAATCTAGATTTCGTATATATAGCTTATTTGTAGTATCATATTGTAGATAAGTCATTACATGTACGTTTTTGCCAATGCATGCTGCCTTTCCAATAATATGCATGATACTTGTTTGTTAAGAGCTGTCAGCAAACTGAATTGGATTTTTATGTACAACTAATTCTTTTTTTACACGATTTTGAAAAAAACATGAGTTTTTAAAAAAAAATTACTCTTTTTACATGAACTATTTTAAAATAACATGATCAGTTTAAAAAAAAAAAAAGGTACTTTGGGATTAGAGTTGCTGTGACATATTCACGATTGGAATGAAGAAATGAACATTACTGTCTGGAAAGCTTTAAAAAAAATCCTCTTACATTCTCAAAGTAATTCTTAGATCGTCTTAAGTTGTTATTAAACTTTTTTTAAAATTCTAAATAATTTCATGTAAATAATCTATAAAATAATTTATTTTTCTTTTCAGAAGATAGTAAATGTTTTTAATTCCATGTTTATTTACTGATTTCTTTCTGAGGTTGAGTTCATCACAAAACTAAAAAAAAAAAATTATGTTTGTTATTATAAAATAGCTTCAACTTCTTATTTCTCATTATTTTAAAAACAAAAATCTCTTTTTCGGCAATATTCCTGCAAGTGGAGAAATTTGCTTGTCTGCATTGTAACATTTTGGTGTTTTGTTTCGAAAAGGAAGTACCTTTTTGGTATTGGTGCTTTGTTTGCATATTGACATTTGCTTTTTTAAAAAAAAATTCTTTCTTGATATTGATGTTAAAAATATGTAATTTTGTTTAAATTTAATTGATTGTTTAAATTTATATTTATTAATTTTGCAAAAATCAATAGATAGTAAGTTATACATTGCAAGTTTTAATAATAGCAGTGGTATTCCAATCATTCGCAAATGTATGTATTTATTGTCAGACAGTGACAGCGAATAAAATCTTGGATACTTTTCTGTTTTACAGACAAACAAGATGTCTCCTGTATTTTTGATAAATATACAGTTCTGGTGGGCTACAATTTCTGTTTTCAATTGTGTTAGTTGTTAAATTAAAAAAAAATTAATGAATTAAATGAAATAAAAGTAATAAATTCCAATAAATTACATTAATAATCTTTACTTCAATTTTTTTTTTTTTTTTTACTTATAATGTGGAAGTGATGATACACTTTGAATTTTAAAGTTTTTGATGGCTTGCGTAGAGAAACCACTCTCAAGTCCTTTTATTTTCCAAATGAAATTTATGTTCCTATAATTTTTTTTTTATTCCATGTATATGAAGTAAAATTTAATAGCACACAAAAAATATAACATTCTAACAAAATTTTTCCTATGGTTTATTTAATTATTTTTTTTTATTTCTTAGGTCTGGAACCAATCCTTATTTTTCATATATATAATGTATCTTTTTTACACAAATTTCTTTTACACATAATTTTCGGGAACCAATCTACTATGTAAAAAGTGAATTAGGTATAATTCACTTTTAGCTTTGTTACATGACAAATGAACATATATGTATTAGTTTTTCTTCCATCATTCTTTTATTTTTATTCAATGCCCCCCCCCCTCTCCGAATCATTCTAACACCTTTCTGGGAAGCACTTTATAAAAGTAACATTCTGTTGTAAATGAAAATTAATTTAAGAATTACTTAGATTTAAATTAAAACTAATTAATGAATTAATTAGATTTAGAGTAAATATAAAAAAAAACAATGATTAATGTTTTTCAAATTTCCAAAAAAAATTTATCTTGATCTGATTTATAAAAGTAGAGTCATTTTGGATTTTGAAAAATACTTCTAATTAATTATCAAAAAATAATTGGCTTCTCCAGAGAGAATGGATATGAATTTTATATATAAATGGCAATTGTAAAGAGAGACTTTCTTGTCTCTGCTCTCATATAAGCAAAGAGAGAATAATTAATAGCAGATACTTATCTCCTTACGTGAAAAAGCAGGTATAAAGAATTTTATTAAAGCCAATCCAATCTTCATTATAGACTACAAATAAATTTGGGCCATTTGTAAATATAAGAAGCTTTAAAGTTCATGTAGTTGTTTCATTATTAAATTTTAAGAATTTAGAAAATTATATACTATATCGGGTGAGCAAATAGTGGCCCGCTAAGAGTTTTTATGCGGCCTGCCAAGATACTCAGAAAAATCCACCTTGAACTGAGATTTCCTTCCCCTGCACGACTGAAGATCCGTCTCATATTTTCCACTAGGATGGCCACGTCAATACACATATGCAGTGCATTTCCAGTTGATCTGGTTAATTTCAATTTAGTCTTTGCATTAGCAAATATATATATTTCCAACTTTAGTGAAACCATTAACTCTCTGAAAAAATGTAAAAGCGGTGATGAATGTCATGTGCTTAATGAAGAATGGACAAACAAATATTTCTTTGGTAATATAGGGAATAAAGCAATGTGTTTATTGTGTCATGAAAAAAAGGTGCGACCCTCCGTTAACCTTCACTTCCACAAAGTGGACCTGATGCGGCCCTCCGCCAACATCTGCAGCCACCGAGCCAAAACAATTGCTCACCCCTGTACTATATGAATTGTATATGTAAATTTGCACATAGAAATATATATTAATTGAGTTAAACTAAGTCAGTGGTAAAGTTTTATTTGATTAATTATTTGTTTGTTCATTCAGCAGTTGACATTCTCTTACTGAATTAAATTTTGTTTGGTCATTCAGAGAGGATGCAAAACAAATGCAGTTGATTTTAGAAGATTGAATTCTGCATTAGTCAGAAACAAAATTATCTCAGCCAACTTAAAAAATTGAATCCTGTAACAGCTAGAAAACAAAACTGGCATGATAGCAATTAGAGAAAAAGGTGCCACAACTTTGAAATTGACTACAAATCTTTATATTTAAAAGAAATAAAAAATAATTAACTATTAGAGTAGAAATAAGTCTAAAAATGGTTCTGACTGTGATTAGTGAGTTTGATATTGAAACCCAGTTGATGGAATACTTCAATATTTTAAAATACTTTCTTATCAATAAAATGAGAAAAATAAAATCGAGATAATTCTATTATATTTTAAGGAGAAAAAGTAATCAAGACTTTGTGAGTAACAATTAAATCAGAAAATTTATTGTTGGTAGAGATAATTAATGGTACTTATATAATAGACCTGCTATGTCTTTTCACATTCATGTCATTCCACCCATAAATTTCTAATCCTATCTCGTCAAATTATGTGAACATCAAAATGTCTGACAAACTTAAGTGATAAATTTGTACACAAAAAATAATAACACATTACAATACTAAATAAAAGTAGGCAGTTGTGAGTTTTTAAAACAGCACTTTGTGCCATCAAAGTCACCATTCTGTCGTCACAAACATAGCCAGAAATTCCCAAATTTTACTTAAAATTAAAAAAAAATACTGTAAGATGTGCCACTTACATCTCTCCAATGCCAATTACACACCTTGTGGATAATTCGAATCCAAGACCCAATATAGTAGCATTCTTTATTAATCATACTGTAAATATATATCTCAATTATATTTTAAAACATATAAATGACAACTAATCTTTAGTAATTATTATTTTGTTAAGTATGACATAACTCCAACACCCTACAACAATACATGATAAATATGATTGAATAAAATGCATGCAGTTAAGAAATGATGATTTATATTAAAGTAAAGAAATAGCAAATTAAAATTTTTATTGTTATTAACACATATATAATAATAATCACTAATAGTGACATTAACAATGGACCTAAATAATAATCACAAACTTGCTAGTTTCAACAATGAGCTTCTCCAAGGAGAGAGAAAATTTCTCATCTGTGGAATAACCTACAAAAGTTTAAGTAGGTAATTTGAATTTATAATTCAAATAGAAATACAAGCCACTTTTAAGTTGAAATAATATTAAAAACCAATTTCTGAATATCTGAAAAAGCAAGAACAAGCATATAGAATTAAAGTTAGCCTACTGAGGAATTTGAAATTGAAATCTTCGAAAGTAAATCAGATTATTCGAATTTCTGAAGTGTCTGCCATTCTAAATCTAGATCGAAATATCTAGAATTGAGGATATCTAATAATACAAGAAATATTGCTTTTAATTCACTCAAAATAATTTAGTAAAGATATATATAAATAATGATACTTATAAATATGCATTGCTAGGTGCAAAAGCGATATCAGGGAAAGAAAGCCATTACTCATGAAGCTATGATTGGGAGAAATTTAACTGAGCATTTAACATCTATGCCATGAAACATCAAGTTTATTATTAAGAAATGGATATGACAACTCCACACTTCAAAGCAAAAGTTCCAAGGTTACAAAGCCTTGATAAGTGACTTAATGAATGTTGTAGAACACAATTTACCATCTACACCTGAAATGGATTAATGAGAATTACCAGAATGATTCATTAAGATATTTTTCATTATGAATTTCAAAATTTAAATTGATGTCATTAATTTTATTTATTTGTATATTTTATATAAATGGTTTTTATTCATATCTTTAATATGGATACAAAGAGGAATATAAGTGTTTATACATAACATAATGGAAAAATATTGTTGCCATTAGTGTAAGTAAAATAAAATATAGGTTACGACGAGTACTTGCTTGCATACAAATCTGATTATCATCAAAAGAGGAAAGGTAAGATTTTACCTAATATGTATTTAGTCCAACATTTGTACAATTTTACAATATATATTTTTCTTTGTTGTTTATACTAATAGTTGTGCTAAATGTTTTCGGTATATTTGACTTAACTATTTCTGTCATAAATGATCTTCTTTATCTGTATCATAACTACAGCATATAATGGGGATCCGGATGTCACCAGTATGACAGAAATTTAATATATCAAGTTAATTAAAATAAATTGAATTATGATTTCAACAAGAATATTGTAATCAAAGATGATTGAGACAATCATAAATATAATATAAATTTCATTGATGTTAATATAGACATCAAATGGCTATTCTTTGTGGGAAATAAGGATTTGGAATAATCGTTGGAATCAATTATAAGCAAAGAGTAACCATAGGGGTCGAATTAAAGATTTTATAATTTGTTATAAATTTTCTTTGTTAAAAATATTGATCACTATAAATATAGTTATTAAATATATTCAAATGTTAAATTAAAAACTCTTGTTGTAATTTTCTAAATTCACTTTTCAATTGGTCATATTTTGTCACATATTTATAAATATTTTACCCATTTACATATAATTTCATTTTCACACCTATCATTAAACACCTACACATGTTTACACTTATCTATATTTAAGTGATACTAATGTACCTTGAACTAAATGGTTATGCATTTTTATATTGGACTATTTCCATCATCTAATATGCGTATTGAATGTCTTTAGAAAAATTTTATTTAAATATTCCAAATACCTTCAACTGTTAGTAATAGCAAATCAAACAAGTTAGTATATGTAAGTTTCGAGAGGTATTATTCTCCTCTCTTCTTCAGATATTACTGGCCTGACCAGTGACAGTACTAGCATGAGATTCGAACCTAGGTTCTTAGATTCTTGATTATTGAATTTTAAGGTAACTAACCAGCTGAGTCATTCTGCCAAAGGTAACAGTCAGTAGAAATTTCATATACTTATCTATGAAGTTCCTCCTGATTTATTCACTTTTTCCTAAGAGCAAAGTTGATTAGTGGTTTCCATACATTATGTATAGTCACACTAGGTTGGCTTATGGGATTTTTTGCCATTGTCATGTGAGCAGCTTCTTTAAATTTTCTTCTTTGTACCTTCTCTATCCAATATTTTGTATTTCCCCAGTTAAACATATATTCATTGGTACATGCATGGTCTACTACCTTAGACACATCTGTTTTCTCTTTTCTAATCATGTTTATGTTCTTGCTAGGGTTTATTAATGGGACAACTAGTCTCACCAATATATGTTCTTCCACATTCGCATGGTATTTCATAGATGCAGTTTTTTCTTTTCATCATTTCAAGTTTAGACTTTGTAGATGTTAGAATTCCTTGTAGTGTGGTAAGGCTCTGGAAAGCTGTTTTGATGTTATACTGATTGCAGATTTTCCTTAATTTGTCTGCTATTTTTTGAATGTATGGGAACACCACAGTACCAATAATTGTCTTTTCTCTTGATGGTTCTTTTTGTTGTCTATTTAATGTTTTCTTAACAACAGCTGATGGATAACCATTTTTCATAAGAATTTGTTCTATATAGATTTTTTCTTTTTCTAAAGAGCTGGTTTCTGAACAAACTTCTTTCGCTCTGTTTCATAATGATAGAATAACTCCATGTTTTATGTTTCTGGTATGATTGGATGTGTAGGCTACGTATTTTCCTGAATGTGTAGATTTTCGGTAAACTGTAGTTTTGATTTTGCCAAGTAACATCTAAGAATGCCAGTTTTTGTTCTTGTTCTGATTCTATTGTGAATTTAATTGAAAGGGATATGTTGTTGATATGTTTCCAGAAAGTTTGTAGCAGTGCTTCACCATGTGGAAAAAGTGGAGAAATCAGGAGGAACCTCATAGATAAGTATATGAAATTTCTACTGACTGTTGCCTTTGGCAGTATGGCTCAGTTGGTTAGAGCATTACCTTAAAATTCAATAATCAAGAATCTAAATACCCAGGTTTGAATCCCATACTAGTACTGTCACTAGTCAGGCCAGCAACACCCTGAAAAAGAGAGGAGAATAATACCTCTCAAAACGTTGTGCATATACTAACCTGTTTAATGTGCTATTATTAACAGTTGAATGTATTTGGAATATTTAAATAAAGTTAAAAAAATTTAAAAACATTCAATATGCATATTAGATGATAGAAATAGTCCAATATAAAAATACAACTAGAACACCGTCTTTACAAACCTTCAGGAAAACACTAGCTAATTATGCAGATTCCCCATGAGTTTGAAACCTGGGAATAACAGAAATGAAAGACGGCGTGGACAAGGTGAGTTTATGTATATTTTTAATATTTAGTTGATTCTTAACCTCTCCTCTCCTAAGAACGAAATTAAAGGGCATGTGGTATATATTTAAGCTGTGCATATATACAGTCATATATGCTGGCTTCACTGTGGACTAGCTAAAGACCATAAATCCAACCACAGTGAATGTGCTTTAAACCCATTGATATAAACATATAAATAGAACAGTGAATAAATTGTAAGTTAAAATTATTTTAAAAGGCAATGAAAGAAAAGACAAAAGTTTAAATTATTATTCTATTTCTATTAAAGTACATTTGTATAAATCATGATTTCAGTTGTATAAATAAAATAAATTATATTAGCAGATAAAATGTAAATTTCTCATGTATAAAATCCGTTAAGAAAGAAATGTAATATGTAAAACAACTGAAACAAAAATTTAGCTTAAGAATGTAAATTCCTAATATATAAAATCCCTTAAAGTAGGAAAAATTTTATCTGTAAAAATCCATTGAAATAGAATTAGTTAAAATGTAAATTGCTGGTATAACAATACCAACAATAATGTAAGATATCAGCGGAAAATAAAACAATGAGGCATTGGTAATTACTAATTGGCAAAATGGAATGCAAAGCAATTAAAAAGGGTATAAATAGAGAAGTGTTTTTTTATTTGCTCTTAGCTCTTGGGCTGAATCATAGTCTATGCGTTTTGTTAAAAAAAAAAAATTTAGAAATGCACCATACCTTAAATATGCATCAGTAGAATCCTTGTCTCCACTCTCCCGTCTGTCCTCAAACCAGAATCAGAGGCAATGTAGTCCAGTCAAAGAACTTGGAGAAGATGCCTGATTGATGCCTTACCTGATATGAACGACCACCCGAAAATGTATATTTCAACATGAAATCCTATGAAATTGAAATGCTGCCTTAGCTGGCAGATGTGAAAGCTCCATCGCAGTACCTACCTACGATGGATTGTTCCTTCATTGCTGGATCAACCTGCTATATACACACACTTTTAGTTACCGGTAACTATAACTTTAGCACTAACTGCAACCTCACCTTTATTTTAAATGTGAATTTAAATTTGCGTCATTTATATTTGTAATCATATATATGTGTTGTATTAGATAATTTTGTATTTTGATATTTTTTTATGTTATCTTAACTTTTATCAGTTAAATCCCGTCTTCGATCCATAAGTTCATATCACCCTATAATCTTTAAATATATTTTCGGAATTCTGCCTTGGATAGATTTTAACATATATGATGGTGATTGTTCGTTTTATGTAAATACCCTTTTAACAGATTATCAATATACCTCTGGAATTATATAATTATTTTTATGTATTCTTTTAAAGAAAGAAACGAAGTGATTTCTTTCACTTAATGTGGAATACATAATATATATATATAGGAGGAATTGGAAGGGGGAAAAATAATAAACTAATTTATTTCTACTTGTTTGACCCGCTGCAATGAAAATGAGAATATCTAAGATTTGTATAAAACTTCTTTGAATAAAAGCTACTCTGTCCAATTCCCTCCTGCTGTGTTTATTACTGTTATTTTTTTTTTTTTTTTTATGAATTATTAGAAAGAGAGAACCCAGAAAGCGCAATTATAATTAAATTTTAATGCAATGTTTCTTTTAATTTATAGTCAAATAAAAGACGTGCGGCTATATCTATAAAGATTTGATTCATGTTTTGAAAGAAAAGATCAAGCCCGCTTTATGTTGTTATTCTCTTTTAAGTCAATCTAAGGGTTACTATCTATATATTGTACCATTTATTTATATATGGTACAAATATATTGGCATTTGGTAAAAGCTAAAAAAAAGTAAATTTAAATTTTTTTTTGATTAGTATAATTTTTTTTAAACATACACTGAAAGTTAAATTTTTCTTCCATATTTTTTTTTATCTAATTAAAAATAAAAGTAAAAAATTGAAGAGAACAAAAGACACACAAATTACTAATCCAGATAAGCTAAAAGAAAAATATTTTAGCTAATTAAAGATGACAGAATTATGCTAAAAAAAAAATAAAGACTTTGTAACTTAAATTTAAGAAAGAGTGTACAAGATTATTATCTTATATGCTGATAAAAGAACAAAAGGATGCGCAGAAGTTTCAAAAACTGGATCGAGGTATAAAAAGAAGAGGACAACTTCGATCTAGGTCTTTCTTTATCTTCTGGTTCCATGTCTTAGAGTTGGGGGTTTCCGCGAGCATAACCTGTGGCAGTAATATACTTCTGCACAGGTATGCCACTTGCTATACCTAACTGTCACGCAAGCATGGAAACGGAACTTGTGAATACCGCTTTTTACAATGAAAGGGTCACCACAACCGTGCTTTTTCTCTAACTATAGAATGGACCAATAATTGAAGATGCCAGCAGGAGAGACCAATAGAAATTTCTATGAGCTCGCGATCCCATAAATGTACACCAACTTACCGGTAAGTAAGAGTAACTTTTTCCGATTGTGACTTAAAGTTTGCAAACAACTCTTAAAAAAAAAGCTTAAAATAATCCCAATAGAGACTTTAATTTTATTGTTCAAGAGACTCTTGTTTACCCAAGAACTTCAATTGTTTAACCGTTATTTTTTATTAATGGATTCATGTCTGGATTAGCGTGTGTTCCCTCCAGTTTTATTTAATTAGTAATTTCTCTTTAAACCTTTTAATTTGTTAGAATAAAATATTTATTTCTAATACCAACTTTTCTTTATACATTATTGATGATTATTATTAAATTTATTAATATTAGTTTAGTAAGATTTGAAAATATAATTTACCTTTGCCAATATGTGTTGACTAAGCTCCAGGAATAATATTTGGAAAATAATTCTAGTTACGGTAAAATATGATACTGATTCTTTTAAAAACATTTTTTTTTTTTAATTTTCGAGATACGATGCGACGGATTTCAGCTGATTCTTATATGAATCCTGGTGCCCTTATAAAAGAAATAAATCTGATTCTGTCGATAGCGTAAATCATAACAATTACTAGATAGAGTTGATCAGGAAATATAGGAATGAAACTTTCTTCTTTTTCCATAACTTGATCAACTCACGCATTTTATGTGTAACAGAGACCTAGTCAGAAGGGCAAAACGCTTCAATGGCTCCCAACGTTTATTTATATATGATACAAATATATTGGCATTTGGTAAAAGCTAAAAAAAAGTAAATTGAAATTTTTTTTTGATTAGTATAATTTTTTTTAAACATACAATGAAAGTTAAATTTTTCGTCCATATTTTTTTTATCTAATTAAAAATAAAAGTAAAAAAATTGGAGAGAACAAAAGACACACAAATTACTAATCCAGATAAGCTGACAGAAAAATATTTTAGCTAATTAAAGATAGCAGAATTATGCTAAAAAAAATAAAGACTTTGTAACTTAAATTTAAGAGAGAGTGTGCAAAATTATTATCTTATATGCTAATAAAAGGACAAAAGGATGTGCAGAAGTTTCAAAAACTGGATCGAGATATAAAAAGAAGAGGACAACTTTGATCTAGGTCGTTCTTTACCTTCTGGTTCCATGTCTTAGAGTTGGGGGTTTCCGCGAGCATAACCTGTGGCAGTAATATCAATGGCTTCCCAATGCGAGGCTTCGATGCAACAACCACAACCTGAGATAAATTGTAATGGTATAAAGAACATTACAACGATGACCCAAAAAACCCATAGCCAGAAAATGAATAGTAGTTTTAAAAAAAACTAACTAATTAAACCCTGATTATACAAATATAAAAATATTTGTTTAATATGGCTTACAGAAAGAAAATTATATATATATTTTTAATATGTCTAAAAAAAACACGATCGCGGCTGATGTAGATGTTAAGTCACAAGTATTTGACCAGGTAGGCGGTTACTGGAGAGTGGAAAAAGCATAGCCCCGCGTCCATGTATATAGTGTATAATATAAGACCGTCTTTAAATGCCCATCAGTCTATTTCTAGCAGGGACCCTGAGAAAGGGTAGACGGACCAAGTTGCCACGAGCCTATAAGATTCAAAATGATGAGCAACGCTTGTATGTGCTTATAACTTGGGCTTCTTATCGTTAGTATTATGCTTGAGCAGAAAGGACACAGGTGACTGTGGAAATGTTTTTCATTCCCACCGTGTTAGACCCAAAAGTGGGCGTTTAAGCCGCATGTCACTTGTGAATGAGTCTACGAGATATATCAGCACACTAATACAAAAAAAAAACATGAATATGGATTTAAAGTTTAAGAATAAAATTAGTTTAAACCCCTATTTTATTCTCATCTCCTGGCTCCGGTCTTATGTACCATTTATTTATATATGGTACAAATATATTGGCATTTGGTAAAAGCTAAAAAAAAAGTAAATTTAAAATTTTTTTTGATTAGTATAATTTTTTTTAAACGTACAATGAAAGTTAAATTTTTCATCCATATTTTTTTTTATCTAATTAAAAATAAAAGTAAAAAATTGGAGAGAACAAAAGCCACACAAATTATTACACATGTATTCTTTACTTTCTGGTTCCATGTCTTAGAGTTGGGGGTTTCTGCGAGCGTAACCTGTGGCAGTAATATACTTCTGCACAGGTATGCCACTTGCTGTACCGAGCTGTCACGCAAGCATGGAAATAGAGCTTTGTGAATACCGCGTTTTACAATGAAAGGGTCACCACAACCATGCTTTTTTTCTAGCTATAGAATGGACCAATAATTGAAGATGCCAGCAGGAGAGACCAATGGAAATTCCTATGAGCTCGGGATCCCATAAATCTACACCAACTCACCAGTAAGCTAAGAGTAACTTTTCCCGATTGTGACTTAAAATTTGCAAACAAACTCTTAAAAAAATAAAAGCTTAAAATAGTCCTGATAGACTTTAATTTTATTGTTCAAGAGACTCTTTTTTACCCAAGAACCTCAATTGTTTAACTTATTTTTTATTAATGGATTCATGTCTGGATTAGCGTGTGTTCCCTCCAGTTTTATTTAATTAGTAATTTCTCTTTAAACCTTTTAATTTGTTAGAATAAAATATTTATTTCTAATACCAACTTTTCCTTGTACGTTATTGATGATTATTATTAAATTTATTAATATTAGTTTATGTAAGTAATTTACCTGTGCTTTACGAAAAAAAGTGAAGCTTGCAAAGTATTATTAAAAGTTATATGGCTAAGCGCTTTCGGAGAACTTAAGTCTCCATATTCATAGCCTACATTACTCGAAGTTTAGCGGTGATTTATGCAAAATTTATTCAAATTTTCTTTCATAACGACCATTTTCTCGAGATTGCAAAGCACTATTCCTTTTGGTTTATTGCAAAGTTGTCATTTGTAATAAAGCATGCCTCCTTAATTTTTAATAATACTTTGCAAGCTTCACTTTTTTGCGTAAAGCGCAGGTAAATTACTTACTACTCAAAGGTGAAGTAGAAAACTAGTATTTTATTTTAATATTAGTTTAGTAAGATTTGAAAATATAATTTACCATTGCCAATCTGTGTTGACTAAGCTCCAGGAATAATAATATTTAGAAACTAATTCTAGTTACGGTAAAATATGATACTGATTCTTTTAAAAACATTTTTTTAATTTTCGAAATGCGATGCGACGGATTTCAGCGGATTCTTACATGAATCCTGGCACCCTTATAAAAGAAATAAAAGCTGATTTCGTCGATAGCATAAATTGTAACAATTACTAGGTAGAGTTGATCAGGAAATATAGTTATATTTTTAGAAATAGGAATGAAACTTTCTTCTTTTTCCATAACTTGATCAACTCATGCATTTTATGTGTAACAGAGACCTAGTCAGACGGGCAAAACGCTTCAATACGTATGTTTCTGAAGTATGTAAGTTAAATTCAATGTTCATAATTATTTATATGTAAGAGAGGGTACAGTACAACTGTATATAAATTAAAGTCTGAATATTTATTAACTCTGGGAAACTAGTTAAACAGTAGTTAATTATTAATATGCTCATTCGTATAACTGATATTAGCTCTAAAAGGAAAAGGAAATAATTATTTTATAATGGATCTTTTCTGTCATAAAATTTTGAAACCATATTTTATATAAGTTAATAAGGTTTTAAACTTAAGATCGTTTGATCTCATTTTTATCATATTGTGTTACTCGGTGATCCGTGGGTGTCTCGGCACATACTCATTGCTCCCTGTCGTATTTTCATGAGCTAACATACCTTTTCGGGATCACAGCTGATTGATAGATTGGATCCCTCAATCTTCAAATATATAACTGAACACAAGCAACTAAACTTCGTTCTTGAATTCGGTTCATCCTATGGCGAACGAGATCCTTTTATCTAACCACAGCTTAGAGATGGAGTGCTATCCAGCATCAAGGTAGCCTCTTATGAAGTCATCGTGTCTCGAGATCCACTCTTTAAACACATTTGATCACCAAGGGCTACGATGCTTTATTTTTGTTCATTTCATTAAAATTTCAATATAATTGAAATGTTACCTTGTAAATCTGAAAATATCTGTTGGGGATCTCTATAGTTAAGTTTAAAGAATTAGAATAGGGCTATCTTTAAATTTGGCTAATTTATATTTAACAAGTTTAACCAATTAACTATATACCTGAATTAAAAATATGCTTCTATTAAACATTTATTTATATATACGAATGACTTGAATCTGCATCCATACCTGAATTAAAAATATGCTTCTATTAAATATGGATTTATATACATGAATGATGTAAATCTGCGTCTGTACATAGGAATTAATTCTGTGAACATATTCAAATAGAATTATTGGCTTCTAAATGATTAAATAAAAGGATGAATCCATATGCAAACTAAACTTACCTAAAAGTATTTGGCAATAGAAAGTAAAAGCCATGACTACAAAGTTAAATATATACGCATGTGAAGAGAATCTAGATTCACAAAGGAGAGATTCAACTTGAGAAATGATAGGGGAGGTATCCATGATGTGCACTCGGATATCTAACTAAATCTCTATTGCATGAATACTTCCAGAACAGGATAATTGAAGATCAAGGATGGACACTGTGGGATCAACAATGATGGGACCAAGCATCAGAGAAATTACCAAAGTAATGGACTAGGATCCATGGAACCTGAACTGTAATGAATTACTATGAGGAGTGGCATCCAAATACTATTATTGAAATAAATTATTGTTATATAAAAATTGTTTCATCGGTCTCATTTCATGTCATCCATTTTCTATTGCACATGTTCACAAGAATCTCGTTTCCTGAGCTATGTCTGGCATAACTTGATCTGAATGAGTAAGACTGTAGTGAACTGCAACCCTAGTGGTGCTGTTAGGGAAACCAAACAGATAAATATCTAGATGCTTTAAGTTTCTTTAATGCTACATCCTCTGATGAGCAGGAAATATTGTTGTAGGGGAGGGGGAACGCCAGCATTGAGTATCATCAATCATTCTTTTCTTCGTACAATATGCTCATCAGGAAATAAATCAACTGATAGAGGGATTGGAAGTGCCAGTCTGGTTACAAGATATATATATATGCATAAACATATAATTATACCTCCCAGCATTGAATATCATCAATCATTCTTTTCTTCGTACAATATGCTCATCAGGAAATAAATCAACTGATAGAGGGATTGGAAGTGCCAGTCTGGTTACAAGATATATATATATGCATAAACATAATTATAGACAAATATATTGTACCGGTAAAAATCACCATGCTTAATCACACACAGTAATCCGAATTCAAACCCAGTCCACGTCTAGGAATAAATTCCAAAATGCAAACTAAATTCAAACCCAAAACCCTGGCATGACTAACCGATGACAACATTACAACGGTACGGGGTTTTCCCTTTACTAGCTCATCGAAAAAAACACAGACTAAATTATCTACAATCAGCTATTTCATAGATATCTTATATTCGGGATATTGGTACGGCTAATAATTTTTTGTATATATTTAAGTTGTCAATACAGACAGCAGGTGATTAACTAGATTTCGAGAGTAATAATGCAAGAGAGACAAAATTAGATTAGATAATTTTTTTAATAAATTATGGAAAGCATTGAATAATATCATTTACAGGTACGGTAAAACTTTCATATGTATTTTATAATAAATTGCTGCTAGTCATTAATAATCGGTTTAGACTGCTTAACAAAACTCATGCCAATATTTATGTGTTTTAACTGGTTGTATAGGTCGATATGAGAATCAGAGTAACTGGAGCATTTAAAATATTTAACTACTATTTTATATTAAGTTGTTTTATTTAAATAGATTCAAACCATTGCGTATACGGATAAATGGGAGGCGGTTTTATATAAAAATATAATATATAATACTGATGTACTGATGGTTGCAGGGATTAAGGTATACTACAAATAATAACTTGCGGTGCATTGACGGAATACCGGGCGGCTTGTACTTTGACAAGTCTTAATGCCCCCAAGTAGATCCGGGACACTACAACCAGCCGGGCTCATTTTCGAACCCCGGTGATCCAAGAGATTACCTGGAGAAGAATTTCTTTCTCTCCATGTGGTAGTAAAACGAGACGCCAACTTAAGCGAAGGTAAAGGCATTGCCACAGTAACATCGAGGAAGAGTGGTCGGAAGTGGATTTTAAAACGAAATTATATAAAACCTTTTCTCTCCGAAACATTTTCTACGCAACAGTCCGATATAACTATTCAATAAAACTGGCGAAATCAAACGATCGCAAAAGTAATAATTAATTAATTTCACTCTGAAACCCATAACTCCCCAGATTGTTCGGAAGGTAATAATAGCAAAAATATTCACTTATTATTCTTACTCCATAATAATATATAAAAAATTATAATAAAATTTTAGACTATTTTAAGTATTGAGATTTGGAGTATAGATTAAAATATTATAACGAAGTAAAAGAAACAACAAAAATATTTGAATATTTCTCAACTCAACATAAATGAAACAATTTTTAGTTCGATAAAAGGAAATTACTTTTAAAATGAATATAATAAATATTATGAGATAAACTTTACTGACTTTAATTAGAGTTGAGAAATATTATTATTGGCATCGTTTTGTTTGTAAAATAAGTAATAGTAAAATATAAATGTATTCACAAATGGATTATTAGTAGGCACAAATCTTAATAATGATTATCTAAAGACTAGAGCACAGAAATATTAGAGAAGGAAATTTACTGACAGGTTGTAGTGTAACATTTTCAAATGGAAAACAAGAAATTTACATGCAATTAATTAGGTTAACAGATTAAATATAAAATTATTACTGAGAGGAAAGTTAAAAAGTTCATGTAACAAAAGTTACCATTCTTTCTTCGTCCGGCTTTTCTTCTTGCGGTGATATGTATGAAGAACGTAGGCGCGCATTTTGAATTTCTTAGAAAGGCATGGTTAATTTAAATGTTGGAATTTGGAAGACTGGAAGCACGGAAAACATTACAGATCAGCGGTATGAAAGATTTAAATTGGCAGAACAGGAATCAGCTTCTTGGACTTAGCCCATCATGATTGCAGTTTACCGGGCAACTTCTTAATAACGGTTGAAGTGATTTCTCTGGAACAACTACTTTGCTGTAGCTTGAGACGATCTAAGCACAGCCAAGTCAAAAGTTAGAGTGTCTATATTATATCTAAGATGGCTACGGTTGACCTTTCTGCCTAGTTTTTGTTCATAGCTCCGCCTCCTTTGATTTTCTGGCCTCCAGCAATATCTAATTTTTGACTATACAATAGCCTTTGCCTTTCTTGATAAGAGTTCTACGTTCGGTTTTCATTTATTTTTAAATTTAATACATGATTCTAAATTGACAAAACAATTACATCGGAATTCGTGAATACAAAAATATAAATTCATTATCTTAATTTATCGAAGTACAAATTAATTATTCTATACATTTGTACAAGTAAGATTTTGATTAAAAATACTGATCAAAGGAATGTGACTTTTGATCAGCATTTTTAAATGACTTTGTATAATTTGCAAAATTAAAATTTAAAGAAAATATACACGCAATTGAAACTTTTAAATTGAGCTAATATAAATCCACAAACCACACACACACGAATATTATTTATCATGATTTGTGACATTTATACTCATACTCTTTACATTAAATTCTTTTTAAACAAACACAAAATAAATAACTTAAAATTTATGTGGCTTGGAATAGAAAAAGTCTCATTGCGAGTAAATAGTGGTTTAGAATTACCGTTCTTAAATGACAACCATGAAACTAAGATCGATTCTTCGATCTGTCTGTTTCAATATGAAGGGAAAACTAATTCAAATGCAGATGCATTATTTTGAATTCTTGACTAACTGCATTTCAGAAGATGAGAAAATTGACAGACATTAACAAGCAAACCCTTTGTGACCTATAGACGCCCAATTACGCTTGAAAAATAAGTTTCCAATTTCGACCGCAATAGCGTGCAAACCGTATACGTCACAGTTACGCTTTTTTTTCTTTCTCTCCGCCATTTTTCTATCTTTTTGTACATCTAAAATTTTTTTCTGTGCGATGAAAATTAGATTTTTTATAGCAATTTTTATAAAGTACATTATTAAAATTTTGTAAATTTTTTTTATCTTTCTAGATTTTATCAACGGATAAAAAAAATATACGGAGAAAACAATTATTTTCGCCGCTGAACGTAATTTTGATTCTGACGAACTTTTCTGTTGATGTGTTTGATTTTGAGGTTTCGTATTCCCCATTACCCGTAAGTATTCAACATTCATCATCATCATCTCCCATTGATATATAATAATTGCTTGTAATTCCTTTGGGTTATTTATTTTATTTTATTTACTGTTTTTATACATTTCATTGTAGATAAGTTTTTATTCATTTTATAGCATACTTTGCTATTATGGTTTGCTATGTAATAATGCATAATTTAGCTCACCTTTACCCTCATGATATTCCAATAATATAGTAATTATTTTTTACATGCATAACTTAGAATTTACTACGTTTTTATTCATTTCATTGTAGATAACTTTTTATTCATTTTATAGCATACTTTGCAGATAACTTTTTATTCATTTTATAGCATACTTTGCTATCATGGTTTTCTATGTAATAATGCATAATTTAGCTCACCCTTACCCTCATGATATTCCAATAATGTAGTAATTATTTTTTACATGCATAACTTAGAATTTACTACATTTTTATTCGTTTCATTATAGATAACTTTTTATTCATTTGATAGCATACTTTGCTATTATGGTTTCCTATGTAATAATGCATAATTTAGCTCACCCTTACCCTCATGATATTCCAATAATGTAGTAATTATTTTTTACATGCATAACATTTTTTTTTTTTTTTTTTTAATTTTTTTTTTTTTTTTAATTTTATATTTTTTTTTTTTTTTTAATTTTTTTATAATATTTTTTTTTTTAATAATAAAATAATTTTACTCCCCCTTACCCTCATGATATTCCAATAATGTAGTAATTATTTTTTACATGCATAACTTAGAATTTACTACATTTTTATTCGTTTCATTATAGATAACTTTTTATTCATTTGATAGCATACTTTGCTATTATGGTTTCCTATGTAATAATGCATAATTTAGCTCACCCTTACCCTCATGATATTCCAATAATGTAGTACATGCATAACTTAGAATTTACTACGTTTTTATTCATTTCATTGTAGATAACTTTTTATTCATTTTATAGCATACTTTGCTATTATGGTTTCCTATGTAATAATGCATAATTTAGCCCATGATTTTTCAATAATATAGTAATTATTTTTTATCCCCATAACTTACACTTTACTAAAGTTATTACTGTTATTTTTTTTTTGATCCACACTAAAACCTTGCATTTCTAATCCACACAAAACCTTGCATTTCTAATAGATATCCCGCATAGAGGGCCTAGAAAAACAACTGCTTGCAAAAATTGAACATATAGGGTGGTTAGTAAAAAAACGAAACTGAAATTGTCACATTCTGCCACATTACACCAACAATCTGTAACTCAGGTAGGTCATGTTATATATTATTTTTTTCTGCATTTTATGATGAATGTGATGAAGCTGTCTATGAAATTGTCATTTTAGGCTATACCTTTCAAAATTGAGAGTTTGTGAACCAATGTAAAAATAAAGATTTTAAAAATGTGAAAAATATCTTTTTTTTTTTAATTATTTTTTGTGGTAATGACTACTTTATCAGCTTTATAACATTCTTTCATATTTGCACTTTATAAAAATGTATATATATATATATTTATTTATTGTAATAAATTAGACATTTTATTTAAAATTGTAGGTCCTGTAATTTTTTTTGGGAATTAAAAATGGCCATTCAGGTCTCTATGGGTTAAGAAGTGGCAACAGGACAAAGAGTGACAAATGATATCACGATCTAATTAAGTGTATAAAGATTCCCTTGAAGAACTGTCAAAATAACTATCATTTTTTTGGAATGCAAGATTAAACCTCGCCATATGCAAAAAGTGACTTGAGTGCTAATAATTCGATGGGAAAAGATCTTACTTCATGAGAATCATCTAGAAGTAGTAAGAGCCAAAACATTGGCAAAAAGCTATGCCTGATGACCTTATGTTAATAAAGAAAGTGAAAATCTTATCAAGAACTGTAAACCCTGCTAATTTATGACTAAACTGACGAGAAATCATATAACACTGCCCAAAGTAAATTAGCCAGGGTAGATCATATATATCGATCATGCTATCCTTTTAAATCTGGGGTGGTGAAAGGCCCATCAATTAAAAATTAGCTCTAATCATTAACTTTCCCCTTTTTAAATAAGAACCATAATTTTTTTTTAATTAAAAATAAAGTAACATCCATATTATTAATGACTGTTCCACGTTTAATTACAATTTTTCTGGTTCACCTTGAATCTATCTTCATGATATATATTCTTAAAAAAATTTTTATGTTCTGGACAGGTTAACTCTTCAACAGCTAGGATGCAGTCTTCTATAAACCCCTCTTGAGAAAATGGTTTCTAATTTTTTGCCTTTTTAAAAAAAAAAAAATTGCTCTCACAGAATTTTTTGACTTGTTTGTACATTTTATAAAACATGTCAGCTACTTAATAAAGCTCCTTTTCAAGTTATCTGTTTTTAATATTTATTTTTCCCCCAATAATTTTGTGATAATCAGAATGTTTGATAAATAGTATCTCTTAATAAAGTCTTCTTCATAAACTGAAATACTTCTCAGACATGTGCTCATTGATTACTTCTTTCGATAAAATAAAATAAAAAATTATTTTTAACTTCGCTGTATCAATTTTTATTATCTTACCAGCCACCCTAATAAAAAAATACAAAATAATAATGAATTGAACTAAAATTTGAGTTTTACTTTTGCTGGTTATACATTCTCTACGAAAATCACTATAAAAACAAGTAAAATGCTCTTGGCATCATAGATTAAATCCTAATCAAGTAGAACACACAATATAATTTAAGCCAATAAACATCACATGATCACCATTTCTTATGCTTGCTTGTAACTTACTAAAACAGGCAAAAACTCACTATACGTATTGCCACCCAGCAAGCTAGAGCAATTGATGGATGCCAGAATGCTTGTGCATTAAATCCCCATCTAGTGCCTACTCATCCACTATCCCCAGACTAGTTTCTGGCTTGTGGCCTTCGGCAGTGAGGAGCCTTGGATCTGAAAGCACTGCATCTAGATCTTAGGATGTAATGCAACCCTCCAGCAGCCACGTCACTGACAAAGGCCACAAGCCAGAAACTAGTCTAGGGATATTGGATGAGTAGGCACTAGATGGGGATTTTATGCACAAGCCTTCTGGGATCCATTGATTATTCTAGCTTACTGTGTGGCAATATGTATAGTGAGTTTTTGCCTGTTTTAAATAACAGTTATAAGCAAGCATAAGAAATGGTGATCATGTGATTTTTATTGGCTTAAAACCAATCCTGCCTAATAGGGTATTGGTGGCTATGGTTATTAAAGAACCAAAGACACCAAAATGTATGGATACTGAACTGGGTTCAGACCCAAGGGCTTTGATTCAAAACATTAAGGTATATTCAATTTAAGACTCGTAGTTTTGTAGTTAAGTAGAGATAAAATGTGGCTGCTGGAGGGGTGCATTAGATCCTAAGATCTAGGTGCAGTGCTCTCAGATCCAACGCTCCTCACTGATGAAGGCCACAAGCCAGAAACTAGTCTGGGGATATTAGATGAGTAGACACTAGATGAGGATTTTATGCACAAGCCTTCTGGTATCCATTGATTACTCTAGCTTGCTGTGTGGTAATACATATAGTGAGTTTTTGCCTGTTTTAATAAATATAATTTGTTAGAATATTGCACCTTTGATAGAATGAAGTAAAATTATTATAAAACTTGGAGAGAGAAAAAGATATAGTTGAGGAAATAAATATTTTACTTTACTTAACTCTTAATTCACTATTTGCATTGTACTATATGTATGTTTAAATAGAAGTTTTATACAAGTCCATTTCATATGTGTTTGTGAAAGAAAATATTGGGGGGGGGGGGGCTGATTGAGAGTTTTTTAGGGATGGATTTGACCTATGGCCAAAAGTTCCCCACCATATTGAGTAATAAGAAATACAGTGCTGAAGAAACAATAAATAAGTTTAAAACTTCTCATATTTAGGTTTACTGGAGACTTGTATTTTACAATGGCTTTGGATTTATTTTTATTAAATTTGTACAATATTTGATCAAATGTGAGGGAAAGGGAGAATAAACAAGTACTTATGCTGCTCTGTTATTCAAAATCTTATGGTTTGATGGAATTGTAATAAATATATTTAAAGTTTTTAAATAAAGCTGATCTGACATTCAGAAACTGTATTTACTACACTGTCGCAAAAACATTTAAATCCCAGTAACAATGACAAGAAAAATCCCGGCTAAATTCTTGTTAGTTTGAAATTTAGAGATAGCTAACTGTTATTTTTAAATAAAAAGTGTATTTAAAAAAATAGTTCCCGAATAAAAATTTATTTAAGTAGACAAGAAAATTTGGATCAGGAATATAATATGGAAAATGTGAATTGAAGCAACCATATTAAGATTTTCATCCACACAAATTTTGGAAATGGTTTGGAGAGTAAAACATGATTGAAAAGATGTCACTCATTGTCATTATATACCATGTGATGATTTGGAAACTATCAATATCACTGACAATTCTACAGTAGAGAACCATGCAGACAGTGAAAAAAAAGAAGAAATGGTGTAGTCAAAACAAATCAATTTACATTCAGCAGCTGAAGTAGCAGTAACAGAAATATGCAGTAGACCAGCTATCGATGTATGTAAGACATTAAGCAAGGATTAAAATAAGTCAAGCTTCCAGAATACCTAAAGGTTTAGATAAAATGATAGTTTCCGTGGCATAGGTAATGGGAAAATATTGATGTATTAAGATAATATTATATAATCAAAATAATTGAAGAATTAATTAGATTTACAGTGAATAATGATTAATTAAAAAACTAATTAGGTTTATAGGGTAAATGAAATTTAAAAAAGTTATGAGAATAGTGTTTTTTCATATTACTAAAAAGATTATCTTAATGTGGCAAACAAAAACAGAAGAATTGCAGATTCTAAAAAAACTATTAATCATCTATCAAAAATGATTTGACTTTTCCAGAAAAGAATTTTTTATGAAACTTAACATATAAACAGATTGATTTGTCAAGAGAAGCTTCTTGTTTTTGTTCTTGAAAGCAAACAACTATCATCTGAGAAAAGTGAGAAGAACAACAAGTAAATAATTAAATATAGGAAACATTATAAAAGCCACATTGGCCTTCATTGTTATTTAGTAATGCTATGGATGAATCTGGGCATTTCACTTCCATTATTAAAGATATTCATTTGTAAGATTTTAGGAAATCATATATTTGACATTGATAGTTCTTTATGTTATACAATACTAAATTTATGTACTATATGAATGGTAATCTAAATTTGTATATATTACTGTAAATCAATTTATATATTAAATGCTGAGTAAACCAAGTCAATTTCAAAGTTTTATTTGATCAGTTATTTGCTTGCCCATTTTGTACTTGACATCACCAACAACAATTGAATTTTGTCTTGGTCATTACATATTAAATAACAAAATAAATATTTACCCATGTTGCAGACAGTAGATGTAGAATGCTTTGAATTATAACATCTCATTTATACTTTAGCTAAGAAATTAAATTGTAACTAATATATTTCAATGAATAATAAGTAAGTTATTTTATCTGTAATTTTAAATGAATTTTTAGTACTATTATTTTTCCATACCTATTGTTTAATTTCTCTGTTCCCTTGGAAAATGTTAGACCATTTTTAATGCATTAAAGTAGGAGTGGAGAACCTCCAGCGCTTGAAAGCTCGCAATAAGGTCTGCAGACATTTTCAAAACATATATGAAAAGGCCCTGTGTAAAAAAAACTGTTAATTAAACACAAGTGTAGTGCAAATATTGAATTAAGAGTTGTTTTTTTTTTTTTTATATTAAGGTTATAAAGATTTATACATATACACACATATATACATTTGATCTTGGAGAGAAATGTAGATCAAGACCTATATCAGTTAGTTCAAAGTTAATCTAGGCAGCCTTGCATATTAGGCTAGCTTTCTATTCTATATTGAAGCCTATTCTTGACCAGGTATCTCGAAAAAGTTCTTCAGGTGCTAATAATTTATCTCTGTCCTTGATTTTGCCTAATATGCCACAAAAAGTTTGGCATATGTTGAGATCTGTTTGATCAAAAACATGTTTACATCTGGTAAACCACAGAGCGAATGTCACAAAGGTGTCTAACCTGATGACAGAAGACTCCAGTGTTGGAAGCATTTTTAAGTGACAAGAGGTTATGAGTGCCAACTGACACTTTTTCTTTAAGTATAAGTCTAAGCGGATAAAAAAAATGGCAGTTATGTTGTAGGTGGTGAAAAGATTCTTCCTCTGTTTTACAAAGCTGGCACTGTGGGTTCAATTTTGAGAACCCTCTTCTGTAGATGAGAAACTAGCTAGTGGCCATTGAGGAGAGATTTAATTTTATGAGGAAGTTTATGTGTTTGGGTTCCAAATAGAAGAATCTTGATTTTTTTTAATTATTGATTTATTTGATACTTCTAATTGAGCATGTAGTATATTCTGCTTTTGATGTATCAAATCATAGACCTCCCAATATAATTTTTTGCTCACCAAGAACTGCTCTGCTAGGTTCATTAGGCTTCTTATATGACTTCAAATGTCATTGATCCATTTGCTACTAAATGGCGGTGGAGTATCAGTTGGCTCAAATAGTAAATCTAGGTCACATTCTACCTGCTTTAAATAGACTGCATGCAATATGCCAATTGTTTTTTGAATTAAGAGTTGAGTAAGATAAAATGTTCATTTTCTCAATTATATCTTTTTCTCCAATCTTTATAATTGTTCTAGTTCATCTATCAGAGGTCCAATATTCCAACAAATTATATTGTGTAGTCTATCTGATTATAGATTTAATCTACAATGCTGAGGGATTTTACTTATTATTAGTGTTGTTTTGTTTTTTTTTAATTAGGATGTCTACATCAAGTAAGAAAAATTGATACACATAAAATCATGCATTTCAAAAGAAATAGATTAATACATTTTTTATAGGAAGAAATAATATGCCTGATATATCTAGAAAGTGTTTCAGTTACTAATAAAGAATTTAGTATTAAGAGGCACTATTTATTAAAACATTCTGATTACAACAAAATTGTTGGGAAAGAAAGAAATATAAAAATAGAAAACTTGAAACGAAGCTTCATCAAGTAGCTGACATGTTTCATTATAAAAAGTGCTATGAAAGCAAGTTACATTATTTCAAAAAATGGAAAATTTGAAACCATTTTCTGAAGGGAAGATTATAAGATTACATTCTAGTTGCAATAGAATCTCTTCAAAACAAATTTGAGAATATAAATGTTATGAAGAATAGTTAGTTACAAAGTGAATCGGAAATATTGTCATTAAATGTGGAATAATTATTAATAATGTTATAACTTTATGTTTAATTTACAAAAAATTATGGCCCTTGTTTAAAAAGTGAAAGTTGAAATTGGCCTCAAGTTTAATTAAAAGGTCATCCACTCCTAATGATTAGGGAAAAATTAATTAAATTTTAACCAATATAGTAAGCAAATTTTTAAGTCGATTATTTTGTATGGTCCATGAATGACATTATAAATATCTAATAGTCCTTGGCAAAAAAAAAAAAGATTCCCATCCCTGCACTAAAGCAATATATTAATATTAGATTATGAACACAAATAAAGATATGAATTGTATTAATAAGCAAAATAGTTAAAAGTATTACATAAATTAATAATGAATATAAGGTATAAATTAAAAACCAATTACAAAATTAATATTTTTTCTTCATTTTCATTTGCTTTTTGGATATATAAAGTATAAATAAGACTGCATTAGTATTTTTATATTCAAATTTGAAAACAAGCTTAGAAAGTGGATCATTTCTTTAACATACTTAAGATTTTTTTTTATTTTATTAGACTTCCAAATAAATGATCATTTTAAGATTTTTACTATTAGAAAATAAACATTTTTTTTTTGTTTTATCACTATGAATAACCAAGTAGTTGTACAATTTTTAATACTTTATAACACAAAACACCCTCCCCCCTTCAACATTGAATAGAAAGAATATTTTACTTTCATAAAGATTTTTTTTTTTGGAGGACTATAGTTAAGTTTATTTTATCTAGATAAACTTATTAAATTTTTATTTGCACTATGCTTTTTTTTCTGAATCTTTACACTTTAAATGCAGTCTTTTGTTTTAATTAATCACAATTTTTTATGTATTTTTTAATTGTGCCTTGAAAATTAATTGTAATTTCAAATGACAAGTAATATTACATTTTGTTCACTTTTATGTCTTAAATTTGCATTTAATCTTTAAATATAGCTTCTTCTTTTTTTTTCAAGTTTAAGAAGTATTGATGATATATTGTAATTATAAAAAACAGTCTAATCTTCGAACAAAATATTTAATATAATTGTCCTGAAAATAGCTCTCATATTTTTTTATGAGCCTTCATATTTTGAAAGTTATATTTTATCTGTAAGGCTGTGAAAACTATTTTGTTCTTCAATTATATTGTTATTATGTGAAACTTATGTTGAAAGATCTAATTATTAAAAAAAAAATTATATATAATATATATTATAATTTAGTTTTGATTAACAAACATTGCTATTATACTATTTAGAACACATTTTATAGTTACTCAAACAGTTTGTCTTCAGTGTTAAAAAAAATTAACTGTTTGGATAGTTTTTTCTCATTGCATTTGTATAAATTTAAGAGATTTTATAAACAAACATTTAAAAAATGACATGTCATCACTGAAATGTCTTGAGCTAGAATTTTAATTGTAAAACAAAAGTAAATACCATGCTAATATTAAATTCTTTTTTTTTATGCAGGACATACTTAGACAAAAAAAATATATTTTGTTTTGTCAAAAGCTTTAAAATAAGATTTTGCAAAATTACATATATTGATTGTAATTCTAGAATAATTTTTGGTGCTTGTCTTATAGCTAAAGATGTCGTTGGATGGCGCCGTTTTCACGCTAAAACTATAAAATATGAACATTCACAGGCCGTTAGATGAGTACCTTTTTGGTGCTTGTCTTATAGGTAAAGATGCTGTTGGATGGCGCCGTTTTCACGCTAAAACTATAAAATATGAACATTCACGGGCTGTTGATTTTAATAATTTTTCTGTGCTTTTTTGTAATGCGAAAATAAAAACAAAACAAAATCATCTTTTTTAAATATTATTTTTTATTAACGTATACAATTTAAATGATAATAATAAATGTAAAATAAAGTCAACAAATTACAATTTGATTCGTGTTTTTTATATCGTATACTTTTTAAATTGTGTTACGGCTTTTTTTTTATCAATTTTCTATCGGATATTTTTTTACTTGTGTTACGGCTTTTTTTTAATCAATTTTCTATCGGATATTTTTTTACTTGTGTTACGACTTTTTTTGTTGTTGTTTAACTAAAAAATAATAATCATAATAAAAGTAAAAGTTGTTACAGTTAGATTTAGAGTTAGGGTTAGTGTTCTGTTGTTTGTAATGCTAAAATAAAAAAATTCAAAATCGTAACCAAACTCGGACAAAAGAAAGAAACTCAAACTTTTTTAAATAACAACAAACACATACAAATGTCTTCTTTACTTATTAAACATGTTTATAATATTTGCTTTTTATGAAATTTACAAAAAAACCTGTATATTTGGACTTTTCTTACTGGATATTTTTTTCGTACCGCTCTTTTTTACTTCAAAAATATACAGATTGTAGAATCTTCTTTGTCTCGTGGAATGTTACGAACAGTATGTTACTTGACACATTACCTAATTGCAACTCAATAAAAACATAGATATTTAACATTTTCTCAAATAAAAGTTCAATACAGTACATTGTAAAAAGTCTTATAATTATTGCTTTAAAAAATCTGAACATTTCAATACTTTAAAATAAAAAAAATCCAATGAAGACAACATTTCAATACAATTCAAATACAAACTCTCTCATCAAGCCGTAATTATTTTAGAAATTGTGCGAATTCAGAAAATGTATTTGCTGCTATGCGACATACATGCTGTACTGCGACGTGACATAGCGGCCTGCATTCTGTAGCACAACAAACAAATTGTATTATAGAAAACGCGGGTTCGAACATGTCTGCCACGGAAACAGCATTTTTATGTGTTTTGGTGCGAAAACCGCGCCATAGAGCGGCATCTTTAGCTAAAAGATGAGTACCTAATTTTTTTTACCTCTATTTCTGCAATAATTGTAATGGTTCAAAAAATCTTAAAGCATTTTTAATAACAAAACAGGTTTGCATTTGTACTCAGTATGGAAAGTGCTTAGCTTTAAATAAATTTTCTTTATTACAAATTCAAACCCGTTTTGTTATTTAAAATATTTTAATATTTTTTGAACCATTACATATATTGAATGTAAACCTGAAATTACTTAATGATTTACTTATGAATAAATTGATTTCACCATTACCATTTAATTAATAATATGAAAAATTAATATTATTGAATGAAAAGTATTGCTGTTTTTTAAATGCACATATATGGATAACTAGCTACTCTTAGTTAAAAGTAAAAATATGGGCTTTTCTGGATTAGTTAGTTTAGTGTTGATGCACTAACTATAAATCAAAAAAAGTATAATGTGACACAGTCTTCACTATTACTAATGGAAATACCATGTTTGTGAGATACTATGCACATGATTTTTTGTTTTTCTTCATTACATGTGATTACTTATTTAGTTTGAACAACTATATAATTCTTTTGATTGAAGATAACCAAATTACTATCTTCATCACTGATAAATCTCTTTATTTTTAATTCATTGTCATCGTTAGTTGTCTTCCAAAAAATAGATGTCATGCAATTAACCATATCACTTTCTCCAAATCTTTAGCTTTATATACTCATAACTTTAAGATTATCTCTTATACACCTTCTTTATCCTCTTTTTCATCCATAGATCCCTACAATTTTTCATAATTATTCTGCTTCAAAGTATGTACTCAATACATGTTCTGTCTGTTCATAATTTCTTCAATTCCCTTTCCCCCCCAATATTTCTAATGTTTTCTTTCTGACATGTCTTACAGACTTCTCTAATGCCTCCAATATTTTCTCTATCTTTTCAATTATAAAAAAATCTGCTTAGCGATTATAATTCTCATTTAATTTATTTAATAAGTTCTAACCTGCCTATAATTTTCTATCTAATATTTATTAATGTTTCATCTCACTACCTAGTTTAATAGCTTAAGTTTTGTTTCTGTTATTTTCTTCATAAGTTTTCTAAAAGCTCTATCAATGTTACATAGTATTTTAAATTTATTCTTAAGATATCTGCTAATATATTATATGATTAGCAGAACGAGTCCTACTTCTAATGCTAAATGTATTGTTAAACATCACTTATTAACAACTCATTTAACTATATATTACATCCGAACTAACAAATGTTTTACATGCCTCGCTATATTTCCAGTAAGACCATTAAACAAACAAATATTTCTAATACTTATAAAAATTATCTAATTTTTTCCTCCCAGTTTATACCTTTTTTTCATTCAAAATATAAAACAGTGTAAGCAAAGGTACTCTATTATATATTTTTTTCCTATCTCTAAATATGTCTGAATAAATAAAAAAAGGCATATGGCTTTATTGTTTGGGAGTTCATAATAAGTTTGAATACCAGAATCGATCCTTGGATTTCCCGATTCCAAATCGGAAGCTTACCAATTGCAATAAACCTCACAGGGCATATGTCTCAATAATAGTTCTTATAACTCCAATTGCATTTATTCTCTGCAATTTCAAAATACAAACTGGTCATCAAACATAAATATGACCAATGTGTTGGAAATCCACTTTAAAGTCCTTCGCAATACTTATCTGCAGGTGAAATTTAGTTTTAAAATAGGCATTAGACTTTTGTGCACCTGAATCATTACAAAAAATCAACTATTTCAAATTCTTTTTTTTTTTTTCAAAAAAAGAAAAAAAGCCTTATTTAATTTATTTGGAATTATTACTTTGCAATTTTTCATTTTATCATTATCTGACTTTTTTCCAATTAACAATGATGAAGATTATTACATCTATTATGTATTCATTTTTTTAATGCATTCATAGTTTTTAATAAATTATATTCTGTACATTATTGGTTTATTCCTGTGACTTTTTCTAGTAAATTGTTTTATCCCATTGTGTTAAGTCTATTGTTGAAATTCATCTATCTTTCTACATTCTCTTTCTAATGTTTAACTCCTTAATTCATTGTTATGCTTTCTGTATATTCTTTCAATGATTCATATTTTTTTATCACTTGTTCATTTATTTATTTCTTTGCTTTCTTCGTTTTTTCATAATCTAAAATATATTGAAATAAAAACTCCACCATATTTTAAATCTTCCATGCAAAATCTCAATCTTTTATTTGAATGTACTTTGTTAATAAGTCTACTGCTATCTATTCTCTCCCCTTTATATATATTCACTTCAGTTTAATAATGACCCCCTTTTTTCTATTCTCTTATTGTTTGGAAAGAATTATGAATGTACATTAGCTATACATACGCATGCATTTATTCTTTAATATTGTCAATGTGATAAATATTTATAGAAAATAAAGTTTTAAATAAAAATATTTAATCTGTTGATTTCTGCAATAAAATATATTACACGGAAAATTATGTTGAAATTTTTACTTAAGACAAATTCACTATGATGAATCTGAAACAATTTTGGCTAAAGATATGAAGGGTTTAGAAAAGAAATTAAATGGAAAGTAATGAATGGGTATAAAAAACCCATGGGGATAACTGTCAGAGAATTCTTAATAAGATTTGTATATTATCCTACTCTAATTTTTTTTGCTTCTAAATATATGTACAATATTTTCATTTTATACTAATGTAATAACTTATTTAAGAAACATTATATAATATTCAAATTCTTTGTGAAAAAAGAAAATTTAATTTTATGGTAATTTGTAATAATTGATTGTCTCATTGTTTCTAGTTTATATATGTATACTGTTGTTTATGAATTTTATTATTATTGATGATTATTATTTTTTACCTAAAGTTGATATTGACAAATATGATATCTCTTTATCCTTTGTTCTTATAACCTTTTTTTTTTTTTAGATGTTGGAATGAACTCTCAAGTAAAATCTTGGCTTAAATTGCAACATATCATTGTACCTGATGAATGGTTGAATGCATGCATAGAATGGCTAAATAATGAAAATAATTTATCAGTTGTGAAACCTGATCGCTTAAAGCAACTTATTTATGAACAATGGTTATCTACTGACATTAAAAGTATCCCATCAAGTTGTTTACCATCTGGTTTGTCATCAACACAAAAACAGAAAATAAATGGATACTTTTGTCTTCAAATAGAATCTCTTATGGACATTGGAAGTTCAGCCTATTCTCAGCTTCAAAAATTAAAAGGCACTGAAAGTTTAAATGAAGCAGTCACTTTGAAAGAAAGAAGCCAGGATACTTGGGAACCCAAACCAACAAGAATGTTACTTATGAAACTTACTGATGGCATACAGGTTTTACAAGGAATGGAATATCAGTCCATTCCTACACTTAATGTGGATACATTACCAGGAATCAAAATATTAATATTTGGTACAATTGATTGCCGTTTAGGAATGTTACTTCTTACAGCTAGTAATACAAAAGTTTTAGGTGGTTTAGTAGAGGATTTAGTACAAGAAAATTCTCAATTAAAATTGCTAACTAAAATTGTTAATGATAATACAGATATTAACAGACGAGAGGGAGGCATAGATGAGAATTCTATTAGTAGGCAACATACATCAAATTATCTTAGAATCAATTCAATTGGACAGGATTATTTGGATAGAAATAATAGTTCATATATAGCATCTTCTGTGTCACAATCTTCAAATGATTTACCAAGAAACAGTATAAATAGTTTACAATCTACAAATAATAACATATTATATAATCATTTTTTATCAAATGAGAATTCTTTTGATGATTTTATAGATGAGACAGATGATGTTTTTGAAAATTTAGATTTTGATGAAATTGCTGTTTTAGAAAACCAATCCACCAATTCAGAAAACACTTTTGTGAACGATTGCTTTAATAAAAATAAGGATAAGTCTCAACTAATCCAAGAAAATAATCAATTGCTTTCAAACTCTGAATTTCCAAATGAAATTATTACAAATATACCCTTTAAAACACCTCTTTTTCAAAAAAATACTGTATCAAAAGTTTTACCTATTTTGTCTTCAAGTAATAATCTTAAAGAAACTTTTAGAAATGAAAGTAATAATTCAAAAGAAGATCTTGCATTTTCAAATGTACATAATCAGTTGATTGATGAATGGGATTGCAGAGTGAAAAAACGCAGAGTTGAATTTACTCAAAATGATGTATATTCGGAACCACTTTCATATTTAAATACTTATGGAGATGATGATATAATTAATGATACTATTTTTGTAAGAGCTTACATAACTACCATATTATCTAAACTTGAGTGTAATAATGGTAACAAATGGAACTTAATTGTAAAAATTAATGATGGTACAAAATCTCTTGATGTTAATATTGACAATGCATATTTAGAAGAACTTATTGGATTTAAAGCAAATGATGTAGCTAAAATAAAAATATTAGCTCATCAAAAACCAGATATTAAAATTCAATTACAAAATGGTTTACAAAATTGTCAAAATAAATTATTACATTTATGTGGAATTTTTAAAATTAAATTTATTCCAGGAAAAATGCCTTCAGTTTTAAATGTTACTTCAGAAAGTTCTTCTGCATTTAATCAACTACTAATTAAAGTAACTAATATTTTGATGTAACCATCTTTGTTTCTGAATATTCGTGTAAATATATATATATAGTGTATGAGCTTAATAAGTATTGATTTTTATCATTCCTTATATTATCTTCATATTTCAGTTTATATTAAAAAATTTTGTTTATAATATTAAAATAAAAAATTCTGTATATAATCTATTGATTCAGTAAAGTTTTAAAAATTCAGCATTAATTAGGAAATACCATATGAATATGTATATGCTAAAATGATTTTCGTAGACAAAGAATTTCATCCTTGGCTGCATGTGATTATTGTAGCACTGATCTTTTGATTAAATCTAGCCTGCCATTTTTGGAGTAATATAGATAGCTCAGTAGATGCTCCTTTAATAATAATAATAACGAGCAATCACATACCCAAATGAACCTAAAAACTTTATACACATATATTGTAATGTAACAGATTAAGATTTAAGTGAATTGTCTTCATATTTGAGTTGCATATGATGCTGTTAATGTATACACAATTAATAGATTATACTGACATATATAGATGTATATGCAAATATTTATTTTATACCAATAAGTAAATTATTCAGGAAAAAGAAATTTTTTTCGAGGCCCTCTTTTTTCCTAAAAATGTTTTGTTTTTCTCCAAAGAAACTCAGGAAAGATGCTGCATAAGTTTCAATATCAGAACAGCAGAAAAAATAATTCAAAATTATGGATTGAAAAAAAAAAAATCAAATTTTAATATCTTAATAAATAAACTAATAACATAAACATAGGATTTTTCTATTTATATGATAAATAAAAAATGCAGAGATATTCCTGGAACTCATCCATTATGTCAGTTATTCATTGTAATTTACACTGAAATACATGTATTTAAGAGTAATCTGTTCCAAACTTAAGGTCTAGATGAAAATTATCATCCAAAACAGCCATTCAACACTAAAAATCTAAAATATATGAGTAAAATCACAAATTAATTGCTATTCGTATTGTACTGTTAAATATTAATGAAGATTAAATTCATTTCTTAAAGGCATAAAATTAAATTGTAAATAAATTTACATATTCTAATAAAAATTCAGATAATTGATTTCAGAACACACTTATTAGTTTTGCAGCTTTGCACTAGCCCCTTACTATATCTTATAATGGCATTTTGTTAGCAATAATCTTTTGCAGAAGCAGTATTTATACTAGGAGACTTAGCAATAAATTCTTCAAACAGTTGCTTGACTTTTTCACAAATAATTACCCTATTGAAGCGATCATTTGCTATTTCTTTTTGAATAATTTGCATTTGTTTCATAATGTTTCAATGTAAACTATTCAATCCAGAAACCTCTTTGCTAACTGCATTTTTAATTGAATATTTTTTAAAATAATATAGTTCATTTAATCACACTGTATTCAAAACTTAAATCATGTACTACTTCACAATTTTTTCTTTTAGAAAAAAAATTTTTTTTTTCTTCATTACTAATCAGTTTTATTATTATTTTTCTGTCTCATAATTATAATTTTTATATACTTAAAGAAAATAATTTTAAAAAAAACTAATAAATGAATAAATTACAAAAGAAAAATTAAATTCAAATAAGATCACAAACTATGATAAAGATGTCTGATGCCTTATTCAACGTTGAAATGCTCTTTAAAGTTTTATATATTATGGTTGCTATTTCAGCCAATATAGCTCATTGTAACTTTGGTATTTTGGCCACCTAATTTGATTTGAAACTCATTTTTTGATGTCACCATTAATCAGATTTCAATTTAGTTTGTACCATGATTAAAATTATTGCAATATATTCATCTAGGAGAAAACTTTTTAAAAAAATATCTACAATATTTTCATTATTAGAGATTTAATGTTTCTATATTTAATAGATTTCAGATATTATGATAATTTTATTTCAGAATTATTTATTTCAGTTTTCTGATTCTGCTTTTATAGCCCATGGCTATAATTATTGCAGCATATGTTCCTAGGAGAATAATTTTAAAAAAACTAATTATAATATTTTCATCATTGGAGATTTATTGATTCGGTAATTAACACTAACATTTTCATCAGTTACCATAATTTCACTTTGAAATTATTTCATTTTTGATAACAACATTAACAAGCTTTCAAATTTTGCTTTTATGGCTTGTGGCTAAAATTATTACTATTTACACATTTAGGAGAATACTTTTTTAAAAAAATATATATTTTTATCACAAGAAATATAGCAATTCCATGTTTATCATTTGTATTTCTGCCATTTTTATCATAATTATGCTTTGAAATTATTTGTTTTTTGATATCAACTTTCATCACCTTTCAAAATTTTGCTTTTATGGCCAATGACTAAAATTATTACAATATAAGCACCTAGAAGAATACATAAAAAAAAATAAAATACAATATTTTTACTAGTAGTGATAGAAAAGATAAATTAAATTGATAATTAAATTTTGCTAGTGTTCATTGTAAATATTGACATTTTTTTATTTAAATCATAATTTATTGGGAAAAATGTTTGCCATACTGTTACCTTTCAATGTTATTAAAATTAATTCTTTAGCATCATGCTATAAATATCAATATTTCTAAACAGCTTGAAAGTTTAATTATTATTTTCAAATGATAAATTAATAGTTAGAGTAATAGTCCGAAGAAATACATGATAAATCAATATCATATATACATAAATAGATTAAAGTAAATTTAAGTTATAAATGCTTATTTGTAAGTGCTTGATAACTAGATTTAAATAGATAAATTATCGAAAATATAATAATGAATTACACATTATTAAAATGTAATATATTTATAGCTTAATAAGTTTTATAAATTTCTTAATTGGTGGAAATATGTTACATCTATTGGTTAGATATCCATATTGATATTTAAGATGATTTGAGAATTCCACAGATAGTTAAGCAGTTAATTGATTCAAAGAAGATTATTTAGTCAGATATTCAAGATTTCCAATTAGCAGACAAATTAAATCTTTAACTTTTACTAATTCTGTATAACTAGATTATCTTTTGCTTAGAATTGATTAATATTAAGCTAGGACTAGCTGGCTGTCTCACTAGTGACATGTATTAACTTTTGCTAATAATAGCTTTGGGATTTACTCATATTCATTCTAACCAATTCAATTTATTTAATTTGACCGAAAATCTTTTCTTTTTATCTATATAACTAATTATAATTCTTAATCAAAAGATAATCATTCTTCAACATATGCTGTTTAATCACGTTACTAATTTACCAATGTTATAGCGAGTATATAGGACACTCAAAGCCAAACGCAAGATAGACTTTTAAAAAATAACAGATGTCTTATCTTTGTACCTAAATGCAATTATATAGATCAATCTAAAGCCTTTTGGAAAGTAATGGAAATAAAGTTATAAAGATTAAATCTTAAGGCTGTCATTCTGAAATGCTTTAGATTGGCCTATATAATTGCATTTAGGTACAAAGATAACACAGCTATTCTTATCTTTTATAAATCTCTGTCTTGCGTTTGGTTTTGAAAGTGTCCTGCATACTCATTACAACATTGGTGAGTTAGTAATGTGATTAAGCAACACATGTTGAAGGCTGATTACCTTCTGATTAAGATTTACTAATGAAATCTGCACTTGTAAAATTATAGTTATTAAACTAATTATAATATAAAAAAATAAAAGCCCATATGTGAATTAAAATACATGAGAGAAACTAAAATGATTTTTTTAAAAAAAATATATAATTAATATGAATCTATCCAATCAAAATTCAGAAGTACAGGACTTAATTAATCAAAAAAAAATATTTGAAAATAATTTTGATAGCACAACTATTGGATGAGACCATAATGTTTCAATATATGTACACATATGAAGTTTTTTTTTCTATCAAATTTTTAAAAAAGAGTAGGTTTTGAAAATAAAATATATTTTTATTTTTTATAATAGACATTTTTTAAACTAATTTAAGTAAATATTGAATATGTGATTATAATAAAGGAAAATTAAAGAAAAATATGCAAATCGTTCAGTCATTTAGAACTGCAGTTGTTTGTGTTTATTGTTTTGTTTTATTTTTTTGAAAAAGGACATTATTAAATATGTATTGACACTAGTAAAATACTTCATTTAGCAACTAATAAATATCTAATACTTGAAAGTCATTATTTAGAGGATTATTGCATATAATGATTAGATTATTTTTCAATACTTACTACCAAGTCTTTAAAATGACAGATAATTAAATAAGTAAGGCTTAAATATTGAAAACACAAATGATATGGGATTTATTATAAATAAAATGTGGAAGAACAACATTGTGGAGATTTATTCAAATTAATGGAAGATATCAAATCCACATAATTCAAGTTTATGTTCTAATAAGTTCTTATTGTGATGAACAAATAGATTTTTACATTAATGTACAATATGCTTTTGATCAGACCAAACATTTTAAAATTATCATGGGAAGTTAGAATTAATAATCAATTGAAAGATGAAAATGCTATAGATAAATTGTGTTATGGTGATGGAAATGAAAGAAGACAGAGACGTGCAATTCACAGAAAAAGAGAAGTTATATGTTATGAAAATTCTTTGATGAAAATGTTAAACAGAAATGGATATGTAAGTATTCAAATGAAGATACGTGTTGATTAACAGAAAATATGTATTTCAAGATTGTAATTTTCTTAATAGATTTAAGGTGATTGTTGATTAGTGAGATATAAGATGCACATATGCAAAACTAGAGAGGTAAAAAATTATAAGTATTAACAGTCAATATTCCTAACCTTCAGAAACACTAATGAATTTAAATTGGAACTTGAAAATCGTTTTAAAATATTCATGGACTTTGAAGATAGTTCTGAAATGATTAAAATCAATAAGAATTATTGAATATCTAAAATTTTGTAATGAAAATATAATTGTGAATTAGCAAGAGAAGCTATAAAAAAAAAAATCTTAAAAGTGTAAAATGACATCTTGGTATTGAAAATTTGTTTCAGCAATAAGAAGATGGAACTGTTATTGAACAGAGTCATGGCATTAAGGAAATGTATTGAGCTTGATAAAGATTTATATAGTAACAAAGAACAAGAAAACAGCATATTCATTACAATTATATCTTCTAAATTGCTATTTTAAATGAAGAAATGAGATATGCAATTAAATTTATGAAGATGGGGAGGAAATGATGTAATTAATTATTATTGATATTTTTAAGCAGGTGAAGAAATAAAAAAATTATGGCAAAGCTACATACCAAATATTCAAATGACAAAGATGTACTAGATGATTGGAAGAATGCAGTAATAATATTGATATTTAAGAAAGATGATAAAAAAGATATTTGAAATTAAGATCTGTCATTCTTCCATCAATTTTATACAAAATCTTTACCAAAATAATTGAAATAAAATCCTTGTTTTTTTACTTCACCTTTGAGTGGTAAGTTTTAAATTGCGCTTTATTTAAAAGAATGAAGCTTATTATTATTAGAAAAGAATTATACGGCTGAGCGCTTTCAGAGAACTTAAATCTCCATATTCATAGCCTACTTTAAGTGAAGTTTACTGGTAATTTATGCAAAGTTTTCTTTCATAAAGACCATTTTCTGGAGATTGCAAAGCACAATTCTTTTCGGTTTATTGTACAGTTGTCATTTGCAATAAAGCATGCCTCCTTAATCTTTTGTTTCATATCTACATCGAGCAAACTTTGGATTCTAACCAATCTAAAGAATAAGCTGGATTTAAAAATGGTTTTAGCAAAGGAAATCACATTCATGTATTGAGATATCATAGCCAAATATTGAGAGAAATTATAGTATAGAGAGGATTAATGAATATGAGTTTAGATCATCTAAATATAAACCCAAAATAGTCTTTCTGAAGAATATTATAAGTGATTATATTTCAGATGATACTAAGAAGATTAAAGGGATATACAATAATGGTTCCATATCAAAAACTTTTTACAACGCAGTTTTACGAAATATTTTGTGAATTAAAAATGGAAGCTAAGAAAATAAAAATAGATTACTTAGATTCTCTCAGCTATATTTTGTACATGATGTGGCTGTTTTGCAAATAATGCTTCAGAACATCTTCCAAGAATTATTAGATGAAAGTAAAAAGTATGGTTAAAGACAAAACTAATGTTCAATAATTTTTTTCATAAAAAGAAAATAAAAATTAATAATCATAAATTAGAAGGTAACAATTTTTAATATTTTGGTCAGATTTTTATTATAGATGGAAACATAATAGATGAAATTAATCATAGAATTAAATGTGGATGAGTGCTTTTGGTAGAAATAACTTAATACTGAAAGGAAATATGTGTAGGTTTTTGAAAAGAAGGTGCTTTTAATGGATATGTTTAATCAGTTCTTACTTATGGAACTGAGACTTTAACACTTAACAGAAGAGCAAAACAGAAAGTTCACATTTCAATGTATGAAGAAATATAGGTTAGAGGTAACAAGGTGAGAGAAAAAACAAGTATTCCTGATATCATTGAAAGAATTAAAGAGACTTTCTAAAGGAGTTAATAATAGGTAGACTGTTGAACATTTAAATTAAATCCCAAGATATTGTAAAAGGCCTAGAAAGAGACAACATGTGAGATGGTTATATAAAATAAAGACATTTGTTGATTTGATGTGGAGAAAAGATGCTATGGATCAAAGACTATTAAGCTTGGAAAGACTCATCTTTCAGTCAATCAATAATGATCATTCAAAATGTTTTTTGCAACAAACTTTTGATTAATCCTGATGCCAAAGAAAACTTATACATTTTCAAATATTAATACTAGTAAAAAGTTGAAATTAAATCTATATAATCTTATATGTAGAAATATTTTATTTCAAAAATGAAAATATTTATTTTAATTTTATTGATGAAAATAAAATAATTGACATTTTAAAATTATTTTACCATAGATATTTAATGCTTAAAATCATTATTCTAATTAATAAATAGGAAAATCCACAAACTGCTAACCAATGTAAACACAACAAATGATATAAAAAAAGCAATGCATGACCTTTTTTCAAAAGGAAAAAATATCAAATTGAACATGAAAGATATCGACTATATTTTTAAATTGATTAATCAACAATAATAGCAGTGCCTATATCTTACTTAGGTTTAGCCTAGTTTCAAAATACAACATGAAATTAAAAATTATTTTTATTAATTCAGTCCAAAATAAAAATTAATGAATTTCAAAAAATTGGGCAAGTTTCATCTTAAAAAAATTTCTAATTTTCCCTATTCACCAATTATTTATGGCATGGTATGTCACTAGGATTACTGGAATTTTTTTTCCAATCACAATAAATCCTTTAGTTAATGCACAGGGTAGTAACTTACTGGACAAATTAAAATACCGCAAAATAGGATACCATTATTATGAACTCAAGAATGTATGCATGGTATGAGAAATTTATAAAAAACAGAGCAACAATGGAACTGGTCTGCTTTAAACTGATAAAAAATTTAAATGCATAAAACAAACTTCTGCACAATCAAAATCCACATAAACATCGTAAAACAATCACAACTGTGTTTACAGTAATTACTGTGAATATACTTGGTAGGTTTGAAAGTGTTCAGCCTGATTTTTTATATACATAATGCAGTTAAACTTAAAAAATGAATTGTATCAAGCAAATTCAGTCGATTCCAAATATATTGATTTAGCTTTCCACTTACAAATATTAAGTTTCATAAACAAATGCTAGACCAACAATCTATAACTACTTTGGTTCTTACTATTTTCTTCACCAATGACAATCTACTTAAACCAGATCCATCATGATAAATTCAATATCTGTGTGATATAGTGACTTATTCTTCCAATGCATAGGAAGACTTTTCCATCATAGTGAAAGTATTACCATGCATGGCATTTAATATTAGAGCAGAAAAAAAGTTCCCATGTACTTACTAGAATCTCACATAGCTTACTTTTGACAGAGCAATAATCCACTATTTATTCTTCAGAACTATCTATTTACATGTAAGTCAGTATTCAGTGAACAATAAATGATAATGCTACAATAAAATTCTGGTCATTATCCTTTTTCATCAAAGAACATTGTGCATTCAACCATCTTTATTTTTTTTATATATTATTCACACCGATTTGAGATTGAAAAATATTTAGGTTTTGAACACTTAATTCGTTTAGTTATAGGACATCACTAAGATAGTTACTTTATTGGCCTCAGAAATAAAGCATTGTTGTGATAATGATAGTTCTATATGGGTATAGTGAACAAGTTAATGTGTAGGTTTGAAATCTGAAGGTGCTTGAAACTAAGGGTCAATTTTAAAAAAACTTGTAAATTGTTGTAGATGTGGATACAATTTAATATTGCTTCTTGTTGAAGCCGAAACCTAATTTGGAAATTTGAATTGCATTATCAACTAGTGTCCATTGTTTATTACTCTTGCTTACAATAGATGGCTTCAAAGTAGATTTATTATTACTCCTAATCTTATAAGTCATAAAATGTTTTTCAAGATGTCAATATAAATGTTTTTTTTTATATTGATAATCTCTAGTATTAATCTTCATTTTGCTTCCGTACAGGTTTACTATCAACTATGGCTCCGTACAAACTCTTCACTTTATTAATGTTTTGAAACTAATTGTGATTATATGAATCAAATCAACAAGATAATGACAATTAGATTAAGTAAAGAAAAATTTTAGTTGCCTGAATTTATTCTTCCTACTTGAAATAATATACCAACAGCATTACAATACTAAGAATAAATATTTAGTAGTTATATAATAAGGAAATTCTATTAAGCATATGTTTATTTTAGCTAGAATTCTTTCACCTAATTCAAAATGTGTAGATATGAGTATAATTATATTTTATTACTTTTACTTTATACTAATAAAAGTTTTATCTAGAGTCCGGATACCTTTATATAATATTAAGAAAATATTTTTAAACTACTTTAATATATAATGAAAGATGAAGTATTAAATCTCTAAATAAAAAAATAAGTTTCAGCCTAGTCATAAGCTTATGGTTATTTTGTTCTTGCCAATCCATATGATCAGATGTGATATTAATCATAACTTGCCAAAAAAAATATTCGCTACAAAAATGGTTTTAAAAATATAAATATTTAAAAAAAATTGCTTTATTAACAAAAACTTATATTTCCATATGTTTTATAATTTAAGTATATCAAATTATTTATTTAAGGTCATTTAGTAATTGTACACTATGTCAGGTCTGGTAATAAATGCTGCAAGAGGTTTTAATTGCTATTTTAAACAATGTGAAATTGCCTAAGCTTTCAGTAAATTATTATAAACAAAAAATACAACAAAATCTTTAGAATTCAGCAGTGCAAAATGTTGATTTTTTTCAATTTCTGTTCATCTTTTATATAGGCATATAAACAAAAACTTAAAATTAATTTTGCCGCCATTACAAAAAAAAAATCTGAGACATATCATATGCTTGTTCCTTAGTCTTTATATAATTAGTGCATTGTTTTAAAATAAATTTATCAAGATTATCATCATTATTGACTTATATAACGTGTGTACTATTGCTGATAAGAATGTAACTCATATACTTTTCTCTCACATCTATAATTTAAAGGTTTCTTATAGTAAAGATGAAGGAAATAATTAAATCAATCAGTTTAATCAATAGGTTATTTAAAGATATAACAAAATATATTGAAGAGATGAAAAAATATTTAGGTCAGTAAATAAAATGGAGACTTTGATAGCTTCATATACTTGTATTTTAAAGGAGAAAAAGAACAGAATGGATCTGAATTCAAATTATCATTACTGATGTTTTTGAAAAGAATAATGTAAATGGACATGAATGATTCTTGACTGGATTTCAAAAGTAAGTATTCTCACAGAATTTCTAAAATTAAAATGTTTGATATTTTTATTTTGATAGATCTTTTTGAAAAAGTATTGGAGAGGTTTTTACCCATAGTGGTGTGACTATCATCATTGATGTTTGTAAACATATCAAGTCTACTTCTAAATTATTTTTCAATATTCTTAGAACTTTTTTACTAATGCTTTAATGACTAATTTTCTTAGCATTTTGTAAATAATTACTTCATTACAATTATTTAGTTTTGATATGTAAAATGTTTTTGGTATATTAAATAATAATAATTAACAACCAGAAGAAAATAGAAAAATATAAAGAAGGAAAAAGAAATTAGAATTATTGTGCATGTAAGAATAGAAATGTTTACATTAACATATAATCCCATTGTCATAGTTGACAGCATAAGACCATGACCCTATATTTCAAAATTTATTTTTATTACTGAATTGAACTACTATTATTGATACTATTGTTTCATATCACAGATGGTGCAACGATTTTCACCGTATACATTATTCTGCAATTACTTAATTATGTTATTCATGGCTTTACAATCACTTTTATTTTTAATTCTTTATGCCTAATCGGATTATTTTCTGAGGAATATTGTTTTTAACACTTATAGAATATAAATTGGATCCTTAAGATTTTTATTAAGTATATTCTAGAGATTTGTGCTATAGAAATAAAGATAGCAATTCTTCATTGAAAAATAAAAGTTGTACAGATGTTTGAGAAAAAGTTCTATGTTGCAGTAATGAAGGAAATAGTACATAATCTGTATGTTAGAAAAGGCAAATAATTGCATACCATAGGAAAACATTTCTTAACGATTGTTGAACATCAGAGATGACATACTAATTTAACTGAATTATTTCAGAAATCAATATATTCTTGAAAGTAATCAGAAATAGATGAAAAACATCAGTTATGAAACTGAGTATGTTCTTGTCAAAAATAGTCATTGTCAAATTTTGATTTTCCAGGTTTATATATTTTTAATGAAGTCAGATACAAAATAGTCAAAAATATAAATTCTTTGTTTATATTTTCAGCAACTACTATGATTTTTCTATTTTCTTTTAATTCTAGAAAAGATTGTAAAATGATATTATTTCATAGTGCAAAATCTTAAGGGGATATTGGCATAAATTATTTCAGTAGTCGTAAACAGAAGTTCCTATAGCTATGATGGCTGATAACCTAGCAATTGCCAAAGAAAAAAATAGAAGTTTCTCCAGGTGTAAAATTTTATATATTTTTATTTCTCATTTCTATGCAATTTCATTTTTTCAAGTAAAACCTTAATTAACATTTATGCAAACACAATTCACCCAGAACTAAAATAGATTAAAATTACCAGACATAAAACATAATATGACTGGCATTCAACTTGCGCAATAATACATTAATAAGTTGAATATGAAGTGACCATGTTACAGAAATTAATATCTTGCAGACAAATGACGTCATGAAATAATAAAGTACTGCAGTAAAAGTGATTACTTACTGTTACATAGATATTTTCACAACTGCACAGTATTCAACAGGATATAAAAATATTAAATAAATGTCTGAAGATCAATTAGGAAAAACCATTTGAATCCTTAGAAGACACTATTGGAAAACATGAGTCTATAGATAAGCGTTACTCTTCTACAAAATAAGTTTCACATTGTCAATATGTCATTAAATTAATAATGTGAATCAAATATGACTCTTGATATCCTATACAAGAATATCCAACAGAAAAGCATTTAATATTTGCAGCCTAAGCATCACCAAAATAATTTAATAATTATTGGTATACCTATAAATTGTATCTAGTCAATGAGTACAATGTTACCATCCCTGACAAAGTTTGATGATGATTTGTGATCAATGTACTTCTCAGAATTTAATCCTGTATTTGCTTTTTGTTTACTGACCAACTTGTCTTCATAATTGCTGCTATTTATTTCCAAGGGTTATTTTCTTTATATATTATCAAACATGTAGACTTCTAAACAGTGACTTCCAATGCCAAAAAATGTCTTAACTTTTCTTGATCTTAATAAACATGGCTTGTTCTATCATATGAACTAATCAGCTTACATCAGTTTATAATTATGTTTCACATCTAAGTGCTAAAAGTAATATTCCCATTTTCAATTTTTGGATATGCATTAGCAACAATAAATTTTCTTATGCACGATTTTCTTTAGCACAAGTGCAGTATACTAGGATTTTTAAAATCATTTTGCCTTCATATTTTTTTAAGATTGCATTAATTGGCTGTCAGTTTTGAATTCCTTCTGTGTAGAGTGATTATTATTTCAAGCAATGTATTTCAATTTTTTTATATTAGGTATACCTAAAACAATATATTAAATAATATCAATGGACTCTTCTACATTCTATTCTGCATTGAGTGATTCTTTAAACACGGCAAATTGATAGGAAATAATGCTCAGATAACTAATTGATAAATTAAAGATTCTTTTTCTTTTAAGATATTTCTCCTAAAACCACTACATAAATACCAACTTACAAATTAATTTATGTAAGTAGAGGGATTTGAACTTAGGATTTTTCAGTCTGTTCATCTTCCATTTCATCTCAAGCAACTGATACACATGACAGATGTGAAAAAGATGATCAATATTCATACAGAACCAGCATTCATTCATTGGGCCAGATCATAACCTCCCATACATATATACAATCAGTGCTCAGTTTATATTAAAATAGCAATTCTTTTAATTCTACTGGACAGGCTTCAATCTTCTTACCAACTATTAAACTGTCCATTTCATTGAAAAATCAATGATGGAATGCTCAAAGCTGTTATTGGCTTTGGACCATTATGTATAGATAGATATATATATGAATATAGGGATGTGCTGAACGTATACTATAATGTAATTTATTCCCAAGGCAATATATAATTTGCTTATACTGAATGTTTCTTATATATTTAAGTAGAGGGATTTGAACTTAGGATTTTTCAGTCTATAGTAATCATTTATGCCATCTCAAGCAACTGATACACATGGCTACATATGCAAAAAATAATTTAATATATCCAGCACACAGGTCTTCTTTTCAAAGTAGTTCATATATATCTAATATAGAAATAAAACAAACTAACTCCTTTTTAAAACTTGATTTTTTATGACTATAATCATGAAAAAGAAATCCAACGTTTCGACTATTTTTTATAGTCTTTTTCAAGGCACACTAAAATAAAAAATATATACAATAAATATCACAAATTTCAAAAAAATTAAATTTAAAATTACAAAATATATCCATAACCAAAATTTTCTTTTTTTTACCTTATCTCACTCCCCTTTCCTATTACAATCACAACTTAAACACAACTAATTCCTTTTTAAAAATCTATATATATCAAATAAAAACTTTTAATTAAAAACCTATTATTTTCTTTTATCTTTTTCTATTAACATCCTATTTAATTCTGGTTTAAAAGGAATTAGTTGTGTTTAAGTTGTGATTGTAATAGGAAAGGGGAGTGAGATAAGGTAAAAAAAAAAGAAAATTTTGGTTATGGATATATTTTGTAATACCAGAATTAAATAGGATGTTAATAGAAAAAGATAAAAGAAAATAATAGGTTTTTAATTAAAAGTTTTTATTTGATATATATATAGATTTTTAAAAAGGAATTAGTTGTGTTTAAGTTGTGATTGTAATAGGAAAGGGGAGTGAGATAAGGTAAAAAAAAGAAAATTTTGGTTATGGATATATTTTGTAATTTTAAATTTATTTTTATTTTTTGGAATATGTGATATTTATTGTATATATATTTTATTTTAGTGTGCCTTGAAAAAGACTATAAAAAATAGTCGAAACGTTGGATTTCTTTTTCATGATTATAGTCATAAAAAATCAAGTTTTAAAAAGGAGTTAGTTTTATTTCTATATGCAAAAAAAAGATAAATGATCCCAATTACATCAAGCCCTCTTTTTACTTGTCACTGACGGTTTTGTTTTCAAACTTTTAGTATTATTTAACTTTTCAATTTCTTATTTGGTTTTGAGAGAGAAGAAGAAAAAAAAAAGGGGGGGGGGGAATATGGTCAATTATAAGTTGTTGTTTTTTTGAAAATTGATTTCTTACAAAAAAAAATGAACAAATTTCTCAAATAAAAGCATTTTAACGATAAATGATTTTTTTATCATGTGAAAATGTTTCATTTTCATCTTTTCTGTTGTATTTTTTTAATTATGTATATAATTGTATTTCATGTATGTGAAATAGGCTGAATCTTCAATTTACTGATTAGTTATCCCAGTGTTGTTTCATGATGTCGATTTGAAGTTTTAAAAAATCAATTAAAGGCAAAATTGAATGTAGATACCAGAGTATATCAGTACTAAATAGTTTAACTATACAAAATTGCCAAAGAAATACTAATATCCTTACTTCATTTCTGTTCACTTTTCAATAAATTAAGAAATATTTTTTTCTAATCAGAAAACTAAGCCAAATTTTATATTTTTTGTTTTAGTCCACAAAAGTAAAATCAGCATAGCGATTATGTGTTTGCTTTTTCCAGCCGAATTCATGCATTCAGTATTTCAAGCTTAAAACAATCAATTATGAATGCATCTGTTAATACTTACTAAAAAATGATTTGAAAATAGTCCTGATATCAAAAATATATGTCCTGGTAATCAATCCAGAAAACTAAGTTATTATAAACAGTGTCATTCCAACTCACTACTATCAAATTATTTTTGTTTGATAAAATTTCCAAAATAAGGAATATCACAATTTAAATCCCTTTTCAATTGGATTCTCACAAACACTTTATAATTCTGTCATCATTTGCTTTGTAAATTGTTCCATCAAAAAAATAATTTTCCATTAGTGTTATTGCTGCTTCCGCTAACTTTTAATGTTTAAATGTAAATAAAGTTGTTTATAAATTATGATTTTAATTAGAATAATTTTAAAAAATCATTCTGCAATGTATTAAATAAATAAAAAAACCAGCATATATAAATTTCTTTAATCATTTTTATTTATACATATAAAGTTTTGATTTTCTACAAAATAAAAAAATGAAACAATCAAAACATACTGTACAATTTGAATAATCAGCACAGCTGAGGATGCTTAAGTACCCCTGGTGGTTTGGGGGGGGGGAGGTAGGAATATAAATTAATTAGAAATAAAATTTTACCATAAAAAATGAATATAAATTTTATATATGTGTGTGTATGAATGTATAAATTGGCAGTGATTTTCTTTAAAAAAGATTGTAAAACACAAAAAAACTTTTAGGTTATTAATTTCATAAAAGTTATAAAAATATTCTTTTTCTGAATATGTGCACAAACTTTATATATGTGCTTCATTTATGTTGTGTTTTGTATTCGAGATTTAAAAGGATGATATGCTTGTGTTATATAAAAAATATATAGAGGATGTTATAAAATTATTAGTACAATATAATATATAGCTCAGATGAATAAATGCAATAAACTTAGCAAAAAGATATTTGAAAGCTTAATTATATAAATTTTTTTAAGTATTGTTTCATGCAATATATCACTAGCTAGGTATTTCTCAGATCTAGGCTCATCATAAATTGGGTCAGTGCTTTTGAATAGTTGTTAAGTAAATTCTTTCTTCTGAAGATTTTCTTGAGTTTAGCTAACTAGAGAATGCGGATGATTTTTTTCTTTTTAATGTTTGAAATTATCCATCAAAGTGAAACAAAAAAATCAGTAACATAAGCATAAAAAGATATAAAAAATTAAACTCTTGAATACTATTTTTATAGGTTTGTGGCATAAATATTTGGGGTTTCCTAAGGAGCTAGATAAAATTACAGATGAATTATTTAATGCTGTACAGAAGAAATGTGAAAATGATTAATTGATATTTACAATTTATTACTCAATGAAATGGCCAATATGTATCCTGCCCCAAAATTTTTAGGATCCGAATGCTCCCAGGGCTCACAATTACTAAGATTTTGATAAAGTTGAAGTGCAATACTTTTCATCTATTGATTATATTTTTTATACTGAAATCTACATTAAGTTTCACCTTCACTTAAATAACAATCATTCTATGAAATATATTTGATCTTTTATTACTTTAATTCTATTTCTAACTTTACTTACATTTCGGACAATAAAAAAAAACAGCACATTACAGAACTTTTTATCAAGAAAAGAAAAAGAAAACTTGAACTGTCTCTTGATAAATTTATAAAGAAAACACAAGATATTAATCAATAAAGTGTTATTTATGTATATGTTAATACATCTCTCATTAAGAAATAAATATTTTAAAAACACTTTTTGATGCTTTTTTTTATATTGCTCTACTTACATGTTTCTGGCACGAGTGGAGAATAGCCAGAAAAGCTTTCACATAATCAGCAGAAATGACTGGCTTGATTCATCAAATATAAGTTGATTGTAATAAAATGTGCAAATTTTTAGAACAGTTACTTTCTTATGTAACTAATTATTAATTAAATTTTGATGTTTTTATTTGAAGAATTATTTAAAATGTAAAAAGTTATGGAGACAAGATTTAAAAAAAAAAAAGAAATGACATTTATTTCATTTTATTGAAGATCTTGGGAGGAGGAGAGATATTATTAGAAAGAAAAACCAATATTATTATATCTATGATTGGATTGCATATTTAAATTCTTTTTATTAAATATTTATTTAGATTTTTTAGTGATAGAAGAGAAAATTTGAAAGCAGCAAAATACTAAAATACACATTTTATACAAATTTGTGATAAAAATGTCAGAAAACTAACACTTGGTAAAGATGTTTAAAAAATATTTAGAAGGATTATTTTTAGAATATTTAAAAAGATATTTGCATGTTGTGACTTAACAAATCTTTCCATATATGTATATTATAAAATTATGAGTTTATTTTTCAAACATATTGACACCAAATTTGAGGAAAGTAGGATATATATAAATATATTTGTCACCCACCACCATTTTGAAATAAAATTAATTAACAAATATTACATTTAAAATTTTTTATAATGATTTTACAAAAACATAAGTTGACATTTTTAGAATTATCAGATTGTGATCAAACACAATGAAATTAATTTTCCATGAAATAAATAAAGAATTTAGACTGACTAAATATAATTATTCTGATCAGACAACTACAAAATAATGGAATAAACATAAATAAAATTAATCTGATCAAAATGACAGAAAAAAATAATATTTTTAAATAAAGAACAATTTCAATAAAACAAAATTAATCTTGAAATGTATAAAAATATATTTTTGCATTCTTTTTCTCTCTTGGAGGGAGGGAGTTCAAATTATTCAAATAATAATATTGCAACTTTCAAATTATTTTAAATGTTTAATATTAAATTTACAAATTAAATTATAGGAATGTTTCAAAATGTTGTATTAACCAAAAATTGGAACTATAATTCAAATGAAATAAATTACTGTATTGATAGTTGTGAATCATTGTTTCTTCTACCCAAATGACACTGTTCAAACAGTAGCAAACTCTCCATACAATAGTGCCTCCCAGTGCAAGCCATGGTAATTACTTGATGAAAAAAAGTTTGTGCACTATGTGGCACTGCTACTGCTTTAACAGATAGTGTAAGCATAGGAAATGGTAAGCATGTGATGTTTAGTGGTTTAATGATACAGTTTAAGAAATATTTTCTGTACACAAGAAATAAATAAATATAAAAAAAAAAATCTAATATTAATATAAAAAATTTCACACAATTTCAAAATAGATCTAATTAGCATATGCTTCCTTAACAACCAGAGTAAATAGTGGACAAATACTAAATATATGAACAATTTTTACTTCATTTCCTTAATAAAGCATAATACAATTTGAGACTAAGATATAAGAATAAATTTGAAGATATGTTGGGTCCATAGGGGGAATATGCCTGAAAATAATACTTAAGAATAAATTAAAGTGCCTGAAAAAATGAACTTAGAATATTAATTAATGATATAGTATTACAAAAATGCAGATTCTAGTTACAAAAAATAAACATGTAGAAAAATTTAATAATGATTTATTCAAATTAATTAAATTATAACAGTTCAGCATTTTTGATAGTTATGAATTACTCTTTATTCTGACTGACTGACCCAGTTCAATAGTCTAAAATTCAAAAAGTAAACCTTCTTTGTAAATAAGAAATGCAAAAGAAAAAAATTCTAATATCATTAATACAAAAAAAATCATTCAATCTCAAAATACATTTAATTGGCATGTGGTTCCTTGATAATCAGGCTATATATAATCATAACTAATCGTTTAATATATAATCATAACTAATCAGTTAGAAGTACTTCATTTATATATAAAAATCTCTTGCAATTTTTATATAAGTTATATTATTTTATAATTTATTAATTATAAAATGCACAATTAATGGAGATGTTACTGATATATGTTTAAATATATATAAATATCATTCACTACTTGAAAAATTTCATACATTTTTTATCATTTAAATGAAAAAAGAAATCACATATAGATTCAATAATTAAAACAATGTTTATTTGTCTTCCTAAAACAATTCTCAAAATTTCTTTTCTATAAGAATTTAAAATAATACATTCCAGATTTGATTTCCATATTATACACATAAAAATATTTATTTTATTTAATTTACAATAAAGTTTGTGCACATGTTATTGATGGATATAAACACACATGTGTATAGATATTTCAGTATATATATATAAATATCATTATTAAAATATCAGTAAAAATTTTATTTACATTAATCAGAAATTACATTTGTCGTATCTATTATATCTAAACACACACAAAATATAGTAAAATTTATATAGATTTTGAATTCACCTAAAAGATAATAAAGTATTTAAAATAAACATTTTTCTAAATTGACTGCCCTTTTATTAGCAGATACAAATTGCATTATTAGTAATTGTATTAATAAAATGATTATAATGTTTGTGGAAGGTGTCTATAAGTAGTACTTTTATCTTACAAATATTCACCAATATTATTCCATGAATTGTAAACATCAATAGAAATGAATATAAAATTTATATTTTAAAAAAACCATGTATTCATTTTATACAAAGATTTTCTTTTTTAAAAAAAAAAAAACATTCATAAGAAGTTAAAAAACAATCGCAGACATAAAAACACTGAAATGATTTTTAATGAAAAAAATATAGGTACTACAATTTTTAAAAAATAGCAAGAATATAGAATAGAAAAAATTATAAAATGACATTCTAATATTACTTGGTATGTATTAACAGTTTAAAGAAAAATCCATTACATTTAAATATCTTTGTTATATTTTTTTTTTAAATGTAAAATTCATAGAATATAATATATGACCTGATTTGAATGATGAAGCGCCCTCTAACAAAGCTTTTTATATTGATTAAAAGCAGCAAATTTGCCATCTTAAATTTTTATTATATAATAAAACAGTTATTATGCCCTGAGAAATAATTGAAAAAATGTGGAATGATGGAAACAAGGGCTTAACATTTAATAGTTTTGATATAACTTGTAGAAAATAGTTTTTTTTTTTTATCTTCTGCATATTACATATATCTATAACATATTTACATATCAAACTATACATATACCAAGTGGATCCTTGACTTATATAAAATTTTCACTTAATTTGTTTCACATACTTAACAAAATTGTATTATAATCAGGTAACTTTCATTTTCACATCATTTAATTTTATATAAAATTTTACTTTTAATTATTTTCTTGAATGAATAATATACATTTATGTCAAAAAAAAAAAAAGAGAGATAAAAACATCAACACAATTAAATGTTAATTAGTTGTTTTTTAATGTATATAAAACTTTCAAAATAAAATGCTTATCTAAGTCAAGGACCTATTTTATATACTATTATTTTATCTACAAACATTTATTATATACATTGTCATAAATATATAAAATGATTTGCATATTTATAAATAAGAAATTGCAAATAATACTGCTCATAAATGACAGAGAATATCAAGAAAATTGTGATTCAAAAATGGGGTGGGGATGGGAGAGTCACATATAAAATAAAATTACATAAAATCTCTTAGAATATATAAAATTTAAATAATGGATTACATTTTCATTAATACATTTGTTTTTTAATTTAACTCTTTGCTAACATAATTTCACATGAATTTTAATTGTAGTACATACTATACATGTTTCTTTTTGTTTTCGTTTTAATGCTTGTTATAAAAATTTAATTGCATATGCATTTCTAATAGAGTCATAAAATATGAAAACATATTTTACACTCACTAGAAGGTAATTGTCAGACTTTCTTACAATGACCTTTTTTAAAAAAATAATAAAAATTTAGGTTCACTTAAATTATTTTTATATTTAATGTAAAATATAAAAATCAACTAAGTTTTAGAAAATATATTAATGTTAAATTATATGTTTATTGAAATAAATCATTAATGTATGTATATAAAGTCTAAAATCAGACAAAGAACAAATATCTAATAAATGAGAATGGCAATCATGCCCCTTCCAATGTTTCCAGAATAAAATTAAATTTGTCATTTATATTATGCAAACTTCTATGAGTCTAAAATTTGCCAAAAGGTTCTAACATGATCCAGATTTTGGTGAATGTTTGTGAACTAGAAGTTAAATCTCAGAAACTTGACAACTAAGAGATCATTGGATGTATATATAAATAGTATAAATGTTAAGTCCTATTTGTTAGTGTAAAAGATACACAGAGGCAAAATTCTCCATACAGTAGTGCCACTCAGTGCAAACCAGAGTAATCAATGAATGCAGGAAGGTTTGTGCATAAAATTCCTATGCCTACTAATCCAATATTCCCAGACCCATTTCTAACTTGTGGCTTTCATCAGTGAGGAGCCTTGGATCTGACCACTACACCTAGATCTTAGGATTGAATGCAACCCTCCAGCAGCTACCTCACTGATGAAAGCCACAAGCTATAAATTATTCTGGGGATATTGGATGAGCAGGCACTAGATAAGGCTTTTATTCACAAACCTTCCTGCATCCATTGATTACTCTGGCTTGCAATGAGTGTTGCTATTGTGAGGAGAGTTTTGCCTCTGTATGTTTGTGTAAGCATAAGAATAGTGATCATGTAATGTTTAGTGTAAAAGATTATTACTAAATATTAATTCAATACATATACAATCAATTAATAATGGAGATTAATTTTAATCTTTAATTATCTAACTGTTTAAACAGTTATAATGTATAAAGGAAAGTATACATATTGTATATATACAACTGAATTCTAATGAAGTAAAAAACATCATTATTTTATAATTTATTTAATGTCATAATTAGTATTATGTTTAATGAAGATATTAAAACAAAAAAGTATTAAGCAAAAGTAAATTCCCACTCATAATGATTAAGTTTCTCTCATTGGGTCATTCTAATTTAGTTCTGGCTTTAGATAAATAATATATATAATAAATAATTATATTTGTATGTGTGTGCAACTACTAAATTGATGAGTGATATTAATTTATTATTAATAAATAATTTAAAATATTTTCAAATTTCATATTATGAAAATTTTAATTTTTTTACTATTTTAGGAAATTTAAATAATAATAATGAAATTTCCAAAAAATAAATATTGAATATATAATAGTGTGTTCCCATTCTTTTTATACATATAAAAAGGCTAATTTTACACACATCACATAAATAATCTTGATTATAATATTAAATTCTTAATTGATTATACACTCAAAATATTAATAATAAACACTTAATAATATAAATGATCCAATGTTTATTAAATCAAAATTAAATTAATAAAATAATGTATTAAAATTTACATGTGTGTAAAATATATATGTGCAATAAAAAGATGGCTTATCAAACAGAATGGAAGTATGTAATTGTTTAACTTTGTAAAAATCACACATATCAAATACAATTAAAGACACTGATCAACAAAGTCAACACCATATGTATCTCGTACGGTAAATGGAAACTCGGTCAGGCCTCTACACCAACATATGTATATATATATACATATAAACCCATAGAAAATAGCATTATATGGAATAATATGAGAGCATAAAAGTAACTATAAAAAAGAAAATACACTAAACAAAGCATCATATGACCATGTTTACCTTCAACATATCTATATTAGAAGCAATAATTCACTATATTTAGTATAATCTAAAGCTACCTATTCTAAGTTTGAGTAATTATTGAACATTAGTTCAAGAATTATCTCAGTTATTAGTTCTATAACAGATAGAAATTATAATTCTTAAGAAAACAAGCATATGTAATTGATATTTACACATCTATTTAATTTTTAATCATGCTGAAAAATGAACAATGATGATCTTGAAACTCAATTTATGCAGCAACATAACCAGACAGTAATATAATAAAAAAAATTAGCCATCAACAACTAGAATCAGTTTTGCAAATTTCTCTCCTCCATATTCATCATTGTTTTCTTTGAAATTTCTGAATTTTAAAATAATACTATGGAGACTGAAAGTCACGTATATCTCTTGGTAAGACTTCTTGCAGATTTTCATAATGAATTAACATGGAAATTTCTAAAGAAAACTATTATAAAAGTCTGAATAGGGAAAGAAACAGTTCTTGCCTGCTAGGCACGAAGTTTTTGAAACTAAAATAGTGGTTAAGTGGATGGCAAGCAATGAGAAAATACTTCTGATGATCAAATTCCCTATTGACTAGTTATCCATAATCTGTTTTTAGATAACTGTATATGTTTAATATAGAATGTTTAGTATGCAAGTATGTATTAAATTTAACAATACAATACTGTTAATGCAATTCCTTAATTTTCTATTTCTGCAACTGTGACAATCATAACAAAGTTATAAAATAAGCATTTGTTAAGCAAATATTATTTTTTACGTTTACAATAAATGATAAACTGTCATCTCAAAATTTACTTTTTTCAATATGCATAACAATTTTCTATATAAATGTCATTTTTGAAAACTCCCTTTTAGTAAAACATGAAAACATGTTTTCTGCTCCATCAAAATGTATGCATATATACATAAAAAAATTAAAAATTTATAGTAACATTCCATTTCTAGAAACACTAAAATAATATGCTTCAGCATAGAAAAATAGCTGCAATATATTTTTAGACAAAAGTAATAGGGTATTCTGCTTGGAATAGTCATTATATTCATATACAGTCTACAAGAATAAAGTTTAAACTACATAAATAGAAAAGATCATCAAATATTTGAACTAACTGGGATTAAGAATGGTTTGAAAATGAAAAAAGTTTAGAACACCAAATATATATATATATAAAACAAAGTGTAATTATGTAAAGTTAATACTATTATAATATATGAACAGATACTTTCATACCTTAGTTTTTAGAACTTAAGGTGCATTCTAAAAATGGCTGGCTATGATATAAAGTTAGCTAAATAAAGAATAGAAATATTTCAAAATAAATTAAGTTTTAGAGACCAATTTATTATTAAATTATACAATTTATAAATATAAAAAAATATATATATAATTTTATCTAGATGAGAGAATAAGCTGTTGTAATCTACTCCTAATTGTTTTTCTCGTAATGCAACTATTTCTGAAAAATTGCAATAAAAAAATTATCACAGTCAATAACAAATAAAATTTTTTGCTTCCTACAAAATTATTAATCCCAAAGCATAATAAATTATTTTTATCATTTAAGTTTTACTAATGTAATATAAAAATTCTAATAATAATATATACTTCATAAAAATATTTATAAAATTATTTCAAACAGAAAAAAAAATACAGTTTAACATGTTATATAATGATAATTTAATTTTAAAGAAAATATATATCTTTACTTTTGTATAGACACTTTATATTACAGTTCAAGATAATTTAATAATTAAAATGCAGTTTTAAATAATCACTTATCAAATTTTATCAAAATCACTTTTTCCTTTATTTTGCTGTAATATCTTACATAAATACAATTTATCCAAACCACTTTTAACACTTTTTACCAAAGGCCTTTTATTGCACATATATTCATACATCTTACGTTTCAACTGTTCTGCAATCTTCTTCAGAACCAGTCAAAACGTAAGATGTATGTATATATGTACAATAAAAGGCCTTTGCTAAAAAGTGTTAAAAGTAGTTTGATAAATTGTATTATCAAATTTTCCAAAGATTAATCCATTCATTATCAATAGTGCTCTGTCCTATGGACAGTTCATCCATTTTTCCATTCCATTTTCTTCATTGTCCAGCTCTTTAATTCCACGTAACTATTCCCATCTCTTTTATCATCCAACAATGTCAATCTTTCCATCCTTTTTTCTTGTTCCCTTCAAAACATCTTTCATTAAACTTACTTTCTTCTTAATATATGTCCAATCCAGTTTCTCTTTCTATTTCTGATTTCTCAATTAATCTTTTTTCATTTGATTAAGCCATTATCAAATCAAAATAAACCTACTACTTATCTTGCAAAAGTAATATATGATGGTGAAAGGCTGCAGCAGTTTGAATAATTAATGATTATGAGGAGTGATGTTTGACTAATCAATGTTCTATTTTATACATGCTGTAATACATATTCAAATTCATGCTATTAAATATTTAAAAATTTGATTATGTGACAATAAAAATAGTGTAAAAGGAATTAGTGACAGGAAAAAACTGCTTTAATAGCATTAATCTACTATATATCACTTTGCTTTACAATCATATAATGTTTTGTTTAGATTGAGAAACCTTTGAAAGTTGAGATTTATTAAATGCATTTTTTTTTTCTGAAAGTGAAGCAGAAATTTGGATCACTTAAAAAACTATTGAAGATTTCAGAGTTGAGTTTTTCAGGGGAAATGGGAAAAAATGTTAATATTCACAAATAAAGAAATGTGGAAAAAATGAATAAAAACTGGATATCTATTAGAAATAAAAAACACAGATTGAGCTCATTCGTATAGATATAGAATTATAGAAAATATGTTAGAGAGGGGTGTATGACTAGAAAATGATTATTAAAAGAAAAAAAGATATTATCAGATGTGAAGATTCTTGTATGACATATTAACATGTAATCACATAAAACTAGAGAAAGTGATATAATTATTTGGTAGCAAAATCATAATGAATTATTATAATATATGAGAAATTTTCAACATGATTGATTATTGATAAAAAATAATGATCTCCATAAATGAATGTCTATTAAGTTTTCTGTAAAAAAAAACTACTTTGTAAAATATTTTAAATTATAAAGATTTCTAAAACTGAATTACCTCGTACATAATAGGTGTGTTTGTGTTTATATAGATTTACATATGTAATCAATTAACATATGTAAATGTAAATACATTTATGAAAAAAACGTCCATAATAAAACCTTCATTTTGTTTAGCTTTTGTAAAAGCATATAGTTTAACAAAAAATTATTATTCAACTATATATGGATTATACATCAAAAGAAAATTAAACAAACAAAAGTAAAGAAGGGTATGGGAAGTAAAGTATATATAATTTGAGTGATACATCAAAAGCTTTATCGTTAAAGACAATTCAATTTATATAGGAAACACTGACATAATAACAAATAAATAATATAAGAAGGAAAAAAATGAAACCACCACCAGATGGCATTATAATTTACAACATCCCACTGTATTTTTTTTTTAAATAACAGATATAAGGCTGTCTCAGCCCAATTCAAATAACTAAATATTTAGAATTTCTTCTCTACACAACATTTGCCATTAAACAACTAAACATTTATACATTAATAATTTCATCATCATCAGAAATATTACTTGGTAGGTGAACAGTTTTTTCTAATAATGAATCTCCATTATTTTTATTTTGTTCTTTTCTCAAACTCAGTCTTTCCCTAATAGTAGGCCGTGGTTTTTCTTCTTCCTCTTCTGATACAGGTTCATTAAAATCTTCTTGTAATTCTTCCAAACCACTAAGTTCTCTCGATGTTCGTACTGAAGTTAATGAACTTCTAGTCTGTGGTTTTCGTGAAGCAATATTGTCTCCACCAGGAGAAGAGTCCTTAGGTGTATATAAAGACTGTGATCTGGGGAGATTGGCATCAGCTATTAAAAAATAAAAAATGAGAAAAGGGGGGAAGGTTCTTTATTAATATTCTTTAATTTATTTATTTGTGTTTATATATATATTATTTAAAACACATATGTTAATTTATAAAAATGGTTAAGTTTTTAGGCTAATATTATTTTATATATGTAAGTATTAGTATGCGTAACAACATATTCTTACATCCATACTCTAAATAATGAGCATTAACTTATTATTTATATATATGCGAAATTTTAAAATGCCAATATGTTTGTGCCAGATTAACTTTCAGTTATGGTGACTAAATTGCATTTGATAATTTAATTTTTTGAAAAATTATATAAACATAGGAGTGGGCCCAAAAATAACCGGAATGTTGTAATAAAAAATTGTATATTTATTTTTAGATGTTTCAAATTGAATTGCTTTAAAAAGTATAGTATACTTAAATGCAATGCACCAGTCTAAACCAGTTTGTCAATTTTCGAAGTAGTCCAAAAACATTTGCAAACTGATGCATTTTAAAGCATCTGTCATTTTCCCCCTCAGTTATAAGTCCTCAAAAAAAAAAAAAAAGACATTTTTTCATTCGAGAGATGAAAAAAAATCGTACAAAGTAACATTGAGCTAATACTGCCGATAGATAAACTAAGTCATGCTGAACTTAATTAAAAAGGGTTTCACATTTAAGGCTTTGAGAGATGATACTGTTGAGATAAAGTTTGCATTCTTTCCTTCGCACAAACGGGATCTTTACATTTTATCACCTCACGTAAATGTTTCAGAACTTGCAAATAAAATGCCTGACCATTATAAACTAAAGCTGAGAAAAAAATTGCCATTTGTAGCAAAAAATTAGTGTTAATTGTTCAAACATTTCAACCATCATAAAAAAAATGACAAATATGGGAAATGCATTTTACAAAAAAATTTGCTACATGGTTCCACGATTTCACACAGCAATGTTATTTGGCAGATTGATGCTGAAGGGTCCCTGCAAGAAGTATGTAAGCATGTACAACAGGCACGCAAGCCAGAGAATGATTCTGGTTATTTGTGGGTCCCTCCTTACCTTATATATAAAGCATGCTGTAAACAAATTTTATTTAATTATTTTGATTTAGATATTGTTAACATATAGTTAAAATTAGTCTTCAAAATAAAATTATAATAATATCAGTTTCCATGGTGTTTGTTACATTTTTAGATTGTAAATTAAATTATGTTAAAGAGAGAGATGATACACAATGATAAATTCTTATCAATAATAAATTATATCAATGGATAGATCAGATTACTCAATGGCTGAAATTATCTATGAGCAAAGAACTAAATATATTCTATAAAGAAAGTAGATTTAAAAATACCAAAATTGATAATATTCATTTTATTTTGAAAAATATATATAATTTCAAAATATTAAAACTATGTCAAAATTTTAACATGTGACTTTTTTTTTTAATTGCTACTTATAAGCCATGCAGAAAGATTTTGTTTTTACATGCAAGAGGAGTGGTGATATATTCCCAGAGCTTACAAAAGCTATTTTATATTATTTCCCAAAGCACAACCTCACACAAAAAGGGAAAAACATGCAAAAATGATTTTAGAAATATGGTAGCCATTTTATATGAACATGAGTGACTACTAAAGAAACTATTTACATTTTAATCTTGTTATATAGTAGAAACTTATAATATTCTTTATTTAGAACTGGTAATAAGTATTGTAATATACATCAACTTTAAATTTTTAAAAATCATACTTTTAACAAAAATCATAATATTTGTAAAAAAATAAAAATTAAATTAAACATTTTAGTAACTCTGTAAATGATAATTTTTTTAATCAAATTTTTTTTTAAGGAAAAAAACTAACTAAAAAAAAAGGATGGGAAGAAAAGAATAAAATGGTGGAAAGAGAGTTATAAATGATTAAAATATTTTTATTTTTTTCATAAAACTATTTCATTAAGCTTTCCAGAAACAAATAATTTTTAATCTTAATTAAATGACATTAGTAGATAAAAAAAATTTAATTTAAATATTTTTAGTACAATATATATTTTAAAAAATGCTTTAGAAAAATAGGTATATTGTGAATATATAAAAATAAGTATGCAATTTTATTGTGATGTGACCCTTAAATAAACATTAGTTCTATAAAAATTGACCCCGGTTATCATTAATTCAATCATCACATTGTTTTCCCCATACCAATCAATGTGATAAATGCTAAGTCTTGTAAATAAAATATGTAAAATCAGACATACAAGTAGACCCACACATGCAGCACCCTAGAATTGTGTTGTAACTTCCAACTGTATGCATATATATATACTGTACACAAGCAGTCCTATTTATATAAATTCAATTTATGTAAATAAATCTAGACTAAAATAAACATTTATTTACTGGTATAAATAAAGTGTAAAAAATGATTATTTATTTTACATTCTGTAATTATATCTTATGATTAGTATATTATTTTTTCTATCCACTCCCCCCCCCCCCCAATTTTGGATACTATGTTTAATATTTAACATGCACTGAATGGGAATTAGATTTACAAAAAAAAAATGGAGAAAATTTCACTTACATAAGTAAATGACTGCCTATACACACACATATATAAACATATGTACAAACTTACATATGACATAATGATTGATAAATTTTCGTTATTCGTGGCTTTGAATTTAATCATCTCTTCTAAAAATATGTGCATATATTTCAATATGTAATACATAAAATCAAATTTTTTCATTTCATAATCATTTGGTTAAACAACATTTTACAGATGAACATAATCATAAAAAAAATACTACAACTATCTTTGCTTTCAAGTAGTATGCCCCACGTCAGATCCACCTGTTGTACCTGTAGTATCAAGTTGTGTAGATGTCCTTGGCAAAGAGGAAGACTTCCGTTTTGTGATATCAGTATTTTCCAGGCTGGCTGCAAGATCCCTGACTGATCGTGGGGAATCTCTCACAACCCCACTATCTATGCTGGCTGTTTCTAAAGCATCAATGCTATCTGGTGTATTGGGCGTTGTTGTAGTTGTGCTAGAAGGTTCACTAGTAGGAGAAAACTCACCTGCAATACAAGGTGCCATCCAGGTTTGAAAAGCAGCATAAGAAAATAGTAAAAAAAAAAAAACAGACAATACTCAGGGATTTACAAAAATTAATTTTAATTACTATTTAAAAAAGAAGTATTAAAAAAAACATGTATAATTTTTTTATTCATTAATATTTTCAAACAAAATACATTAAGCAAGACAATGAGGATTTTAAATCAAAAATAACATGCAAAATGTTTTTAATTAATTAGACAAAACATGAAATAAACTAATGATAATTTCAATAATGTTAATTAATTAGACTATCGCTAATATTAAAATCAAAAAGAAATTAATGCTTAAAAATAAGAACAGATAAGTTGAAAAAAAATCCTTCAAGAAAATAAAAATAAATTTGGAAAAACTTACGACAATTATTTATTTTTAATGTTCTCGCTAATTCCAATCTGCACCAATGAATCATTTAATTTACATATTCTGTAACTATATTAAACTTGGGAAAATCTCTCTTATACATATATATATATATATTGTTAAATACACATTCTGTAAAACAAATGTTACGATAAAGTCGTATTTAGGAGATAATTTTAAAATGCTATGCATTAATTTAAAAAATAATTGTAATAAAATAATTATATGATAAGTATCAGGAAGTCATGGTGTATGAGCACTGATGTGGAAAGTTGAGTAGGAATAGTTCCATTCAATGGACCATGTATAATTTTTCCAACTAAAAGAATTGATTTAGAAATCCTTTATGCTCTTAAGTTTGCTATTAAATCACTGTAAAACACATAGAACATTAGTACTGAATACAAATTCATTTCTTTCCCTAACTCATTTTAATTTCCTGTTTTTTCTCTTAACATTTCTACAGAACTATCTTTATTTTTAAGACAATATTTTCCTTTTATTGCTTTTTTTTTTTTCACTCCTTAGTCCACATAAAAAATATGCAGTAAAATCTCTATTTAATGAATTCCTTTTTTTTACTAATGTGCATTTTGAACATATCTCTCCTTACATCCTTTTTAAAACTTTACTTTTCCATTTATTTTTTCTATTTAAAATTTTAAGTTTCTAAACACTTTCTTTTTAATTTTTTTTTGTTCTTCCTCTGTTCCACAATATTGAACTCAAACTGAGCATTATGTCAGGTTCTTATTCAAATCTAATCTTACTACTCCTAAAAAAACTTCTTTATTATAATTTGTTTGATCATTCCAATTTTAATTTTTTTTGCAAGTATGCTACATAGTTTGTTCTTATTTATACAACTTCCTAAATATTTAAAATCATATATTCAATGCTTTCTCTTTCAAAATCTACCAATTTGCAAGCACTACTTAATCATAAATAAATCAAATATACTGACATATCTTCTAACAATATTTCCACCTTTATTTCCCAGACATAAGTCACTAAACATTTCTTACAGATATATATTTAAAGAAGTTCAAAAAATATCCATGCTTCACTTTCCTGATTCAATCATTATTATTAGATAATCATTAGGTAATTCCTTATCCCAAGTACAGATTCAATATTAATCTTCAATTTCTTTCAAAATAGCCATTAAATTAACAAAGTTAAATGCCTTCTCTAAATACGAAAAACATATTTTATCTTCTTTTTTCCAAATATCTTTCTACAACAGAAAAAATATAAATGGTCCGAATAATCCACTCCAAGGCAAAGACTACTATAATAGCATTTCACATAGAGGAGCAGTGAAGGAGAAAATATTAACCAGATGTTGAATGTTTAAATGGACTTCCAATCTTGCTTGATCCTCTGTTAAAAATAATTAGCTTCTATTTACTGATGGATATCAGGTAGATAGTGATTTGGTTGTAGATTATCTAACTGAAAAAAAAAATTCCAAGTCTGGCTGAAACCTAGAAAATTGCAAGTTTTAACTGATATAGATTTAACCTGAGTCAGGAAATAATAAACAGATATAAAATTTGTAAAAAGATAATTAGAGGTAAAAATTCAATGCTACTCACACATTACAAAAATATATTGAAGAAATTTGTATGAATATTTGGGAGATTTAGAAATAAAGAAGAAAAGTAGAAAATGTGATTGAACATAATGTAGTTGGAAGTGACATAATTGTAGTTAAAAATATTAAATCCATAAATATCACATTAAAATTAACAGGAATGTAGAAATGATAATGATACCATAATACATAATTTACACATATGGCTCCAAGATAACTAATTTCACTAGATAAGTAATGTATTAATATATTATACAAAAAAAAAATCTAATTTCACATGCATCAAAATTCATTTAATGAATCAGTTTGATTTTAGAAAGAGCAAAATATTAGAATGCAATTTAGTTATTGCACACTAATTGTTTATTAAAGTTCTCACAATGAAAAGGCAGTACATCTGTCTGCCATTTTTTACTTGGGATTAAATTCATACCAGATAAAACTTGATCTCTATTTGATCAAGCTGCCTATAAACACTTCTCATGGATTTTTGTCATAAAAATTGAAAACAATGTTGAAGCAAATACATATTCTTGCTTAAGACCAGTTATTCATTTCAAATAGTTTTCTATCTCTAGTAATAACACTTCCTCTCATTCCATCATGTAGAAGCTATATAATGTAAATAAATTTTAATTAACAACAATTAAATGAATTAAATGCCTTGATCAAATCAATAGAAACAATAAATAATAGCCTAAAAACGATTTACTCGCTGACGAAGAAGCTTCCAAATAAACAAAACAAATTTCGCTTAAAACTATTAAATGGGCCAAGCGCTTTCGAGGTTTGCCCTCATATTCATGGCCGACGAAAGTAATAAATCTTTACGTAGTGTTATTAAATAACAAATATGCAAATGTAAATGCAAATCAGTTTGACCATTTTTTTGAAATGGAAAAATACGTGTCGCGTCTATTGATAGAATTGTTGTCGCAAACAATAAAGTATGCCTCTTTGATCTTTCTTTTACAGTCGTTGGTTTCAGGGCATACAATCCTGGGGTTGCCTGGTTCGAACACATGGCCAGTCTGCTTTTCATGTTTCAGAAATATTGAAAAGTTATCGCTGTTCTTTTTTGCTCTTCTATAGGTATACAAGTGTTGAGCAGCTCTGTTGTGAACAGTGGCCTTAGTTTCCCCATAGTATATGGCTTTGCATCCGGCCTGTGGACATGACATGCTGTAAATCACCTGGGGTGTTTGAGAGTAACTCCTTTGTTCATGATATTTTTCTCTCATTTTCTTGGCAACAAAAATCATGTCCAAAGTGCTTCATGATTCACTAAAACTACACAAGTACCTGGAAACCACTTATTTACAACTGGAAGCAACCTATTCAAAAAAATTATTGAAAATATCTTTGCTGTAATGGACAATAAAAGCCAACTTAAGATTGTGTGGCACACCATCATGAATCCATATATGCCTAAAAAATTGCAATATTTTTGAAGCTAACATATCACCATCATATTTTATAACTTCTCTAGACATTCCATCAGGACCTGCAGTCTTTCCATTTTTTAGATTACAAAGAACAGTTTTAATTCCATCAAGCTGTGGATATCTTTGACCAAATCTAAATGAGTAGATAAAATGGATATATCATTAAAAGTTGTCATCTGCAATTTTGTATCATTACGCAAAAGATGATAAAAATATTGCTTCCACCTGTTAAAAATATCATTATCATCATATAAGAATGTCATTTCTGGATTTTATAGGTTTGACCATATGTTGTTTTCGATGCATCAAAAAAGAATCTAGAATGATCCCAACCAGTAAAATGTCTGCATTTTCTTCTGCCAAGCAGAAAATATCACGTTTCCTTTTAATCAAATCATTAATAATAAGATCTCTGTCAGAAAACCAGTAATAATTCTCCTTTTTAGTGAACCCAAGAATATATTTTTTTGTCTTCATAATAAGCATGTCAAGAGAATTTCATGTTTCAGTAATATGATAGTACTGAAGATCCAAGTTAGCAACTTTAGTGTTCAATAGCTGTTGTAATTTAGTATGTAAAATAGATTCTTCTAAAGAACAAAGATCAATTTTCTTGTCAATATAATTGGAAAAATATCTATTTTTTAATGCAACTATTATTTTAATCTTAAAACATTCTAATCTATAAACTGATCAACAAGTACTCATACAATGTAAACTTCTCTTATATTCTGATTTCTAACTATAATGTAATTACTAAATACCATTGTTTTGAGTGTGGATGCTTCCATGCCTATTAAACAAAAATATTTACAATAGTCAAACCATCTCAATGTTCAAAAATTCAACAATAATAAACCATTTGAATTTATAGCACCAATATTATTTTTCCCAATAACTTTTGGTCAAAGCTATTGTTTGTGCTAACACATGAATTAAAATCTCCAAGATTAAAAATTTGATTTTTTAATGGTATTGCTTTAATAATGCTAGCATTAAAAAATAAAAGCTTTCCTTCTCTGATTTAAAGTTGTAGCGTAGGCACCTAATAAAATAAGCACAGTGAGTTTTTTAATACCACTAGTCTTTCATTGATACAATGAGAAATTCCAACAGTAGAAGATACTAAATTAGACTTTACAGCAAATCCAATACCATGAATTCTTCTTTCACTGACTAATCTGCTTTTCCACAAAACTTATCCATTCATATGTTCTATTAAACTTTCTTCCTCTGGAAGATAAGTTTGACTACACACAGCTATATTGATCTTAAATTTTGACAAGTCCCTAGCCACTAGTGCAATCCTCTATTCTGGCTAGAAGAATTTACATCAAGTATCACACATTCTATGTATCTATATTTAGAAAAAAAAAATTATAATACTTATCTTTAATATTTATCTCTGTTTCCTGCTTTAACACTAATGCTGATATTATTATTTCTATCACTGTAGTGAGTAATTTGCCAGACTATGTGAGAAAAGCCATTTTTAGATGACGTTTTCTGGGTCCTGCATTTCTGTGGTAGGCAGAAGGATACTAAATAGGTCTGCCTAAATGTACAATCTTTGCCAACTGATACTTCTGTCTCACTTAAATCTAGTTCTAAATTAACTCATTAGTGATTGTATTGCCTCAGGTAAAGATCACAATTAAAGACTATCAACCTACTAGGCTCGTTCCTATTATTACTTTCTCAATTCTTGAGAACATGTGTTAAAAAGAGGAATTGTACTTAAAAATTTTGTGTGTTAGTGTTAACATAGGAAGAAATCCAATGGCATGAGAAAACTCATTATAACTGGGCCTTACAATAACATAAACAAATGATGGATCTTTAAGAGTGAGAAAGAACTTTACCCTTTGATGAACCAACTTCTAAACTACAAGACAGCAGGAGTTCCTGAACAGGAACAGTTATTCATTATTCCTAGTTGGCCTTCATATCTAGAGATCACTGTATTATCCATAACCTGTGGAGCCTGTCAATAGTCTGAGTACATATCACGATTACAATACTAATGAAATATTATCCTACGTATTTGTCTGGATTTAGCATATTGATTTTTGAAACTATTTTTAAACCTATTCTACTAATGATCCCATTTAATTACTTAAAATATTTTTTTTGTAAAATGTGTCTTTTATAAAATATAGTGCTACAACAGATACACTACATTTAAAACTAATAAAATAACATTTAGAAAAGATGGTATTCGGTACTTGTTAATTAGACACTGGACATCAATTGGTGGCGCTGTTTCTGTGCAAAAACGTTTTAATATAACATTTCCAGGCCAAGAGAAAACAAAACACTTTTCTTTTTATTTAAAAATGTATTTTATTCTTCTAATAGTAAATGAAATGTTTAAACAAAAATTAAAAAAAAACAAACAAAACACTTGATATAATCAGCCCGAATTAAATGAAATTCCATTCAATTAAATTGCAGCACGAAGCACTGGAATGTGCAGGAGGGTGGACCGATGGTTTTGCCGATCCGAAGGATCATCCAAAAGATGCATTACTCTGATCAAACCAAGCTTACGTTATTCTTAGCATTCTACATTAAACGTCAAAAACAAAACACTTTTCTTTTTATTTAAAAATGTTCATTATTCTTCTAATAGTAAATTAAATGTTTAAACAAAATAAAAATAAAAAAAACTTGATTGACAAACTAATCAGCCCAAATTAAATTAAATTCCATTAAATTAAATTTCAGCGTGCAATGCGGAAATGTGCAGGTGGACGATGGTTTTGCCGATCCAAAGAATCATCCAAAAAATGCATTATTCTGATCAAACCAAGCTTACGATTTGTCTCACTCTTCTCGTGAAAACATGCCTATTCAAGAGAATTTTGGGAAATGGTGTTTGGCCCTACCCTTTTGCAATTCTTTTCACCTTCCAAACTGTGTAGGGAAGGGCGGGGACAGGATTACAATTATTAGTATGTAATACTACATCAGTTAGGGTCTAAGATCATTACTTTGAATGCACATTAAAAGAGTTATGGCCAGTTGAATTACATACACCCTCACATTATACGGTAGCGATCTGTTAAGTGTGCGCTATTTGCATAGTGTCGCGAAGCACATCAACGGGTCATAATATTTGTGTGCAAGGTCATCTAGGCCTGCTAACGGCTAATATGAACAGAACTGTTCTATACGCCACAAGTTCAGCCACATAAGCAGCATATTTCTGTGTTTTTGCACAGAAACAGCGCCACCAATCAATGTACAGTGGCTAATTAACAAGTACTGAAAAGATTTTAAGTATTATTTGATATTAATCTATTAATAGTGTTAAGTTTAGAAATAAACTCTAAAAAAAAAATAATAAAGAATATACCTGATAAACGACTGTCAGAAGTGATTGTTGATCTTGGTCGGGGTTTAGGTGCGACTGGTGGAGGTTTAGGTTTTAAAGGTGGTGTTGGTTTGTTCCTCATATGAACTTTGTCCTCTGTTTTATTTTCAACTATTATAAAGTAAAAACAATAATAATATTAATAATAATAAAACATGTAAATTATAAAATAATGATAACACATATTTAATATTAATATCATTAACTTTTATTATTTTTACAATGCTCCATGTAATTATAACCCATTATTGACAGTTTTGATCGCCCCAGTAATCTTCAGAACTATAACAAACACAATATCGAAACCATCAATAATGTGTTTTAAGAAAGTAAATGATATTAATATTATATGGATTTGGAAATGCAATAAGAAAGATAAAGTTATATATTTAATATATAAATTTAATATAATCAATTACAATTATTATAATAACTATTAAACTCATAAATCATGTTTGTGATATGAATTATCAAACTACAAATTAAAAACACTTGGTAAAAATAAGTTGAACTCAATGAAGAATTTTTAGTTACACCTATTTCATTTACAAAAATATTTTGGAAACATAAATAAATTCAATTTACCTTGATCTCCAGTGTTTTTTTTTTCTGAAATTGTTTTTTCAGATGAATGAATTGTTTTACTTTCCTGAAATGTAAATTTACTACTAGTTGTGGAAGATGTTATTGTGGAAGACGAAAAACTTGTTACAGTAGTTTGTCCTTTAGTTGTATGAGAAGGAGAAGACAAGTTAAAAGGTGGTTTCGTTGACTGGGTTTGCGTAGGAGAGAGAGATTCGTCCTTTGAATTCTCACGATCAGAAACCTTTAACAGAAGTTATTAAAATGTGAGAAATTTTTATTTAATCACATAAAAAACATGTAAAAAAATATATATATAACAATTATTTGCCAAAATCAAATCTCATACTTTAACTAGACTGACTCATCGTAAATTCCTATTTCTTATTTTTTTTAAAAAAAAATTCCATTGCAATCATTAAAATAATCTCATAACTAGGCCTATTATTCACCAAAATCTCCACGGATATACCCTTCATAAGTTCTTTTTGCCTATAATAGGTGCTCAATTCAATTTTTATTTTTTATTTTGTCAGTTAAAAAATCTCTTTCTAATCTTTCTACTTTTCCAATCTTTCACATGATCACCATATCATATGCTTATACAATTTGTTAATAACAATAACTAACTCTCCATACAATAGTGCTACCCAGTAAAATCCTTAGTAATCAATAGATACAGGAAAGGTTGGGTATAAAATCCCTATCTAGTGCCTACTCATATAAACCAGACTAGTTTCTCCAAAACTCTTCACTGATAAAAGCCTCAAGCTAGAAACTAGTCTGGGAGTATTAGATGAGTATGCACTAGATAGGAATTTTCAGCACAAACCTTCCTGCATTCATTGATCACTAAGGCTTGCACTGAGTGGCACTACTGTATGGAGAATTTGCTAGCACTGATTACTGACTGCCTTGCTGAGCTGATGTGGCTGATTTTTGCTCTGCAAGATAAGTTAAAGTTTTATATTTTTAATAACATCTAGATAAAAATTTCTGGTTGCTGGGGAATATGTGTTTAGAGAATGGATAAGAAAAGAGAGTTGGAGCACAGAGAAATAGATTTAATTGAATTTCTGAAAGATTGAGAAAAATACTGCTAACATTTGGAGAGTGATCCAAGACATTGACATTTTTAGTATAAAAATAATAATAATAATTTTTTGTGTTTACTGTAATGAGACCTTAAAACTAAGGCATAATAAAATTAGTTGGAGTTTAGGAGATTTCTTTTTTTTTTTTTTAAATTTGCTTTTTTTTTTTAAAATTTAAGTGATTTATTTGAGAAAGAGCTGAACATTGAGGTATGAATTTAGGGGAGCATATGTTTCTCAGTTTACATTATAAAAAAGAAAAAAAATAGAAAAATCATAAATTTAAATATAGAATAGGGGAATTGGGAAAAATAAGGAAATATGAATTGCATTTGTATCCCACAATGTATGTATGATGGTCAGAAGGAAACTTGGCATGCTTTGATAGTATATACATTATGTGTAAGGTTTGTCATCTGAAGTGCTTAAATAAGACTAGGAAGAATATAAAAGAGATAAAAATGGAATTTAAATGTAGATAATTTAAAGAGAAAGTCAAAAGAAATGGAGGAAAATGTAGTTAAGAATAATCGAATGGAGTATATATTTAGTAGAGTGGCAAGAGATATGGATGAAAAAATATATAGTGCAGTGAGGATAGCTAGGCAAAGATTAAGTAAGACAGAGAAAGAGGTAAAGGATGTAGAAGTAAAATTAAAAGCATTACATATGAAGTGTGAGAAGATCAAGGAATTAATGAATAGAAACAATAAGGAAAAAATAGATAAAGAAGTTCAGAAGGTTGAAGAGAATGTTACAGATGAATTAGGAAAAGTAAACTATAAGACAGTCTTGATATGTGGACACACTAATTAGAGGATGTGAAGATGTAGTTACAAGAAAAGATAGAAATAGGTATATAAGAGAATGTTTGTCTGGAGCTAAGATTACAGATGTTAAAGATAAGATAAATAAACAGGGGAGTAGAGATGTTTACCTTATGGTGGGAACAAATAATTTATCAGAGCCATCAGAGAGAATAATAGATGAGTACAAAAAACTGATTAGTAATTTGAATAAGGTTGAAGAAAGAATTGGAATAGTAGGGTACTACCAAGATTCAACAATAAGTATATGTTAGATAGTGCATGTTCTATAAATGAAATTGAAAAATTATATCACAGAAATAATGATATGTTTGTGAAAGTATGGAATTTTTTTACTAATAAGAGGAAGTTGTGCAGTAAAGATGGATTGCATTTAGCAAAACAAGAAAGTGAAGGATTAGGGGGTTTGATTTATAAAAAATATTATAATTTGGAAACCTTATAAAGGGAAGTAGGTTTTAAAGTTACAATACTATCAAAAAGACGGTTAAGAATGGACAGGTTGTAAGAAATAAACAAAGGATAACTGATCTAGATATAAATGTAGATTTGGAGAGGGAATGGGTCTGTAAAACTAATGATAAACAAACTAATTACAAATATGATACAGAAGAAAGAGTCAAACGAATTTATGAAAGAGTAGTAGGGAAAGAAAGAAATTGTTAAAATAGGATATTTGAATATGCAAGGTAGTAGGAAACCAGAAAAGTGATTGGAATTAAATGAAGCAGTTAAAAACAAAGAGCTTGAGGTACTAGTAATAGTGGAATCACAACTAAAAGAAGAACCTGACAGGATATAAATAGAAAAGAAAAAAAAAGAAATGATGGTATAGAAGTTATGTCAAAAAAAATATTTAAATACTGTAAAGTGTTAAAAACATTTGTAATTTGAGATAAAGTTAGGAAGACTAGAATGGATGGTATATATGGTCACTGGAGAAAGTCAAACAATAATGGTATGGAACAATAGCATTCTATTTAAGAATATACAGAGTTTTAAAAAAAAAGGAAGAAGAAAATAATGGTTATAGGGGATATGTATGGCCATATTAAAAAAAAATTGATGACTTGGATATCAAGAATGGACAGCTTTTGAAAAATTTTTGTCAGAAAGTGAATTGGAGCATTTTAAATATATCAAATATTTATGAGGGGCAATACACATGGTCTAGAAATAATATATTTCACACAATATATTATGTATTAGTAGATAAAGAAGGAATGAATAAAGTATGAAAAATTAATGTAATAGTGATCATAATTTCTTTATAATACAAATGGTTAGTAGTGTGATTTAAAAAAAAAAAAAAAAGTAAAAATGATAGTGAAAGATGTGGATGGAGAGTGAATGATAAGAATAGGTTAGAAGAATATAAAATAAAAGTTGAAGAAATTATGGAAGAGTTTGTTGGGACGAATACAAGAAATAATGTGATAAAATAGAAAAAGTGGCAAATATGGTTTTAGATAAGAATATTCAGGGAAGAATAAAAGTAATAAAAAATGAGAATTAATAAAAGTGTAAAAGAAAGGAAGAAAACATGTAAAGAATATAAACGTGCTATTAAAAACAAAGAAAGTGAAACAAATATTACTATTAAATGGGAAAACTATTTAAATAAAAAGAAGTTGGCTAATTATATAGAGCGAATAATAGTAAATTATTGGAGGATAATAATAAAAATGGAAAAGATGGGAGTAAAAAATTTTGCTAATATATTAAAAGAAAGAATGTATGGGAAAAAGAAATAGAATTACTAAATGATGAGGAGAAAGAGTGTAGTGCTAGAGAAGAATTAGAGACAATCCTAAATAATTATGTAATGGATATAGCAAAGATGTTAGATGTGAAGGACAGACTGATAATCAAACATAAAAGCACATAGTAATGGAAATATTAGTTTTACAAAAAATGGATTGAATAAGGCAGAGAAGAAGTTGAAAAGTGGAAAGGCAAGAGCTTTAGATGGATGGGAAGCAGAGATGGTGATGAATTTGGAATATAGGGCAAACTTAAATTTATTATCATGTTTTAATAAGATGGCAGGAGACAGAATTTCCAGATAGATGAGATAATACAAGAGTGAAGCTATTATTTAAAGAAATGAGAAAAGTCCATAGAAAAATAAACAATTATAGACCGGTAGCGGTAACATCAGTGTTATATAAAGTTTTTGCATATATGAGGACTTGAAGAGTAGAAAAATGGAAGAAAATAATATAATAATAGAAATACAAGTAGGTTTTAGAATGGATAGGCATATAAGAGATAGTTTATTTGTAGATAACTTACAGATATAAGAATATACAGGTAGGCAGTTATATATGGTCTTTGTAGATATAGAGAAGGCTTATGATAGAGTAAATAAAAATAATTATGGGTAAGTTTGGTAAATTTGGAATAAATGGAGCTTTAATGGATCTTATTAAGAGATTGTGTGAAAATAATTACTATATGTATCAATTAGGAAATATAGAATCACTTATAGGTAAAATGGAGTAGTACTAAGGCAAGGATACCCTATGTCACCTATTTTGTTTTTGTTATATTTGAGAGAAATGAAGAGGGTAATAAAAAGACTAGGAAGAGGGGTAGAGACACCATTAACAGATGACAAGGAAGTGCATGCATTATCAGGTCTTTTATTTACTGATGATATTTTCCTGTGCACAGAAAGTAGAGAAGATATGGAAGTAGCACTGAAGACTTGTGCAAGGGTGGGTAAAAAGATGGGGATCAAATTTAGTAAAGAAAAATCAACAAAATTAATGACAATAAATAATGGGGAAAGAGAAAAGAAAGAATTTTTCTTGGGGAATAAAGTTAAACATTAATACTTATAACTATTTGGGAATCATCTTAAGTAATCAGAGGATCTTCCTGGATGCGTGGGAGAAAAAAATGATAAATGAAAAAAAAAAAAGGGAATGATAAAGAATTAACAGTTTTTCATATAATAAATATGATGTGTAGCAAGAATTGTATGGGAATGGTAGTAGCAGGATTAACTTATGGTAATAATGAATTATGTGCATAGTAAAAGGGTGTTAATTACTTAGAAAAACTACAAAGAGGGTAAAGTAGGATGACATGCCTTAGATGCAGATGTGTGAACAACAAAAGAGGCAATTCAAGAAGAAAGGGTATGGCCAAGTTTTTATATGAGAGATGCAAAATGAAAATGTTCAGTAGATTGCATATTTATGGATAGTAAGAAAATAGCCAAAATAATATTTAATTGGGTTATGAATAAAGGACAGGCAATAAAGTGGGTGAGAAAAGTACTATAGTATATAGAAGATTTGGATAAAGACTTTATATCAACATACTTATACAAAATGTGGGATGATTGTGTTAAGAGGATTGTTGAGTGTTATAGTAGCAAAGGATGGGATAGAAGAATAGATGCAGTAATAAAAAATAAGGAGAATTAGTGTAAAGAGTAAAAAGTGTCTAAATATATATCTAAGTAAACAGAATATTACTTGAGTTAATTTAAAATAATAGCAACGAAAGTAATCTACTGTTTAAGTTCAATTTAGTCTGCAAGTTATATAAGGAAGGCATGGAAAAGATTAGGCATCTGCTAGTTGAATGTAAATGCTTACAAGCAGAAAGGCTACAAATAATGAAGTTGTGGGAGAATAAATATAAACTGATTATATAGAAAGTCGGTTCTTGGTGTTTATGCTGGGTTTGGAAAAAGATAAGGGGAATGGACAAAAATGATGTTATGGAAATGGGATGGGGCAATTATAGAGAAGAATATGGGAAAAACTTAGGGTGGGGAATGGAAAGGAAAGGGAAAGTGGCTAACAGGTTTTTCTTGGTCATATTGGCTGAGAGATTCCTGATTTCGATAAAGGAATAGCCATATCACATCAAATATCTCCTTCCTATACTCAAATATTTTCTTTTCCCTTTTCTTAATTGTCTTAATCTAATTTTTATTTAACAACATTTTTTAAATAAATCATTTACAGACCTTTTTTGTCAGATTCAACTTCAATGAGCCTCAGAATATCTTTATTTTCATTCAAAATCATTTAAATATTATGTCATTTCTGTTTATTATCTTTACTTTTTTTTTTCATCACTTAATCAACTTCTTAAATATTTAAACCACTACCTTTATTTAATTACTACATCTAATCTTTTCTCTTCTTCCTCTATCTTCCTTCTATTAGTTTTAACTGCATTTATTTCATTACTAACATTAACTTTTATTAATTTAACATATTAGATTTTCTAATAATATAACATTTAAATACAAGTATACTATATTGTCTATACTGAAATAAATGTAGTTTTAGAAAGGATTTGAACTCGGACGTTCAAGCTCTCTATAGCTATCTACTTCATCTTATACAACTGACACACATAACCACATACATGTGAAATGAAAAATGATCTCCAATATATGTATTTCATGCTGAACCAACCTTCATCACTTGGTCCAGATCATCTCCCACACATATATACAATCAGTATTCAGTTTATATTAAGATAACAAATCTTTATACTTTAATGGGCAGGCTTCAATTCTCTCCACTATCCAACTCTTCAGCCATCCATATCACTAAAAATCTGATAATGGAATATTCAAAGCCCTTGTTGATGCCAATATTGTCATCATACCCATGTTAACTTTAAGTTATTCTGACTGCTTATGGATAGAACCTTATAATAATATAATAGCAAAGCCATCAGCTGTTTTAAATGACTGATGCTTAAAGGCAAAGAACCACATTAAAAATACTAGAAATGATGTTCTTCTACAACAAACATAAAAAACTACAGTAAATTTTAACTTTAACCCTCCCCCCTCTTAATAATAAAAAAACTTAATTTAATAAATAAACAAGCAACTGAAAATTATATTTATGGTCCATCTGTTCTTGTTCAATGAGCTAAATAATTAGTTTATTAAACAAAGAATTAAATGTACTCACTGTTAACTATTAATGAGAGAATTATTGAAATGAAAAATTAGTTTTTCATGATAAGAAAAATATAAGTAAACAATATTCTAAAATACATATTTATAATTATGTAACACACATTATGTTAACAGAAAAAAAAAACTATATTATGAATTCTTTCTTTGAGAAAAATACTAAACAGAAATGAATGTGGAACATCCAAATGAAGGAACAGCAAAATTGGATTATATTTTGGCTAATAAAAAATATGTATTTCAAGATTGTAATGTTCTTAATAAATTCAACATAGGAAGTGATCATTGATTAATGAGATGTAAGATACATACAAATTAATGGAAAACTAGAGTGATAAAACTATTAAGAAAAATATTATTCATAGTTGATATTCCTAATTTTCAAAAACATTCCAATAAATTTAAATTAGAACATGCAAATCATTTTCAAATATTAACAGCTTTTGAACATTATTCAAGCTTGAACAAAATCAATAGAAAGATAACTGAAATTCTTTTAAAAACTGCTTCAATGAAAGCACAACTATTAGTAAATGAAAATATATAAAAATGATGTATTAAAGATTGAATATCTAGAATTTTGTAAAATGATGTGAAAAAGTTAATAATGATATAATAAAATATAATTGTGACTTAGTTAGGAAAGCTATACAAGAGAATAAATGTCTCAAAAATGCAAAACAACTTCTTGTTATTATTAGGAACCTAATTTCTACAAACAGAAAAAAAAAGATGCAACTATTTCTAAGAGATGACATCATGAAATGTGTAGAAGAGTTTTATCAAGAAGAATAAAAATGAGAAAAAGTATTTTTTAATACTAATATAACATCTGAATTGCCTAGGATTTTAAATGAAGAATTAAGAAGAGAAAAGGTCCAGATAATAATGGAATTATAATCAGTATATTAAAAGAAGCAGGTGAAGAAAGAGAAAAAATTTTGGCAAAATTATATATCAAATTTCTAAATCATAAAGATGTAAAAGATAATTGAAGAATGCAGTATTAATATTTAAAAAAGGGGATAAAGAAAATATTAGAAATTACAGACATATCAATATTTTATCAGTTCTATACAAATTTTTTAACAAAATAATTACAATTTATCTACAGCAAATTTTGGATTTCAATCAATCAAAAGAACAAGCTGGATTTAAAAGTGGTTTTAGTACAGTAGATCATATCCAGTTATTGAGAGGAGTTATAGAAAGAACAAATGAATATGAGTTGCTATAGTGCTTTGGATTTGTTGATTATGAAAAGGCATTTAATTCTTTAACATTTCTTCAATGATTAAAGCAGTGGATCATCAAGATATTGATCCAGGATATTATCATATTCTGAAGAATATTTATAAAAATGCAACAGTATATAATTAGATTATATAAAGATATTAGGAAGATTAACAGTGAAAACGTTGTAAGACAGGGTGACTCCTTAATCTCCAAAACTTTTTGCAGCAATTTTGCAAGAAGTATTTTGTGGATTAAAATGGGAAGCTAAGGAAGTAAAAGTAATGGAAATTATTTAAATCTCTAGATTTTTCAGATGATGTAATTCTTTGGGCTTCGGAAAATGTTGCAAAAGTTACCAGAGAAAAGTAAGACTAAAGATAAATGTTAAAAAGATTAAAATAATGTTTAGTGGATTTTCTCAAAAGAAGATTGATAGTGATGAGTTAGAAAAAATTAACAACTATAAATACTTGTATCAGATTATTACTACAGATGAAAACACAATAAATGAAATTAATCATAAAATGAAACTTGATTGGAGTCTTTTTGATAGAAATAGCTTAATATTGAAAAGAAATATGCCTATGTGTTTGAAAAGAAGAGTTTTTAATAATTGTGTTTTACCAGTTCTTACTTATGAATCTAAGACTTGGAGAGTTAATAGAATAATAATACAGAGATTTCAGACCAGTTAAAGAAATATGGACAGATGTATGTTCGATGTAATAAAAAGAGATCAAAAATGAAATACTGGATGAGAGAATAAACAGGTGTTATTGATATCTTCGAAAAAATTACGAGACTAAAATGGAATTGGGCTGAACATATTGCTAGAAGAGATGATAATAGTTAAACAGTTAAAATTTTAAACTGGATTCCAAGAGATTGTAAAAAATCTTAAAAAGAGACAACATGTGAGGTGGATAGATGAAATAAGAAAGTGTGATGTGGAGAAGGCTAGAGATCAGAGAATCTAGATTAACGTTGGAGAGATCTTCATTCTGCAGTGGATCGATAATGGTTAAAAATGATTATCATGATGATGATGAACACACATTTTAAACTTCCTACCACCAAGATATATTTCAAAATAGGATATAATAATTAAATAAATCATAAAAAGTTTTTAACTACTAGTGTTTCCACTTAATAGAACTTGTATGATGTACAAACAAATGTAACTCAAATTAAAAGCAAATTCAGTATACAGTATAGCAAAAACATAATAATAATGTAACAACGGATGTGTTAAAACTAAAATGTTACAAAAAGTGTCTTATTAATTTAAAGAAAACTAAAATGTTACAAAAAGTGTCTTTTAATTTAAAGACAGGCAAAAATCATTTTCAATATTTCAGGATTTGGCTTTCAATTGAATCAGATACATTTTGGTGCCTTTTTTGATAACACACATCTTTAGTTTCAATCATGAAGATAGGCTGCATGCGCACAATATAAAACTTGATAAATTTAACCAAATATATGTTTTATTTTCTGTGGACGCAATCATCTCAGAAAATTCAAATAATATAGATATTCAAAAATATTAATGACAATTGCTACTCCACTTTAAAGAATTTTATATAACAATAAATATACTACACCATTTTACTAATAATTGATATTAATTTCCCTAAACATTTTGAGATTATGATTACAATTTCATATACTTTTAAATATATATATATATTGTAACAAAAGGGGACCTTTAAAAAAAAAACAACATCACAAACTACTAATGTAGAATTCAGATTACAAGCATTTTCAAAATATCCTCATCATGTGCAGAAATCTAATTTCTTTTTTTTTTCTTTTTTGAAATTTAGCCATTTAAATTGGTGCACATTTTTGCAAGAAAACTTTTTAAATAACAACAAATAAAGTAAATCTTAAGTGTACAAATCTCTAATCATTTATAAATACAATTCTATTATCTATGATTACAATAATTAAAATTTTTGATTTAGAACTTTTAAAATCATCTCATCTTTAATATAGCTAATGGTTGACAAAAAATTATAAAATAAATATATAAACTAACAGGCGAAACTGGTGAAGATTTGTCTGAAGTTTTTTTCTGACGTGCTTTCATTTCGGCCAATATACTACCTCCCATGCCAACTCCAATTTTAGATATTCCTGCTGGTCTCCTAAGAACATCAGGAGAATCCTTATCTGCATCTATAATAATAATAACAATAGTACTTTTTACTATTATTGTTGAAAAAGAGAAAAATAAAAAAAAATGTCTTTAAAAAAAAAACTTATGACTATCTAAATTTTATTCTTTACTGTCTATTGATAAATGAATAATTTAAAATGTTACTAGTAAATGTGTGTATTAGTATTTAAGTAAATATTTTAATGTTAAACAACAAAGTACATATATGAATTTATGTAAAATAACATATAACCTTAATAATAAATTATGATGATAATGATAATATTAATATAAATGCAATGCTTATTTAGAAAATTATAAAATAAAAAATAAAAAAAATTAGCATATTTAATTTACTAAAAACTTAAATAATTTCCTTCAAGTTAAGTAACCTATTATGATTTAATGTGAAATTTATTTGTATTTGATATTTTTCACTTATTCATTTGTTTAAATTTCAATATATATTAAAAATTATTAATATAATTTTATACTTAATATTGCTACAAAAATACAATTGCATAAAATCTTATAAAAGAATATCTTATTACATATTCATACCAAGAGCTTCTTTATTTTCTCCCATTTCTTCTTCTTTTTGATGAATAATTTCAGTTTTTTCAATAGTTGTTGTAGAGGAAATTATTTTAGTATCAATTTCTTTCATGGGTGAACGAGAAGGTTCTGGACTATGCCGTGAAAAAATCTTTCCAAAGATTGAACTATAAATAATACAAATTTTAATAATAAGACATTGAATATAACACTTTTATGAATGTAATTATTGAAGCTGGTATAAAACCTGACACACACACATATATATACATGCAATGATTGCTATAATAAGCTTTTTGATTACTTATCTTTCCTTCTGCTTCTAAACAGGCAATAGTTGATTGGCTATCTATCATTACAAATGAGTGAATTTGGCTTATCTACTAATAAAATAAATTTCAAATGAATTCAAAATGGTGGCAGCATTATGACTACCCTCCCCAGTCATTATCTATTTGCCTATCCTATCACAATGCTTCTCTATATACACCTGAGTCCCGTTTTATGCAGTAGATAGGTTCTGCAAAAAACCTGCATTAAAAAAAATTGCACAAAAATACACTTAACATATCTTGAAAAATGGGGGATATGTTCTGTAATCTTCAGAAATCGCATAAGAGCAAAGCAACAAGAAAATATTACTTTAAAATTCACATAAAAAAATAAGGAAATAAAGTATGACTAATAAAAAATTTTTAAAATATTTGAAAAAAATTGATACAAGACAAACTTTTTTTATTAACTACAGTATTTAATTTTACATTTTTTCATACATATTTTAATCATTATCACTATTTGACAATTTGTGGTTCGTTTGTGAACTGGTAAGAAATCAGATTTGTCACAAGAGGAATTACAACTAGCGCCACTTTCAGTCTTGTGCTGTGTTAATGGTTTTCTGTCAACAATGTAATCGGTGATTAAACTTTGAGATGATGATTTTACTAATTGTTTATAAAGCTTGCAATATCCAGAGATATAACTATTTGGCTCTCGTTGGAATTTAAGAAGTTGTTCATTGTAGCAAACTCTCTCAGATTTCAGCATTTTCTGATTTTTTTTGGCTCACACATCAATGAAAAATCTATGATTAAATGATTTTTACTTATCAGAAAATAATAAATTTGTCTTCATTTGATAGATATTTTTATTTATTATTGAAATAAATTTTAAATGTTCACATTTTGTTTATATATTAAAAAAATGAAATTGCAATCAAAACAAAAAGATTATACATTATCATTAGAAAGATTATTTTCAGTTTACAAAATCTAAGTTATTTATTTTAAAAAAATAAAAAAATATTTATTTCTGTTATATCTAACAAAATATGTTTTAAAAGATTAAAATTTTTGAATATTTACTGTGATATTTTTATACTCGTAAGTATAAATCTATTATTATTATTTACTCATAAGTATAAGTAGGTTATTTACATAAAAACTAAAATTCTAAATAGCTTCAAGTCATATTCACATTAACTGCTAATATAATGTTTTTTTTTTAAAAAAAAAAAAGTATTTCAAGTCAAAATAAGTTATTAATAATTTAAATTTCTTGATATCTAATAAATATAGTGAAATATGAACTTCTTTATCGCATAAAAGAAAACCTGCAAAAAAATATATTAAGAAGAAACATGAATCGCATAACTTCAAAATTGCATTAAAAAAATCCGCATAAAATGAGACCCAGGTATATATATAAATATTTTTTAAAACATATGTATGATCTTTTACATACAGAAATTTGAAATAAATTTCAATATGTACCGTAATGTCAATTGCACAATTTTTTATTTTTTGGTTTGATTTTAATAATGAATATATTAACTTGGGGAGCATTGGAATATGTTATTATAACAACAATAATATTGAAGAAATGTTTATTATTAATGCTAATATAAAAATTTGTGAATTGACTTTATTTATTTTAAAAATGAATGTGGAAATAATAAAGTTTATAGATTTGATAAAATTATTATTTTCCTTTATTATGTATATTTTTGTTAAATGTTTAATGTCTCACGTATGTTTGTTATTTTGTTTGTATATTATCTTGGATAAATATGTGTAAAAATATATTTCCAGTGTAGTATAGTATAAAATATTATAATTTATGTTGAATTAAAAGAATATTATTTGTAATTTATTTTAAACATAAAAATTACCTAATATATATAATAATTATAAATATTTATTTTTGTTATTATTATTGAGTAATAAAGATTTTTATTAATGGAATACTAGATGAAACTGACCAAAGAGTTAATATGGAGCATTACTGTAGTTTCTCTAACATAAATTAAAAAAATTTATAAATAGAACTAAACAGTTTAATCTCTTTCTCTCTTGTGTCTTGGCTTCAATAGAAGTGATCTTAAATCCCTTCAAATAATATTTTTTAATTTATTTATTCTTAAAAGTATATGACTATCAACTGGGTAGATGGGATGAACACAATAGTATTTATCCATTATTTGAACAGATTTATTGGGAATTTTTGAGAGATAACAATTTGTTGAAGAATGAAAATAATTCAGAGTTTTAAAAATCATCAGAATATTTCTTTGCTTTAAAAATAGTTATTATTTTCTTTTCAAGGATGAAATATAAATGATAATAACATAAAAATGTACACAAAGATTATGTTCACTTGCTGATATAATTCTATGAGATCGATGAATTATTTACGTGCAAGATATAAATGGGCTCAATTTACATCACATCATCATGGATAAAATTAGCATCTATTCACTTATAATATTTCGTGAATCAGATATCTGTTAAAGGGAATATCTATTTTATATCATTATGGATATAAACTAGTATCTGTACACCCATAATGTCATATCAATCAAATATCTGCTAGATGAAAAAATAATCTGGATATTTAAAAAAGATCGAAACTAATAAAATGTGCTTTGAATCTAATAACATTCCATGATATTTCTTTTTCTGGAATAACAAACTATTGTTGGATCATGATTAAAAAACTAGAGCCTTAGAACTATGAAACTCTTTTTGGAAATGTCGTACTTGTGGACAATTAACCAAGTCATTTGCTAATATATATATATATAATTATTTTTTGCTATATATATAATTGTATAGGCTATAAATGGTAGTATAATTTAAGTCAAGTAGAAATTTTATTTTACATGCTTAAAATTTAAGTTATGTTTTTCAAATTCATTTTATACTTTGTAGCTTAGTAATTATGATTTCAATTTAAAAATATGTATCTCCTTAATCATTAATTATAAATTAATTTCAAGTATTTATTTTTATTTTATTTTATTGAAATAATGTGAATGAATGGGTAGATTCATCTTTAGTATATTTTTATTTCAATTAACTAATTTTTTAAATATAAAGATTAAGAATGTCCTTGACTCATATTTTCAAAAGTGCATATGTATTACAACATGTGGTTACGTAAATAGACATTTTAATCTTAGCATCAGATAAGTGAAGTTTGGTGTACAATCACCTATTCAATTTAAAAAAATTAATGTCAACTGGAAACCTATTGCATAAGACATAATCAGATCATATATAATATACATATTTAAATGTTTATGGTGTTTACCATAGATATATAATTTTTTATTTAATTTTTATCCATTTGTTAATAAATGTTGAATTTATTTATATTTTGGTTGTCATTCAAATCTACAAAACAAATTTATTGGTTAATGGTACTTGGATAGGATACTATCCACAAAATGATTATACCACATAATCATTAGAAGCAGTTACTAAAAGTTCAATAGTTCAACCACAGAATGAATGAGGGGTTATAATTATATATTTTCTTTATATTGAATTTAATGTTTATTATCTGATCTGGTATAGATTTTTATATATTAATAAATTAATTGATTTGATATTCTTAAATATTTATTAAGTAATAAAAGTTTTTTTTGCTGAAAAGTGTAAGATTTTTGAAATTCAATATTATATAATTAGAAGTTTATTGTAATTATTTTGCTAGTAAGAAGTAACAATTATATTAAAATAGAAATTATAACTGAATTGATTTGATGATTGATAAAGGTACAAATATGATAATCATTGAAGATGAGTAAAGGTAATTGCAGTTAGAGGTTCATGTATTTTATTTTAAATCATTACTGATTAAAGTGAATATTATATTAAGTCAGTATACAATCTTAAAGATTATAATCTTATGCAGTTATAGAGTTGCTAATAATATATTTTATTCTGTTACAAATTATACTGATTTGCTTTAATTATTTTTAGAGTTCATTGATATGGATGATAAATTCAGTTTAGATATTAAATTTTACTATTAATATTTGATTATAACAAACATCAATAATCTTTCATGTTTTTATAATTATAGCCTAAAGTTTTAACAAATTAGCTTTATTAAACAGAAGAGTAATGGGATATGATTTGTCCATAGCATTTGAATAGGCATCAAATAGGAATCTAGTTTATTATATATATTCATGTTATTGGATATTATAATTTTTGGTTGTGTTCTGATCTATCTTGTCAGCCGCAGAATGGCGCTATTTCTATATTAATTTCTAGAAATATGCCATTTCCATGGCTGCACTCAAGCATTTAAACTTTCTTTCTACAATAAATCCTAGAAAGAGTATTAACTCAGAGTTAAGCCTTCTATTCTACAATAAAACCTAGAAAGAGTGTTACCTTGGCTAGCGGCTAACACTGTGGCTTTGTCCTATGCTAAAAGCAGAGGAAAATGCTGTAGTTGTTTGTGTTATGCACTATATCATAATGCCAATATGAATTTTATGTAACAGTATCGTATGAGGGTGTGTTAAGTTCATCATGTCAAAATTATTTAAATTTTCATTGGGGCCTTTTTTTTCATATGAATTGATGTACTGTTACCTTTTAACAGTTTTAACAGTGTTGTGATTGTTCCTCATAAAGCTGTAAGCCTCCAAAATTCTGATATGAAGGTAATCATCCTTCACACGAGCACCGTACTTTAATATTCAATTACCAATTTTAAATACACTCAGTCCAAGAGACTTAAGACTGGCCTATATAATTGCATATAGGTACAAAAGATAAGACAATCATTCTTATCTTTTCAAGTCTATATTTTGTGATTTGGATCGAGAGTTTACCAGTATTTAACATTAGTAATTTTATGGCACTTGTGTGAAGGATGATTACCTTCATATCAGATTAACAATATTTCAATAAAGTTTAAAAGATGCAATACTTGTCAAATTAAATATACACAGTAATTATTAATTGTTGCAATTAATAAAATAAAGGCATGAAAAAACAACTTTCAAATAGTCTACTGCAGAGCAAAGGTCAAATAAAGGAACAATAGAAAAGATTATTTATCAAGCTAACCAATAGCCAAGTTACAAAAATTTTAAGTTTTTTCTATCCTTGTTAGTCTCTGGTTAAGAATAGTTAAATACTTATTTTTTACTGAATCAATGTGAACATAAGATGGTTATCTGGGATAGCAATAAGCCAACCACTTGAAAAAAAAAAATCCTAAATTTGAGTGAAATAGCCAACCCAGATTCGAACTGCAAATCAAGGGTTAAATAAAATAAACCCATTAAAAAATATAAAAAGAATATTTAAAATATAATGAGAAAATACAACTTTTGAAAGTAAAAAGTTAACACTTAAATGAGAATTTTATTTCCAAAACAAATCAATATATTCAAAATTTGCAAGTTAATTAATCTTAAAATGCATTAATTGATGTGAACTAGACTTTCCTGGATTAATACCATCAATGATAAAAAAAATATTCTGTTTGACCAGTGAATACATTTGAGCTCAGTCCATAACATTACACTTTGACCATTATATGAACTCTTAAAAAGCTGACTGAAATTTATTAACTGTTTGTTAGAAGATTACTATGAAAATGTATTAATTTCATATTTATTGCAAATAAAAAATTAAAATGCTATATTTATTAAAAAATCTATAACATGCACTCATACATGTGTATATAATTTTAAATGTTTTGATTTATAAAATGTTCTACTTCAAGTGCTGCATGGATTTCAAATAGAAGTAAATATACATTTTCCAGGAATTAGTTTTTCATTACTTGCTTTATTATAAAGATGAAATACATGATGATCTTTAAATTATTTAAATCAACCATCTAGTCAAACATTACACATTTAGAGAAAGCATTTCAAAAGTTCTAACCCATGGTTGTAGTTTGTGTACTATTGGCTTTACAAAAGATTTTAAAAAAATGACTCAATATTCAAACATGGATGGAAACATTAAGTGTTTTACATCATAAACTTTGATAAAAACCTTTTGATTATTAAGTTGTGCATAAGTCATATCATATATTAACACCATTTTTATTTGTTTCTTATAATTTGACAATTCTAAAAAAAGTGGCTCAAAAATCTCTGTCTACTTTGTCTGAAATGTGTAAATTAAAAAAACATTTCAAGTTTTTCAATTTCTTATGGATATTTATGAACTTTTACAAAACAACCTATCAAAAGAATGGAACATAACACAGTAATATTGAAAAAAAATTTAGGCTATCACATTCAATTGGATTAAAAATTTATTACATCTCTTTAATCCCAGATAGAGACTTTAATACTCTACATCAAAATAATTCTTCAAAGTTTTAATATCAAACATATTTCAATACACAAAAAAATCAGTCTTATAAATAAATTTTACACTATACTATATAAAAAATAAATTTGACTACTAATATTTATTTAAAAAATTCAAATGTTGACTATTTTATTTATCACTAAATATATATATACACCTGGGTCTCTTTTTATGCGGACTTATTTAACATGATTTTGAAGTTACACGATTCAAATGTCACTGGAAGTCGAACTCCGATAATGCGCTATTACTTTAAATAATAAATTTCGCGCACTTACGTTATATTGAAAGTAATAGCACATTATTGGAATTCGACTTTCATCTTAGTAATTTCAATATTTTCAGTGCTTTATAATAGTAAGATTTTATGCAATAATGAAATTAAAATCATGATTTCCACATTTTATGTATACACACATTAAATTTTACAAGATTATAATGTAAATTTGTTCAAACATTGTGCGTGTTAATTTTGCATTTTAAATCACATTCTGTTTTTGCTTTTTAAAAAAGAACGTAATCAATTATTAATCATTTAGTGTCCACAAGTTTATTTTTAAAAGGTCAGTAATAGCAGTGGGCACAATTAAATTTGACAATTAAAAATTAAAATCTGATTTTTAATTGTAATTAACAATTTAAAAATTACTTACGGTGACTTGAAATTAATGTGATGTAAAACGTAATTTGATCTTTAAACTGAATTGAAAATTAAAGACAAAAATAAGAATTTAATTTTTAGTTGTTAGTTTCATAAACAATTAATAAAATCATCGTCTCAAAAATTAATTACTAATTATGTTGTCACCAGAAAACCATTAACACAACATGAGTGTGAAGCTGGCGCTAGTTGTTTGCAAATGAACGTGTTTTTCGACAAATAGCTATAATAATTAAAATGTGTATAAAAAAATGTAAAATTACTGTGATTGAGGCTACAGCCTTAATGAATATTATTTACGTAATGAATGTGCGTTTAAATAAATTTATAATTACAACTTTAAATTACTGTACTGTAAATTATACATAAAAATATATTATTTTGAATAAAATTAAATATTATAGTTAAAAAAAGTTGGTCTTGTATCAATTTTTTTCCAATTTGAAATTTTTTATTAGTTATATTTTATTTCCTTATTTTTTTTTTTTTTTTTTGCGCGAATTTTAAAGTAAGTTTACGTTGGTGTTTTGCTTTTACACAAATTTTGAAAAATCACAGACCGCATCTCCCCCCTTTCAATGTAAGTTACGTCTATTTTTGAGTGATTTTGTTTGCGCGTGTTTTCTGAGGAATCTATCTATCGCGTAAAATGAGACCCAGGTGTATATATATATATATTCTATGTGATGGTTTAGAGAGTGTAATATTGGGTGTATTAAAGTAGTAAATAATTACGTGTATAAAGTAAAAAAGGATTATCAAAAGTGATGCAAAAGTAAGGATTATATCTAGTTGGAAATTTAGCTATCATTGATCATTCTGAAGATTAATGACATAAAAATAATCACTAGAATATTTTATCATAAGCAATGGCAAACGACATTTACTAATAATGACTGTTTTTTTTTTCATCATAACATAAAAAATTTCTAATCCTATCTATTTTTGTTTTTTTGTTGTTGTTTTTTTTTAACCATATTCATTTCTATTCAATTTGCATATATTCATAATAAATTTTCATCAATTTTTATTTTAATAATACTGAATTTAAGTAAAAGGTGAAATACTTAAGAAAAGAGTTTTAAGAAATTACCCTTTTTCCTTTTTTTCACTGTCTTTATCACTTTTTTCTTTCTCTTTGTCTTTTTCCTTTTCTTTCTCCTTTTCTTTTTCTTTAATCTTATCTTTTTCTTTATCTCGATCTTTATCCTTTTCTTTCTCCTTTTCTTTTTTCTCCTTATCTTTCTCAATTTCTATTTTGTCATGCTCTTTAATAGGTGATCGATCATTCAAAGGAGACTGACCTTGAACTGGTGAACCAATATTCTTACATGATCTAAAGAGAAAAAAAGTCTATATTCATATGTTTAGATATTGAAATGGAATATTTTAATTAAAATTGCAACTAGATCGTCACCAAGTAGTTAATTCACTACATGTGTATAAAAATGAAAAATACTCTTAGCAATGTTGCAAAGTCATCATTATTATTATTTAAGTTTTACATTTGATGCCAGAATTCTAAGCAATTTTAAAAATTAAAAAATGTAAAGATTATATAATTAAAAAGCAAAAAGGTATATTAATATAAGTCAAATTTATGTTATAAAAACATAGAATATATATGTAAAAAGTATGAATTTTAATTAAAAAATTTATCAATAAAAAATATAGACTATATATACATATATAAAGAATTGGTAGCAATAAAATCATGAGTTATAATTAAATAATATTAGGTAAAATAAGAAAAAAAAGATAAATTCAAATGTAAAGATATAACAAAGAGTGGCTCTAATGAAGATTGTTGAATAGCCAAAACTGTAAACAAATAAAACATTAAGTTACAACTGTAAGCAAATAAAACAATAATAAAAACAAAACCTTGCGTTGAATAAAGGGTGCTTGTCTTATAGATAAAGACATCATTCGATGGCGCCGTTTTCACGCTAAAACTATAAAATATGAACATTCATGGGCCGTTGATTTCAATTATTTTGATGTGCTTTTTTGTAATGCGAAAATATAAACAAAACAAAATCTTTTTTTTTTTTAAATATTATTTTTTATTAACGTATACAAATTAAATGATATTAATAAATGTAAAATAAAATAAACAAATTACAATTTGATTCGTGTTTTTTATTTTGCTTTATTAGAAAAATCAATTTTCTATAGGAGATTTTTTTACTGGGGTTACAGCTTTACTGCTATTTTTACTTCATATAGAATGACAACAAAAAGTAAAAGTTGTTACGGTTAGTTTTAGGGTTAGGTTTAGGGTTAGATTTAAGGTTAGTTTTAGGGTTAGGTTTAGTGTTCTGTTGTTTGTAATGCTAAAATAAAAAATATCAAAATCGTATTTTTGTAAATTTTTTTTTTAGTAACATCTATACAATAAATGATAACAATAAACATAAACTATATTCAATAAAGTATGGAGAAAAAAAAGAAAGTAAAACTTTTTTAAACAACAACAAAAATGTCTTCTTTACTTATTAATCATGTTTATAATATATTCTTTTTATGAAATTTATAAAAAAAAACGTGCAAAATTGTACTTTTCTTACTGGATATTTTTGTGTCACCGCTCTTTTTTATTTCAAAAATATACACATGGTAGAATCTTGTTTGTCTCGTGGAATGTTACGAACAGTACGTTACTTGACGCGTTACCTAATTCCAACTCATTTTACACATATATCTTGTCAACATTTTCCCAATTGAAACTTCAATACAATATGGTGTAAAAAGTCTGATAATTATTACTTTACAAAATCTGAACATTTCAATACTTTAAAATAAAAAAAATCCAATGAAAACAATATTTCCATCCAATTCAAAAAAAACACACCCTTTCACCAAGCCGTAACCATTTTATAAACTGTGCAAATTCGGAAAATATATTTGCTGCGATGCGACATACATGCTGTACTGCGACGCGACATAGCAGCCTGCAATCTGTAGCACAACAAAAAAGTTGTATTAAAGAAAATGCGGGTTTGAACGTATCGGCCGTGGAAACGGCATTTTTATGTGTTTTAGCGCGAAAACGGTGCCATAGAGCGGCGTCTTTAGCTATAAGACTAGTACCATATAGTATATAAGAAAAGAGAGATAATTGTTTAATTTAATATAATTGAGCCATTAAGTTAAGAAGAAAAAAGTAGATTAATAAATATCAGTTAATTCTATTTTGGAATTAATATTTTATAAAATAATAAACAGTAACTCATTCAAATATAATATCTTCTAATTAAACTTTTAAAATTAAATTTTAGCATGTATTTAAAACACATATTTTATTTTTTATAAATAACATTTTTTTTATAACAAATTAATAACTTAGTCATTGAATTTATCAATTCAAAACTAAAGACTTGCTAATGCAAACCTTTTATTTAGATTCTAAATAATTTATTTTAAAATATTAACAATATTACAGGTTTTTTTTCTTCTTGGTTATTCTAAATGTTCATAATAATATATAGCTAATTCTGTGTGATGTCACCTCTTTTTCTTTTATAGTTTAATACCATATGTGCTCAAACACACTAGATTAAATTTCCTTTTAAATAAGAACAGGAGATATTTTTCTCTCTATATATATATTGTCAGATTGCACAGCTAGCCACAAGTTCATAAAATATCAGAATGTATAGTAAGTCAGAAAATAATATATATTTTATAGGCTTAATAATAAACGGATTACTAATATATGTATGCTCTCAAATAAATATTTTATGTGTTATTATTACAAAAAAGAAAGTGAACTTGTATTATAAATGCATAAAATAGGGTTAAACCAGATTTGAAACATTCGGGACATGTTAAATTTATTAAATAAACAAAAAACTTGACAAGTTTTAAAATTTCAGATATATAATGCAATTTGTTTCAAAATGAATTCAGATTTGCAAAAAAAAAAAAAAAATTATCTTTTCTTCCCATTCTATTTTCTTGATTCATTATTATTATTTATCAATAAACATTCTATAGGGAATAATTGTAATAAATAAGATGGGTTTTGGAGAAGAATGGCCATAAGTGTAAGTAATATATTTATTGATAAATCTTTTTTGAGAAACATGAATGATTATCTATAAAAAAGGCTGCAATAGTTAATTAGATTTTGGTAGCAGAGATTAGAGTTAAATCATTTACTGTAGTAACCAAGGAAGTAATCATAGGACAGTACATCATTTGCTGCAGCCTTTCTTTGCAAAGTCCATTTTATCAATTATAATTGTAAAAATAGAAGAACACTGCTAATATTATTATTATTAAAATATATATGTAATAGTCACATACGCTTGTAATTCAAGCTTTATCAGTGTAGTTGGCTAAACTTTCAGTGATCCATTTCTGCTTACCGTGCTTCTCCATAAAGATTAAAATGATTATTCCCTAGCTCTAACATAAAACAAAAATGAAAATCATTGCATCTTGAAGACCCATGTTTAACCAATTAATCATCTAGAATCATTATGGCCACTTTCCTCCAGGATTATATCTATCTATCAAATTTATAGGAAAGAAGAAAAAAACATACATACTAATGTCAGCCAAATAAAAGACCACTAAATACAAGGATTAATCAACTAATTTATGCATTGGCTAATCAAATTTGATAATTTGTATACCCAGGATTAATTAAGGAATTAAATATGAAACTACTCCATCTTCCCTAAAAAAATTAAGGATTGCTAAAGATGTTTTCATCAACAGTCAAATAAGAATAAACTCAGCAGTATTAATTTTTTTATTGCTTTATACACTTTCTTGCTGTCTTGGACTAAAAAAACTAAACATAAAAAGACTGAATCATTTATCAATAAGTAGGATAAAAAGTAAGACAGGTTTTTTTGTATTATGTCACATGTGATGAAAATTTTATTAATATCATAAAATAGTATTGATTTAATTATCTAGTGTTAGAATTTAATACTAATCCACCTACTCTGAAATACATTATATGTTTGATTTTTTTTTATGTATTATCTATTTTAATTAATTAAGAAATTATTTTATTTCTATTATTATTAATTTATGCTACTAAAATATCAATCAGGCATATGAAATTAATACATAATCAAAAAAGCAAGTCATATATAATGTGACATTACTTTTATAAGCTTGTATTTACAAAAATGTAATACAGAGGATGTACCAATAGCTCAAGCAAGCTCTTAATTGATAAGTACAGTATGAGAAAATATTTAAATCTCTATCCAGAACCTTCCCATCTCCAGACCAACTGGTTTTGAGCTTATAGCTCACGTCAGTGAAGAGCTAGAATATTCAGACACTAGATCTAAAATATCAACTCAAAACCCAGCACTACATACATAGAGGGTAATGGAAGTTAAAAAACATAATCTTCAAAGCTTTACCAATAGTTATATTTTCCATCTGGCAGAGTCCATTATCTAAGAGAGTATACCAATATATCATGTTCTTGTTACTGCATGAATAAAATTGTTAAATTTTAATTTTTAGCCTTCATTCACTTCTCATTTGTACATTTCACCAAATTTTACGAAGGATTTTAACTAAATAATGTACATTGTGATTGAGTTAGTGTACTCCAAGCTATGGATTTTAAAATATATAGTTTTATTTATTCAAATTTTAAAATATATAAATCTTTTAAACTTACAAAAAAAAATTAAATACAAAGCAATTTATTAGTTTCTACTATATATATATATATTCTGTAATTGAAACAGAAGTAACAACCTCCCACTGAATTAAGTGACCTCAAAAACCATAAAAAAAATTTAGTGATACTAGCTTGGTTTTTGATGTAGTTTTGGAATTAAATGGTTACTTTTGTATATTGTTTTACTTTATTATGTACAGATTAAATGGCCTGAAAACAGTAGATAAAATTCACCATATAATTCCAAAACTATATCAAAAACTAAGCTTACATAACAAAAGAGCTTAAAAACAGAGTGGTATAAATGTTTTTGTTTTTTTTTCATGGTTTTTGACACTACAAAACTTAGTGCCAGGTAATTATTTCTACTTCAATTAGATACTTAAAAAATAGTTATGACTATTTATTATATATATATTGTTTTAAACAGTGTTTTTTAGAATATCAGAATTTTTTCCCCTTATAAAAAAATACACTTCTTAATTTTGAAAAAAAATTTAATATATTCATAAATTAATTGTATGTACAAAGTCATAAACAATATATATATACACACACAGTGTATATATAGTGTGAAATGATTTATGACAATGTTGTCATAATATCAAAGTCTTTATTTTACACTCTGTTTCATTTATAAGTATGTGCCTCTAAAAATATATGTTTGGGGTAAAACCACAGCACTGAATAATTTCTATTGTTCACTTATTTAGTATTTTGTCATTTGGCTCAGTGAAAAAGAGTGATATATAAACAACTTTTGAACCTAGACAAGGCTGGAAAATGAAATACTTTTTTTATATTTGTTTATTATCCATGAAGTGTAAATGATATAAATTTTGTATTGTACATTTATGGAAGACTACTTGTCTAAAAATTTCACCTTTATTACTAAAAATATGGCAGAAAATTATTCAGTCAGAAAATATAATTTCCAAATACATAAATGCATCTAACTAACTGAGAAAATACTAAAATACAGTCAAATGTCATAAAATGAATATATTTGTTATGTCTTAATCTTAACCTTCCCTTGACTAAGACTAGCAATATTTCTAAATTATTTCCCTTCCCAGTAAATAACCCACTGCAGATCAATTTTCTAAACTAATTTTAATACAGAACAATATAATTCTAGTAATATAGATACACATATAGTTATATGCTATACATAGATTATAACATGAATACATATAAAATCAATTCCACTCTACGCACTCCCTTTGACACTTTCTGGGAAGTATTAGTCCTTATTTAACCATTCACTTAATACTTAATTAAAGTCATTATTTACCCAATTTTCTGGCAAATGTTTTTACCTCTGTGGGTCCTTGAGGCACATATAAATTATAATAAGATCGGAGTGATCTGTTTGATCCCTAGTCAGTTTGAGTATCTTCAAGAGCTGAGATCCTGAGTCTGGAAAAAAAATCCCTGCTGCTTTCTTCCAATACTTCACATCAGTGTGCAACCCAGTTTCACGAACATATGAGGGAGAAAAAGACTGGTTATTTTTACCTCTGCTTAAATAGTTTTCTTTTCTCTTTTGTTTTCTGGAGCAATCTATCAGCCTTATCTTTATCTGAGTGGAAGATTTTTTTATTAGCTATTAAGATTTTTTAAAACATTAGATCCTACCAGAATTCAATTCTTAGTTAGTTATTGTCAATTGAATTCCTAAGTAATCAGATTTTACTTTTTAGTTCTTTCTCGTTAATTGATATTTTATTTCCACTTTATCATGTAACTAGTTTTACACAATAGTTTTAGTAGAGATAAATTTTGTATTAATTTAACGTACATTTTAATGTTATTCAATAGATATTGCAATATTAAAAAGGTAAAAATTCTGACATACATATACTTTTAATTTGTGTAAAGATTTAAAAACTTTTGCAAAATGTTATTTGAAGAATAACTTATTTTTCATAAAAGTGACATGTAAGTAAGATTTAAAAAAAAAAAAAAGATAAAAAGATTCATGATGCTTTTGAAAAACACCCTTCACTAGTGTGTGGATCTGCTTCTGAACTGTGAAAACATGTTTTGGTAAACAGAAAAGGATAGTGCAAACAGTCAAATCCAAAAAAAAAAAAGTATTTGTTCACTTCAGAGCAGAAAAGATAATCACTAACTAATCATCAGCCCACAGCTTTCAACTTTGAAGTTAGAGAAATAGACAAGGATTTCAGCAACATTTATCTATTTTTAGTTAAACCTCTGCTACTAAAAGTAAAAAATCTAATTATCATTAAGTAAAGTATTTAAACTGGCAAAACTCTCCATACAGTATTGCCACTCAGTGCAAGCCAGAGAAATCAATGGATTCCAGAAGGCTTGTGCATAAAATCTCCATCTAGTGCCTACTCATCCAATATCCCCAGACTAGTTTCTGGCTTGTGGCCTTCATCAGTGAGGAGCCTTGGATCTGAGAGCACAGCACCTAGATCTTAGGATCTAATGCAACCATTCAGCAGCTATCTTTTATCTCAACTACAAAACTATGAGTCTTAAATTGGAAAACACAATAATATTTTCAATCCAAGCTCATTAGCTTATATAGTGATATAGTATCTTTGGTTCTTTAATAACCATAGCCATCATTATCCTATTAGGGAGGCTCCAGTATCATTATTTTGTACTTTTGGAATATTCGTGGACTATATTCCATGGCTTTCCACTAATCATGGCTGCGCCAACTAAATGAATGGTAGTGATGATGATTTTCTCCCTTTCTATTTTATGAAAAAAAATCATGCAAACTGTTTGGGTAGACAAATAGTTTTTCTCCATTCCCATTAAATGTTTTAATGCAGATAAACTCATCTACTAGATCCCTATCTGACTTAGCTTCCTCCTCTTCCTCATTTAGGCTGGCTTCTATTTGTATTTTCTCAAAATCTTTTCCCATAGTATTCCTTGTCTGTCTGTATTTTATTTCTCCTGTGGGTTGTTCTCTAATCTCCACCCTTCCACTCTCTTCTCTGCTCTTTTTTCCCTGCCTCAGTGTCAGCTGTCATCTCCTCTCCTACTTTACTTTCCCTTTTTATTATTTTCTTTCACTTTTAACCTGTTCACAACTTTTCAGATTTCCTCAATCATGATTCTCATTTGTCTAATTTCTTTGCTATCTCTCACTACAGTTTCTTTTAGTTCAGCAATAGCTCTTAACACATCTATCATTTGGACTATTTCAATGTTTGAACATCACCTCTGGGCTTTATATAAAACTTCTGTCTTCATTTATTTTTCTTTCTTTTATTAATATGATTTTTCTACTTAAATCTCAAAATTTCCCCGAAAATATCTCATTCTCCTGATTAAGCCCCAATGTCTCAATTTTCTTCCACCCTACTCGCTTCTCCGGCTGATTTCATCATTCTTTGAGCCCTACATGTTGGGAAGCCATTTTCTATCCTGTTTTTTCAACTCTATGTCATAATACATAATGACCAGTATAGCAAAGATTACTAAACTGCAATAGATGAATGGCTGTTACACGGGACTACTAGGCAGATAACCTAGAAGTATGTTTGAATGAATCCTCATTTTGCAATCTGATCCAAACTCTTAATTTTTTTTTTATTAGCAGTCACCCAAATCCTCAAGCACCTAATTACTGTACTCAACTATCCACTAACATAAGGCACACGTTTAATATATAATATAAACTCAGCCATACATGCAAATAAAATTATCAAATCACACTTTATATTAAGTTTTCTAATAATCTGTGTAACAATGTACTCAAGCGAGATGATCTTTTCACTTTTTCTTTCTCAACTCTGGTCCCGATTCTCTTTATGTATGCTATTTCTCAATATAATTCTTGAATATTTATTCTCACCTGAGGAAATACACTGGTACCCTATTCTATAAATCAGCAAAGATACAAGGTGCTTCCTGAGATCACCCAAATAAAAGTACTCTGGCCTAGATGCATTATACAACTGATCACTATCTCACTGGATCAACTAAAACCCTCACCATTTTGGATTAAGTGAAAGGACTAATGATTCTAAATTGACAATAAGTATTTCTATGGCTCTATTATCGACTCATTTATCTATCCTATTCATACTAGCTTTCCAAGATTGTCTCTCTTACTTAGATGAACATATACACGCAAGTAGAGCGAAACAAAATGTATACAAAACAAAATTTATAAAAGATGCTATGGTTTTAAACTAAAATAACCTAATGCCAAGCTCTATTGAGAGAAATGCCAATTTCCCAAATGTATCCAAAAAAAAAAAAATGTCCTAACGTTCACTTAAAGAAACAGTTCATAATTACCTCTCTGTTGCAGTGCTGTTATTATTGATTGAATTGGCATCAACCTTCTGCATCATACTTAATTGGCAGCTATCTGATCACTGAATTCACTCATGAGTGAGATTCCTGCATTTGAAACCATGTGCCTGCGTGCTTCTTGCATGTATCTGGATTGTCCTGGCTTATAGTGTTGAGACATCAGCTAGCTGGTTGGCATGTTTCCTACCAGAGCTTATCAATTCCCATGATGACATTGGGTTCAGTAAAAAAGGCAAAGGCTTCCTAAGGAAGAATCTGATTTCTCTAGCCAGAAAACACTGCTGCTTACTTAATCATCTTTTTTTTTTCATTTATAGTTTGTTTTTTTCTCCACAGCCCCTTCAGCAAATTCCTTGGTTTTTGCTTTGAAATAAGATTTGCACTTCTGTGGTATTTTTAGAGATGATAAACAATAGAAACAGCAAAAAAATATTTTGTCTTTTGTCTCCCCAATTTATCTCGTGAATCTTTAATAAGATGCAACTAGAACCCATTCATAATATTATACCACTATAAAAAAAATATTTGCACTAACATTTCACAGTAGAGCCTGATTAAAAATTTAGATTTTCTCCTCCCCATCTTTTCTCTTTTTTTCTTCAAAGCCATTAGTAATTAAGCAGGATTTAAAAACTTTTCAAATTTGTGTACTTAAAATATATTTCTGCTTGAATAATTAGTAGAAAACTTTTAATCTTGATTATAAGAAAGGATAATTTTTTTTTCTTTCTATCTGATTAAAATGTAATAGGGTACCTGAAGGCTATTATGTTGTTTTTTTCAGGGCTTCAAACCAGAAACCAAAAAAGCATTTTTGCTGAACGGAAAAAAATAACGATTTGAAGTCCTGGTTTTTTAGAACGTACTTATGAATTGGTGTTCTCTTTTTTTGTAAGGACTTTTTAGGTACTCACAAATATTGGTGACTTTTTAAAAAATACTTATGAACTGATGATTTTTTTTTTCTATAAGATAAGAACTATCATAGATATTTTACAATGACTATTATTAAATTATCTCAACTCCCTTTAGTATTATAACTTGTCCACGTCGCTTTATAAAATATTTATTAAATTACAATTATTGAATTACCTATAAATAATTATTTTCTAGAACTAGTCCTAAATTATAAAAAAAATTCAAGAAATATATAGAGAAAAAAAAAGAAAATTGTTTTAGAATTTTATTAAAATAAATTAGATGCAAATTTTACAAACAAAAAAAATTACATAGTAAAACCAAAATATTTTTTTTGTTATTTTGATGACACTTGGCATTGCATAGTTTCAGCAAGTGTGTCAAAATTTGGCTTATATGAACTTAAACTAATTCTCAAACATGATTCCAAATATAGATCCAATAACTGTGATCTATGTTAAGTTTTTATCGCATTCATGCAGGAAAATGCTGATTCGTACAAATATGTTGAACCAAAAAATGCATTGAAATATGCAGCAATTTTCCAAATGTTTGGATATTTATCCATGTTTATTAATGTTAGGAAGCTCTGATTTGAAGCCATTGATTTTAAATATATATCACATTTAATATTTACTATTTTTTCTTCCAGGCCGGCTGAATCTGTATGTATAAATTCACTTAATTTCATAGTAACATCTTTGATATTGATGTTAATATTAAATGGATAACACAAAAAACTAGCAATATTTTCATATTTGTCAAATTGCATGAATCTTCATTCAAATTCCTTTATGAGGAGTACTATATTTCAATATATTTGTTGTAGATAAAATTCTTTCTATCTTTAGACTCATCATCCATATTTTTGAAATGTTTTAATTCACAACACTTCAGTTGCATTACAAACATACTTAATTTTTCCTTGAATGACTTCAAAGTGCTTATCATAACTATTATTGTTTTATCTTTTCCTTGTAGTTCTACATTTAAGTTATTTAGTTTTTCTGTAATATCACAGAAAAAGGTGAGGTCAAGAAGCCATTCTTTGTCATTCAGTTCTGAATATGAATCACCTTTAGTTTCCAAAAATGATCTTATTTGTGGTAGAAGTTCTCTGAATCTGATTAAAAATTTTGCTCGACTTAACCACCTTACATCAGTATGTAATAACAATTCACTATGTTCAATCTCACATTCCTTTAGCAAATCCCGGAATTGACAATATAACAAGCTTTTTGATTTTATTTTATTAACAATTTTGAAGGCAACACTCATAACATGATTAAATTTCAATACTTTTGAACACAAGGCATGCTGATGTATAATACAATGATAATCCATAAAATTAGGTATATCATTATCATTTCTCCTCATCTGATCACAAAGTCAATGCAACAATGTAGAAAGATGTTGCAGAAACTGGCATGTCAGATAAGACTCCTAAATAAAGATAAGTGAGATGAAGTTTGTACAGTACATTATCTATTTCAGTTAATAAACAATAAAGCAGTCTCTCTGAACATTGGTTTGTATCTAATCAACACTCTAACCAATAAATAAAACTTTCATGCCTTTTTTCTAGGCAGGTAACACAATACTTATGAAACTACTATGAGCAGGACTTAAGAAATCAGATATCAGAAGTTGTATTTTTATCTATGAAAAATTATATGGTACACATGGACATTATGGCTATCTGCACAGATACATAATTTGAACTCAGTTCCTGATAGCTATCTGTCACAGAACCATCATTTGAAATATCTTTACTGGTTTTGAATGACATTATTAAATGTTAATTGTAATTGGTAAATTACTTAATAGTTTTATCAACTATACTTCTCTATGTATCTGGTACACAGCTCTAAAGTTTACATCGCAATGATCATGTTTACATATATAACTGTGGTCACAGATATATATCTAATTGGCTAAATTTTATTGCAATTTTTACTTTTAATATTTGGCTTTTTTTACTGTTAAAATTTAGACAAGAAAACATATAAAAAAAATATCATAAATGATTTTTTTTCCAATTATTTTTCTATAAAATAATAACTAAAAAAAAAAATGCTTAGGAGTGACTGAAAATCTAATAATAATGTTCAATCATCAAAAGTCTAATTCATCAGAAAAAAGATTGTGCAGTAAAGATAATCTCTATACTTATGAGCAAAAATGGCTTGTTAATTCTTTTTTTTTTTTTTAGACATTATAGTTACTTTTTATTTTTAAGAAATCATTAGCAAAAAGTATGAGAGAAGCTTACTTTATCCGATGAGAAATCACGAATAATGCTTAAATCTGTTGATTAACCATTATTCTCCATTATAAACATTAAGCCCTAAGTATAACAAAAATGGAAAAAAAATTCTATTTACAAAAATCATCATAAAATCTTTACTTTTTTATCGAATGATGCAAAATACACACATGTGGTGTGTATGATTTTCACGTTATCCTAAGTTGAAGCCAAGAATCGCTAATTAGAAAATACAATTCCGTTTTTTTTTTTTTATTTTTTATTGTATTTTATATTCAAATCAGCTCTGAATTTATCACTATAATTTGTCAGTGTTCAAGACAGCTTCACAGTCTACTTTCAGAGCCCATGCAGGCTACCAGTGGACTACGGATGCCGTCTTGGACTCGCCTGATACATAAGATAAGCATGCACATTATACACTTTAATAATTTATTAAATTATTAAGACAAAATTTAAAAAATATTAAACTAAAACCAATAAGTTAGAATAATAATACATTTCCATATGAGATTGGAAAAAAATACCATCTCATAATGTATGTGTATGTTTGGAATAATATTTTAAACTTACTTAATATATAACATTGATTTAATTTTATTTTTTAATGTAAATACAAACTGATAAATTAAACTTCACTTGCATATATGTATGCAAATATGAAATATTATTTATTGTATTTTGTACTGAAATATTTAATCTTTTCTGATTCAATGTTCTTTAATTACTTATTATTTGTTTATATGTGTGCATATATGTAAATAATCACCTAACTCTTCACATACATCAAAGAAAAAAGGGGAAGGAATTTCCACGTATATCTAGGTATTTATTCTTTAGTATTTATTTTGTGTTAAATTGTGATTATGGGTTTTATTTACTTTATTTAATATTAATTTATCTTCTGATCCCATTCCACAGTAACAATAAAATATAAATTTTGTTTTGTCTTGAGAATTGAAGATTATTTACTGAGCTTGAACTTAAAATATGTTTATAGAGAATTGTAGGTGTCGTCTCTATAAGAAACCTTGTAAAGTATTCTTTCTCTGAAAGTGGTGCAATAATGTCCATGTGATTCCGGTTTTATAAAAATGCTTTATTAAACAAGTTTTGCTGATCCGTACTGGGATTGATAACAAAAGGGTGATCAGAACATATAACTAATGACTATTAGTTTAATCACCATTTAAATAATATAAATTTTATAATCAGTGTGTCTATCTATTTAATTAGCTTGAAATAATACCATATATACATTGTCAATGTGTCATTAAGTTGACTTCTGTTCTCCTATGTGAGACCTTTAAATAACTAAGTTAAATATAGATTTCACTGTATTGAAATTTATAGCATCCTGTGTAAGTCTTGAATTAATTGTTTAGGGTTAAAAATGTAGATTGTTATAGAGAAAGTGAATGGTGTAGATTCCTGGTATAATATATATATATAACTCTATATATTTTAAAATCTTCATTTCATCACATTTATTTGAAACATGAATAAAAACACGTAAAAAAGCTAAATCATTAAAGTTTTTATCAAAAATAGATAATGTCAAATGTTTGATTGCAAAAACTTAGATATTTTTATATCAAATTATAATATTTGTATATGTATTATAATACTTCAGTTTTAAATAATTAATTATAATTTTATTTAATATAAAACATTACAATGATTCACTTATGATATTTAACTGCACACTCTGAAATTTAAATACTATAGTCATATTTAAGAATTATTCATTTTAAATCATTTTATGTAAGACTTTCAGTCCTAATTATTTCTAAACTTATGGAACTAGTGTACATGCTATAAATCTTTATAATATAAAAAAATATCTCTTTCTATAATAAAGTTTATTTGTAGTATACATTTAATGTGTGTATTAAAGTAGAATGAATATGTAAATGTAATAATATAAATCCAAAGACTGATATTCTAATATGTCTTTTAATTCAGATAAAATGGCAAGAAATCTTTTATATATTCTCAATTGCTATATATTATTTTTAGAATGAATTATTATTTATTCAAGTAGTTAGGGTTTTTTTTTTATATCTTGACTGCACACATACACATTTTTAAAATACCATAATAATAAAAACAGTTCAATAAATAAATTAATACACACAAATTGTTAAGCAAAAAAAAAAGGCAATTTAATGGATATCTATAAATTAATAATACACATCTAAGTCACATAAACATCATGTTTCTATTTATCAATCTCTGGGATTTTATTCAATTGTTCTATTTACTTATAATTTTCATTTTTTTTCTACAAAATGGTAAATAAAAACTTTAATCACTAACTTTTGTAAAGATATTTCCATAAAGAAACTGAAAAAGAAAAAAAGGAATATCTCTAAATAATCTGATATAAAGTTTACCACAAAGCAAAGACAAAAAAAACCTATTGTTTTTTTTTAAAATAATATAAAAATGTTTAATAAACAAAAAATATTGTAAATATTTAGAAAATATTAAAACAGGCAAAACTCTCCATACAGTAGTGCCACTCGGTGCCAACCAGAGTAATCAATGGATGCCAGAAGGCTTGTGCATAAAATCCCTATCTAGTGCCTACTCATTCAATATCCCCAGACTAGTTTCTGGCTTGTGGCCTTTGTCAGTGAAGAGCTTTGGATCTGAGAGCACTGCACCTAGATCTTAGATCCAAAGCTCCTCACTGACAAAGGCCACAAGCCAGAAACTAGTCTGGGGATATTGGAAGAGTAGGCACTAGATAGGGATTTTATGCACAAGCCTTCTGACATCCATTGGTTACTCTGGTTGGCAATGATTGGCACTACTGTATGGAGAGTTTTGCCTGTTTTAATAATAGTAATGTGCTAGCATAAGAAATAGTGATCATGTGATGTTATTTAGAAAATATATTATACCATTTTTGATTAGATTTTTAAAATAGGCATTGTCATGTTAAAAAAAAAAGAATTAATGTTATGACTTTACATCATATGACAAGTAGGCACTATAATAGGGATTTTATGCACAAGCCTTCTAGCATCCATTGATTACTCTGGCTTGCACTGAGTGGCACTACAGTATGGAGAGTTTTGCCTATTATGACTTTTATATATTATTAACAATTTAAGATCATCAAATCATGCTTACTCCAGTTTTGGAGTTATTAGTTATGCCAGAATACAAAGTAATATTCACGATTCATTTTTTTTCATTACTGAAGTAATATGACAGGTAGTTTCTTACTATAAAAATATTACATGAATATGAACATGTATTTTGATAGGTTTTGCATTAACATTTTATTTTATCGTATATTTTAACCATGATAAGTTTAGATAAAAAATAAGTTAGGTTTTGCATTAACATTTTATTTTATCCATACTTTAACAATGATAGGTTTAGATAAATAAATAAGTTATACTTTCATTTATGTCTATAAATATAAGTGTGTGTATTTAGATTATTATGTTTTTGAAATAATACTTTTATTAAAAATATATAAAAATGTAATAATCTTTCTATTAAAGAAACAAATATATCTTTTTAAAAAGAAATGGTAAAAATTTTATGTCATTATTTTTGTTTTCAATTTTTTTTTTTTAAAATTTAAAAGAAAACATTTTGTTCAGGAATGCTGGTTTGTATTTGAATGAGCTCTAATTATGGAACAATCATTCAATGAATTAAAAGGGACGCAATCAAGTTGGTCATTAGATACTTTATTTAGGTCATTGACTTAAATGTTACATCAATAGACAAATGATATAAAAAGTCTGTGATTTTAAGTTCAGACACTCTATATCTGTCCATCACTTTAGTTGCTGTGATGTGTTTTGCAGTAAATAAATTCTTAAAACATAATTTTTTTTTTTTTAAATGTTTAATATAAATCAAACAATGGAAAGCTATATAGTAAGTAACATTTACTCCAAATGACAATTTGTTTTTGTTAGGTTAACCTATTTTAACAACTAAGAAATGGAATTATTTTAAGTGCATTCTGGAAAAAATTATAAATGCCTATAAGATTATACTGTATGATTTAACATATATATCTATTATCTGATAATAAATGGGTCATCAAGTGCTATGGATCAAATGGATAATGATTTTGGATTCATTAAAAAATAGATTTCATCCTCTTTTTTTTTAAGAAGGATAAAACAATGCTCATTATTTGATGCCAACTAAAATATGAATGTTGCTATAATCTATTGAGGATTATTCATTTTAATAAACTTTGAATATTTTAAAAAATAAATAAGCTCTTGGTATCACTATAACTTTGAAAATTTCATTTCTTGGATTCTCTTCGTGTGAACATAAAAAAAAAAACTTAAGGATTGTTGAACTCTTTGTATATAAACATTAATCAGTATCTTATACCATTTGGTAAAACAGGTCGTATGTTTTATTTATATAGTTATTTGTATTTTTATTATTATTGTTTTTCAGGTCATTTAATGTATATATAGCGCAGGTCATATGTTTGAGTTATATAATTATTATTTGTATTATTATTATTATTATTAAGGTCATTTAACATATATATATATTTGTGTAGATGGATATACATATATATATAAAAAATCAGAAAGAAAATCTTAATAACTCCTAAGATAAAATTTAAACAATTATAGTAAACTTTTACTTAATGACTTGTTTTCATTCGTTTGTAAATAATCATAAATATAATAATTGAAATATATATAGGGTAAGCAAATGATTATTATTTGGGATAAGTAATAAGTTGTTTGTAAAATAACAGTTATAAAAAATTGAATAACTTATTTGAACTAAAACAGATTAACATTTTTCTTTTGTATATTTAGAATATATATTGTCTACTGGAGACAACAAATTAATATTTTCTTTATAATGAACATGTGTAATGTCTTAGAATCATACTATAGTTAAAACAGGTAGAAAATTTTAAAATAAACTATTTCAAACCATTAAAATATATTAATTAATGTCTTATTATTTATTTTGTACATAAAATTGTTTTATTAAGTAAACCTGAATTAGTTGTTTGAGTTAGTAAATACATGATATGATAATAATAATTTCAAGTCTTTATGTAATCATAAGCATTTAAAATTTAATTAACAAAATAATAATATAGGGTATATGAGCACAAACTTTCACAACACCCAACTCTCTCCACTCTATCTAATAACACTGATACACCTAAACACATATATGCTGAAAAGATAAATAATCACCAATATACGTATTTCATGCTAAACCAGCAATCATCAGTTGGTCCAGACTATCATCTTTACACACATATATAGTATAGGTGCTCAGATATATATTAAGATAGACTATTCTCATAGTTTAATGGACAGGCTTCAATCCACTCCACACTCCAACTCTTCAACCGTCCATCCAATTGAAAATCTGATGATGGAATGCTCAAAGGCCACCCTGAGGCTGAGATTATTGTCACACCCATGTTGACCTAAGGTCAATCTGAACCCCACATGTACAGGACATAATCCATTTAATACATATGCAAGGATGGGCAGACATCTCTATAATGTAATAACTGAAACACAGGCTTGTTATATACCTGTGGCTATATATATGTAATATAGGGTATATGAGCACAGACTTTCACAACACCCAACTCTCTCCACTCTATCTAATAACACTGATACACCTAAACACATATATGCTGAAAAGATAAATAATCACCAATATACGTATTTCATGCTAAACCAGCAATCATCAGTTGGTCCAGACCATCATCTTTACACACATATATAGTATAAGTGCTCAGATATATATTAAGACAGACTATTCTCATAGTTTAATGGACAGGCTTCAATCCACTCCACACTCCAACTCTTCAACCGTTCATCCAATTGAAAATCTGATGATGGAATGCTCAAAGGCCACCCTGAGGCTGAGATTATTGTCACACCCATGTTGACCTAAGGTCAATCTGAACCCCACATGTACAGGACATAATCCATTTAATACATATGCAAGGATGGGCAGACATCTCTATAATGTAATAACTGAAACACAGGCTTGTTATATACCTGTGGCTATATATATGTAATATAGGGTATATGAGCACAGACTTTCACAACACCCAACTCTCTCCACTCTATCTAATAACACTGATACACCTAAACACATATATGCTGAAAAGATAAATAATCACCAATATACGTATTTCATGCTAAACCAGCAATCATCAGTTGGTCCAGACTATCATCTTTACACACATATATAGTATAAGTGCTCAGATATATATTAAGATAGACTATTCTCATAGTTTAATGGACAGGCTTCAATCCACTCCACACTCCAACTCTTCAACCGTCCATCCAATTGAAAATCTGATGATGGAATGCTCAAAGGCCACCCTGAGGCTGAGATTATTGTCACACCCATGTTGACCTAAGGTCAATCTGAACCCCACATGTACAGGACATAATCCATCTAATACACATGTGTTTCAGTTATTACATTATAGAGATGTCTGCCCATCCTTGCATATGTATTAAATGGATTATGTCCTGTACATGTGGGGTTCAGATTGACCTTAGGTCAACATGGGTGTGACAATAATCTCAGCCTCAGGGTGGCCTTTGAGCATTCCATCGGTTGAAGAGTTGGAGTGTGGAGTGGATTGAAGCCTGTCCATTAAACTATGAGAATAGTCTATCTTAATATATATCTGAGCACTTATACTATATATGTGTGTAAAGATGATAGTCTGGACCAACTGATGATTGCTGGTTTAGCATGAAATACGTATATTGGTGATTATTTATCTTTTCAGCATATATGTGTTTAGGTGTATCAGTGTTATTAGATAGAGTGGAGAGAGTTGGGTGTTGTGAAAGTCTGTGCTCATATACCCTATATTACATATATATAGCCACAGGTATATAACAAGCCTGTGTTTCAGTTATTACATTATAGAGATGTCTGCCCATCCTTGCATATGTATTAAATGGATTATGTCCTGTACATGTGGGGTTCAGATTGACCTTAGGTCAACATGGGTGTGACAATAATCTCAGCCTCAGGGTGGCCTTTGAGCATTCCATCATCAGATTTTCAATTGGATGGACGGTTGAAGAGTTGGAGTGTGGAGTGGATTGAAGCCTGTCCATTAAACTATGAGAATAGTCTATCTTAATATATATCTGAGCACTTATACTATATATGTGTGTAAAGATGATAGTCTGGACCAACTGATGATTGCTGGTTTAGCATGAAATACGTATATTGGTGATTATTTATCTTTTCAGCATATATGTGTTTAGGTGTATCAGTGTTATTAGATAGAGTGGAGAGAGTTGGGTGTTGTGAAAGTCTGTGCTCATATACCCTATATTACATATATATAGCCACAGGTATATAACAAGCCTGTGTTTCAGTTAACAAAATAATATAGATTTTTTACTTTATTAGAATTCAGTAATTATTAAAGGTGAACCTAATGTTTTCATAGACATCAATTAGTATTATTAAACATAAGAGCCAGTGGATAAATTATTGATACAAAATTTATATATAATCATTAAGATTAAATAATTTTATTCATCCTTTAACACTATTATAAATTTTACTACATAATAATAGCAGGATTATTTTGTGAATGAATTCCAATATAAACTATTACTTAATATATTTATTATAACTTTTCAAATGAATTATTTTTTTGATATCCAGTTAGGTTATCATTTGCTTAATAAATAAATATTATAAATGCATTTTAACCTTTATTTTAGTATAGATTTTTAGATTATTTTATTAATAGGGCTTAAATAAAATTATTACTTAAATTTATTCCGTTACAGATTTGGCTTGCTAAATTTGTGTGGCTTTATTAATTTTAGTTAGTTCATTTATACTATTACAGAATTGGTATACCCAAAAGATTTGGGGCATCTATAAGAGGACTTGTCCAATTTATACTGTTCTAGATTTAGATTGCCCAAAAACATGGAGAAAGTTATGTGGAGTAACCAGTAAGCAAACTGTACAATTTATACCATTACAATATATTAAAAATAATAATCATTATGTAATATTTTTATTTAGGATTTGTTTTAAGTATGAATACTTAAGATTTATAATGATGGAAAAGAAATAAGAAATGTATTGAATGAATTATTACTGCATATCTTCTTAATCTGAATCATGGAAGGCTAGAGAATCAAAAATATCTTATTATTACTATTACACTTGCATTATTACTGAAAAATTTTGCAAATCAATATGTCTGTCATTACTTAAAAAATTCAATACAAGTGGTATATATATTGTCACCGCTAATTGAGCATTACATGTTCGCAATAATTTTTGTCTAAAATTATTAAAATAAAAAATTCATAAACAACGTAAAGATTTTAAAATTAAAGTTCTAATAAATAAAAATCACTGCAGAATCCAGTACCAATAAATGATTAAAATAAGCTTCTGTCAAAAGAAATGTTTAAAATATTTGACTTTATTTAAAGAAAAGTCCAGTAATTAATTAAAACAAGATATTTAAATCCCCTTCCCTCTGATTCAAAGAGAATGCAGTTAGCCCAGCAAAAATTTAATTTAGAAAAAAAAATTTAAACTATTAAGGAAAAAAAAGAAATCTTAAAACTAAAAAATCTCTATTTCCATTTATGTAAGAATGAAGGATGTATACATAAATAAGGTTGATTTTAAAATACATAAAGAAATAAAATGTGTGCATGTTAAAAGTAAAAAAAAAAGGAAAAATGAAAGTTAAATTTAAAAATAAAGGAAAGCTTATAATTAAATTTAAAAATTCACTCAAAGATTGCTAGTCTGATAAATAAAAAATAGGAATTAGTAATTATAATCCACTACAAACATAACAATGGGAATAATTAAAAACTATCTTATCCAAGGACTGGTTAATATACAATAGCAAATAATTAATAGAATTTAATGAGATTAATTAAACTGATTCGGAAAATTTAATTAAAAAAGATTACAATGAGGTGGCGACATATAAATAGGACTGAAAATTCGATGCACTCAGATATGTATACTAGTTTTGGTTCTCTTACTGCAAACTCTTATATTTTCAACTCCTTACCATATTAAGTTCATGCCGTTTTAAATCATTGAAGCATGTGGCCATACACCAACCTCAGTCCGCAAGAACATCAGAAATCTGCTCATTAGAAGTTATACCTGTATAGAAATCTGAACCGAGAAAAAATATCTATCTGCCTGATATAGAAGAATCAATCAGGAACCATGACCAAAATTATCAAAGAACCAAAATCCGACCAGTTTGTATATGCAGCAGGAGAAAGCAAGAAGCCACCATCCCAAAGTGACTTCCAAAATCCTAGGTAATATAAATTCCTATTCCCATTCATAGACTGATATTAACTTTAAAAACAATAGTAGCAATCTTTGAGTGTCTTTTAATATTCAGTGGATAAATGAACTATAGTATGTACATGAATGTTTCGCAAAAGCTTTCCTGAAATAATATGTATAATTCCAAATGTGTATACACAGTCATATGTATACTAGTTATATGATTCATTTTTAGTTATTAAGAATATGTGTGGAGAATTGATACCATTTCATTATTATATGTTTATTGATAGTATGTGTGCACATATTATTTATTAAACCTGAAACAAATTAACTTGGATTTATTTAAATATATTAGAATAAAATATTGTCTGCTATTTGGTCTTGAGTAGTTCTTTATGGTTATATCACGAATAATCAACTCTCATAACAGGTTACTGGATAGTCGGTTAATTTTATTCTTGATAATTTCATGACTGAGCTAATTTGGATATTCAGGCGCTGAACTAGTAGCTGTCATTCAGGGCATGTTAATTACTTCTTGTAGTTAGCTGGCGCCTGAGTTTATTTCAAAACAAATAAGTGCTTTGAATGACAGGGTTTGAATTCAGTAGCAGAAGTTCTGTAGCTTGGAAATGTGGCTGTAAATTATACCTTGTATAATTTCGGTCTAGCTATAGGTACCCTCTGGGTATTATCCTTCTCTGCCTGAGAGACCTGTGTGATGTAATACTGAAATTGCAGCTGGAGTAGATCGAATTTATAATAAATAATTTTGTCATATCTTATATATAAAAGAAGTCAACAGTTTGTTTCACAATTTTTTTTTTAAATTAAATAAAGAATAAAAATTTATTCCATATTTTTTTTTTTTTATTAGATCCAACTCCTACCCAGTTCAATATATAAATGATGATTTTTTGGAATAATTTTATTAATGAGAAAAATATACAGAATATATGTATTTAAATACAAATGTGCATGTTTTTTAAATTTGTAATATGGTTTAAAACAATATAATACAAGATCAGCTCCTTACTACAGTATCATCTAGCATAGATCTATGCGTATAAAACCCCTATCCTTAGTATTTTAACCACCATTCTCAGATCAGTTTTTGACTTTTATATGCATCAAAAATAAAATGTAAAAATAACTTTTGATTTACTTTCAGATCTTTTCATCTTTTTTTTTTTTTGATAAGTTTATAGGTAAGATATTTTGATGTAGAACATTTATCATATTAAATAATTTTTTTAAGAAGATAAAGACTTTAGAAAATCATGTGACTTTCAAGCTGTATTCACTATAGGCTAACTACTTGAAGGAAAAAAATTCTAATCATATTTACAATCTAAAAAAATTTCCAAGTTTTATCAAACCATGATTTGAAACTTAGCCTACTATGTGAATGTGGCAAAAAGATGTAGTAACCATTATGCAAGAAGCCCTTGCTCAATGTTTTTACACACATGCATGATTATATACAGAGAATTATGACTAAATATAATTATATAATTAAATCATTTTATAGATTTATTTTCTTTTGTTAATAAATTAACACAAATAAATTTGTTTCACTAATTATCTTAAAAAATTACAATCATATTTAATTTTTCTTTATCTACCTGTACTCATCTGGACTTGTAGGTGTGACAACAGTTCCACCGGCCATACTACGGTCAAAGAAGACTCCCACGCCCTCATTAATATCCTGGACATCCTCGATAACTTGCGAGCTTGAAACACATGGACGTGTGGGCGGGCGCGTCTTCATCCGTTTAGGTCGATCCTTCCCCAGATGATCAAGTTTTTGACTAATTCCACCAGCAACGCCAAATAAATCTAATAAATACATAAATTATATATAACTACAAGTAAGTGTGCATATATATTGAAAGGGTAGCTTATAATCCTGTTCAAATCTGCCTTTATGTATCCATAACATCAAGTAAAACCCATTGGAAACATAAACTGAGGTAAAAGGTTAGATATGCATTATTAATTTTTTTATGCAAACAGACATATAGATATATACACATTGAAAGTTTATTTTAATAATTACTGAATCAAGATAGTGTTAAAATGAAATAAATGCTCATTTTCAATGGAAAATAAAAATCTAATTAAAAAGATCTTTCATATATATCTATACTAACAATAAGTCATTTGTCAATGCGTAAATATCACTATTTAAGATTTAGACTTTGCAGGCATAGTGATGACCTGGTGTCAAGTCAATACCTAGACAACCAACTGTTAGAAAGTGAGAATAGAATTTTACTATGAAATTTTACAACATAATTTTATTACATAATTTTAACCTTATCTACAACCAATATATATATAAGCAACAATAGACAACCACAGCAATTAAAAAGGAAATGAAAAAGCTTGTATACTAAACAATGAAAACCAAGTCCAGTATAAAAGCAAACCCAGTTCATTTCTATCATCTTTTGTTATTTATCAAAGGATAACGACACACAACCAATATATTAAAATCGAATCATAAATGCAAGATAATATGGACAACTCATTTGAAAATCTCATTTTAGTTGTATAATTTTTACAGCATAAAAAGTTGAAAAAAATTGCAATTAATGATTAAAATGGAGAAAGTTGATAATTTACTTGCAATTTAATGAAAGAACTGAATTAGTTTTAACTCGTAGATTGTTCACAGTGGCACTTTGTTGAAATTTTGTGTTCTTTTTAAAATTGTGTAAAAACTGCTAGCATGACATCAACAGAAATCCCAGCATTCATTGCTGCTTTAAAATATCTTTTTAGTGGCGTATTTCTTATCGAAATCCGATAAAATTCGAATTTTTTAATGAATTTTTTGTTGATAGATTCATTTAATTTTTTAATTTTCTGCTCAGTTTACTAGTTTTCGTGGCAAATATAAAGGCAGAAATTTTTAAATAGCCAAAAAGCCTACTGAAATGTATTAAAATGCGCCAATAATTTGCATTTCAATGCCTTCAAAATGTAATCAGAATTATTTAAAAATTATTTGATAAATGGTATGTTTGCATTTGTCTTGGTGTCTGTATAGTATATAAATTATATAATATTAAATCATTTATGTTCTTTATTATACGTATATAAATTTATCAAAATATAACAAAAGTAGTTTATGTAATTTTGGGGCAACCTTATTTTATATACATAATGATTCTCAAAATTTTAATAATTTATTACTATAATTATATTTGTATTACTTACTGACATTGTGTATGCAATTGCAGGTCTGGGTTTATATAACAAGTAATGTCTATGCATATGAAATTAAGGTATTATAGAGCAGTACAATGTAAATTTTAGGACTAATTATCAAATATACAAAAATTTTGCAGTTGAGAAAGCAATCACAAAATTTACTGGGCATAGTATCATATGAAAATATAAACACTTAAAACCAATCAAAAAAGATTTCAAATGGAGTGTGTGTGTGTGCGTGGAGATAACCACAATAGTTATGTATATACCATATGGAATTGTAGGCAGGCAAAGAATCAAATTCTGATTCTTGCCTATGCCTTGGTCCTCATGCTGTGGAGTCAGTAGTTTTGCCAACTCTTGCATCACATTTTCCAAGTCTATAGCTAGCAAATGAGCTATATGCAAATAAATTATATCTCTGTGGGACAATAAATATAACAAGATAGCATCACTGGTGTGCATAAAGAATACAAACATCACTGGTGTGCATAAAGAATATAAACATCACTGATGTACACAAAAAATATAAACTGAAAAGATAACAACTCATTTTATCAGTGATACAGATAGTAGTAACCAACAATTTCTAATTTTAGATAGACAAAAAGCCAATTGCTATGATGACAAATGTGTATCCACTTTCTGGAAATGATTTGTTTTGTATCTTTTATTAAAATGAATTTTTTTCCTACAGACGCCTTTGAAATTTGTCAACTTCTTTGGGGTACAAGATAAAAAAAAATTCTTATGCGAATATTTTTGGAGATTCTGAAGCTATGCATTATCTCAGGTAAAAAGTATTATATATGGTTTGAAAGATAATTTTGAGAGGAATACAAAGAAATTATCAATGAAGATGTAATTTAAACTTAGTTAATGATAAATTAGAAATTATGAACAAATAATAAACTAATAATTATGTCGGATGTTGAAATTTCCTTTTTTTCCCTTATTTTTTAAAGGTAATCACTATTTGTCTTAGCTTTACTATTTTTCTTTGTTTTTCTAGTTTCTATCATTGTAAAGATTTATGCCTGATGTTATTGTGAAAATTGTGTCTCAAGTCAGTTTTTTAAAAATTCAATATGGAGCCAAGGGTAATGAACTAGTTAAGTTGACAAATAAAAAAATAATGGACTGCGCTATTATTCAAACGAGAGGCTAAGAAAATAATATATTGGCAGCATATATATATACTTGGATGATGGAATAAATTTTCATTTATATAATTTTCTAAATACCAAATAACAAATTGAAGAAAATTGAATTTATTATAAAGTACTAAGCAATGCATTCTGGCTAAATAAAGTTGCCATAGGATCGAAGTGCTATCATCCCAACCTTAAAGCATGATGACTTGATTCTCTTGAATTCATAATGCCTAAAGAAGTATCAAATATCTCATTTGAAATGTCTGAACGGATTCAGGAGGAGAGCAGCAGCAGAAATGGAAACATTGTTTCAAAAGTGTTGCCGGAGAATTCGAGCAAATGATGGAGGATTTATTGGAGTAGAATGACGAGTATAAATATAGACTATATCCATGAGAGACATTATTAATAGATTCAAGGACTTTAATCAGGGTGAGTTGAAAAAAAATTGATTTGTTATGTGTTATATATATATATTTTATGCGTTTGTAAAATTCTATTCTTATTTCATTCTCACACTTGGAAGTTTCAATGTGCCTACATTTGGAATAGTCCATTATGTTGAAAAGTAATATAGTACAGGGGAGAAGGTATTAAGTTGGATAAGATTTTTTCTTTGTATGTAAATAAAGTTTAGGTTAATTCCCTCCATAGAGACCTGACACTTGGATAGCATCATGGATTATGGAATAAGGTAAGAATTTTCTGATACTATTCCATATTAAGTATATGCACTATTACAAGACAGAGTTTGTGTTGATTGTTTATTTGTTTATTTAATTAATGATAATCATGTTTAGTTTATTAGGTGTGAATGACTAAATTTCCTTATATGAATGTTCCTTTTCTATCAACTATACATAGATAGGGAGTCCCAAAGAAGTTGAAACAGCAATCATCAGAATTCGATGACAAGGCTTTTATATATACGTATTTGCATATTAGGATAAATTAGCTAGTCAGCTTTGCGATCATTATAATAATGAAGTAATAATTTTTTTTTTTGTTAGATCTACCTGCTTTGTAAATATTTCATGTCTTGTCATGTATATCTATCTACCAGGGGAAGGGTTGGGGTAATAAACACATTTAATCATTAATACGGTAGAGATATACACACATGTGTGTATATATATTTTTTATTATCATGTTAAAAGAGTTTGAATTTATCAGTTATCAATTAAATGTTGTCAGTTTGACATAAATTAAAGCTGGTCTCCAGTTTATCAAACATTCATACACCCATCCATCAATTTATTTGACTATATACATATGCACACATACATATTATTATTATATATAACACAAAAATAGGATTGGATGTATTTGAAGTCAATGGGAATCTATATAGAGGTGCGATAATTGTTATATAAGGTAAATTCACCCCTGAAGAGAACCGAAGGCAACATTCTCATTGAGTTTGAATACTGAGGCATAATGGAATTCGTAAGAGGAGTGAGGTATGGATGAACGAGCGTAAATTGTGTCTGAAATTTAATGCGTAAACTTAGAGCTAGTCTATTGGAGGTAGATACAATTATTGATTAGGTACTTCATCGCGTCATACAAAGCATGTTACTTGAAGAAGCTAAGTCCAATCATCGTGAGATGTGCTCCCCATCTTCTGGTGGGACACCTGGACCCTTACATTCTGGTGCCCAGACTTTAGGGGCATAAAACATTAGTTTCTAGGGAGATCTAGCCATTGGACTGATAAAAAAAAATTTTTTTTTCTTTTTGAAATTTGTTCTCTCAAACTTTCCATTTATACAACCCTGATGAATTTATATGAGTAGCAATGGATTGACACATCCAACTACAAATAGTAATACATCTATGAGACATTGAATACAAGTCAACTGATGGGTATGAAATGATAAACGGAAAACACGAATAAATGATTAATTAATAAAAATAAGTCAGGCAGATAAAACATATGGCTAAACAAAAAGTAGGCATTAAAAAATTAACAGCATATATCCTTTTAAGAGTATAAAATGCAGAAGGAATTAAATAAATGCTCAATGGCAAGGAGGTAGAAGAAGATCTTATGACACATATATATTTGTATTTATAAAGAAAAAAGTAAACCTACACTTAACTATTAAAGAAAAGGTTTAATGATATTTAGAAGTGGAAGGCAATTATTAAACAAGAATATGAAGCATATTGAAGAACTACAGAGTACTAGTAATAGCGAGACAGAAGATGATACTAGTAATATTGGGAGTCTTCACAGATCCAAATATCTGGGAGTCTATAACTGAGGTTGATCACTCTCCATAGGCACACATAGCAGACCCTGCGACACCTAAAGTACCTGCAGCAGGAGTAATCCAGAAGGCGAGTTGACCATGGCACAAATGTTCCAAATGATCACGCGAATGGAAGCATGATTGAAAAAAAAAAGAACAGTATGAAGGAAGGAATGAGCACAATGAAGGAGGATTTTGAGAAAAGATATGAACAGTATGAAGGAGGATATGAAAGATGAAATGAGTAATAAAATGATAAATCTGGAGAAAAGCTTAAAAGAAAACATATAGTGTTAGGGCAGATATAAAAACAGAAGTGAAGGATATAGGGACAAAGCTGTCCGCTTATATAGAGGAGCTGTCAATAAACTTGAATAGTGTACAAAGCAACAACTCAGAGATGAAGCTGGCACTTGGAAATCTGAGAAATGAGATGGAAAAGAAAGACCTAAAATGCCAACAATGATTTAAGTTTAGTATCATTGGGCAATTAAATGTCAAATGTGATGAGATGTACAACAGAGCATCAACGCAGATTTGTATGATAAATCATTAGTAGCCCTAAATCATCATCTTAAATGACTTGAGGACAAGACAGCCTCAGAAGAGACTGACACGATCACAGACAAGACCACTTTCAAGAAACTGGTGGAGAATGTAATCGAAACACAGGATCAGATTGATAGGAAAGATGAAGTCATCAATCAGAGGCTTTCAAATGATCAAGTCTCAGCTGTGTCGAGAGAGGCCAATCCTTGAAATGCGACAAATTGAGATTGCCCAAAGGACCCATAATAATAGGGAGGAAATGAATGGCACAGGAAACAACCCAGAGATTCCCATTGAAGACCCAAGTAAAACGAGTGACAAGTGCCAGGGACCCAAAATATATTCCAAATATAAAGTTTGCAAATATCACGACAGCTTTCAAAGCACATCAATACCAGCAAAAGGGATCACCAGTAAAGAAAACTGTTGAACTACCATATAAGTTTAAGAAGGTCGGATGAAGATTATATGCCTGACCATCTTACGTGTCTAATGTGGTATTTGAAATTCCTCCACCATATAGAAGATGATCCAAATAAAGGAAGTTGTTGGATCATGATAATGAATAATACACTACAAACCGAGAAGCAAAAGAGTCCACAAATTCATAAGTTATGCAATACATATGAAGGCCCCCTCACACTCATTAGGCATAGAAATGTTAGTGCTTAAGAAGAAATGTAAAAATGGACCTCAAGGATTGTGACCTGGGACAAGTGAACTGGACCAAACCAAAAGGATAAACACAAATATAATGTTTTTTAAAGAAAAATTATATATATATAGGTATATAATCGATGACACCATCAACACGTGGAAGAGACATTCAACCAAACATAGGGTATAAGTCAGCTTCACAACATAAAAGCAACACTCAAGTAAACATCCACAAAGTAACTTAGAGTGAAATATACTAAAAGCGTATCAACAATTATTAACTAAGGCTGCACGAAGCACAAAAAGGAGTAGACACAACTTCAGAATAGGGAACAAAGTCTTTATTAAGATGCCTCATATAAGTAAACCATTAAAAAATAAGTACCAAAAATTTTATAAACAATGTGAAGGACCATTCACTACTGCAAAGCAGTCAGGTCCAAATGCGTCTTGGATAGAGGTGTAAGAGGAAGTTAAGGAAACGTATAATGTCCGCATTCTAAAGTCGTATCTTAGTCAATCAGAGTGACCACAGAGGCAACATGCTTAACTGATAAGTAAATTAAATGATAGGCATGACTTTTAATTAAAGCTAAAAGGAAAAGAGAGTTAACAACATCAAAAAAAAAAGAGAGGAAATGGGGTCATTAATTTATGATAAGGGTATGCCCAGATAATCGCAAAAGCAATTTACTGGGATGCTTTCAAGTCAACCGAGACATAGGAGTTGATCCATGCAGAATGATGGGCATTCCAATATTTAGTTTAGTCTCCTTAGAAAAATCCAGTAAGCCTCAAAAAGGAGCAGGATAAAAGATAATGAATTTGACTATGTGCCATCTACAATAGAGACGCATTACCAGTTGATCTAATACCATATAACCATCATAACAAAAAAAAGGGGAAACCCATGTATAAATCTCTTCACTATGATGCAAGCAAGAAATTGAAATATAGTTGAGGAAACAAAAGAAATTAAAATAAATAGGCTTTATAACTCTTCTTTAGAAGACAAGCAAAAAACTTAAGTAATCTAACATTAAACTAACATACACTCTAATTAAGTGCTAAAATTTTAGTGATACCATGAATAATAAATACATAAATTATATATGACTACATGCAAGAGTGCATATATATATAAACCTATATGTATATACACCCGGGTCTCGTTTTATGCAGATTTATTTAATGCGATTTTGAAATTATGCGATTCATGTTTCTTCTTAATATCTTTCTATGCGGTTTTCTTTTATGCGATAAAAATTATTAGAAGTCGAGCTCCAATAAGGCGCTATTACTTTAAATGTCATAAATTTCGCGCACTCACATCATATTAAAAGTAATAGCACATTATCAGAGTTCGATCCATCTAATAATTTCAATATTTTAAGCGCTTTATAATAGTACTGTAATAGATTTTATGCAATAAAAAAGTTCATAATTCACTTAAAATCAGGATTTCCCCATTTTATATACACACTTTAAATTTTACAAGATTATAATGTAAATCTCTTCAAACGTTGTAGATGCATATACTATGTATGTTGTTGTTTTTGCATTTTAAATCATGTTCTATTTTTGTTTTTTAAAAAAGAGTATGCAATCAATTAATCATTTAGTGTCCGCAAGTTTATTTTTAAAAGGTGAATAACAGTGGTGGGCACAATTAAACTTGATAATTAAAATCTGATTTTAATTGTAATTAACAATTTAAAAATTACATAACGTGATCTGCAATTAATGTGATATGAAATGATGAAATTTGATTTTTAAATAGAATTGAAAATTAAAAAATTAAAGACAAAAATAAGAATTTAACTTTTAATTGTTAGTTTTAATTAAATTTTGCCCAAAGTGGTGAGTTGGTGTCTTTTTATTATTGTAAATCCAAGTTCCTATTTTTATAACTTTTAATTGTTAGTTTTAATTAAATTTTGTCCAACAGTGGTGAGTTGGTGTCTTTTTATTATTGTAAGTCTAAGTTCTTATTTTTATTTTAAACTTTTAGTTTATACTAATGGAGAGGAAAAAACACCCAAAAAAATGAATTTCTATGGAAACAAAAATTTCAATTTTAGATCGTTTAACGAAATGGGAAGGATCAACAGCGATTGGAAAACGTTTTAGTTGTATTTCCTCTTGAATTCATTTAAGGAGAAGCTACAGTACCTCATATCACATTATGATGAATCAGATGTCTCAAATAGCGATAATGATTAAAATACCGTACATGTATGAAAAAAATTAAATTACGCGTAAAAATACATTGTTTTGAATAAAATTAAATACTGTAGTTAATAAAAAAAAAGTAAAAAAAGTTAGACTTGTAGACAATTTTTTCCAAATTTGAAATTTTTTATTAGTCATATTTTATTTTCTTATTTTTTTTTTTAATGCGAATTTTAAAGTAATTTTACGTTGTTGCTTTGCTTTTATGCGATTTTCGAAAATTACAGTAATCTATCCCCCATTTTTCAAGGTAAGTTAAGTCTATTTTTGTGCGATTTCTTTTATGCGCGTTTTCTGAGGAACCTATCTACCGCATAAAATGAGACCCAAGTATATAGTTATATTCAAATTTTAAACATTAAAAGCATAAAGCTAAACTAGTCAATAAATAATCAAAATTATCCCAAATTCTCTACTCAGTCAGCCAAGAAAAAACTCTTGAAATTGTGGATAATGTTTAGTTTAAATAAGTTGTTATTTGTAGTTCTTTACACTTGAGAAGTCTGCTTGTAGCAGTGAAAACCATTGGTTGTGTTTTAGAGTTTATTATTTTTTGGCTAGTCTGGTTGAGTTGTGAATTTGGGGTAATTCTGATAGTACTCAGTCATATCTTAGCAAATTTTCTTGAACATATTATTCACAATGTTAATATATACATGTATTAAAAAACACATTGCACAATGCATGAATATTAACTTATTTTTAAATAAAAAAGACATATATCTTACTAAATTGGTAGCTCCATTAACAAATTACAGTAAGTTTTATGTCTGCACATTAGATATGGCAATTAAATCTAGAACTTACATGGATTTTTTTAATACTAAAAAAAAAGAGAGAGAATTAGCAATACTTGCAATTTTGAAATCTCTACAAGGGTTAAGAGTGAACCATAGGCAAATGTAGTTTCTTGTCTTATCATACACATAATACCCTGTCATGTCAAAATTTGCACACTATCACCAAATTTTGTAGGCTACTCACTATTTAATTCTCCTCATAATATGAAAATTAAAATTGAAATACAATTATCTATCCACTGCTTGTCTTTTTCAAAAACATATTAATCACTTTATGCAAAAGTGACACTATTCAATATGCTTAGTTAAACTAAAATTGCCTATTTTACATTAATAATTGATTTTTTGTAGTGTGACCTCTAAATATATTGGACTGCATAAAAGTTCAAACTTTTCCCAGCTGAAACACCTGACTCAAATCCAGTTCTAATTCAACTCAATGATTTTACTACCTCAATAAAAAAAATCACAACTAAGGATTGCCACTAAGCCTGGTCTTATCAATAATTTCTTAATTTTTGAGGATTTGAACTTAAAAAAAGGTAAAAAGGGAACTGAAGTCAGAAATGCTGAGTATGTAGATAAACAATGGAAATGTAATTACATAAACATACAATTCTATTATCATAGTTAATATAGGGATCAGATTGATTGCATGAGAAGCTCATAACTATGGGGCCGACATTAACTTAAGTGGTTGAAAAAAAGAAAAAGAAAAACAGAAAAGACGACCCAGCTTTTGATAAATCAACAATTCTACAAGGGAGCTAGAGATATTCTTGGGTGGGCACTTTTTTTTATTATTACTCACAGTTAACCCTCATAATTAAAATCCATTCCACTACCAAATGCCTGTGGACCTACTGGTAGCCTAAATACAGCAACCAATTTACATTTGATAAATAAATATAATAAAACAAAAAAAAAAACTCAATTTTTTATTTATATATACATAACTGCAGACATTCTTGAAGAGTCATATGAACCTAGCATTGGTATCTAGAATGTTAACATGATATTGTACACTCATACATATTTATATATGCACACAAACAATGTACATAAAAACATATATAAACATGCCACAAATACAATTTTGTTTTAAAATTGTTTTAAATATTTGTATTCAATATAAAAATTTACAATATATAAAACTATTTTATATTGTTAAGTGTATACATGCAGATAAGCATACAACATTGAAAAATAAACATGATTCTGGTTGAAATAAACTCACTGGTAGTGACCTACCATTCCTGATTCAGTTTCTAACTGCATAAGAACAAAAAAAAAAAGATAACCATAGAATTAATCTAAAAATAAGCTTAGTATTAGTAACCTCCACATATAGCAGATATCAAAGCCATAATTAGCAATCCAAAATTAATATTGTACAACAATAGCAGTGAAAAACAATCACTCAAAAATATAAGGCAAACTCAATATCGTAAATGAATAAACAAAAGTAGAATGTCTTCGATGTTCATTTTACTAAAAATTATTTACATTCAGAAATCACATCATGGTGAACACAAATCATAAAGGGAACAATCTATAGGTATGAATAACTAACAAAAAAAAAATTAATATGGATCTTCAATTCTATAGGATTAAATTATGAATAAAAAGAAATCAAATGTGTTACGGCAAATTCTTTTACCATTTCAACTGTTCTTATGGCACATTTCAACATTGTTTCTTAAAAATTCAGTGTATTGAATACTCAATTTGTTTTTTTATTTAGAAAATATAAATCAGTGCACATACCTTCTTCACTTTTTCCGCTATCTTCGGCATTTTCTTGATGAAGACTTTCCAGCTCTGAAACATAATATAAATTAACAGTGTTTAAATCCATTCTTAAGATAACAATATAATTCAATTAGGAGACATTGTATTACAACAACTTTTGTTTTAAATACTAAAATTAAAAATAAATTACATATGGGTAAACTAATTGTAGTAGCTATTAAAAATAAACAAGCATATTAATTCTTTTTAATTCTGTCCAACTTCCTTTTTAAAAAAATGCTTTACAACTTACAATGTTTCATAAAATCCTGATTAATATTAAATATTTAAATGGAATGCAAATTAATATAACATTTACAAAGCAACATTCTATGATTCTAATAATTTCAAGTTTGACATTATAATGTTTTCATATACTGTAGCAAATCCAGAATAGGTAAACAGCCTTTTTATTAAATAACCTATAGTGAGGTAAAGTCCTCTCCAGAAACCCCTCCTACAGGAATAATGAAGAAGGTGGTACTCAATTATGAAATGGCAAGTTTTTTTCCATTCTTGTTTTATCTTATAGCTAAAGATAGATAAATATTCATTTATTGATCAATACTGGATGTTTATCTGGATTTCTATAGATCAGCTACATGAAAGAAAAAGCCTAAACCTCTTGAAAAAAATTCCAAATGACCTAGATTCAATTCCCATATTGTAGGCATGACAGATGGATGCATGGCAGATGGATATATGGCAAATACTGATAGTAAAATAATTTTTTTTGTTGAAAATTTTATTACGCAATCTTAGTCAGTAATTACAATAAAATTAAAAATCCATGATAATACATAAAGTTTTTTTTAAAAAAAAAATTAATCAAAATTAGCAGGTTTATAGAAAAAATATTTTTATTGTTTATGCAGTGTTATCTGAGTGTTAATAAATTAAAAGCAGAATCATAAAGTCCATAATAAGTAAATCACTTTAGAAATATAACAAACATATCACAAAAAGTTTAATTTTTGACATTAGATCAGATGATTTAAGACTGCTAAGCTCTTTAATAATAATGATGTAATAGTCTTATTGTTACAGGGAGAAGATCTATTAGTTATAATCTCAACTGAAGTCTTTACGCATAAAACCAGTAATAATTATTTTCCATGGAAAAAAACATCATATATTATTCAAATATTGTTACTTGAGACTCTTCAGAACTCAAGTACAAGAACTATGAATATTTACAATAACACAAAATTAATAAATGCATTTATTACTGAAAACTTTATTATATATGAGCTTTGACTGCAAAAAGGAGTTTACTATTAACTGAAAGAAGACCCTTTGATTCTTCTTTGAGTTAAAAAACTGAGCAGAATAAATCCCTATGTTCATTCCCAGTGTTTTTTTTTTTTCATTGCAATAATTATTATGTGATTATTTATATGTAATATTTAAGTACAAATATAGTATAAGCTAGATGTAATTATAGTATTTGAACCCAGACTTTCAAGCTCCCTTCAGTCAATCACTCCTTTTTATATATATGGTAAACAAACATGGAAGAATTGCTCACCAACATGCATCAACCAGTTTAATGGTTTTTACCTCTAAGATAAAGACCAAAAAAATCTTCATGGTTTTCATCTCAATTGCCTGATAGTTCATTCTTAAATCAGACTTTGGTTGGTTTCTCTTGAAAGTAGAATGAATGGTTGCATTTGTGAGAGAATTTTTTTTAATATTTACAATCATAGCAGAAAAAAATAAATTAAGGTCCTTATTTCCTGGATCCTGTAAGGTTGTCAATCAAAACTGTAGTTTGGCAATCAAAAGCAGGTAAATGATTCTAAGAATCTCTTGGTTACCATTTAACAATAATCTTTTAATTAGCTATTTGCCATTTTATATCACTTTCAAGTAAAGGAAAACTATCTAAAATTATATGAATTAAACAACGAACTGTCTAATAATGGGAATAATGTCAGAATTTAAAATATTAAAAGAGTGAAGAAACAATTAATTTGAAAATTGGATTTGTAATTTACTATGTGAAATGGGATTCATTATTGTAAAGATTGGTGAGATATTAGATAAAATGGGAATAATAGTTATTCAATTTAATGGAAGATAACAAGTGCAGAAATTTAAATGATAAAAATGAAAAAAAAAAAAAAGATGAAATACCTTGAATAAACTGAGATATGGAGCCAAAAATAAAAGCAGATGCAAATTTGTAAAATTTAAAGCAAAGAAAATATACTATTAATTATTGTTACATGAAAAATCTGTAGCAGAAACAGACATGTAAGCATCCAAATAAAATATATCACAGATAAATTACATTTTTCTACAAAATTCAGTTTATTTACATTAAAACATACATAAAATAATTACTTAATCATATTAATGGATTATACAGTAATAGAAAAAAAAAAATTCAATGTAAATAAATAAAAAGTGTGCTCGGTTTAAAAATTGTGCTAATTAGAGGATAACATTTTCATATAGGTACATTAGAATTATAATAATTGATAGTGAGATGAATATTTCATCTTCTAACATTCCTAATTTTATATGCTTGATTTTATGTTCAAACTATGTGGTTTACAAATAAACAAAATTATTTGTAATCTGGTCTTCGGGCATAATTCATCTCTAATAATCTTGGCATAAATTACAGTCTACCATTTTAGATAAAAACTTGATAAACAGCAATGCTTTTAGATTGTAAAATAAATTGAATCTAACTATCCACATAAATCACATGAGAAAAGGAGTGATTCTTATGCACTTTTTACAAAAAATATTAAGATAGTTTTGAAATTTGAATGTTTTTGTTTTAAAGAAATCAATTAATTTCTCAAGTTATTAAAAAAAAAGTTCATTAGATAAGTTATTGTTTTATCATTATTAATACATAATTTACATTTGATATAAAATTCCAAAACTTTCAATCATTGGAAAATGTTAATGGGAAAATTCCTAGTTAATAGTGTATGTTTTGAGAACTTTCTTTAATCACTATAGAAATGAACTTCATTTGTGAATATTTTCCCACTATGAAATTTCTATCAGAAATCTAAATGATATAATATACAATACTTATTCTTTCAAAATTATGAATGTGACATAGATATGGAGTATTTTGCATACCTTCGTTAATCAATACAAAAATGAAATTCATTTATGAATAACGATTTTAGACAATTTATACTCCATATTTGTGTTGCATTCCAAATTTCAATATTGTAGGTTATATCATTTACATTTTTGATAGCAAGTTTATCAGTAATATTCTCTAGAATATTAGCATTTAATGAAAATGTCTTGACCATTTGGATAATATATAAGATAAAAATAATATAGAAACTAAAATATCAAAATACATTAAGTAATTGAGTTGATGAATTTTATTTAGTAAAATGAATGAGAATTGAATGAGTTTAATTATGATATGAACAATGAGGATTACAATCTATGACTCTTATTTTGACTAATTATGATATGATTTCATATTTTGTTATATAATCGATTGTGGAACTTGTCTTTGTAAAGAAAATAAATATTGAAATGCCTAGAAATGTTGTAGGAGATATAGTAAAATATTGAGAGAAAATTTCCCTTTTGATAATTATCAAACAAAAGATTTATTATGAAAAACAGATGAATCAATAATTATAGAAAATTGGTTAATGATTGGTGCATCAGAGATAAATTTCCAATACCTCTTTTAATACTTATAATATTATCAATATATGTCAAGATTGACAAATTTCTTTACAGTACTGAAAAGTTAACTCCAAGTAATATTTGCTGGATTTTTCTTACAAATGGATCAATATAGGTTAAAAATAAAGATGATGATAAAGGTGAACACTGGAAGTCCTTTAGTGATTTGTAATATTGGAGTTTCTTTAAAAGTTTTTAGATGATGCAAAACGGTTTTATATAATTAATTAATGTACTTGACAGATTAGGTTAATCAATTAGAAGTTTGAAGATTAATTAAACAAGTATTTGAAGGTTTACATTATTAAATGCAGATAGCAAATCTATCTAAATGACAATCAGATTAAATAATTTATACTTTTTCATACAGAAAATTACCTTATGGAACATACGAATGACACATTGTATTCTTTAACTTAGCAGAGCAAAATGGATATGTAAAAATTTATTAGTGAGAAATGGGTGAATCTAATGAGGAATAACAAATAATGACTTCATAAAAATGTCTTCTATTGATATCAATCAAAGTTAAAAGACAGATGGATAAAGATTATCATTATGCTTTTTTATTACAAAATTAGTCTGTCTATTTAAATTTGATATGTTGCATTAATATATTGTGAAATTGTTATATATATTCATTAAGTAGGTATTGTGTATTCAATAACAAAACTGAATGCCAACAAAATAACAAACCTCTACTATAAGTTCAAAGAAAATTGCCAATAGCAATGATAACTATATTTATTTACAATTGCATACATAACACATTATACAACTATTGTTGACCATACCAGCTTTGGTCAGTATTCAAGGCTTGCAGATACTCTTGTCAATCTGTGCCAGCTTCACTTTGGCCAACTTGGTTGTGTCTTCAGTAAGTAACATGAATATTAACAAATGCCCCACAAATAATTATATATACTTATATCCCTTTCTAAAGTTCAGCATAAGTCTTTGATTTTATTTACTGTTTAGGTAAAAGCTAATATCTCCACATATACTCTGCTAACCTCCAACTCTACTATTCTTAGGCAGGAATAAATAATTAAAAACATTTATACTTACAGTACTATGCTGAGCAAACTTCTCGGAGCTTTATCAGATGCACTCAAATAAAAATAAGACCGTGCGTGGTCTGTTAAGTTCCCTATCGGATCATTTGCACCTTCACAGGCCCGGTCTCTGGGATGATGTTCCTTGTGGCAGAAAAGTTGCTACAACTTTTCCAACAGCTTTTCCTCAGGAGTCCTTTCTTCTATAATCCCATGATGCAATAGTAGGCAGCACCATTCACGACAGGTAAGAAAAAGCTGTTCCCTCTTTTAAACATACCTATTTATATTTTGTTATTTAATATCTAGTATTAATATAACAGTAATAGCTATTTTTCTTCTAGATATCCCTCCAGCAATATGTTTTTTACTAAATTCATTAAGCTTTTATTTGTATACATGCACATTTCTTTCAACTGGCATTAGTCTTTCAGATATTAAGTATATTAATCCTTTCTCTTTATTCTTTTGTTTAATTAGTTTTAAAATAGCTTTTTGCTCTAATTAAGCAATACTATTTTTTCTCTACTTAAACTATCACGCATTATTATTGACATTATATTTTTATTTTTCAGCAATCTTTTTTCATTGCTATTAACTTACAATATCTTTTTATAATTTAAGTTTCTTTGCTTTTCTCTTTTTTTCTGAAGTCACAAATCCTAAATTACATTTATTCAAGCAATATTTTTACCAAAATATAACAGTAGAGTATTGGTATGCAATTGACAATTTTTTTTTTTACATTGGATAGTAATAATATTGGCGAATATGATGTTTTAACATTACTTCTTTGAACTTTTCATCATAAAAATAAACATAAATACATTGAGAGATTGAGAATTAATCAATTCCAAAAATGTTATATGATTATATGAATTTATTTCTAAGATAAGACATAATTGGTAAATGAATTTGATTTCCAATTAATATATTTGCAACTGGAGAATAAATCCTTTGGTGAATATTAATAGGTTGTATAGCAATATTTATTGCTATTGTACATATGTCATTGGAAGATCTAATTATATTTCCTTGCCATTTAATGTGTGGAACTTCTTGTATAGATAGTATCAAATAATTGCTCATATTATTTAGTTGGAACAAAAAACCAGCATTTCACCAATAAATTTTCTACTAAGACAAAGTAATTCTGAATTAAATATATATATATGAAAATTTTTTGTAATAAAAGACTCAATATCTGGAATTCTATAAAAATACTATTAAAAAGCATTAATAGTGGCATAAGAAAACATAATTGTGAAGCGGTAAAAAAAGTTATAAAACAAAAAAAGCTCATAAACATATAACACCTTAATACTGGATGGAAATTGTTTCAGCAATATGAAAAAAAAAAAAAGACACTTTTACTAAAAGAGGGGACAACATTATAATTATATAATAATAAAAGACACAATAAGCCCTACAATTACAAATAAAATATAAAAAAGAAAGCTCAAAGATAAAGAAATGATTAATAAATCTACATGCAAAGTATTTAAATAATAAAAATAAACCAAAAGTGATTGAAGAATAAAGAGCCGATATTTAAGAAGGATGAAAAAAGATATTAGAATTACTGATATATTAGTTCTAAACAAAAAATTTATGAAAATCAATATAATTTGTTTACTTTGGACTCATATTAATAAAAATAAAAAAAAGTTAAATTTAAATGGTTATGGTTCAATAAATCACTTCTAATTATTAAAAGAAGTTATAGAAAAAATTTTTTTTTTGCATAGGATGTGGAGATTACAAAAAAAACATTTGATTCTAAGTATATTTCCATGATAACTGATCTTGGAACATCAAAATATAGACTCAAAATAGGAAATAATTCATTTACATGATAATACTAAAAAAGATTAATGTCAGTAAAAGTAAAGGCAAAGTGATTCCATATCTTTTGAAAATTTTTTACAACAGTTATATAGAAAAAAATTTACTGATTAAAATAAGAAGCTAAAAGACTAGAAATAAATGGAAATTACTGAAGACATCTAGAAATTTCATATAATGTGATCATTTTCATAAATAATGAATTCAGAGAATATTACAAGAGCTATTAATGAAAGCAAAAAAAAAAGGAGTGATAAAAATAAATGTAGAAAAAGACTGAAAGTTTTTCAGAAAATAAAAAAATAAGACTGTTAGCAATTAATTAAAAGAAATTAACAACTATAGATATCTTCATCAGATTATTAATAGAAATATAACAGATTAAATTAATTGCAGAATTAAATTTGAATGGAGTACTTCCGGTACCAATATTTTTTAAAAATGGAAAATATTTAATAAAAATATGACTTATCAATGCTTTATACAAATATGAGATTTAAATACTTAACAGAAGGAAAAAAAACCAATACAGAAATTTCAGACCATATAGCTAATTATGAAGAACATGAAAAGATCGAAAACAAAATACATGGGTATGAGAATAAACATATTCTTATCTTTGAAAGAATTAAGACATTAAATTGAAACTGGATTGGACATGTTATTCCACCATTTCTTTTCCTTGCATAAGCTATTAATATAATAGCAAGCTAAGTGGTACTATTTATAGAATTATCAGACATGTTAGAAAAGATGAATCAGATGGGGATACTATAAAATAAAGATGCATTATTACAAGCTTAAGAATTGTGCCATTGATAAATGAAAGTATTTGGCATAATTGAAAGAATTATAGATTACACTTTTATGTTTAGAATAGGTGGTAAGCCCACAAGCTTATCAATTGGTTACAGATAGTCATATTATATTTTTTCTGCATAGATCTATTATAAATGCAGATTAGTGAATATTTTGGGAATCATGTTCAACTATAGTGCAAATTTATACCCAGACAAAATGAAGCTCCAATTTATTCATACTATAATCTCAAAGATTAAATTTGATAAACATAGAATTATTATAATTCACTTCTCCCATAGCCTCTCGGCATTTGAATATTAAGTCTTTTGGATATGAAGACTGATACTTTTTACCAAAACAATCAGAACTTGAATATTTGCTTCATGTTGAATAGCTTAATATTCTTCTAGATATTCTTTAAAAATTTCTGATGCTATCATAGGTATTTCTCTTTATTTTTTCGAACTCATATTTATTAATAATTGTTAACTTTCTTATCTTATACTTAGAAAAAAAAGAGTGTCAAAGTCATAAATTAATTCAGTAAATAAAAATAAAATTTAAAACAGAAACAAGTCTGTTTCATATAAAACTATTAATAATATATTATATACAATCTAATAGATAGGGTATGAGCACAGACTTTCACATGACCCACCACTCTCCACACTATCTCATAACACTGATACACCTGAACACACATATGTCGAAAAGATAAATAATCACCAATATATGTATTTCATGCTAAACCAGCAATCATCAGTTGGTCCAGATTACCATCTCTACACATATATGCTATAAGTGCTCAGATATATATTAAGATAGCAAATCCTCCTACTTTAATGGACAGGCTTCACACTCCAACTCTTCAACTGTCCATCCAATTGAAAATCCGATGATGGAACGCAATGGATTATATCCTGTACATGAGGGATCAGATTGACCTTTAGGCCAACATGGGTGTGACAACAATCTCGGCCTAAGGGTGGCCTTTGAGCGTTCCATCATCGGATTTTCAATTGGATGGACAGTTGAAGAGTTGGAGTGTGGAGTACATTGAAGCCTGTCCATTAAAGTAGGAGGATTTGCTATCTTAATATATATCTGAGCACTTGTATCATATATGTGTAGAGATGGTAATCTGGACCAACTGATGATTGCTGGTTTAGCATGAAATACGTATATTGGTGATTATTTATCTTTTCGACATATGTGTGTTCAGGTATATCAGTGTTATGAGATAGTGTGGAGAGTGGTGGGTCATGTGAAAGTCTGTGCTCATACCCTATCTATTACATATATAGACACAGGTATATATAAGCCTGTGTATTTCATCTAATACAATCTAAATATATATATTTTTATATGCTGTAAATATTTATAAACCTAAAATTAAATATAGCTTAATGTATACATGTAAATAAAAAATAAATCACCCTCCCTTAGACTATGAATTATTATAACTTTACCTATAACTGATTGAGGACGAAGTTTTCTACCCATGACACTTTTCCTTTTAGTTGATAATTCACGAGTAACCTATAATATATATATAAATAAAGATTAGTTTTAAAATTTAATATACATATTAAAGCAGTCATATATATATATACATGCGTATATATATATATGTGTTTCATGTATATATTGATGCCATAAAGTTGTAATACTAAGGCATTTTTTAAAAATAATGTATAAAAGAAATTTAATTTTATTATGAAATTTAATATTGTTATGTGGGAGTAAAGGGGAAGAGGTTCAAGCCAGCAAAGAAAATTTAACTGATTAATTAAAATCAAATGATGTTCAAAAGAATGCATGAATTAAAATCTATATTTTGGAATTTATATTTTACTGTACCAATGTCATTAAAGTAAAACGTGACAAGAAATGTGTAATTACGGTGGAAATTAGATAAAACCAAAGATATTCAGAATTTAATTAAGAAAAATGCAATTAGTAAAAATTTAATATTAAACTAAATCAAGATTGCGATCAGTAAGATTTTTTTTAGATAATAAAAAAAAAATTTTCTCTAAGTTTTAAAAGTAATTAATCAATTTGGAAAACATCCAGATGCCTTTGTTTTGAGGGTTATATATATATAGGGGCAAGGAAAAGAGTTTTAGTTCTTATAAAGTTTTTTTTTAAAGCTATTATAGATTATGTCATGCCATGATCAGTGAGTCACATACCTTATAGATATGAATAGGAATACAGATGGGAAGTTATATATGGTCTTTATAGATATAGAGAAGGCATACAATAGAGTGAACAGAAATAAATTTTGTTATTGTTATATTTGAGAGAAATGGAAAGGGCAATAACAAGATTAGGAAGAAGGGTAGAGATACTATAAGTAGATAACAAGGATTATACATTATCTGGTTCTTTTATTTGCTGATTTTTTTTTTTTCACAAAAAAAAAATGAAGATATGGAGATTGGAATCAAATTTAGTGAAGAAAAATCAAAAGTAATGATAGTAGATGCTGGGAAAAGAGAAGAGAAATTTTTCTTGGGGGATATAAAAGTTAAAGATGGTGATTAGGTACAACTATTTGGGAATCGTCTTTAATAACCAGAGGAAATGCTTGGATGAATGAGAGAAAAAATTGATAAATGAAGCAAAGAAAAAAAAGGGATTGATAAAAAAAATTAACAGTATTTTCATACAATAAATATGATATAGCAAGAATTGTATAGAAAAGAGTTAACTTATGGTAATGATGCATTGTGATAGCAAAGGGGTGTTCGATTATTTAGAAAAAGTACAAAGAGAAGCAGGAAGACATGCATTAAATGCAGATGTGTGGATGGCAAAGGAGACAATTCAAGGACAAACGGAGTGATCAAGTTTTTATATGAGAGATGCGAAAAGTAATATAAAAATGTTTGAAAGATTGAAATTTATGAATAGTAAGCGAATAGCCAAAATAGTATTTAATTGGGTTATGAATAAAGGGCAGGCAACAAGATGGGTGAGAAAGGTAATAGAATATGCTGAAGACTTGAATGAAGACTTTGTGTTAGTATACTTGTTCAAAGGTGGGATGATTGTGTTAGGAGGATTGTTGAGTGTTATAATGGCAGAGAATGGGATAAATGAATAGATTTGTTAATAAAAAATAGGGAGCTGGTGAGACAGAAAACTAATATGAGACAAAAAAAGATCTTAAATACATATAAAAGTAAACAGAATATTGGATGTGAGTTAATCTTTGATAATAGCAAGGACGGTAGTTTACGTTTAAGGTTCAAACAGAATGATTAGCAACAAAGAAATAAACACATAAATGGAAAAATGTTTGGGATTTAGTCTGCAGGTTATGTAAGAAAGGTCTGGAAAATATTATACATTTGTTAACGGAATATAAACACTTACAAGCAAAAAGGGTACAAATAGTGAAGTTGTGGGAGAATAATATAGACCAAGTGATTATACAAAAAGGGGCATCTTGGTTTTCATAACTGAGGTTGAAAAAAAATGAGGAAAATATAAATACAAAAGCCATGGAGTGGACAAAGATGATGATGTGGAAATGAGATGAAGCAAGATAGAGAATATGGAAAAACTTAGGTGGGAAGTAGAAAGGGAAAGTAGGGTGGTTAACAGGTTTTTCTGAGGAATATTGCTTGACAGATTCCTGACTTTGATAAAGGAATAGCTAGATCACATCACATCACTGTAACTATTCTTGGAAGTATATGAATAATCATATGAAAAAGTCATATACTATTGTTGGAATTAATATAAATTTACTGTTTTAAGATTTTATATACAAAGTCCCAAAAGGACTGTTAAATTTTATAAAATTGCTATATATATTACTGTTATAATAAATTGTTTTAAAAAGTGACAAACATTGACAAATTATCATAAACAAATGTAATCATTTAATTGTCTATTGCTTAGTTATTCAATCTAATTATATACTCATAAAAATACCAATATTTATATATACCTATTAATCAAAATAAAATAAATAAAATGAATCTAGTGTAGAAATATTATAAGAGATGAAACCAGATTTGCATAATTGTTTTAAGTTTATATTAAACCATTAAACATACATTTCACTTGCTCTTAATATTTTTAAAAAGTTTCTTTCTTCAGAAAAACAATATTTATAATATCCTAAAATGATTTTTAAAAATATCACGAATATTTTAAAACAATTACCATTAACTATTAAATAAAAAGTTTAAAAGATGGCAACCTATCTAGAAAATGTTAAAATTTTTTATAATTATTATTGATTTTATTACAATATTATAAATTAAATAATACACTTTTTAATTTATACATTTTTTGATATTTACCTTTTAACACATAAAAGGTATCTCACCTCCCTCCCTAAAAATCATATCAACCCTTTACATTAGAATTAATAAAAATATAATTATCCACTATCTAAACAAAATATCACATTTAATATTCTAATATTTCTGCAGTAGTAAAATCTATAAATAAAATATATATAAAAAAGTAAGAAACATTAAATTAAATGAATTTATAATTTATAAAACAATCCACTCACTGGTGAATCAGGTTTCTCTGCATCCCCTTTATTAATTATAAATTCTTTGGTAGAATCAGAGTCTAAAGAATTTGATCGTTGATTAAGACCATCTCCTGAATTTTTATTATTTCGATGTTCCATCTAAATTCAAAATTAATAAGTTACATTTTGTGAAATAACAAACAAAATATTTTAAAATATATATAAACTTGAAATACAATTTTGTTTAATTTTAAGCTAAAACTACTTTGGTAAATAATATAGGACTTTAGATTTGTGAATAATTCACTTCTCATAATACTCTGTGCAAAAACAGTCTTAACTTCATTATTCTACCATTTAATAGATGATCTTAAAAACAGGAGTCATTATAATAAAAAAAATCAAATTTAAAAAACTTTTATTCTTAAGACCATTCAATAATTTCTTCTTGCAATTTTGCTTACTTCTTATAGCCATTTATAGTTCTTTTAAAATTATCATCATAATTATACATCCAATTTAGTTTTCCCCATATTCTCATGCTAAAATCTCCATCCTCTATTCTGTTCTACATTTCAACATTTATATATATCCAAATTTTTACTGAGCATTGTATCTCTTTTTTGTGCTCCGTAAAATGCTACATTGAAAACAAACCAATTTTACAATAATTTTTTTAATTAAAATTTTAGGGGTAAAATAATATGAAGTTCGTTTTTGTTTTTGAAATCCACTTATTATAATCCTAATTACTTTTTCATTTACTGCAACTTAGACTATCCATCTATTTGAATATTTAAAGTTCTTCATTTAATTCGCCACCTTGTTTAGTTATTGATTTTCTTTAACTTTGTTTTCTTATCACTGATTTTTATTTTAAATTTACTACATGCTTATCAGTTCTAATTTTGCATTTTTTTTATCAAGTCCTGAATATTTCAAAAAACAGATATATTATCAACGAACTTAATACCTTGACTCTTAACTTCCTCCAGTAATTTCATATTTATTTTCAAAACAATACTTATATTAAATGTGGCTTTCAAACTGTGCAAAATCCTACATAAATGTGAACTTTATTTGTATTCCATTAAAAAAATTTATATAACATAAAGATTGTTAAATACTTTCCTTATTCACAAGCTTTCTTATATAAAATCTACTCCAGATTATCAAAATTTTCTAATAATAATAATAATAATATTATTAATAAAACTAATAATGATTTTGTTATTATATTGATAATAATTATTTAACACATTTGAAAAGGCAAACAAAAATAACAAATTACTTTTTAAAAAAGTTTAATAAAATAAAACTCTTACTGAAAGAAACTTTGACATTATTTTGATAATAGAGTATTTATCTATTTATTTATTAGGCAAATTGATTTTTTTTTTTTTCTAAAGACAGTTAGGTGCTCATAAACATTATAAAAAAATCTGAAATGATTCCAACCAGAGGGCAATTCTGTAATGGTTTTATTAAGTCTGTTGCATATGCACACAACCACATAATTCAAAGTCTTTCAAATACTATTCCTGAAATTGACAAACACAGTGATCATGAATATATTTGAACCTGTTAATGAAGCTAGTAATGTCTAGAAAGACCACATTCAGTTGTTACTATTATTGTATCTGGAAAAAAAAAATTTATTAGGGGATTCACAAAAAACATATTTCTCACATCATAATTTTCCAATTGTTTGAAAAATTTACTAGTTGAAAATCCAGAAAGATCTCAATTTGAGACACATCTTAGATGTGAAACCACATATGGTAAATTTTACATACTTAATATCTGTATATACATCTTCTGATATCTGTTTGAAAAAATGTATAAAAAAATCAGAAATCATTGGAAAGATAGATCTTAAATTGGTGATTTTTCACAGTAATATTTAAATCTATAACTATTTCCTTTTATAACTATTTCCTTTAAACATATACAAATTTTTTCAATAATGTTGATTATTTATAGTTTTCAACTTCTTTAGTTTATTCTTATCTATCTATTTTAAATAATAGATTTTGCCAATTCTAAAAAAAATCTCAACTTCACTTCTACAGTCTCAGGATTATGATATGATTCTAAATTTATATCTGGTTGAGCAAAGTACCATCAATATTTTTGCATTTACATAAAAAAATAAAAAATTTAAAGCTTTAACATTTTATAAAAACAGGCTAATGTTAATCATTTATGGAATAAATGCATTTGATATCTTTTAAAAAAATATTTTCATGAGAAATAATATAGCTTTAATACACTTTTATAGAAGAGAAGCCAACAGAAAATCATTTTAAACGTATTACCCATCTCTATTAATCCTTCTGACAAATGTTATATTTGATGGGTGTTTAGTATTATTTAAAAATTCTATTATCTTCAAATTTTTACTGCATTAGTATAAATATGAATAAAAAGTATTAAAAAATTTTCATCATGCATATATTCAAAGTATGTATTAATGTAAATAAGTAATGTGTATGTGCATGTCTTTATTTATTTAACTATTTATTAAAATCAACTTTTGTACTAAATAAGTGACTTTTTTTTCTTTAATATTCTAGATACTTTAATTATCATGACAACTTAAAACTTTAAGTTCTATATAAACAGATTATAAATTAATGAAAGATATATATATATAGAATGCTTCATAAGCTCAGCTTTGTAGAAAAAATGTTATATCATACTACTGCCATGTTCTTATTTCTTTAGAATTTTACTTTCTGAGCATAATTTTAAGACTCTCTCACAATAATACATCTATTAATTGAGATCACTTAGTCAATACATTTAAAAAATAAGTTTAATTCCCATGTAATTCACCTTTGAAACTTTGTTTTATTAATGTTCTCAGGTAGATATAGTTTATACATTATGATGCTTTAAACCATTCTAAAACTTTCCATTAATACACTGTATATTCATCCTTCCAATTCCTTATATTTCTCCTTGTGCCCATTTCCATATAAAATCTTAATTTACAGATCGTTTTGAAGTTTTCAAATAAACTATACAATTGATTAGTTATGTCTAAGCTTAGATCCAATAATCTTTAGTTCTTATGTTCATCACTCCACTAAGCACAGGAGGATTTTCAAATGAAAGATATTAATAATTAAACTATCAAAATCAACCTTCTGGTTGTTTTGATTGAAGAATTATAATAAAAAAATGCTTAATGGTATAATATATATAAACTTGACTTCAAAAAGTTTAATAATTCATTTATAATATTTGTGTACCTTAAATAATCTTTCTATTTATTTGTGTATTATAAAATGAATTTATAATCTTTTTTAAAATATACAACAGGATATTAAGAAAATTAATATTTGATGGAATAGAAATCTAAAGAGCAGATAGACTGGACTACCAGTTTTTATTTTAGTTATAATTTTTAAAATATACATACATAAACATAAGTAAATGTCTAAGTTAAAATGCTAACAAATTTGTAGAAACTGTTTTCTATTTTTAAAATTTCTTTAAAATTTCTTTTAAAATAAAAGAACAATGTTTTTATTTTTCCTTCAATTAATTGACTGTGTGATAAACTTTACTTACCAATATTTTATAACTTCGAGTTAAGGATTCAATTACTTCATCTAGGATTTTATCGGAGACATAGGCAGCCACAGCCAAGTTCAATTCACTATCAATGAAAAGAGTTACATTGTACAGATGATACAGAAATAAAACAACATTAAAAAAAAAAAATGAAAGAAAAAAAAATTATGTATCAAATACTTAATTCAAAGACAACTTTTGTTATTAAACAACTGAGTATCAAATGGCATATATAAACAAGCACTTTAAATTATTGAAATAATTTATTATGATTATTTTTTATTATTTAAAAATAGCATTAATTGAAAAAAAAAAAAAAATCTAAAATATTAATGTCAAAGGTTTCAAATACATCTTTTAATTTATCAAATTTAATATTTCTTAATTAGACAATTAATATAAGTTTTAGTTGTAAAGAAGGATTCTGAATGTTACTATCATTTGGCATTTTAAAATTACACTCATCTAATAACAGCTCAGAAATCAAATGGAAAGAGTGCTATTTCTGACAAATTACTCAAGCTATTTTTAATTCTGTGCAGTTGAAGTTCATCCAATTTTACCTGACTTTGTTGAGGATGTCAGCGCCCCCGCTCTCTACGATGCAATGCTCAATGAAATCCTTTGGCATTATACTTTTATCTATACACCCCTGCATAAGCTGCTCTTTGACATTCTGAAAAAAATAAGCAACTAGCAATAAATGAATGATAAAAAAACATTTATAATTTATAGACAATACAAATAATTTTTAATCTACATATTTATATATAGAAACACAGTTGATATATAAAAACATGCACACACACAAATATATAAGTGTGTGGATTAATGTACTTCTTTACATATATGAAAGCATTTTTTTAATATTTATATATATCATAGGTGTATGTGTGTGCATATCTGTGTATATAGAGAAAAGCTCAATTATTATGAATTTGAATGGTTTAAAATTAATTTGAATACTAATTACAACATGATGTCATAGATATACATTTTTATTTTAAATTGTATCAAAAATTACAAGTAAGCATCAATGCACTATGGCTATATATGTATATATGAAACCTTAAATGTTAAAAAATATATACTTTGATAAAATGCAGAAATATTTTTATTGGCTTATTTTATTAATAATTTAATAATTAATGCTTTAAAAAATAAAAACTTTTTATGAAATGCAATGTATATGTATATGCATTTTAATATTAAAATGAAAAGCAAATATTAACAACTAGTATTAATGACTATTTCATTAAGTTTAGGTTTACAATTTTTTAATATATATAGAAATTATTTATGAATAATAAATCAGAATTTTAAAAATGGAAATATTTTTTTTTTAGAAACTGCACCCACTTCTTTAATAATGTAAAGTAAAAAAAAAAGTCCTTCAATAAAATTTTAAACTATATCAATTATATTTGAGAATGATATATAATTTAGACAAGTAACAAGTTTAGCAAAATATGATGGTTGTTTCAATATATAATTCTCAAAAATTAAAAACATTAAAATAAAAATACAAAAAAAAAAAATAAATAAATAAAAAAGTGTAAGTTATTTACGAGAAATACTTAGGTAGTAAACAAAATTAAAAAAATTAAAAATTAAATAAAATTCTCATTAAAAAATTAAGATAATTTTATTTTTTAGAAGGATGTTATCTTAATTGAGTTCCATTCTCAACACAAAATGTTCTTTTAAAAAACTTCTGTTTACAATTAGCAAACTAAATATTATTAAATTGCTAATGAAAATGACTAAAAATTCCATATTTTGTAGTGATTTCAATATAACATGCAACTATAATTCACTAAAATTAATTTAAATTATGCAAATTAAAACCCAACACTAAAAAATATAATTTTATGCACAAAACAAATATTTAAAAAATCAGCCTGTAAAATAATAATAATAATAAATTTTTTTTAACTCATTTGCTAATATAACATAGTAATTTAGATCATATAAATTTACAATTTACATATACACAATTTTACTTGAATTGAAATAACATCCATTTCTGAATCATGCATGAACTTAAGATAATATGATACCATTCATAATTGTATACTTTTTTTTGTTGTTTAATTTAATAAAAGTAAATTTTAATATCAAGCAAAAAAAACCAAGTGATTTTTTTTAAAAAATTCATAGCACTTATTTTATTGATCGTAAAAAAAAAAAATTTAAATAATATCAACAAAAAACATTGTAATGCACTACATATTTAAAACTAGTATCATTTTTGGAATGCTATATCATTGATGGTAGTTACATAATTATTTTTTAATGTGTGATCATAGACAGTTAATTAAATTGCAATAATTTCTAAAACACTTTTATAATTATTTCTAAATGCCAGTTAGCATGTAAATTCCAAAAATTCTAAATTCACACATAAAAAAAAACATGGATTTGTGTACAAAATAAAATGCATATTAATAATTTAAAATCAAATAAATTAAAAATAGAAAAATATATCTAATAGCAATAAGTGTTAAATTTAGATGCAAGAAATAAATCTTTCTCATAGTAGCCTTTTTTTAAATAGAATTTGATTTATATATATAGTGTATACAAATTTAATCTGCAAGACTATTTTTAACAAATAAATAATTATTTTTCAATATATACTTAAATGATTATTAATCTTTTCCTTTTTAAAATTATAAATTATTATATTTCACTTACTTTTAAATATAAACTTTAAATTTAATAAATTTCAATTATATATATATATAATTTTCTTTATTTAAATGGATGATTATCTCCCTTTAAAACTCTTTATCTCCTTCTATTCATGTGCCATGAACTTCTACTTTCTACAACTTCTTATCAACATGGTTTTGTTTTCAAACAGGTTGGTAAAAACGGGTGAGGTTGATCATAACTTCTGGAAAATAGATTTGTATTGAGAAAAATAATTTCTTCTCGTATTTTTTTTTTCAGAATGTGATATAAAAATTTCAAACATTTTAAATAAAAATATGCATATTTATAGATTGTTAGTAGTTCTACAAGAGAGAAAAGTATAAGAAAAATAAAAATATTAATATTTTTTTCTTTCTCTTCAGTAATTTCATTTATCTATTAGTTTTTAACTTTTTAAAAAAAATGAGATAATGAAATAAACATTTTAGGTAATGTTTATCAGTTTTTTAAAAAAGAAAAAACACAGTTATGCTGTTTTTAATTAAATAAAGTTGATTTTTTTCTTTTCTCTTTATCTCTCTAAAAAAATGTAATATTTTTATAAGAAAAGTATAATTAAAAGATTTGTCTATTTTTAAGTAATTAAGAAGAAAAATATAACTACAGAGGAATTTTTCAATAATTAAGATATGACTGGAATTTCTTAATTAATTAAAAAATAGGAAATAACTTTATTAAAAAAAATAGAATGAATTGGTCCAGGTTTAATGATGTCATGTCTGAAATAATGTGATTGCATGGTATAACTAGACTGTTCCTAAAATATAAGATAGGTAACATATTAAAGCAGTAAATCTCATATCTACTGAGTAGCATTCTTGATATAGTTGTTGAGAATAAAACAGCAGTAGCATTTCAGTTCTTGAGAGAATTGTGAAGTTAGATTTGGAGTCTAAAGTTAGACTGATCTCACTTTTAGTTTTCAAAAATGAATTTTTGAAGTGGAGTTAAAAAAAGTATATGCTAAACTTTAGTTAAAAGTGAAGCATTATCAACTTAATCATGTAACTTGTTTCATGAAAAGAAATGTTGAAGAATACCACTGGAAGAAATATGCTACAAGCTTTGTGTGTCCATCCAAAAGCATGACTTGTCAATCTAATCTGGAAATCTAGATAGATTAAATTGGAAACTATCATGATAGTAGGGAACCTATAACAAATTTATCTATTTTTTTATAAAAAATATTTTAGATTTGGAATTTGCACAGATATCTATATAATAGAACTAAAATTAAGACAGAAGGAAGCTCTATATTTGCAGAACACAAAAAAACCATTGCCACACTTTTCGACCAACAACTGCCAAAATGATCTGCACAGAAAGAAACAACGTAAAATGCAAAATCAAAGAAGCTTGCTATATAGCAAGCTATCTGACAGTGATAAACAGAAGAGAGGCTTGCTTCAGCATTTCCAAGAAATGGATACTTTAGCCAATTTACATACATTTGCATAAAAGTTCTCCACAAACGTTTCACAGTTAACGTCGAGCTATGATTATGGGAACAAAGATTTCCCGAAAGCGCTCAGTTTATAAATTAAGTTTATTAACTACTACAATTTTATAGCTTCATTACACGTGAACAAAGCACAACTATAGAATTAATTTTATTAAATAATTGTTAAAAAAGTAATAGTTAAATATCTTTATTCCTTCAATTATCTATTCTATAAATTGAACATGTGTGTGCCTTGATTTCATCATAGCATGGTGTTTTAAGGGCTTTATAAATTATTCCAGTAAAACTATCTAAGGTAAAATGGATTAATTGTATGCATTTATATAGCCACAATACCTAGAGTTCTTGTGATCTTGAGCTAGCTCTACAGTAATAACAGTGGATTTACATATATGTGAGGATATATACTTAATATAATATTAAGTATATATCTATAATAACATTGTGGACAAATAATTTTTATGGTGAATATTTGCCTAATATATATATGTGAGGGTATATCTTTGTGTTTGGTGACCCAAATAGTTCTTGGGATGGGATAACAGTCAAGATCACCTTTAATGTCCATTTATTACATTTTTATATAAATTAGAAATAATTTTATAGCTGACCTGTACACTCATTTCATGGCCAGAGCACTAATGATGGTCAGTATGTATCAGGATCCTAGAATTTCCTTTCCATGATAGATAATTTAGCATTTAAGTATGTGTCTGTAGATCATTCTTTTATATTATACTCTAAGTTTGGCAATGGTTAGATAATTATCAATCACAAGGGATAAATGATGATTATTCATATTTAATGCTGGTAATGTAGGTTTCTAATTTCTAAGTATTATATAATTATTTATTTCATTATTTCATTCTATTCTGATTCTTTTATACTACTTTTATACTTGATGACTATTCAATGAAGATAATGATAATGTTTTACCATTAATCCATAGTTACCACTTCTATCCATTACAATAAAGTATATATTAGATGATGTATGTGTGTATATATGTATATAAATTAATATGTATACAATAATAAATCTGTCTGGCATATCATTATTTGTTATAATTATATATATAATACAACAAATAATAATTTACAGAAAATACTTATTTTAAAAAACAGTTACTACTAAATAGGAATTACAGTAATATATGATTTAAAAAGTTTCACAATAATTATGGGCATATAATTTCTTTATTTATTTATCAAAGAAAGTCAAATGACATTCAAGAATTACAATTTACAATGGAAGGCAACCTTTCAAGCTAATTGAGCACACGCCTTTTGAGAGTGTTAAATAAATGAATACTTTCCTCTTCAATCCAAGATATAGTATTTATGCAGGAATAAAAAGGATCCTCTTATTCCTACAACTCAAATTCACCGACGTCATTCAATCAAAAAACATCGTAAACAGTAATTTAAAGTGAGAATTCTACTCACGCTCTCCTCAATAGTTCTTCAGATTTGCTTATATAAAAGAATTTGAGTTGTAGGAATAAGAGGATCCTTTTTATTCCTGCATAAATACTATATCTTGGATTGAAGAGGAAAGTATTCATTTATTTAACACTCTCAAAAGGCGCATGCTCAATTAGCTTGAAAGGCTGATATTTGAATGTAATATAATTGTAAACACGGCGCTAGATAAAATAATTGCTTATGGAAGGCAAAGTAAAATACTTTTATTCATCAAACAAATTAATGTGTTATTCCTTTTGTCTCATAGTTATATATTATATAAAATTTACTTTACAAAAAACTGTAGTATTCCATTTCCATAAGGCAAGCAGGCAAAAGTATAACAGCTATACTTTTTTTGATGGGATCTATTAGTCATTACTTTTATGATATGGAATCAATGTCATTTATATATAATCTATGAAATTTTTTGATATGTTAATACTAATAAACATCACTTGATTTTAGCATATTGTTTAAGGAGCATTTCTGTTTGCTTTACTCCAGAAGCATCTATTGTAAGCATGAATAATCAATGGATATCAGGTAGTAGTGCTATCACATTCACATCTCCAAGACAATTTCTGACTTATGGCTTTCATCAGAAAATATTTATGTATTTAATATTAGAGATGCACTTGATTCACAAGTTTTCATTAAGAAAAGTTATTAGTCAGAAACAAGTCTGTGGATATGATAAAATAGCACTATCACATAGTTTCAATTAATAACCCAAGCTTGTAATAGATGGCTCTGTAAAAGAGTGAAGCAATATCATATATTCTAATTTAATGGCATTTGCTATTGTATACTTCTATTTAATTAAATATAATGAAATAGTTAAGAGGATATAAGCAAAAAATATATAATTGAACTAGATTCTGATTCCAGGGAAACAAATATTATTTCTCCAATGAGTAGGAATTGTTATAATTGCAGCTTTTGAAGTCAGTAGCATTTGACTAGTTTTTCTCTATTGATCGATTAAATCCATGTCATTATCATCTTCTAGTTGGATATCACCTGATTTGAAGTGAAACATGGAATTCCAACAACAGATATCCAATCTCTCTATTTCACTTTCCTTAATCTAGGATAAATTAATTTTCATACTGTAATGTAATGCCTAATATACTTTCTCTATTTTATTTTAGAGAAAGGCTTTAACTTTTATCATATACACTTTGAATGTTTATAATAGTTAAACGATGTTGTTTTTTAATTATGCACTTAATAAATAATCACAACTTTTTCTATTTTATTAATAAGTCTCATCTTGACCGAATTACATATTACCTTTCATAACCCAAAGCAGTATACAATATCACTGTAATTAATACTACTATTAGGTTGGGATTCATATAAGTCTCCTATTGTTTTTCAGGTCTTAAACAAATGAATCAAAATTTATTTACAAATAAACAAAAATTAACAATAAAAAAGAACAATTACAATATTATCTATATTCAAACTTAAGACTTCAACTTCATTGACAATAAAATATGTTTAAAAAATGTTCTCTTATTTTATCAGATTGTAAAATCTATGAATTTAAATAACTTGTTTAACTTCTTTTTTTTTAATATAATTATCTGTCTGTGTTATACATGACAAACCAATTATGTGAAATGATTTACATTTAGAATTTAAGAAATGAAATAACATAGATTCACAATTATTTATATGAATAAATACTTGGAAACAGAATTATTTCACGAAAGGAAAGTTAATTCCAACTTTGTATATATTGAATCAATGAATGAAAAATATTTCTTTGTGCAATGTGGCAATATTTTATACATTAAGTTCTAAAAAAATATACTCATGGTAAGGAACAATTATAACCGAGGCTTAAAATTTGGTAAAATAATACACTGAACATATTCAAATTCAGTAATAAAAACAGATTTTCTATATGGCCAATATTAGAATACAGTGATTAATATTGTACTGTGCATATCCATGATATATTTTTCATTATTTATTTACTACTTTTAACATAATCTTTATTAACGAAGTATGTGGTTGCATAGTTTGTTAGTTTAGGTGTACAATACCTATTATATATATATATTGTGACCCTCTGAGTGGGCACAAGGAATTGAGATACTTTGTATCTGCATTGAATAGTTATATTGTATTAAAAAAAAAATGAAATAGCCTTAGAATTTTAAAATTTTTTGCTGGAAATTGTTTAAAGCTTAGATATGGACTGCTTCTGCAGTTGACTGACAACTTTATAAGTATTCATTATTATTATTGTGGTTAATGAGGTATTTAATGTAAGGAAGAGGGGTTATTTATTACGGGAATCAGTATTTTTTTTTTTTTGGCAGGAAAATGCAAAGTTATTTTATGTTAGTGTTTAGTATTGATTTGAATGTTTTCCTAATCCCTTATTCATTGATACCTATCCCTTTATCAACATTAATAGTCACCTCAATTATATTTAGTCAAGATAGTTTAATATTTATAGTACAATGTATGTGCATGCATCATTTTCACTTCATTTTCATTTTTTTTAATAACATTAAACAATAGTACATTTAACATGAAGACATTTAAGATACAGAAATTATCTTTAATAATTTAACAAATATATTTCTTTTCAATGATTAATGGATATTTGGATGGGTGAATTATTTTATAAATTGAATAAATTTTTCATCATTTTGTTTAACAGTTGATTAATATTCATTTCTTTCCAGTTTGTGAAAGTTATTTTTTTTTATTAATATTATTTTTTTGTCTTGATTTACTTGTGAAAATCAGAATGATTTTTTTTTTAAAGAAAAGATTTTTTTTGAATATGTAATTAACTTGGGTGCAAAAATGTGGGAGTTAACCTTGGGAAGGGAAATGACCTTTTGCTAGGAGAAAAGAGATATCTATTTAACAGATAGCTTCCAGTAAAAATTGCTCATTATTGTGATAATTGCCGCCAATGCTCATTATAATTGTAATTGCAACCAGTTGCTGAAGTCAAATTGATTTAAAAAAGCTTTGGAGTAAACTTCTAAAAAATCTTAGGAAATTCATTACGGAAGAATGTCTTTAATTGAAATGCAGGAAGAAATTTTAAGAAGGTACATTAGTTTTTCATTACTCTCCTTAATTTAAACATTTGAATTAACTACCTCATAATTATTAATATTTAAAAAAATGTATATCGTTGGTGTTAAGATGGCATTACTTTATTTATCTATAATTAAGAAAGAAGATAGAGTGCATGAACATTATTGTTATATAATTAATCCGCTTGTGTCTTCTAATATATCTTGGAAACATATGCAGGATTGTTTTTCAGAATTTATTTTGATTTTTCACCATCTTCTGCATTATGCTTTTATGAGAGTTAAATGTAAAATTAAGGATATGTGTATTTTGATATATCATGCTATGCTTAAATTAATTATAAAAAAAAGTGACAGTATTTATTTATCTGGTATTTCTAACAATAATATGTATTTAATGAAAGAAATAAAAATGTGAATTATTTCAAATAACCAAAGGAAACTCCTCATTTAATATTTACTTAAATCGGATGGAAGGACGGAAATGCGGTGCAGTTTCTGTTCTCTTTGATAAAAATGCACTATAATAATAAAGTATTAATTGTGGAATTACTAATGAATCATGATATTTTAATTGGCAATATTCAAAAATAAACTATGCGTATATTAGATTATAAAGTGTCAAATGCTATTTAAGGAAACTATTAAGAATAATTGTGTACTTAATTTAAAACTACTACGGAGGGAATGGAATAATTCCTGTTCAGCTGTAGCTAAAAATGTCTTATATTTCCATCATAATAAAAAGAGAAATTGATTACTTATGTGTGATTTAGTAGCTCAAATAGTTATGCTATGAACATTGGAAGTGCAGGATCATATTTAAGTTATGATTATATATATATATTTGATTAGCCTACAGAAATTCATTTTATGTTCAAATTCAGTTGGGAATCTGTCCCCATATCGTTTCATAAACCCGGATTAGAACTTTGCAAGCATACTTTTTTTTACTTTAAGTCACAGAACAAATAACTATTGTTTCTTCATTTTTTTTATTGCTTGTCATTATTAATGTATATTATAGATAGATAGGCATACTTATTATTATGTTTTATTTATAATTCGGGTTATTATGATCTCCCAGATCGTCTCGGAATGCATATTCACGAGTAGTGGATACGTTGGTAAAAATTGCTTTTATAAAAATATGTCTTATTTTTCTTTTACGAAGGTAGAGAAAAGAAATATATATATTTTTTATCATATCATTAGAGAGAGATTTAAATTTATTTTATAGATTTTATTATTTCAAAATGAGAATTTTGGCTTTAAAATCAACGAACGTATAACTGAAATAGTTTGCTAGATATGATAAAAAAAGTTCGTTCGTAATAATTATAACTATTAAATTCTAAAAGTAACTTAAAGTTTATTCTGAATTAAAAATAATATCTTAATGTATTATTTAATTACCATATTATCTGCATAGCATGTAACTTAGAATTAATTTTTTTTTTTTTTATGTATATTCTTATCTACGTGTGTGTGTGTGTCTGTTTAGCACAATTATAACATTTGTTTAATAAAGTTCAGTTTGTGAATATTTTATGTATAAATTTCGGATGTTGTCGTATTCTAAAGAATTGAACGAATTAGTAGGTTATTTGTGTGTATTTGTCTGCCAGCGTGTATATATAGTGTTCGATAGGTAGAAGAGCTTTACGAAAGGAAAGTAATCTGGATGCGTTCTAATATTTGTAGGGATAAAGATTCTGCTTATTTAGTATATTTTAATAATTTCCATGAGTAGAGCCTAGTTTATATTATATGCGTATTATGAAATGATAGTTTGAAGTTAAGTGATGTTTTTCTTAGAGTCTTGGTGATGAGGAAAAGTCCCCACCAACAGTATATTTTAGAATTAGATGAATTATTGTAGAAGTGTTAAGTAAAGAGTTTATTTGCTCCTCATATGAATTTCCCTTGGAACGTGGTCTGTATAATCATGAATATATAGCTCTGTGTTATTTAATATGTGGTCAGATAAATAGTTAGAATAATTTTTGATATAATATTGGTGTCTTATTTTTTTGATGGTTTACGACATTGTCCGAAATGAAATAATTATTTAATATTTTCTTGACGAATGGATAGTTTAAAAGAAAAGATTATTTTCTATTGTGGTTGCTTGACACACACACACACACGTAATATGAATAATATCGCGAATATAAAGGTATAAAGTTATTGAAATGAAAATGGGAAATAAATGTTTTGAAGCACACTATATTCATTTAAATAAAAGTATAAAGTTATTGAAATTAAAATGGGAAATAAATGTTTTGAAGCACACTATATTCATTTAAATAAAAGTATAAAATTATTGAAATTAAAATGGGAAATAAATGTTTTGAAGCACACTATATTCATTTAAATAAAAGTATAGAGTTATTGAAATTAAAAACGGGAAATAAATGTCTGAAACATATTATATTCATTTAATACAGAATTATAAATCATCAAACCATCAGAATGAATATGATTTCATTGTTATGTGTGAAAGGTATATGTAATTTTAAAAAAATGATTATTTCATTAGTTAGAAAAAGTTGCTTTGTTGATGGCCAAATATGTTAGTTTGATTTTTATTTTATTAATCAATAGAAAATCCTCTCATAAATATTTATTGTACCAACAATGTAATATATTATGTAGTTAATGATATGTTTGAATGAAATGCTTAAGTAAAGCAGATATGCAAAGTTAGAAAATCCAATTTTGTTGTTAATTTCGGATTTCAAAAGGGTATAAATAATGTAATATCATAGGGATAATCCCAAACTGATGTTCCAGGTTTGTTTAAGAATTTTAAATCATTAAGACAAGCAGACTTATCGTAAATAATTACTTAAATTAAATTTTCAATATAATAAATGATTTGTTTATTTATTAAAAAACTGTGTCTTGAGTTGTTCTTGTATACATTCGGGTATTAATTTCCACATCTCCACATTTCATAGATCTATTATAAAATAGATATATTATTTTATAGTTATAATATCAAATTTGCTGGTGTTTGACAATCTTGTTTTCTTGATCCAAGCATTATAAAGATCAGTTGCCACTTGATAAACATATAAGGAAAGTTGCCAAGTTAGTATATTTGTTAGATGATGATGTGAGATTAAAATACCCTATTTCTGTCATTATCTTATTGCTAAACACAGTACAATATTTAGTTAATTTATTTTATTACATTTTATAATACTTTAGAATTATAACTTATGGGCCAATGTATTTTATTTAATTCAACTGTGTTTGTGAAGTTCCCTGAGATCGTATTGTTTATTCCTTGATTGGCATTAAGATAGTTGTTTAGATTATGATATGCCAAGTCATAGAACTGTTTAGTAATGTAATTATAGTAAGCTGATATATGTTGTACTTGGATGAGGGAAGAAATTAAATTAAAAAGGATATTTTAATAGTCTGTATAAATAAACATTGTGATTCTTTATCATATAATTAATTAACAAAAGGATTTACATTATATTTAATGCTTAATCATGTTTCTTCTTTCATTTACTTATATCTTGTGAACTTCCTATAGCCTCCCACTGAGCTGAGCTAAATGTAGACTTAGGTAAAAGAGTCTCAGTAATAATTTTGTATAAGATATGTTGTCATACTGTTCTATTCATTAATAGAACTGGCGCCCTGGGTAGTTATTCATATGATGTATATGAATGGTTGGGAGTGTAGGTTATAGTATATATATATATGTGTGTGTGTAATTATACTTTAGTTTATATTAAGAGATTTAATATTGCATATTTACATATTTATTATTTACATCAGATTCAAAGAGAATTATATACAAGTAATGGAGAATTAATTAGGAGATGAGATACAGTGATAACTTTAAACTGGTTTTATGGGTTAGTGTTTGATTGGTAACTGATTAATCATATATGAATTTTAAAATAAGGAAACTATATAGTTAATGAAAGATATTGGGTATTAAAACAAAGATCATATTCTAATTTTAATGGCCAGTGGTGTGGCATAGAAATCACCTTATTAATTTTAACTATGTACAAAGTGACAGACATATGGGCAAGATATCCTCAACTAGTTAAAACATAGTATCCTGATGCTTAAACTTCAGAAATTTGCATATAACCCTCAAGATATTACAGGCTATTCAATCATCCTGACCCAAAGAGTAATCTGAATCTGACATACAATTATTAAAAGAGATAGCTTACTGGAACCATGAAACATATACAAAATATATGCTTATGTTAATGTTACAAACTTTTGATTTTTGTCTTACAAATCACTCATATTGATTTATCATATCTGTAGCCCTAAAATACATTGCGTTATAATAAACTTTTGATTTCTATCTTACAATTCACAAATACTGATTTATCATGTCTGTATACATATCAAAATTCACAGATCTAAAATACAACGTATTATAATAAATAATAATTTTCATTAATATAAATCTATTACTTAAAACTTCATATTGAATTTTAAATATTAGAAAGAACAAATTCACTCTCTTTTTTTAATAATACTTTAATCTATTATTATAAGAATATATAAATTTTAAATAACATAATGCAAAATACACTATAATAATTTTCCTGTAATCAATTAGCTTAGGTCTTTGAAAATATTAGAGTGACTTATTGTTCATACTTCATAGTTGATTTCACTAATCTTTTTAAAAATATGTGTTGGATTTTATGGCTTTTTGATCAAGACAATTGTGCAATTTTTATATGATGGATTTTTTAATCTATTTTGCTGGGAATATGAATTGGTTGAGATATGATTATAATCTTTCATATACTCATTGAGATTTCTTTTCAGACTTTTATAATTTTCAAAAAAAAAAAGTATCTATACATTTCTTCATGCTGACTTTATTAAACATGGAGGCAACTTATAGAGCATTTCACGAACATTCAACATTCATAAGACTGAAATCACTTAAAATAAAATACATTTCTTTTGAGTATCTTCTTAGAATAGTTGTTGATAAGATCAGGAAATTTTTAAAATGATTGTGATAAGATATCCTTTTCTATCCAATGCAAAAATATACTGCTGACATGACACTGAATATTGAAGTTTGTCCTCAGCACTTGAATATCATTATCAGTAAATAATCTAATCCTCAAAATCAATTGATTTTCTTTTCTTCAATAACTATTATCATTGCACAACCATATGTGAGATAAAGTTGAGTAAAAATGCAAGAAAAAAATGTGTAATAATTTTTTTTTTTTTATACCTTTTTAGTATATGGCATTCTAGTTTTCCTTATCAATAAAAATATAAAAAAAATGGAGAATGTTCCATATAATTAACATTCTTAAATAATTTCAAATACTTTTACTAAAGGAACATCTTGAGGTTTTTTTTTCCATACTAAAAGTTATTATTTATGTATTATATAAAAAACTTAAAAATGTATTTATAGCTCTCTTGATCTTACTGATTTAAAAACAAGACTAACATAATTATCTTTTTGGAAAAAACTAAATTTCAAAACATCTTTTGCTCTTTTTAAAACAAAATTATTTTCTAAACTAAAATTTAGAATTTATTTTAGACAAAGTCTTATTTAAATAACATGAGCTTAAACATTCACATAGTATTTTATATATATGTCAACTTTAGTATTCACTATTTACATTTTTAACATTAACATTTTACAACCTATTTAACTACTTAAAACTTCTTATGCTATCAAATTGCTCCAGCCAATAATGTTTGTCTGCTAACTTTGAAGCTCATGAAATATTTATTTCAATATATATAAAGAAAATATTTTCTAATGTGCATTTGTAAAAACAGTAAACATACATATTTCAAAAAATAAAATCTTACTCTTTCTTTAAGAACATGGGGACATTGATCTTCAGCACTTCTGATCATGCTCTTAACATTCATCTAAAATACAAATGAGACAATCAATAAATTATTGCACAATATTATCTAGAATTCTAATAAAAATACTAAATATTATTTGTATTAATAAAAACTATTTGTTTATTTCATTCTATTATGATAACGAGAGCCACTGCAATGCATTAAGCAACTCAGCTACATATGGCTAGTTCATAACAGTATCAAAAATCATATATTAAAAGATATACTACAAACATGATATATTTTATAATTTCAATACAAATCATAGTTTGCAATGAAAGAAAGATTAAAAATACTATAAATTAACTACAGCTCAGTACTGCTTTTGACTAGGCAAGTCAAACTTGTGAGGGAGAGAAAGCAGAAAACGAATATATTTTATTTTTGATACTACTTTTGATTTTGTAGAATCATTATACTTATCAGACATTGAATAACAAATAAGTATGTATTTATTTATATTTCTTCTATTTTAACGAACTGAAAAGCAAAACTGCATTGCTGGGTGAATCAAACCATATCTTCCTTTTGTAGACTTCATTACAAAGGGATCTAATAGCTGGAAACCATTAAAAAAAAGCTCACCCAGTTCAATGTTTTGCTTTAACATTATATAATTTATATGTATATTTTATTACGATGGTTCATGAACATATTGCATTTATTATAATTGTAAGTATCATGACTATTGATTTAAAATATTATATATTTAAACATGGGTTGATGCATTACTATTTAAAATATATGGTGAATTTATAGCTGATTTACAAAGTATTGGTGAAGTGAAAAGAGAAATGCAATCGTATTTATTCTTTCATATACAGGCAGTCCCCTAGTTATAAACACTCGAGATATAAACATTTTGCTATTACATAATTGCTTTTGGACTTTAAATCTTTATCTATGCACATACTTTCATGTATGATTAGTGCTATATACTGTAGAAAGAAATGGATATTCAAACTTGTACAGTATTTTAGTACTTTAATAATTAAAAAATTCCTTTTAGTAATTAACACTACAAATTTGTATTTGATAAAAAAAACTATTTACATACATTCGTAATCGAATTTTTTCTAAAGAAAAATAAACTTTGGAATTTAGAAAATTATTCAAAGTATATTTTAGAGAACAATAAAAACTTATATACAGTACTGTAAAATACAGTAGGCTGCAGAAAGGAGTTTGCTATTAACTGAAAGGAGACCCTTTGATTCCTCTTGGAGGCCTTAAAGGAACCGAGCAGGGCAAATTCCTAATGTCCACTCCATACGTTCTTGTCGTTGCAGCTGTTATTACTATGTGATTATTCATATAGTATACGAACATGGATGGGCTGCTCACCAACACGCATTAGCCAGCGTGGTGAGTTTATTGGCTTTTTACCTCTGAGTTTAAGATCAAGAAACACCATGGTCTTTCTTCTCAGTGCCTGATAAGGCAGAATAAATGTTTGTGTAAATGATAAATATTTTTCCAATACATATATACAATTATGACAGACAAAAATAAAGCATGGCCCTTATTCCCAGGAGGCTGTAAAGTCACCAACCAAGGCAGCGGTTGGTGGCCGAAGGCGGAGGGTGCTAAGAATCCCCTGATTGTGGACCCAGGCTGCCATTTGATGACGACTTTTTATTTAGGTACTTACAACTGCAGATCACTTTCAAGTGAAAGAAGATTGCAAAAATTAGAAGAAGAATTGTCTTATATTAAATGGGACATTATTGGACTTTGTGAAGTTAGAAGAAAAGGTGAAGAAACAATTGATTTAAAAAGTGGACATATACTCTATTATAAAGGCACACATATTGGAAATATAAGTGGAGTAGGATTCATTATAAATAAAAAGTGGAAGAACAATATTGTGGAGATTGATGGTGTATCGGACAGAGTTGCAAGATTAGTTATACAACTTAATAGCAGATACCAAATGCAGATAATTCAGGTTTATGCCCCAACAAGTTCTCATAGTGATGAAGTAGTAGAAGATTTTTATATGGATGTACAAAAGGCTTTTGATCAGAATAAACAACATTTTAAAATTGTTATGGGAGACTTTAATGCTAGAATTGGTAGACAAATAAAAGATGAAATTGCTGTAGGTAATTTTGGTTATGGTAATAGAAATGAGAGAGCACATAGACTTGTGGAGCGTGCAGAAAAAGAAAAACTTTATATTATGAATTCATTTTTTGAGAAAAATGTTAAAAGGAAATGGACATGGAAGCATCCAAATGAAGGTACAGCAGAATTGGATTATATTTTGACTAACAGGAAATACATATTTCAAGATTGTAATGTTCTTAATAAATTTAACACAGGAAGTGATCATCGATTAGTAAGGTGTAAGTTACGTGTTAATGTAAAACTAGAGAGACAAAAATTATTGAGAAAAACAATATTTACAGTTGATATTCCTAATCTTCAGAAACATTCTAATGAATTTAAATTAGAACTTACAAATAGGTTTCAAGTGTTAGGAGATTTTGAACATAATTCAGATTTGAATGAAATTAATATGAAAATAACTGATACACTTTTAAAAACTGCAACAAAGATAGCTGGTAGAAAAAAGCAGCAATTGACTAATAAAATTTCTACTGAGACTAGAGAATTTATGAAAAAAAGAAGGAATATGAAGATATACAAAAATGATGTATTAAAAAGAATTGAATATCTCGAATTTTGTAAAATGGTACAGAAAAGAGTTGAAAATGATATAAGAAAGTATAACTGTGAAATAGCAAGGAAAGCTGTAGAAGAAAATAAAAGTCTCAAGAATGTTAAACAACATTTTGGTATTGGTAGGAAATTTATATCTGCAATAAGAAAAAAAGATGGAATTATTACTAAAAAGAGAGATGACATCATGAAATTGGTAGAAGATTTTTATCAAGAATTATATAGTAATAAAGAACAAGTACCTCCTATATCTATTACATCTTCCGAATTGCCCAGAATTTTAAATGAAGAAGTGAGACATGCAATTAAATGTATGAAGAAAGGAAAGGCTCCAGGAAATGATGGAATTATAATTGATATATTAAAAGAAGGAGGTGAAGAAATAGAAACAATTTTAGCAAAGTTATATACCAAATGTCTAAATGATAAAGATGTACCAGAAGATTGGAAGAATGCAGTAATAATATTAATATTTAAAAAAGGTGATAAAGAAGATATTAGAAATTACAGACCTATCAGCCTTTTATCAGTTTTATATAAAAATTTTACCAAGATAATTACAACTTGTCTACAGAGAACTTTGGATTTCCACCAACCAAGAGAACAAGCTGGATTTAAAAGTGGTTTTAGTACAATAGATCATATCCAGGTATTGAGAGAAGTCATAGAAAGGACAAATGAATATGAGTTGTCATTATGTTTTGGATTTGAAGATTATGAAAAGGCATTCGATTCTATACACATTTCTTCAGTGATTAAAGCATTGGATCATCAAGGTATAGATTCAGGATATTGTCATATTTTAAAGAATATTTATAAAAATGCAACAGCAACAATTAGATTACATAATGATACTGGAAAAATCAACATTGAGAAAGGTGTAAGGCAAGGTGACTCCATATCTCCAAAACTTTTTACAGCAGTGCTGCAAGAAGTATTTTGTGGATTAAAATGGGAAACTAAAGGAATGAAAGTAAATGGAGAGTATTTAAGTCATTTAGATTTTGCAGATGATGTAGTTGTTTTTGCAAATAATGCTTCAGAGCTGCAGGAAATGTTGCAGGAGTTAGCAGATGAAAGTAGAAAAGTAGGACTAAAGATAAATGTTAAAAAGACTAAAGTATTGTTTAATCGATTTGCTCAAAATATGAAAATAAAGATTGATTATGAAGAATTAGAAGAGTTAACAGTTACAAATACCTAGGTCAGATTATTAATACAGATGGAAACATAATGGAGGAAATTAATCATAGAATTAAACTTGTTTGGAGTGCTTTTGGTAGAAATAACTTGATACTTAAAGGAAATATGCCTATGTGTTTGAAAAGAATGGTTTTTAATAAATGTGTTTTACCAGTTCTTACTTATGGATCTGAGACTTGGACACTTAATAGAAGAGCAATACAGAGACTTCAGACCACTCAAAGGAGTATGGAGAGATGTATGTTGGGAGTAACAAGAAGAGATCGAAAATGCAATGTATGGGTAAGACAACAAACAGGTGTTACTGACCTTATTGAAAAAATTAAAAGATTGAAATGGAGTTGGGCTGGACATATTGCTAAAAGAAATGATAATAGATGGACAATTGAAATTTTAAACTGGATTCCAAGAGATTGTAAAAGACCCAGAAAGAGACCACATGTGAGATGGATGGATGAAATAAGAAAATGTGCAGGGGTGTTGTGGAAAAGAGAAGCTAAAGATCGGAGAAGATGGATTAAACTTGGAGAGACCTTCATCCTGCAGTGGATTGATAATGGTTGATGATGATGATGATGATGAAAATATAGTAAAACTTCCCATCTCTCTGGCATTAATTACTTTTATTTTTAGCATTGTCACAGACTGTTTTGAACAGAATCGTCTTGATTAGTGCTTGTTTTTAAAAGTAGTTTGTGCGCGATTATGTTACTGTATATATTTCTGTTTTGGTGACTTTTTTTCATTCTTATTAATTAAAAACATGAATGAAAAACAAAAAAACAGCAGTATTGATACAATCAAAAAGAAATCAAGATCTCATAAACCCCAAATGGTCGAGACAAAAATGGATATAATTAGACGTTGTGAAAATGGTGAACCTTTTGCTTCAATCACACGATCATGTAATTTAAACCAATCAACAATATATACAATTGTGAAAAACAAGAACAAAATTAAGGACTATGTAAAAAATTGTGTAAATATTTCTTCAAAAATTATTTCATAAAGACATAGCAGAGTAATGAATAAAATGGAGAAATCTTTAGCTTTATGGATGGAAGATCAACATCAAAAAAGTAACCCAGTGAATTTATCAATTATTCAAGCTAAGGCTCTTAGTTTGCATGAAGATTGGAAAAAAGAATTAAAAAAAGACTCTGCTGTTGAATTTGTAGCAATCAATGTTACTGATGAAGATATTGATGAGTTAATGCAATCTTACTCAGAACCTGTCAAATTAAACTACAAGAGATAAATAAAATACAAAATGAAGAATAACCTGATAATGAACTTATTGTTAAGAGTTTGACAATCAAAAATATGAATGAGGCCTTCATGCATCTTGTCAAATTTTTGACCATCATGGAAGAATGTGATCCCAATGGAGAGCGTATATCTCGTGTACAAAGGGCAATAGAAAAGGACACAGAATGTTACAGATTTCTTTATCAAGAGAAGAAAAAAAATACAATTCAATTAACTCTTGATAAATTTGTGAACAAAACTCTAGATACTAATCAATAAAAAATAAATACTGTATTTTGAAAACCCTTTTTGGATGTTTTTTTTTAATTACCTCTACTTTCAAACAATTTCAACTTCCAAACACATGTCAAGAACCAATTAAGTTCGTAACTAGGCGACTGCTTATATATAAATTGTCATTTGAGAGAGAGAGATGGGTGTACTTATATCATTTTCCGTATTTTAATACTTATAATTATATATGAGTCTATCTTTATGAAATTATTCTTTTGAAATAAAATATTTGTTTTAAAATATGTTAAGGTATTTTTTCAAAGATTGTTTAAGTTTGATTTGGGGGGAGGGGCAATTCATCTAAAAGCAGCATGGTCCTGATAAACAAAATGCTATATTTATTATGGTTTTTACTAAATAAGAGTAACTATTAAAGCAACTGCTACATGTTTGTGTTTTTAAGTTTAAAATTAAACAACAGGTATCTACAAATAGATAGTCATAATATTAGTTTAATGGATGAAATGTTGTTGTAGTGTCAAGTTATTCAATGCCCTTGATTTACCAACACCTAGATGACAAATAATTGATAACTGAATTGTAATCAGTTAATAGATAGCCTTGGTTTTTAAAATGTAATGACGAACAATAATGGATAATGCTATTGTTATTTTGGGTTAGCATTTGTAATAACGGAAATACCAAATAGATGCCTTTTAATTGAGACTAAGCATTTATTTAAGCTACATGATTTGTTAAATTATACATAGCTAGATTAAACCATTCCTTCCTTCAGAATGAAATCACTTTTTGTAATGAATTCTAGTAATATAGTCAACTAGATAGCTTGAATTTTTGGTTCTAATTCAAGAATTTCTATATTATTCATTTCATGACTGGTTTTTTCACTAATAACAATTTATTCCTTCACTGATATCTGGATTTTGTTCTTGTTGCTATTTGAATTGGTTTTGTTGACTCCGAAAGTTTTTTGATAATATGATATACATATCTTGCACTGTTTGTATCTCATTATTACACATATGGCAAAGAATGAAGTTTATTATTTATAAACTGATTTGTGATGTTAACTTCACTTTTTTGAATCATTTTAATATCTGATAAGTTTGTTTATAATCTAACAAAATATTGAAGAATATTTCTAAATTTAAATTTAAACGTAATAAAATGATCAATCATGAAAATATGCTGTCACACAATTTAAAACAGTATCTTGAAATTGATCAAAATATATACTTAATAATATATAAAAACTTAAGAATGTGTTTTATTAAAAAAATCAATATAATGAAAAAAATTAAAACACAAATGGATTAGTTAATATATAAAATTTATTAATATTTTAAAAAAAGAAAAAGTTAAAAAATAACTACTAATATAAGTTAATATATATATGTAGCTAATTTTGTTTTTACACAAAGTTTTTTAAATGATTTTGATTTAACACGATTTTTTTAAAAAATTATCTTTTTACATGAGTTGATAGGGAAAGGGAAGTATCTTGTTGTTGCTGATGTTAACAAAATTTAATAAAAATTAAAACAAGATTCAATTTATTAATTTTGCTGAAATTTAATAGATAGGAAATTATGCCCTGTATATATATTTTCAAATCTATGTTTAATTAAATCTGAAATATTTTTTATTAGCCCTCATACAAAGTCAAATAATACACCTACAAAACAGAAGAAGAAAGTGATTTCTTTGGATACTAAAATTTAAATGTTTAGATCGTCTTGCAACCAGAGGACTGGAGCAATGTCTGTAGGGAAGCATTTTGGTTTACATGGTACTCTGTTGAAACAATAGATTTCCCATGTCATATATGCTTCATCTATTTACTCCTACAGCTTCCATCTGTGCAAGGTTTAAACCCTTAAAGAGTGCCTTCTTAAAATGTCTACACGGTTGTATATGTATAATCGCATATATATATATGCGAACATCAATGTCTGTAATCAAATTGTTATAAATATATTACAGCAGAAAATTTATTTAAAAGTAATATATATAATTTAATTCATTTATAAATCAACTTGTATTTAATTTGCTTAAATCGCATATGTATAACTTATTTCATGTATCACCGTCATACATATATAGCATCTTGTTATTCGATCATTTAGTATTTTCTAGATTTGTTTTAAAATAACCTGTAAAGTAAAATCATGCCATGTGCACCTGTTTTAGCATAACATGATGATGAAATCTAAAATTTGTTTAGACAATAAATGTTGTCAAAAATATATTTCATTTTGTGAATAAGATTTAGCCAACCGTAACTATTGCTAAAATCTTATGAAAAAGTAAATGATCGAACCTTGCAAAACATACTGTTTAGTAGATAAGACAAAAGATAAAAGTTATTTTGGTAATATAAAATTTTAAAGGTGTTAATTGCTTGTCTCACTCAAAAAAATTTGTTATTAAAATTATAACTTGATCACAGGTGAGTATAAATAGGCTGGGTTTTTTCATGTAAAGATACTCTATGAAATCTCTGAAGCATCTGCTAACATAAACCACACCAGTTTGAATTTTGACATGGCTGAGTAGGTCAGGCAGGAATTACTGTTTCCCAAGCCCAAGGAATGGTGATCTCTGTCTCCATCCTATGTGCCAAAGAGCATATAGCCATTCTAGCATTGGAAGACATTCCTGATGGAAACCGAATGCACTGATACTACAACTGAAGAAATGCTACCTGTCCGAAGAACAAGAATTGGTACCAAACCCACCACCAAATAGCGCCGACAGATGAGCTGCTACCAAAACTGTGGGTAAAATCCTAAGATCACTACCAAGAACTCTAAAATAAACATTAACTCTTAATTTAAAAAGTATAGCTATCATAAACTAAACGAACTTTCCAAGTTAATTTTTAAAACTTGTATCTAAAGTAAATGTTGAGTCTAAATAATACTTGCCTTAATCCTTTGTAATTTAAAGCTGTAAACTCTCTAATATTTTGTATGTTTAAAATAGAAAATTCATGATCATTTATCAATGTAAATCTATATTTTCGTGCACACGTTATATACATTATTATTCTTAATATTTTATTTTACTTATATCTGTGATAATATGCCAAATAAATCTTGAAACAGCAAGAGTATTAATATTAATAATTCTGTATCAGAGATATTATTATCCATATCTCCAACTTAATAAATATAAAATAATGCATATTTATATTGACCACTTGCTGTTTCGAAATTATATTGATTTAAAAGATAATATCCAATCGCAATTTAGATTTATGTTTGTTGATTAGTTATTCTGGTTTGCTATATTATAACTGCAAAGTATGATCTTAATGTAATTTTACCAGATGGTGTAAACCTAGCCATAGAAATATAGTATTAAGGTATATTTTAATTCAACTTAATCCCCTAAAATATATCTTCCCCTCTCATAGAATCTAAGTGATGATGCAAATGAAGTATCTATTAAACAGGATTATTAAGTTATTAATTTAGCCCTTTTTATTACAGCATTTTAATTAGATGCCTAATTTTATGAACTGGCTTTGGTTGGCAACACAGATAGTAGCTATCTGTTTAAGGCACAATTAATTAATTTTGACATATTTGTTATTTTGCCTTGTGCATTGTGAGTGTGTATTTACGAAGTATGTATTCATACATAGTGTCTCACTAATCTTTATGAACTAAAGGCAGAAACCCCATCCACTGGCTACCCTCATCCATGGTGGACATCAAGTTGCACCTAGGGAGCATATTGTTCACATAAGGTTATCACATATAGAACTGGGGCACAAGGACTCAGAACTTTTAAATAAGCCTGTCCAAGTTCCAGACTTTGTATTTCTTATTAATTAATTCATTAGCAAGCCATTCTGTCTCAAGATACCACACATCTTATATGTGGAATTCTGTGAATAATTGCTCATCCACACTTCCATCTTTAATAATATTTAATACATGCCTATAGCAAATTATAGGTAGTGCTAATTTAGCCCATTCTTCCTTTGTAGAATATACTCAGAATTTATCTGAAACCATGAAAATCTCCAATTGATGGAGTCTGATTTGCATCTTTCTCGAGCCCATATTATGCTCAAATCTTATTTAATTCCACTCAAACAGCCTCATTACTTGGGTTGTATTTGTTATATATGTCTCTGGCTAGAGTTGTCACCTTATCAGTTAGCAAACCATGGCATAGAAATATTATTTGGCATATTAATTAATGTTCCATAGCATAATTTATTCACCATGCATGAAGTTATTAAACATGCTGCAATGAGATTATATATTATACTACTCAAATCCATCTCATTCTGTTGCAAGATGCACATAAGCTTTTAATTGATGTATAACTTGATTTCTAATTTGGTGTAGTTTTCTTTTGTTTTATTTAATTTCATTATTATTATTATTATTATTAAAACCTATTTAAAATTTACCTCGACTTCATTATAATTTTACTCGAATTCCAATTATATAATTATTCATTAGATATCCTTAATATGCATTCTAGCTAAATATTAATATTACCTTAAGTTTCATATTATTAGTTTATTTAATCCATTTATATATTATCTGTGTGATCAGTTTATGGCTCTCATGTCTCTCCCTGTTCGGAGCTGGCTTGCGAATTAAATAATGCCTGTGTGTACCTCAGAAATGTCATTCATAGGGTGTTAAGTTATAGAGAACTAGTAAAGAGGTTGAAGCTTGGTTACACATGGAATCTTCCTATCCCATTTTGATTAGATTTAGTGTATTTTACGTGGACTCTAGGTTTTGTTACATAAATGTACAAATCTGCCCGTTACACTGTCCAATTTTTATGCTCATTAATTTTTTATATTTTTATTTCTCAAATAAAATTTATGTTGCCAAAATTCATTTTTATTTATGTGTAATGTTTATAAAATAAAATTTGATAGCATGCAAGGAAGATAATATTCTGACAAGATTTTTCATATGGTTTATTTCATTATTTTCATTGATTTCTTAGGTTCAGAACTAATTTTCCATATATACAATGCACTTTTTACAAAAAAATTTTACATATATTTTTTGGGAACCAATCTACTGTGTAAAAACAGAATTAAGTGTACATATACATCCCTCTACCTGTATATGCTTATTTATGCTTGTTAATATAAAATTAATAAAGATGGAAAACCTCTTAAGACTAATGATAGATTTTGGAAGTTCATATATATCTAAAACTATTGAATATATTGCTACATTGTTCTGATATATTTTATTTTCAATAAATATATGGTTGCTTCATCTTTTGAATATAATAAATATTGAATTGTATAACAATAAGATTATGGCTTCATTAGATCACTGAATTATATAACTATAAATCATCTTGAATCCATAAATATCATTTAGAATGCTTTATAATAAAATTTCTATAAATAAATGTATAATAAAATTCATTATGGCTTTGTTAAAATTTGTGATAACATTGTTGATATCTTTAATGACAAATATTATAAACTGGTCAAAGGATGGCCCATGGGTTTCCTATAATTATTATGCAATTTTGTTTTATCCAAATATGAAGAATCTGTTTTGAATACTAATAACTTTAAAAATATTAAAATATATGCTAGATATATTAATAATGTTTTCATTTGTGACCCTGAAAATATTATTGAGTTTTTTTTATAGAAATTAACAATTTAAACACTCTAAATTGGATTATTAATAAACAACAAACTAGAATTATCAAATTTTTACACTTACAAATATCTAGAGGTAATAATCACGTGTATCAATTTTAGCTAGTTTTATATTTTTTTTGTAATTAAAAGTATGCAGTTAATGAAGTCTAATCTCAAAAACTTACAAACTAAAGATATGATAGAAAGCAAATTCTACATATATTAAATAAATTTAATAACAAATCTTGTAACATCAAAAATAATAAAAAAATTTAATATTTGTGCTATTTCTAAGTAAAATTCAATTTAAATTTATTAAAAAATACATTTCATTTTATATTTCTCCAAGTGTAAACAATTAATTAGTAATTCGAAAAATCCTATACTTATAAAACAACAAAAATAATAATACGATGAGTCAGGATGTTCTTTAGAAAAAAACTAAATGAACACCAACTACTCTATAACTGTATAAAAAAAACTAGTCATAATCAGTCTCACATTGCATCAGTTTTCTTTGATCTTGAAAAATCTTAACTTCCAATTTAGATCACACTATAGTTATTATGTGAAGAAAAACTCCAAGAAAAAAATTAAAGAAGCAATTCTTAAACATCAATTTAAGGATTCTAAAATAATGAGGCAATTTGCTAACAATAAAATATCCAGTTCCTGGAAAATCACTTAACATCTGTTTTTCATACACATACGTTCATATGATAGTTGTTATGATCTACATAATCAAAAATACTTCTGTGCAAGATATATATTACTACCATATATATTTGTTAATAATTATAATGAAGGAGTATAACTTATAAGTAAAGTGAAAAAAGAAAATCCAGAAATTAAAAAATATCACTGTCATTTAGTAGTATTTAAATTTATTTAAAAATCAAAATATAGTATATTCTCTTTTAAATACTGACCTGCAATTGCTGCTCAATAACCATTTTCAGTTCTTGAGTTATATTTTGCAACTTTTGCTCAATGTTACTTCCTGGTTCTTCACTTTTTAAAGCTATATCGTGCAAATGAGACAACAACTGAAAAATAAAAAAAAAGCATAAGTAGATTATTTTGTATATATAAATGCGTGAATACATACATATACATGTTAGTTCAGGAACACATACACACAACCTTCACTGACAAAATTTACATACCAAAATACCTATAAGGGTTCCTGGAGGAAAGTATTCCAAATTCAAATTAATTCTGAACATAATAAAATTTATTTAAAGTCATTACATAGATGTACATAGAGAAAATAAAAAATAAGCTATGCACAAAAACATCACAACTAAGCAAATACTGAAAAATAAATAGGGAAATTACAAAATATAAAACGACTGCACAAATATAATCTTACAATGCATAAAAAAATTATTAGTAATGCTGAAATCCTGAAAAGAAGACAATGGCAGAATAAAAAAAAAAATATTGCCTCTATCATTGGTTTTCTATTGGATTTAGTATAGTGACAATCCTCAAACAAAAAAAAAATCTATCATATGGCAACCATCAAAAATGGCTCCATTATTTCATTTATATATCTTGATAACTACAGTCAATATGATGTTTTTTTTAATAATTAATAATTGAATAAACAAGCATTAACCTTGTAAGTTTTTCAAAATTAATTTTATAATATACAAATTATATACATACTATTTTTTGCAAGTAATACAATTTTTAATAAAAGTGTACTTGCAAAGTTATCATTACAGAAGTCAAAAAAATCATTATGACATTAAAAATTAAGTGTTATGTTCTAGTTAAAAGGATAAACAAAATGTATATATCACTTATGATTAACATCAAAAACAACAGTAGGTAGACTAACATTAAATTAAGAAAAAAAATGAAGTTATAATCCTAGAGAAATTTAATATCTAAGTGCAAGAATACTTCCTTAACAAACAAATTTAAATCAAAAGATTGATGAAAAAACAAATAATCTTTTCTTTCTGAAAAAAAAATCTTGTATTAAAAATATTTATATTATCCTATTGTTTTACTCATTTAAATCTATTCCTATTTGTAATAATATTGTGCAATTGCCATTTCTAGAATATGACTGCAGCTTTTAAGATTTTATAAATTATATTTTCTTAACCTTTATACTTTATATGGATATAAAGATCATAATAAAACAATGTTTATCTAAATCTAAACTCATCCAAACATGATCACCATTTCATATGTTTATACATGCTGTTAATAAGAGTAATGTGATGGGATGTACTGGGACTTCTTATACGGAGACAGGAATCTCTGAGACATTATGCCCAGAGAAACATGTTAGCCAATTTACCTTCCCTTCCATTCCCCTCCCTAAGTTTAATCATATTCTTCTCTATCCTACTCCATCCCATTTCCACAACATAATCTCTGTCAATACTATAGCCTTTATATCTAAATCCTCCTTATTTTTTTCCCAAATCCAGCATAAAAACCAATAACCCACTTTCTGTATAATCACTTTGTTTATATTTATTCTTCCATTCATTATGCATTTACATTCAATTAACAGATGCCTAATATTTTCTATACCTTCCTTGCACAACTTGCAGACTAAATCACCCACATTTTCCCATTTATATATATATATTCTCTTGTTGCTAAAGATCCTGTTCAAGTCTTAAACAATAAACTACTTTCCTTGCTATTATCAAAAATTAACTTGCACCCAATATTCTGATTACTTTATATATATTTAAACTCTTTTTACTCTCCATACTAGTTCTCCATCTCTCCAACTCTCTATTCTTTATTAATGTGTCTATTCTTCTATCCAATTCCTTCCCACTATAACACTCAACAATTCTCCTAACACAATCATCCCACCTTTTGCACAAATATACCGACATAAATTCTTTATTCAAATCTCCTAAATTCTGTAATACCTTTCTCACCCATCTTGTTGCCTGCTCTTTACTCATAACCCAATTAAATACTACTGTGGTTATTCTCTTACTACTCATAAACTGCAATCTATTGAACAGTTTCATTTTGCACCTCTCATTTTACTTGACCATCCCATTTCTCATTGAATTGCCTCCTTTGCACATCCACACATCTGTATCTAAAGCATGTCTTCCTAGTTCTCTTTGTACTTTTTCTAAGTAATCTAATACCCCTTTACTAATACATAATGTATTGTTATCATATGTTAACTCTGCTATTTCCACTCCCTTCCATACAATTCTAGCTACATCATATTTATTATATGAAAACACTGTTAATTTCTTTATCAATCCTTTCTTTTCTTTGTTTCATTTATCAATTTTTTCTCCCATTCATCCAAGCAATTTCTCATATTACTTAAGACGATTCATAAATAGTTACACCTATTCACCACATTTAACTTTATATCCCCAATAAAAATTCTTTGTCTTCTCTTTCCCCAGTATTAATCATCATTACTTTTGATTTTTTCCTTGCTAATTTAATCACTATCTCTTTATCCACCCATGTGCATGTCCTCAGCATAACTTCCATATCTTCCCTTCTTTCTGTGCATAAGAAGACGTCATTCGCAAATAAAAGACTGGATATTGTATATACTCCCTTGCCAGCTATTAATAGTATCTCTACCCCTCTTTCTACTGCTCTCTCCATTTCTCTCAAATACAGCCAAAACAAAATAGGTGGTGTAGGGTATCCTTGCCTTAGTCCCACCCCATTTTTAACTTTATAACTGATTCTATATTCCCTTATTGACAGTATAGTAATTATTTTCATATAACCTCTTACTAATATCCACTAAAGCTCCAACCATTCTCAAATTTACTAAATTTATCCATAATCTATTTCTATTTACCTAATCATATGCTTCTCTATACTTATAAAAACCATATATAACTGTCTACCTGTATTTCTATTCAAATCTATAAACTCTGTAACTACAAATAAACTATCTCCTATATGAATATTCAATCAAAAATCTACTTGCATTTCTCACACTATATTATTTTCTTCCATCCATTTTGCGACCCTTCCAGCCAGCATATATGCGAAAACTTTATATAACATTGACATTACCACTATCAGTCTATAATTGCTTAACTTTCTATGATTTTTACTCTTTTCTTTAAATAGTAGCCATATTCTTGTATTACTCCAACTATCCAGAAAATCTCTCTTCTGTGCCATCTTATTAAAACATGATAATAGTTTTAAGAGTACCAAACTCTCCAAACAGTAGTGCCACCAAGTGCAAGACTTCTTAATCAATGAATGCAGGAAGATCTAGATGCAGTACTCTCAAAGTCAAGGCTTCTCACTGATGAAAGCCACAAGCTAGAAACTAGTCTGGGGATGTTGGATAAGTAAGCACTAGATAGCGATTTTATGCACGAACCTTACTGCATCCATTGATTACAAAGACTTGCAGTTGGTGACACTATTGTATGGAAAGCATGGTAGCTTTGACTGTGCTGATATGATTGATTTGTTCCGCAAGGTAAGTTAAAATTTATATTTTTTGTTTTAATATTACCTGGAAAAAATTTCTTGCTAAGTTTTTTGCTTACTGTGTGGAACTGAAAAGAAAATTGGAATGAAGAGAGATAGATTTAATTGTATTTGGAAAGATTAGGAATAATATTGATAAAGTGCTTTGTTACACCATCTTAAATATAAAAGGTGTTACTGCAAGGAGGTTTTAAAACTAAGTTGTATATGTAAGATTAGTTGGGGTTTTTTAGTAGGTTTGCTATTGAAGAATTTTTTAATTTACAAAAGATGGATTTATTTGAGAAAAAAGATAACATTATTGTGGCTTAAGGTTAAAAAACACATGTTTATTGATCATCATTGAAAGAAAGAAAGAAAAAATTTTCTTTTTATGTACAAAAGGATAGTAAAGAAAACATAGTTAAAATATAGAGTGGGAGACTTGAAAAATAAGAAATATGGATTGCATTTGTATCCCATAATGTATATATAATGATCAGAAATAAATTAGGTGTGCTGTGGTAGGATGTACCATATGTGATAAGTTTTATCATTTGAAATGCTTAAATAAAACTAGAAAGGATATAACAGATGTATGTTTATGTAGATCATGTGTAAATGTGTTAAAAAAAAGTGAAAAAATGGTTTTTAAGTGTAGATAGTTTGAAGAGAAAGCAGAAGAAATGAAGCAAAATGTAATTGAGGAAGATAGAGTATGTTTTTAATGGGGTGACAAAGATATGGATGACAAAATAAGTAGTGCAATGAGATGATTAACCAAAGAATAAGTAAGATAGAGCAAGAGTTAAAGAATGTGGAAGCAGAATTAAAATCGTTAGAGATAAAGTGTACACGGATAAAGGAATTATTGAATAGAAATGATAAGGAAGTAGATAAGGAAGTCCAGAAGGTGGAAGAGAATGTTACGGATCAAGCAGGAAAAGTAAACTATGAGACAGTATTGATAGGAGATTTGCTAATTAGCGGATATGGAATGTTTGCTAGGGAAAATAGAAACAGGTATGTAAGAATATATTTGCTTGGAACTAGAATTAGGGGTGTTACAGATAAGGTAAACAAACAAAGGAGTAAAAATGGGTATGTTATGCAGGACAAATAATTTGTCAGAGCCATCAGAAAAACTAATGGATGAGTACATAGAATTGATCAGTAATTTGAGTAAGATTAAAGGAAGAATAAGAATGGTTGGAAAAAATTGTGTGAGAGAAATATTGTTACGTGTAGATATGTGGATTTTTTAATTAATAAAAGGGAGTTATATAATAAAGATGAACTGCACTTAGCAAAACAAGAATTGAAGTTTTAGAGAGCCTGATTTATACAAAATATTATAGTTTGGGAAACTTACAAAAGGAGGTGGGTTTTAAATAGCCGTATTATCAAAAAAAAAGAAAGAACAGGATGTAAGAAATAAACAAAGAGTAGCTGATTCGGATATTAATGTAAATGTGGAGAGAGAATGTGTCTGTAAAATTAATGGTAAGCAAGTTACTTACAAATGTAATGGAGAAGAAAGAGTCAAAAGAATTTATAAAAGAGTAGGTAGGAATGAAGAAATAGTTAAGAAAGAAGAAAGTGATAAAATTGGATATTTGAATAGGCAAGATGGAAGGAGACCAAAAAGTGGCTGGAATTATACAAAGCAGTTAAAAATGAAGAGCTTGAGCAATAGTGGAAACACAAGAAAAACCAACAGTGGAACACTTGGTATAGCAGCATATAAATAGGTAAAAAAAAAAAAAAAAGGGATGGTGGTATAGGAGTTATGTCAAAAAAATATCCAAATACTGTTAAATGTCAAAAACATTTGTGATTTGAGATAAGGTTAGGAAGACAAGAATGGATGGTGGCTATAATATATATAGCCATTGGAAATAGTTGAACTATAATGAAGTGGAATAGTAGTGTGATGTACATAACAAGAATGGAGAAGAGCTTTTGAAGAATTGTTCTCAGAGAGTGAATTTGAGCATTAGAAATTTATCAAATATTTATGAGGGACAATGTACATGGTCTAGAAATAATATAGTTCACACAATAGATTATGTATTAATAGAAAAAGAGTGAATGAATAAGTACGGAAAATTAAAGTGTTTGATAATGAAGAGAGAGTATGTAATAGTGTTCATAATTTTTTTTATGATTAGTAAAGTGATGGAAAATAGTAATAAAAGTAGAAAGGATAGTGAAAGATGTGAATGGAGAATGATTGATAAGAATAAGTTAGAAAAATATAAAATAAAAGTTGAAAAGATCGTGGAAGAATTGGTTGGAGATAAATATAAAGAATTGTATGATGACGTAAAAAAAGTGGCATAGTGTTTTAGTGATAATATTCACAAAAATAAAAGTAATAGAAAAGTGAGAGTTAGTAAAAGTGTTAAATAAAGGAAAAAAGCATGCAGAAAATATAAGTCTGCTATTAAGAACACAGAAAATTAAAAAGATATTAATGTTAAATGGGAAAAATATTAAAAAAAAAAAAAAAAGAAGTTTGCTAAAATAGATAATTTTATATAGAGAGAATAAAATTAAATAGTAAATTGTTAGAGGATATTAGTAAAAGTAGAAGAGATGGGAGTAAAAAATTTTGGAAATACATTAAAAGAAAGAATGTAGAGGAGAAAGAAATAATATTACAAGTTGATGAGAGAATAGAGTATAGCTCTAGAAAAGAATTATAAACAATCTTTAATAATTATGCAATGGATATAGAAAAGATGTTAGATATGAAGGACAGAGGAATAACAAACATGAAAGCATATAATAATAAACATAATAAGTTTACAGAAATTGAAATGGTAAATCAATATAGCGCTAAAAAACACAATACTCGCAAAGCTAAAGATGTGTAGTGTTTTATTAAATCATACCCTAAGCACTTTCAAGAGTCACGGCTCTCATATTCATAGCTGTTATTGTATAATGGCTGTTAGTTTAATTATATGCAAATATATGCGACTATTAAGCATTCCATTTCTTGGATACAGAGTAACATGATTCTTTCCGATTGATGGCGTTGCAATCCATTGCGATGTAGCAGGCTTCTTTCACTTTGCGCTTTACATCATTTGCTTCCCTGCAAACAAAACTGATTGCCTGTAGTTCACATGGATGTCTCACGTTCTCTTGGTGCTGCATGAAGATGGAATTATATGCTGGATCCGATTGTGCCTTGGTGTATAAGTATTTGTGCTGGAACAGTCTAGTTTCTAATAATGCCTTGTCTCCCCATAATATGAAGATTTGCAATTCCTGTGAGGGCATATAATGTTGTAGACCGCTTGTGGTGTTTGAGAGAGCATTAATCGGTCCTTTGTGTTGTTAATTAATCTATTGGAATTAGGAGGGATGTGGAATGCTTAATAGTCACATATATTTGCATAAAATTAAACTAACAGCCATTATACAATAAGAGCTATGAATATGAGAGCCGTGTCTCTTGAAAGCACTCAGCGTATGATTTAATAAAACCCTACACATCTTTAGCTTTGCGGTTATTGCGTTTTTAGTGCTACATTGATTTACTATAGCAAGCTAACACACAAAGTTTTAAAAAACTAAATTTGTATTAGAAAATGAAATGAATGAGGCAGAGAAGAAATGGAAAAGTGGAGAGGTAAAAGGTTTAGATGGATGGGCAATAGAAATGGTAATGAATTTAAGAAATAGGGCAAAATTAAATCTATTATCATGTTTTAATAAAATGGCACAGAAGAGAGAATTTTCAGATAGTTGGAATAATACAAGAGAAAGGCTACTATTTAAAAGAAAGGGTAAGGATCATAGAAAGTTAAGCAATTATAGACCAAAGTGGTAGCATCAGTGTTATATAAAGTTTTTGCATATATGATGGCTGGAAGGTACAAAATGGAAGGAAGAAAATAATATAGTGTGAGAAATGCAAGGGGGTTTGCAATCTGATAGGTCTATAGGAGATAGTTTATTTGTAATTACACAACTTATAGATATGAGTGGAAATACAGGTAGACAGTTATATATGTTTTTTATAGATATAGAGAAGATGTATGATAGAGTAAATAGAAATAAATTACGGATAAATTTAGTAAATTTGGGAATGGATGGAGCTTTAGTGTAACTTATTAAGAGATTGTATGAAAATAATTACTATATGATCAATTAGGAAATATAGAATCAATTAAAGTTGAAAATGGGGTGAGACTAAGGCAAGGATGCCCTATGTCACTTATTTTGTTTTCATTGTATTTGAGAGAAATGGAGAGAGCAATAGAAAGACTAGGAAGAGGGACAAAAATACCATTAATACATGGAAAGGAAGTACATACATTATCAGGTCTTTTATTTACAGATGATGTCTTCTTGTGTATAGAAAGTAGGGAAGATCTGGAAGTTATGCTGAAAACATGCAGAAGGATGGGTAAAAAGATGTGGCTTAAATTTAGTAAAGAAAAATCAAAAGTAATGATGATTAATACTGGGGGAAAAGAAGAGAAACAACTTTTATTGGGGGAATATAAAGTTAAGTGTGGTGAATAGTTATAACTACTTGGGAATCGTCTTAAGTAATCAGAGAAATTGCTTGGATGAATGGGAGAAAAAATTGATAAATGAAGAAAAGAAAGGTACTGATAAAGAAATTAATAGTGTTTTCATAGAATAAATATGATGTAGCTAGAATTGTATGGAAAGGAGTAGCAGGCTTAACATATGGTGACAATGCCTTATGTGTTAGTAATGGAGTATTAAATTACTTAGAAAAAGTACAAAGAGAAATAGGAAGACATGTTTTAGATATAGATGTGTAACTGGCAAAGGAGGCAGTTATTATTTATAAATGAGAGTGTAATTATTCTTTAGATAATTAGATTTTTAACAAAATCCCATTTGCTATTCAATTGTCTAACTATTAATTATTATTATTTTGCTTACTTAAAAAATAATCATTATCTCTAAGATGTTAATAGGATAGCAATAATCATTTAGATTAATTTAATTTGTGTTTTTAAAATTATTATATTTATAGTTTCAAAAAGAATCATGAATTATTTATTATATCAGTCATTGTGTATTGTAGGAATTTTCTTAATGATTATAATAAGATTATAGCTGGATAGTTTCTATAATAGTAATGCCATTGTGAAGTATATTTCATATGTTTCTCAATGTTAAAAGCTATACATTTGTGACCGTTCCTGTAATCTATCTTATATTAGTTGTACGAAATTAAATAGAGTCTCATTATCATATTGTTTGTCTTACATCATATCATTCGTTGAATCTATATACCAGAGATTACAATATATATGTGTTTTTGATGATGCTTTGACAATATAAATCAAGAATGTTCTTTAGCAGTAGTATATTCCATTGGTAAATATTATCCCTGTTAGAAGCAAAAGTTCTCATATTACATTTCTAGATATTCAATGAAACATTACCATGAGAAATATTACTCACACATCCTTACAATAAACAATTCAAAATACAGCAAAACTCTCCATATAGTAGTGCCATCCTTACAATAAAATGTACAGAAAGCTATTAAATAAATAAAACTTCCAATAACCAAAACTTCACCTAAGAATCATTCAAATCAAGATCCCTTTGTGGATATTCAATCAACTATCTTTTTAAATAATCAAAAAATTATAACACAAAAAAACCAACTTCTTATGAGGTTCCAAACAAATTTCTTTTTTCAAATTCAACAATAAAGTTAAATGGATTTGATTTTTCTAGCACAAACTCATCAACAGATTCAGGGATAACCCATAATTGTTGCACTCATTTGCATAATAAATGAAATTTAATAATCTCTAACTTATGTATATGTAATTATATATAAATGGTTAATGATTGTCAATTCTAACACTACAGTGGGAGAACTAAACACTTAATAATGTCACTAATAAATCTATCATCTAGGTTCTTTTATGATATTTTATTAATATTAAGCTATCTAAGAAAAAATGTCCATTCATTAAATAAATAGTTAAAATTCTTATTCAATCTCTTTCATAAATTTAATTATGATTATATATGGGTTTATTTATAATAAATAATTCAAGAATGTTACACTTATTCCAGTCCTGTATATATTCTGCATCACTAAGGCTCTCCATTTTCTACAAGAAATTAATTAATCTCAAATTTTTACTATGTAAATGTGTTTAAAAATTTATTCTATATAATGCATCTATTATTTTCCACGCACTCATAACAATGAAGACATCTGACTATTTTCTTTATTTGAAAAATACAATGTCTTAAAAAAAAACAATAATATGAATTGGTTTAGCCCATATATATATCTTTTAGAATTTTAGTCTTGATATTCTATAATTATACCTGTAAAAAAAAAAAAAAATACTATTTTAATCTTTTGGAATAATGAATTTTGGATTAAAAGCATTTGTTGAAGAATAATACTTGTGATTAAACATTATTGAAAAGTCAAATATTTGTGTTTATACTTATTATAAAGAACAAAACTGTAACAATTATTATTCTTGATACAAATCAAATTAAAATTTTAATTATTTTAGCAAGTATCTTAGCACACTTCTCAGAACCAATGAAAACATAAAGTCCATAGCATGCTTAAATAAGATTAGATAAGTGATTATATGAACATCTTATTTAAAAAGTAGCTGTTGCAATTTCTATTTTAATTAAAACAGAAATAGAACATTGAATATATTTTTAAAGTTTTTACTCTTTATTTATGCTATTTTCTAAGTTTTCTTTTCCTCGCTTCTCTTTTCAGAGATGAATCTGAGTGAAATCATAAATTCCATGTATGAAAGATAATTCCTTTATTTATAATAATAAATCCTTCATAACAAGGGGTGAAAAGTTTATCATTCTCATAAGATTTAAACACAATGGAAAAACAATTGTTATGGGTTACTTAATTAGTCTATAACTAAGGATAATTAAAGCAGAAAATTCCCAATCTGGTGAGAAATATTAAGATCTTCTGCTTCTTTAATGACTATAAGATAAACATAATAACTACCAATCAAGTTAAAATTTCTTATTAAGATTATTATTTTTTGTCACTATTAAAACTATCAATCAATATAAAATTTCTTATCAAGATTATTACTCTAAGATGCCATCAGCTTCAAATATTTAGCTTTCAAAGAATCATATTAAGATATAAAAACTAAAAATCATTTTTCCTTTGATACTGCTTTATGTCCCTATTCAAATATTATGCCAATATTTTAACAGACAATTCAATTTATGATTTAAAAAAAAAAAAAAGCAGTTAAAATTGAAGCCTTTAATGGGTGATGGGTTTATGGCATAGCCATTACCACGATGCCCATGACACTGAGAGTTAAGTACAGACAATATATTTAAAAAAAATTTTCAGATCCCAAGCAGGCGTAAAAATTTTCCCCAAATAGTAAACCAACTCACTGAGTCATTCAATATTAGTTGGTAAATAAATATCTATCTATTTCTAGCTAGGAAATAATAGCTATAGGTTAATCTTGATTAGCCAAATGAATGGCTATATACTTAGTGTAAAAAACAAAAATGATGACTCTGACTATCATATGGGAGAGGTATTATATTTCTATGTTTGCTGAATATAGTTAATATTTATAACAAATTTTTCTCTATTTCTAGAATTAAAAAAAATCACTAAGTTCTTTTTCAAGAAAACTATAATTTTATTCCTTTTATTGTTCAGCAGAAAAATATATAAAATGAACAGATGCATCTATATGTTTTTGTCAAACAAGAAAGATACTTCATTTAAAATTGCTAACAAGATATAGTATCCTCTTAACTTTATGACACACTTTTCTCAAATATTCAATCCTTAAAATTTCATTAACTCCATGGCATTCACCTGTTAACCTTTCAGAATCTTCTTAATAAATAGTCATAATTATTTAGCAACTAAATATGGAACTTTTATTTAGTAAATTAATTATTATTTTCATTTACCATTGTCAAATTCCCTCCATTCACAACTTTGATGCCATCCATTTCAGATAAATACAATAATGATTATTACTAATCAATTATATACAATCATTATATACATATCATTTGTGGACAAACATTTTGTTTGCAGTATTTTAAAATTAAAAAATCAAACTGCTTGTAACCTTAAGACAAAGAAAAGGAAATAGTAATAGAAAGAGAAGTTATCTATTTTATAAAACAATATTTCAATTCAGAGAATCTATGAATTTGATTATGAATGAATTTATTCATTCTTTAATAAAAGTGGTGGGGGAGGGGACAAAAGTCTGTTAAAAAAGGAAAATATTTATCTAGCCTTTCTAATAGAAATAATATGTAAAGCTATGCAAATTAGAGGCTGTTTGGAGAAGAAACATCAATATATACACTAAAGATCTCATAATCATTGGGTACAGTTCCAAAAAAATAAGCACAATTATCGTAAATTTTTATAACAAAATCGTTAATCCTACAAACATTCAACCTGATAATAAAAAATGGGCTAGTCTCCTTTATATTTTGAAATTCACACTCAAATTAAAAAATATATTAGTTTTCACTCACCTCAGTCTTTAAATAAATTATTAAATAATTCAAAAGACAAAATAACTAGAGGCTTTACTTCAAATTGTGTACAAAATTAATTACAAAGAATCTAATTGCTTTAAGTTTTATTATTATGAAAGCTGAGCTAACTTATCTACAAAGACATGCCCAGCATACATATCAATACAACCGGGCCAGGAAAAGCAATGAATACTCTTCCATTTTCTTGATCACAAGTTGCACTCAGGCCATAACTTTGATCTCTCTATGACTGACGTCATTTGTTCCAAGAGAAATGACTGAAAGAGAAAGATCAAGGAGGTGTGGTCAATAGCTAAAGATCCTCATGCCATCAATGAAAAAGACTAGCATTCCTCTTTTAAAAAATGGCACTTGTAGCCACTACTTTTAGCATATAAATCTACTCATAAAAATTCAATTTTATGATAATCTATTGTTTAATTTCAAAAGTAACTTCAAATCTAGATATCAACTTCCTTTAGTCACATAATGCTATGATTATGATATCACTCAGTATTGAAAGTGTTCAGCTTTAAATTAATTTTCTTTATTACAAATTCAACCCTGTTTTGTTGTTAAAAATGTTTTAACATTTTCTGAACCATTACAATTATTGCAGAAAAACAGGGTAAGAAAATTTATTCTAGAATTTAATATTTTATATACAGTATATACTTTTTTTAGCTTTTTAATTAATAAAATCATCAACTTTGTTTCATTATTTTTTCAAAAAGATTTAAAAAGTGAAATATACATTATAGTTTAATGATTATGGATGATCAGTTCTTAGTCTTACCAATTTAGAGTTGTCTGCATCCTTAATATAACTTAAAGCTTGATCAATATCTCCTTTGCAATCTGGCTGATTGTTCTTCTTCAAAGTGTTGATTAAATCCTGAACTTGAACCACAAGTCGATCAACCATCTAAATAAAAATGATGAAGGTTAATATAAAAGTGTGTATGTATATATGCAAATATAAAAAAAAAAACCATTGATTCAAATATTATACATATATAAAAATTTTAAAAAAAAGATACATTATTTACTTGTTGAGTTGAGCTAAGTAATATCCCTTGTTGTAATCGATAAACTTGATCTTTGGAAGACTTTTGTGGAGAATGATTACGAAAAAGTGATGCTTCAACCTGAAATTTGAGTAGTAAAATAAAATCTTAAAAATAATTTATATATTAACAATTAATCACAACACTCTAAGTGTGTAGTATAAAATTAAATCGATACATTATATACCATAAATCTCAATGCATTCAAAAAGGTAACAAACTACCAGTTCTAACACAGTATATAATACATATGCTTCAAACCCAAAGTTTTCAATGCTCTACTGATCAACATCAAAAACTCAACAAATGTATAGAGTGCAACAAATTAGTAAGTTAATCAACAACATTTTAACAAAAAATGTGAATATACAGTTTTTTTGTTGTTTTTTTTTTTCAAACACAAACATTTTGCAGTAACTTTATAACATATTTCATATAATTAAAAGATGCAATATGTATAATTTAATAATTTTATCAGATATCATCGATGAAAATATTTTAATAACACTTTTAACTATTTCATTTGTTACTGTCTTATTAACATCTGACTATGTTTTTTTACTAAATAAAATTATAAATGTAAATTTTCATGTATTAAAACATTTATGTGTATATGTACACACTTGTAGATGTAATGGATACAACACATTCCTTTAATTTTTTACAATACTAAAGTATTGACAAAATTATCACGATATGAGTATTATGAAAAAGTCTATAAAAATTCTTAAAAAAAAAAAATTAACTGTTTAAACAAAAGTTAAGAAACACAATGTATTGTCATATTATAAAACTACCTTCATTAATTTCTTGATTCACCCACTAACAATAATTTTGATAAGTTAGTTAAGCAAGCACTGACTAAAAAATAATTTAAAAGTTGGGCTTCAGCTTTTCCATTTATGACTGGCCAAAATTTCTGATTAAAAAAAAAAACAACAACAATGAAGAAAAGACTATAAACTGCCACATTCTTTCATTACCATTTTAAAATTTATAACATCAACTCTCAACAATCCATTAATCCTCATGAAAATGATTGAGCTTCATCAAAATATCAAATAATAGCTTCTGCAGAGGATTTTTCTATTTCAATGTATCATGAATAAGCAGATGAAATATTCTTCTTATTGTTGAAAATGGTATGCAACAAAATCTGTTTTAATTAAATCCTTTAAGAGTAACAATTTTTACTACAACATATTTATTTATATACAGAAAAAGAGAACTTATACATATATACACTTTAACAATGTAAGGAGTTCATTTAAATTTTATGATGCAACTATAAATATGGAAATGATAAAAAAAACTGTGCTACAAGTGCAGCAAGTAATGTCAAACTAGGACAAATAATAATTAAGTATTACTATTAGTATATCACTTCCCTATAGGCAAAGAATTTAACAAACAACATTTTTTTTTTTTTAATCTATATTTCACAAGTAAATTTGGCATTGAATGCAGAATGAAAGAAAAAATATCATTTGATATAATATAAATATAATTTATTAATAAAAATTGAATGAAAATTAAAATTGCTAATGGAAAAATAAATAAATAAATGATATAGTCAATCTGTCAAAAGACTGTATGCATCTACAGATAAAGTGATATTAAACACTTACCTGCAATGCAATGGTTTTTCCACAGTTTTTTCCTGTCTTGTTTTACATCTAGCTAATACCTAAATACTCATTAACTGATCAATAAATGGATGGCAAAGTGTGTAGGTCATAATTTGACAATTTAAATAAAAATAGTCCTAAACTTGCTTCAAAACTCTTGAGTTCTATCAGATTCGAACTTCAGATCATACAAACAGTAAACAGGCATGAAGCATATTTTTATGAGCAAATATATATCCAAAAAATCATAATATAATGGCATATTTTTGGTGTAATTTTTAAATTATAAATAATATAAACATATATATATATAGAACATCACTCAATATTTGTTTCCAACATATATTATTAATATCTCTATATTCATTAATAATAGTTCTTTCTATAAAAAATCCATTTAATAAAAAAAAAAGCTAAAGTCAATTATAACTGTCATTCGATACGATTTCATTATATGAACCTATCACTTCTAAGTTCAATGCTTCATGACTGACTAATTATTTTTTCATAAAGAACTTATATTTTATTTTAAAATTGTCCATTATTATGTATTTAAACAAAAATAATATGCTGCAGCAATCAACTGTAGTACTCCATAATATATTGCCTTCAAATGATTAGAAAACTTGAAAGACAATTTTATAAAAATATAAAATTTTTGCATGATACAAAGTGATCTAATCTTGTATAAAAATTGCACAATTAGGATATTTTTTAAATAAAAAAAATTACTGACTTTATCATTAACATACCATCAAAAAGAAAATTGTCAATCATTTACAAAAGCAAAAATTATAAAACCATTTTTTTCATGACAAAAATTATAAAACCATTTTTTTTCACGACAATAAGTCTCCAGATTCCAATAATTAATTTTAAATCTAATATTATAAATCCAAAAGAAAAATGATTGACTAAAAAAAATTTAAAACAATCATATGGTAAAATTTAATTTTTGATTATTTACTATTGCCCAACAAAATTCTGCTTAAAAAAAAAGAGAGAATGGCTTATTCTTATTTCTGAAGATATAGCTTCTTTGCATCAATCCAACAATCACTCCTTTAAAAATAAAAATTGAACCAAAATATATGTTAAGAGATAACCCACAACTTACTTTGAATTCTTTATATGAAACAAAATTTAAAAAAAAATTTATTATAATAAAAGCAATTAACTGGGTAAATTATTACTTGCAGTCAACAAATCAAAAGTGCTAAAAAAAATGATTTAAAAATGCAGAACAATTCCCATAACAGGATAAAACACTCCATCAATAAAGAATAAAATTAAAAATGCACTGTGGTAAAAAAAAATGGAAATTTATGTAAAATAAATTATTTTATGAAAGTTAAACATTAATCACCAACTTGGGCATGCCTAAGTTCTTCCAACAGGGTAAATAACAAATTAACATAATTAAGCAAATGAATAATCAAATCACAAACTTTCACAATCCCACATAGACCAATCATCCAATCAACAGTAAAAATTTGTAAAATTAAAGAAATCACTAAATTGGACATGTAAAACAGTTACAAAAAAAAAAGAACACTAAACTGGACACTTAAAAGAGTGACTCAAACATGGAATGATGTAAATAAATGCAAATGATCTAAATAAATCAGTCATAAACCATCATGTGCATATAGCAAACATGACATGCATTTCACACAATTTCTATCAAAAGGTATTGGTTAGAAAGATCACATCCATAAATGCTAATTCCATAACTAGTGACTCACCAGTTGTGGCAAATACTAAAATTTCACACTGCAATTAAGAAATGTTTGAACATGAAAAATAATTAACATAAAAAGAACTGAAGACAAGAGCAAAGAATATAAATTTATTTTTGGAGAGCAATAATCCTAACAATAATTGAAATTGTAAAACTCACCAAGTCTTTCTCTAATTAGATAAACAGAAGTAAATATTTTTCATAAGAATCTTCTGATACCATAAATTTATCATTGTTAACTCCTGTTTATAATAATTCTTGATTAATACATAATGCCAATCAATATTCTGTTCAATAGGTATCAGTTGGGTTTTTTAAGATATCTTTTTTTTTTAGAAAAAAAAATATAAATGAACTATCTCTTGATAATTATAACATAAATACATCAACAACTATAGAAATAATTTTTAATTAATGTGGATTGTTTTTTAAATCTATATTTTCTCATAGTAATATATTTTGTAAGTTCATTATTATACAATAATCATTTATCGATATTATGCTAGAATAGTGGATTCAAAAGCTAACAGTTCCTAGATGTACTTTCGGCTAAATAAAGTATAAAAAAAAACTTGATTTGGTTAATTAAATGGAATTATGTATTCATCCTTCTCTTGGATATTCAAATGTTACTTGACATCCTAAACATATTATTAATTATTTAATCCAATTAAATGTCTCCATAGTTTAAATTAAACTATTAGTTTATAAATAGAAGTATTAGTGAAGTAGCTTGTCCACATAAACACATACTTAACGAATATTTTTTTTTCTTGATCAGCAATCCTCAGAAAAGTAATTAAGCAAAGATGATAAACTAAGTTCTTTTCACTATTTATTATTCATAAATGTAAAATATTTTGGGATTCTTTTAAATAACCTGAAGTTAAAGTCATGTTAAGAAAAACTGCATGTTAAAATATCAGTAATTTTCTTTAAAAATGTATATAACATTCAAATTTACAATTATATTTAATAACATCCTCAAATCAGTTGCTTCATACAGTTTATCATAATGATATAATAACAGATTCAAAAGATAAAGATTTCTGTTTCAATTCATGCTCTAACACAGGGGCCAGCAACCTTTTTTTTCGTGAAGAGCCATTCTTAGAATTATATTTATCAAAATAATATCTATGGAGCCACAAGCCAGCAACTTGAATTATAAAATATACATTTTTAAAAATTGAGCCTAAAACATGTTTTTTTTTTTGTTAAAATGAATTTATTTGTGCTTTGCTTAAAGATGTTGTAGCAAAATACACTGCAATTCAATTATTTATTATCAATATTACAATAGTCAAAATTATAATTATAAAATATAATTATTAAAGTAAAAATTGAATGATTTTAAACATTCTTCAATATAAATTAACATTTTTCTTTGGTCAAACAGTATGAGCGGGATTTCAAATATTTCATAATATATTTAACTTGTATAAATAATAAAATTAAAATATATACTTCATAAAAAAAAATTAGAACAATATATAGTTTCTAATAAGATTTTTGTTAATGAATTTCTCCAGAAACTTGTAGTAAATGTAATGTTACTTTCATTTTCAAACAAGACAGAACAATTAACACAGTTCAGCTGATTTCTTAGTTTATTTTTAATAAAATCCGTGTTCGAAATGTCTGTTTGCAAAAATATGTCGATCTGAAAATTGACAGAAATCCAAATACATAAGTTTTTAATTGAATATAATTATCAGGTGGTAACATAAAATAATAAATGAATAAGTAATTTATAAATTTTGCAACAATAAAATTAACTCTTGAGTTATTATTCACTCAACACTGGCTGATGATGAATTGCAGAGTATGAACTGAAGTGCGCGCGGAACTTTCAAAGAATAATATCTTGTTATTTTTCAAAAAGTCATACTTGACTCGTGAGTCATAGGTTGCCGATCCCTGGTCTAACCTATCACTTTGATAGTTAATATCTCACAACCACCTACACAATGTAATCATAAAATTATTTTAAGTATTAGTTAATAAAAATAAAGTTTCTAAATTTCACATCTTCTGAAAAACAAAATTCAAAAATAGAAGCAATACATAAACATAAAATTATTTTTTTTACTATCACTACTTATTAGATGTGTATGTCACATGTTGAAAAAAATATGCAAATATGAAAAATGAGCTAGGATAAAAGAGATAACCGTAAAATCTGGCAAAATTATATCATAAAGATTAATAAATTCTATTTAACTAAATATTACATGTGCAAGACTTATTTTTTATAATAAACAAAGAATAAAATCCAAAGTTTTACTTTTAATCAAATAAACATATATTATCAGAAGAAAGAGAATATTACTAAAAAAAAAAAAAAGTATTTAATAAAAATTATATTAATCATATCCAATTATAAACCAAACCATCATTAATATTAAATATCATTCATCGTGCAAATTTAACATATCACCTCATCATACAATTTTTTCAAGGTCTCTATTGCTCATTTTCTTCATCACATTCAAAAAATTGTTATTTTCTTTACATCATCAAATATTTTTTTTTCCTTTTTTTCCATTCCAATCTGCATTATTCTTTCCTAAATATCATTTACATTTCTAATATGTTTAAAAACATTACAAATCAATTTTAAATTTATTCTTCAATAATTATCCTACTTTTTAATCGATTATTTTTAGCATTTACAATCCTGAACTGATTAATTTTTTTCATAAGCCTATAAACCCCTTTTAATAATCAAGGTTCTACTCTATATAAAATTAAACTTTTAATAAAACACCATGAAAGTCTTTTGTTGATTTCGAAATTTAATAGCTCATAATATATCCAATTCCTTGATTAAAATCTTAGTTATTGTAATTCTCATTTTTCTTTTCTTTTTAACTTTCTTATTTTACCAGCATTCTAAACATTTAAAAGCACTCGTCTACTTTATGACTTTCTTTTGGATTCCTTAGAAAAGAATATAACATTAAAAAAAAAAAAACATGAGAGATCGAAAAATAGCAATATACAAGTTAATAAACTAAAATGTAATTGTCATTTTACTCTTTACAATTATTATCTGAATTTTAATTTTATTTGCATCAATTTACTTGTTAAATTTTCAACAAATATTATTGTAAGTACTTACAATTTAGTTATGCTCACTATCTGTAAATACTTACAGATTATCAAAAATTACAAGGTGATAAATCCTTCTTTCTCTAGATTAATTCCTTCCTTACCAAATAATATTCACTTGTTATCTCATAGAAAAAAAGAATACACAAATCCAAAAGCAAATATTTATGTCTTCTATTTATAAATATATAACTTTCTAAAAGTCTTCAATCTTTTAAATTTAAAACTGTTCTTTTCAAAATATATAACATGCTTTTTTCAAGACCAAAATAACAAATATTGATCTGTCTCTAATTTTTTTAAATATCTAATCCTCATAACTTCAAATGCAACTTTTGCATATAGCCTTTTTTGAAATATTTCTCAGTTCAAAACATATCTATTCTTTACAAAATTTTATTTAAAATTATGAACATCTTAGTTATGTAGAAAATTATAATCTTTCTAAAATATCCACATTTTTCTAGATTAAGCCTTCTGTTATTGCAATCCAGAACAGACAATAAAATCAAATGAATCAGTAAAAATGTCAGCTATTTTTTTAAAATCATTTTACAGCTTTCAGTAACTCAACTAGAATAATCTCTGTAATATCATTCTTAATCGCTTCACTTTCTTCCAATTAATTCAAATAAAAGCCCATTACCTATATCATAATACAACTGACAAATTTACCATTCTGTTTCATAAACCATTTCATTTCTATTAACTAATTTTTCCATAAATAAATTCTTTAATTTTAACATATATCAATTCATATCTACCTTTTCTTTACAACTTCTCTATCTCTTAATTATTCTTCTAGCAAATAATGTTTACTAATATTTTTTCCTGCAATTTTTGTACTTTCAATGTTATTTTTTTTATAAACTACAGATTCTACAATTTCCTTTAATATTTTTTTTAAAAATATATAATTCCTACTTTCTAACTAGAACTTATTTTACGTAACAAACTCTCCATACAGTAGTGCTATCCAATGCAAGCCTTAGTAATCAATGAATGCAAGAAGGTTTGTGCATAAAATTCCTATCTAGTGCCTATTTATCCAATATTGATAGAATAGTTTCTAGCTTGTTGCTTTCATAAAAGAAGATATGGAATGAGTAGGTATTAGAAAGGGATTTTATGCACAAACCTTCTTGTATTCATTGATTATTAAGGCTTGCACTGGGTGGCACTACTGTACAGAGAGTTTGCAACTGTGTGCGAAAGATTTGGATAAAGAATTTATATCAATATACTTGTATAAAAGATGGGATGATTGTGTTAGGAGGATTGTTGAGTGTTATAGTGGTAGGGAATGGGATAAAAGAATAGAAGCATTAATAAAAAATAGAGAGTTGGAGAGATGGAGAACTAGTATGGAGGGTAAGAAGAGTTTAAATATATATATAGAAGTAAATGGAATATTGCATGCGAGTTAATTTATGATAATAGTAAGGAAAGTAGTTTATTATTTAAGGCTCGAACGGGATCTTTAGCAACAAAAGAATATACATGTAAATGGAAAACCATGGATAATTTAGTGTGCAAATTGTGTAAGGAAGGTATAGAAAATATTAAGCACCTGTTGATTGAATGTAAATGCTTGAAAGCAAAAAGGGTACAGATAATGAAGTTATGGGAGAATAGACATGAACAAAGTGACTATACAGAAAGTGAGTTATTAGTTTTTATGTTGGGTTTGCGAAGAGATAAGGGGGTTTAGATATAAAGGCCATAGAGTTGACAAAGATTATGTTGTGGAAATGGGATGGGGCAGAATATGGGAAGACTTAAGAGTGGGGAATGGAGAATAAAATGGCTAACAGGTTTATCTGGGCATAATTGCTGAGATATTCTTGACTTCGTTTAAGGAGAAGCCAAAATACATCACATCAACTGTTTTAATAGCTTGTGTAAGCATAGAAAATGGTAATCATGTAATGAATTTATTTTATGGTGTAATATAATTCTGTTATCTATATTTATCTACTCAGCTGACTTTCCTAAAAATTTATTCCTTATATATTTCATTTCAATGGGATTTTTTCTCTTAACTCAGTTTATCACAATTCTTTTAAAATGTAATCTTATTTCAACAACTACGACATTATGTTCAGAAACTAAATCAAATTCAAAAGGTATTTAAAATTATTTGAATCAATATATAATTTAATGGAAAGATAATCATATCACCAAGGACTTTCATTTGTAACTGCTTCTCCTATAATATGTAAACTAAATATTTATTATTATCATATTGTTTTCTCTACAAACATTTATGACTTTTTTCCCTTTCAATTCTTCTTCCTTTATCAAACATAGAAAATTATCATTTAACAATTAATTTTCTTCTAGTTTTCAATTTCTTAATAAAATCAATCAGCATAATAAAGATATAACCCATAACCTAATATAAAATCACACTGAACAACTTTCAATATTCTTGTCCCATTGTATTGCATCCTCAGAATAAAAAAACTTATTTTGCCACAGTCTTTCTAACCATATAAATATTCCTAAAATATTCAATAACTTCTACTGCATTTCTAACAATAAATTATTATTCACCTTCTCTCATTTATTCATTTCTCTAACATCTATTTTTATAATATCCTCTAAATTTATTGGCTATGTGTTTGTAATGTTGTCTGTAAGTTATATTAATATTCAAAAATAATATAACAACTGGTAGGAAAGTTTTCCATTAGCTTTATCTGAAAATCTCAAAAAAAAAAAAAACACTTCCTATTAAAACAATTCAAAAGCATTTGTATTATTTTGAAATTTTTTACCCCCTCTCCTCAAATCATAATAAAAGTACTCTTTAATTCATTTTCACACTCTATAAAGAAGCTCTGAAAGTTAAACTACCATTTTTTTATGTTATTTTCAATGTTAATAAATAATAATAGCAAAAAATATTCTATCAATACTTGAGATATCTACTGTAATACTTTTAAAATAGAAAAAGGAAAAAAAAAGAAATATATATTTTTAAGTATCAATAAAATTTTAAATAACCATTACTAAAAATAAACTAATTCATTAAAAAAATCAGATAATTTATTAATATAATGTTATAAATTCAGATGCAAAAGACCTTAAATATTTATGTTTATCCATATATACCAAAATACAATAAAAAAACAACCTGTTTGAGAGTGCTTTCTGTCCGCTCGGGATTGGTTTTCAAAGATAATGCAGCATCATGAACCGGAAAGGGCATATTAGTAACTGTTACATTTCTAAATCAAAATAAATCATACCAATTTATTAATATATAAGGATGTGTGTACACATATATCTATACACACACATATAAACATGAATACATTCACAGGTATAATATAGGCACATACAAACATAACCATATAAGCTATACATAACGCATTATTTGTATTAAACAATTCTGTGTTTTAAAGAAAATTAAAAAAATGCAAAATAATAAAAATATTTACATATTCTTAAAAAATTATCATAAAAATAATTTAACATAGACATACTTATATCAATATTTGAATTAATAATAACAGTTATAAACATGATGATGCAATTGTCCTACCATTTATATAATACATTTACTATATGCTGTTCCATATAAAGTCAAATATTTTTACAAGTAGACATTTATTTTAAAAAATCATATTTGAACTAACTCAGTTTTACTTTTTTTTTCTCCTTGATTAAATAAATAAATATTATGGGTTTTTATCAGTTTTGATAAATGGTTCAAAGTCTAACAATGATAGTGACCCACTAAAATAATCATATATATATATCAATTAAAAAAGCTTTGCATTCTTATAATTTAGTTGTTCATTTAAATAACAAATCAAAAATTCTAAAGTATTACTTACAATACTATTAATATGTCTTACAGTTAGAAGTCTTAATTAGTATGCAATAAGAAAAATACTAACTATAGAAAGTTTAGGTATTAACAAACATCAAAAGGATAAGTATTGTAGACCTTATATTTATTCCTAAGCAAAAAACAATTAAAATATTGCCAAAAAAAAAAAAAAAAAGAAACACATGTTTCCATCAGCAATCTCACTAAGTACATTCTAAATATTTTCTTCCCTCAAACAACCCTAAAATCCAAATGTAGAACTATTTCTCAACATATAAAATTATATTTTGCAATATACCACACAAAGCATTATATAGCTTTCTCAGCTTGCTTTCAATACCTGCATTAGGAGTAGTAATCCACTCTATTATCCTATTATAAAGCTATCCATTGCTAATGGATGGGTATAAATATGATGGAAACTCAATACAGCTCAATGATGAAAGACAATAGCCTGAATTTACCTGTGAGTGCCATCTAGTGTTTATTAATTATTTAAGCTTATAACAAATGGCTCTGAATTAGAGTAAGAATGGATTAATGCAGTCTTGCTTTATGACTAGTGTGATTGTGTATTATGTTATTTCATCAATAATTTTTATAATTACTTTACCCTCAGATGAATAATGACAATAGTCCAAAGTTGCTTATTCATCTTCTTTATTATTGGTCATTAAATCAGTTAGTTGATGTGCAAGATAAATCACCCACTGCTTCTTTAAATCAATGTTTAAGATTACAATTTATATAACCACTTCTAATATTAACCCATAAGCAATTTCAATATTTCACAAGTGTTAATATGTAATAAAATAAAAATGTAAATAAAATGATTAATGTAATATATTCATGCTCTCAATCTTAGATGCTAAAGATTGGCCTATATAATTGCATATAGATAGAAAAGACAGAATGGCATTCTTATTTTTTCAAAGTCTTTATCCTGTGATTTGGATCTAAAGTTTACTAGTACTTAACATTGCTAATTGAATATTAGAGTATGGTACAAGTGAAAAGGATGACCACTTTTTCTTGAAACTTTTCTCATTTCTTTCATAAGCAAAATTATATTTTACAGCTACTCTCTAAAAATATACTTCATCTAGAATAGTCTCTTTTAGAATGATAATTTTTCACCTTTCAGTAACAATTTAACTAAAGATCATTTGATCCTATTGCAATATTAAAGAAAATAAATAGCATCAAATACTATCATACATTTTTAGTTAGAAAAAAGGCTAGATATAAAATTAAATATCCTAAAAAAAAAAGTAGTGTCAATATAGCTAAACTAAGGATCATGAGCCACATGTGGCTTCCTCATAAAAGTTTTGAAATAAAATCATGACACTATTTGAATTAGCGTGAATTTACTGTGAAACTATACATGCTTTATTCTTTTGTAGTAGCAATTTTTTAATGATTGTTTACATTATCAATTTCAATGTTTTTATTTTGTTTCCTGCAAATATAATGCATTGTTTGAACTTATCAAAAAATGATAAGCCAAATATTTGCTTCAGTTGAATATTTAATTGTGGCTCTTGATCTCACTTCTAACATGTGCTCTTATAGACATAAATTTTGACCACTCCTGGTATAATGTATATAAAGCACAAGTATAAATGCAAAACACCGTAAATAAATATAAACATATTTACTACACATTTTTATAATATTAAGTATACATATATATGCAGTATTTCATATACAGAGTATATACAAACCTTTGCCTCAGTAACAGTTAACGAATTATGCATGCAAGTCTAGCATTGGTGATACAGCTAATATTTGGGAAGGAATGCTGTGACTTCCCTTCCAGACTACTGAAGGCTTGCCTCATGTCCTGCTCCAGGCTTTAACATGCCTTGTTGTGCTCTATAATATTGTTGACAACATACGTGCTACCATTCAATGTTTTCCAGTTGTCTCAATATCTAAAATTTGTCTGTTTTCACTATTAAATGGCCCTCAATATATAGTAAGATTCCCTTCCTTATTGGAAATGATTAGATTCACTAAGATAGTTCTCCGATTGCCTGTTATTCCATTGACATTCCACTGACAATTTATTTCCCTTTATTTCTATTTCATTGGTCAGTTTTATTCTACATAGAATCTATTGTTGACAATATTGTAGCATGGACTAAGTCCATTATTTAGGAATAAGCTTAGTTGAATTAGAATGAGTTCACAACACTCCCCTTAGCAGAAGTTAGTTTTGAATTACACATTTCTTAAGATAATTTAATGGATATCTAGATCTTCTTCTTGCTTCATCTTTTGATCTGGTTTTATCTTTCTCAGATCTGGTCTCTTCTTCATCTGGAGTGAATTCTTCATATGATCTGGATTCTTCATGAAATTTGGTTTCTTCATGTGGTCTATTAACTGGCTTCTTTTTGGGATCTTATTTTTTCATCAGGTCTGCTAAATTCTTCAATTGTGCATAGTGTTGATAGTCTGACTTCACTTAATGTCTGTGCTCATGATGATTATGTTCATCTATGGTTTGGACAATCAATGTATGCAAATCTTTTTTTTTGTTTGTTTATTATTCTTGTTGGAATCCATTTGGTTGAGCCTTTGACCATATAACATAGGACTTGAATACCTATTTGCATTTCAGAAAATCTATTTTTGTTTTCATGATTATACTGATTAGAACTCACAATTGATAGATTTACCCTGTACCCAGTTTATGATTAAATTAATCTGGGTGTCCCTTTTTAAGTTTGTTATTCTTGTAAGATGATTCATTTTGATCATTGCATAACCCATGTAATTGAACAAGACACAGCCTAATAGATTACTTTGCTTATCAGTTAACACAAGAGGAAAATTAATAGCTTTATTTGTAATAGTAACTTTAACTCTTATTTTACCCAAGAGTGGTATTTAATTGCCTTGGTAATCCATAATTCTACTAATACATTACAGTAGATGATTTTTTTTTTTTATTAATAGCAGCCCATACATTTTTGATACAGCAGATATGGTACTCAGTTACATTGTTATTGACATATCATTAATTAAAAAAGTGACAAACTCTCCATACAGTAGAGCCACCCTGTAGAGGCCATAGTAATCAATGAATTCAAAAAGGTTTATGCAAAAAATTGCTATCCACTACCTACTCATCCAATATCCTAAACTAGTTTCTATCTTGTTGTTTTCATGAGTGAAAAAACTTGAATCTGAGAACACTGCACCTAGATATTAGATCTAATGCAAATCTCCAGCAGCCACTTTTTATCTTTTTAGTTAATTACAAAAATGAAATGATAATTATAGTTAATTACAAAGCTATGAGTCCAAAATAAAAACCTGTAACATTTTCAGTCCAAGCTAATTCACTTGTATAGTCATATAGATTTGAATCCAGTTCAATATCTATACATTTTGGTGTCTTTGGTTCTTTAATAACCATTGTCACCATCATCACATGAGCATAAATAGTATTAAACCACTCAACATTGCGCGATCACCATTTCCTATGCTTACACAAGTTGTTAAAATAGTGACAAACTCTCCATTCAGTAGTACCCAGTGCAAGCTATAGTAATCAATGGATTCATGAATTTGTTATTAAAATCCCTATCTAATGCCTACTCATCCAATATCCCCAGATTAGTTTCTAGCTTTCATCAGTGAAGTGCCTTAGATCTGAGAGCATTGTTCCTAGATCTTAAGATCTATCCATGAATTCAAAATGAAAACACGTTTTCAATCCAAGTATATTCACTTGTACAGTCATAAAGATCTGAAACCAGTTAATCTGGAGATGAGAGTGTTCTGGATAGAGATTTTAAATATTTTCTCACACCGCACTTATTAATTAAGAGCTTGTTTGAGTTATTGGTATGCTCTCTGTATTGCATTTTTGTGATTACAAGCTTATAAAAGTGATGTCACGTTATATATGACTTGCTTTATTAATTATTATAATTTTATCTTTAAGGCTTTGGCTATGCTGAGGCTATTAAAATATGGTACATCTGAATTTAATTCAGTCCCATATAGCTATTTAAGTTAGATAGCTGGATTTAAAGACATTTTCATGTCCGAATATTTCAGAGTTTCTACTTAAATATATGTTTGAAATAAGTGCTGGGTTTTGAGTTTATATTTTAGACCTAGTGTCCGAATATTCTAGCTCTCCACTAATGAGAGCCATAAGCTCGAAACCAGTTGGTCTTGAGATGAGAGTGTTCTGGATAGAGATTTTAAATATTTTCTCACACCGCACTTATTAATTAAGAGCTTGTTTGAGCTATTGGTATGCTCTCAGTATTGCATTTTTGTAATTACAAGCTTATAAAAGTAATGTCATGTTATATATGACTTGCTTTATTAATTATTAATTAGTATCTACATATTTTGATATCTTTGGTTCTTTAATATTTATAGTCACCATCATAATATGACAATGGTATATTATGACAACACCTATGAGATGTTACCATATTTTACAAAATTCTGATTTGGTTATTGAAGTATTCTCCAATTTGCAGAAAATTAGAATTGCTTCTACTTTAACTGCTTGACTTTGGACTATCTCAAAAAAACTCCTTTTTAAGATTTTTGACCAATCACAGACTTTAAATCATGCTAGAACAAAATTGGTAAGGCTTAGAAACACGTAGTATACATCACTATTTGACACAATTTCATTGTCTTTAAAATGATTTTTTTTTTCTTCAATAAAAATTGCATTTTTTTATCAGTTTTTGTAAAAAGAGATTTTTAATTTTTTTTTCTTTTACATTTTTATATTTCATAGAAAAGAATGAACATAGAAGAGGATTGGTTTGTGCTTAAAACAATGATCTATTTGTGTGTATTGAATATTATTCTAAACGTAAGCAATTTTCTATGTATATTTTTTTCAATCTATACTTATTTTCTTTTCTTTTTTTTACATAACTATAACATTTCGTTGCAAGTAATACTTATAAAGACAAATTAAATTTATTTCATTGCCATAACTGATGTTGGAAACAATGTCTCATATGTCTGATTTGTATATATTTCATATATCAATCATCTGCACATAAGCAATTAATTTCATTTTTTGCAATCTTCTATTTGTTTATATAAATATAATTTTCTTAAGGAAAGCTTATAAAGAAAAATCAATTTTATTTTATTGTCATATCTGTTACTCTAAACAGTTATCTCATTTGTCTATTTTATAGATATATATTGTAACCAAATGAAATGAATCAAAAAAAAATAACTAAGTAAAGGTTCAAAATATAACACAATCAAGAATTATAAGCAAATTATGAGCAAATTATTATAACTCAGG